>CM058239.1:9735806-10935806 GCA_030180135.1 Orychophragmus violaceus | reverse complement strand
ATGATGCAGAGTGAATGTTTTGAGTACATTTTGTTTTCTGATCATTAGTTTTTATTGTTTCAATAGGGAATTTTTTAAAATTTGCTTCAGATGCCATAAGCATGAAATTGTAATGGCTTGATGGGGTTACTACCATTTTGAATTAAAACTACACTGGAGAACTAGTGGTGTGTTGGTTTTATGGTTTAAATTAGAACGGCATTTTTGCACAATCTTATTACTATATGATCTTGATTTGCTATGTTCTTGCTCTTTTGCAGAAGTTCATCTTTGGTGGGAGATTAATATTTGGTCCAGATGCTAAATCAGTGCCTGTTACCGTCCTACTGATCATAGTTCCAGTTATTTTATTCTGTGTATTTGTAGCAAGACATCTTCGCCATGAGTTCTCACCTTACAATGCGGGATATGCTATCTTGGTGGTTGCAGTTCTGTTCACTATTTATGTAAGTATTCTTTGCTGCCCATCTGATAAGACAAGTTTTGTTTGTCTGAGAAGAGTTTATCATTTCTCAGGTTATCTTTTCATTCTTGTAATTATTTGATGTCTTGTTTTACATTTGTTTCTTGATTGCTTGCTGTTCAATTTGGGCTATCATCAGCATTGATCAGCTGTTTTGTGGGGATGTTTTATAAAAGGATCAGAGTTTAATTGATCTGTTAAAATATTATAATTTTGGAAAATGACTTGACTACATAGCGGTCATGTAGTATAAGTTGAATCTTGTGTTGTTTCTTACCTCTGGCTTAGAAGTTTAAATCTTGTCTTCCTGTTCTTTCACTTGTTGTGTGACATTCAAATTTCTTGTTTTTGTTTGTTTGCTGAATCACGTAGTTGGTTTTGATAGGTATTGATCCTCTTATCCTTCACATCTGCACGAGATCCTGGTATTGTTCCTCGAAATTCACATCCACCCGAGGAAGATCTACGCTATGAGACAACAGTATCAGCAGATGGAAGACAAACACCAAGCGTTCAAATTCCTAGGACGAAAGAAGTAATGGTTAATGGCATTGCCGTTAAAGTGAAATACTGCGATACGTGCATGCTTTACAGGCCTCCTCGTTGCTCTCATTGTTCCATTTGCAATAACTGTGTGGAGCGCTTTGATCATCATTGCCCGTGGGTGGGGCAATGCATTGGACTGGTAAGCTCACTCAAAAGCATATTGAATTTGAAAAAATTGTGAGGCTTCTTTTCTCCTATCTGAAAAGGCCAAGATCTGATTTATCTGCTGCCTGCTCAGTCTGTTTTATGTCATCTTGTCTTGTTACGTGGGTAGACTCCTGACTTTGAAGAATCTATCCTTTGGCAGAGAAACTATAGGTATTTCTTTATGTTTGTTTCTTCGGCAACTCTTCTCTGCATCTATGTGTTTGCGATGTCGGCTTTATACATCAAGATTCTGATGGATGATCAACATGGAACCGTGTTGAGGGCAATGAGAGAATCACCTTGGTCGGTTGGGCTGATGATATATTGCTTTATTGCCCTGTGGTTTGTTGGAGGGCTCACAGGGTTTCACTTATACCTCATTAGTACAAACCAGGTCAGTTCGTTCACATTTGTTTTAGAATTCTGATTTCATCGTGCAATCATTGGTAGTGTATCAATCAATCCACATCATACGAAAATTGCGAGTCAACTTATAGCAGTACTGTGTCCAAGTTTTACAGACAACCTATGAGAATTTCCGGTACAGACCAAACAGCAGAACCATCGTCTATAACCGTGGATGTACAAACAATTTCCTGGAAGTATTTTGCTCGAAGGTTAAGCCCTCAAGGAACAACTTTAGAGCCTTCATCGAAGAAGAACCTCCAAGGGTTATTACTCTGCCAACCACCACCAAAGAATCAGCCGAAGCAGAGGATGAAACCGGGACACGGAGACAGAAAGTGGAAGACGATCTAGACATTGGGGACGATCTTATGAATTTATCACAGCGGTGTAATGTAGCAGAGGCCAGCAACGACCAACCTCATCACACTGTGGACATTGACCAATCGATTCTTGGGGTTGCTGAGAGAGCAGCCACGATAAGGACAGAAACAAGGCATGGAAGCTTGGGAAGAGGAAGAAGTGGGAGCTGGGATATAGCAGCAGATGTAGCTAATTCTAATGTCCGAGAGAGCCAAAACTACGCAACAGCACAGGAAGGAAGATGATGACGAGTTTACTGCTTTTGTTTTTGTTTTTAATTGCTCCAAACACTTGGGGGTCTCTTTTAGGACAGAAGTCAGATGATCTGATTTGGTTTCAGGGATTTGCCAATCAGTTAATGTAATCTTTGAGCATATTCCCTGTTCTATTTTCTTTTGTTTCCTTAAAATATTTGTATTGTGCTATTTTGTTGATATTATGTGGAATTCAATTCTATATTTGCGTTGATAATATCTGTATTTTCCATAGTCACACACCGTTTCAGTCCACTAATAAATTCCTCATAACCTTCGAAACTCCCTTCAATTTAAATTTTCCTGATACCAATCCCTCTACGTTTCATTCAATAATCCAACTCCTCATCTTCATCCGTTTCATCTCAGTTTGCAACGCAGAAAGAAAAAAAATGAAAAAGTGAATCAAATCCATCCTCAACCAAAAAAGAAAAGAAATTAATGAATGTTAAAGAGAATGAGGATAAGAATTTATGTGTAAGTTGAGTTTTGAACTTGATGCTTGTGTTGATGAGAATGGCTAACTCTTTTGAAGTAGAGTAAACTTGATTGTAGCTTTATAAGTTGAGAAAAGTCATAAAATAGCACAAAAAACATACCTTATCATAAATATAGCACCAAGGAAAATAATTCACATTTTTAGCATTATTTTAATTACAAAGACTTTTATAGCATTATATAATTTAGGGTTTAGGGTTAATTATTTAGGGTTTAGGGTTTATTATTTAGGGTTTAGGGTTTAGTATTTAGGGTATATGGTTTATTATTCAAGGTTAGGGTTTAATATTTAAGGTTTAGGGTTTAGTATTTAAGATTTAGGGTTAGGCCTAATTTAATGACAAAACATGTTTTTGTGCTATTTTTATGATTTTTATTTCTTGGTGCTATATTTTTGACAAGTCATGTTTTTTGTGCTATTAATGCGATTTGCCCTTATAAGTTTGGGGAAATTGATGTTATCACATTTTAATCATTTTAACTTTCTTTTATATGATATTTTGGTTATATTTTGCATTCAAACATTTTAGTTTTTAGGATTTTTGGCACAAACATTTTAGATGCATTAGAGGTAGGAGTTACATTTCTTCTATTGTATTTGGGAGTATTTCGTTCTTATTGGCAGGCTTTTAGACTGAAGCAACTAAGAAATATATTTGTTCTCGGGCCAAGCCTCATCCCCACCGACAAGCCCACCAATGGGGAGCAGCTAAACCGATGCGAATAACCATCTTAACCGAACCGTAGGAATCGACCAAACCGAAGAGCAGGTGACGTCAGATTTTGTGGACCATCGCCATCGTCGGCCAAGCTCCGGCTTATCAAGTTTCCAGAAGATTCATCGGGTTAACACCATCGGCGTGATGCTCCCGATGCTGTGCCATCGACCAAGCTTAATCGGACAAACTCGCCCGATGTCACGACCTCATCAAACCGGCAGGAGTTCTATCGGCTAACATCTATCGAGGAGAATTGGCCGATACTTTTCACGTGAGCACATCGAGCATGATCCATCTGTTTATTCAGCCCGATATAAGCTTACGTCCAAGACCAAGATTTTGGCAGAGAATATATCGACATGTGATATCGGTTTAGTCCACCCGATACAAACCACTCTTTCGACTGCATTTTATTACAAAAATGCCACTGCGACCAAAACTCATATATCTGTATTTAGACCTAATTTTGGGATGTATATTCTAGCTTGTATTTTTCTTTCACCCATTTTGAATCTAAAATAATTTGTAAACTTCTATTTTGATTTTAATTAAGTATTTGTTATCTTTTTAATTTCTTCTCTCTAATCATATTTTTTCACTTAATTTTTATAGGTTTAGTTGAGAAAATGGTGATTAGTGAGAAGTAGCTTTTGGATCTTTGAGATGAGGTAGATTAGGGTTTTATTAGGGATGATCTAAGGTGTTTAGGGCTTTATTTATGTTAATCCTTCCTATTAGGTTGTTCTTTATGCTTTATTTTCAAGAAATTGTTAATTTAGATCATAAGCATTTTCATGCCCACAAAGTGTTTGATGAAATGCTTGATAGAACCTAATTAGAGATTTTGCATGCTTAGCAAATGAAAATTGATGTCTAAGATGTTTAATAGTCAAATGAACTTGTTTTGCATGCTTAATTGATTCTTGATCACAATTGATAGATTGATCTTGATTAAGAGTTGATTAAAGGAATCTTTGCTTAGAGATAGATAAGATTGATTTAGTGTTTTGAGTTCTAGACTAAGGATTAAAGCTTGCTTGAATGGTTAATGATTGAGATTTAATGTTTGCTTTCTTGTAATTTGATATTGAGAAATGATTATTGTTTGATTAGCATAGAGTTGCTTGCATGAGAATGTAATTAGCTGCTTTTATGATCATTGAACCTTTCTTATTTGCTTGTTTGATTGAATGACACCTAATTAAGATCACCCCTCGATAGCTTTAACTATTGACCTCATCTAGGACTTTCTTTATCTTATTGTTTTAATCTCTTTTCTCTTATTGCTTTGTGCTTGCTTTTATTGATCATTTAGGATTGTTAGTTTCGAAATTTTCTTTGATTGGCTTATCTTAGCAAGTTGTATGTATTCCTAATGAACTAGACTCACATCCAATTAGGATTGATACCTCAACTTATACTACAATGACATTTGTTTTGTAGGTTGAGTAATTGACTACAAGATATACAAAACTCAAAAATCTTGTTATCATTTGATATGATAAATATTTTAAAGGTTGTTATTATTTTATTTAGATGATAATTATAAATATAACCACATATGATATGTTACAATTTGGAAAAGTTAGTATATATGTGTCTAGGTATTTGTTTGGTTATCAAACAAATTTTATTTTATTTTAGTACTCTTTTCTTATTTTAGATTTCAATTCTTTTTTTTACAAACTGATAGTATCACCCTATCAGAGTTTAGCGAATTTCTAGAAAATGTCTTAAGTTTAAAATGAAAGTTTATTTTGTTTCTCTAGTGATATCATGTGTATCTTTTTCAATGAAAAGTTAGTGTTAGAATTTTTTTTCATTTTTTTTCTCTAGTGATATCATGTATATCTTTTTCAATGAAAAGTTAGTGTTAGAAACTTTTTTCTTTAGAAAAAAAACAAAGTCTGATAGTTATGGTCAATAAAGAGGTAATTATATGATATTTATTTTGTTTGTATTACTGACATAAATTGTTTGCTATGATTTTTGGTTATGGCCAATGAAAAATATATGAATAATATTTGTTAAAATAATAATTTTGTTTTAAGGATATATTTAAATACATGTTTAGTTAAGTATTAGTTTTTGAAATCTTATGTGCACATATAGTACCGACGAATCACATTAGTATTATAAAAGAAAGAAGTAAAATCCAACAATTTCATGGTTCAAACTTATATCTAGCAAACCCAGTTTCATTTGGCAAAATCAAACTGACTTGTTCATCTTCACTCAAACGGTCTGTGTCTTTAGTGATTTGAAGCAAGTTCAAACGGTCGATGTATTCCACGAGAAGGATTGTGCGAGTGACAATCCCTAAAAGAAGCTTTCTCAAACATGCATCATCTTGAACAGGGGTGAGTTGCAATTCATATATATCAAAGTTTAGGTAGTTCGCAATAGCTCCATCTAAACTCGATTTCCCAGTTCCCAGTGGCCCAAACAACAGGTAGCCATGCTTCAACGCCTTCCCAACTCTTTTGTAGTATTCTTTTCGCCTTACAAACATATTGATGTCGTTAAGTAGACTTTGCTTGGGATTTGTCTTCAAACGTACTTGGATGAACAAAACGAGTCTTCTCCAAACGAGCAGATGTGTTTGTGTACATCATGACCGCACGGTTTCTGTTTCTCCTTTCAGTTGACTTCATTTCCACGTGATGGAGGTATTCCTTCAAAACTGTTTCTCGATGTCTTTCATGAAAACTAATCTCTATGAACTAATGGCCCAACACCCTTTGAGGATTACTATTCTCAACCTTCTTATAGTTGAATTCTACTTATAGATTGACTGAAAAAATCAGAAAATTTGATTCTCTGTATTCAAAAGACCATCGTTCACAAGAAAGCTAAAAAAATCTAAACCGATATCAATCTTTGCATACCATGGAACTAAACCAATATTCAACCCCAACGACAAAATCATCATATATCTAAATAATTGAGAATGTTTACCAAGCCAAACATCGATACTCTTTGCATACCATGGAACTAAACCAATGGTTCAGCGGCTATGCTAGACAGTGGTTTGGTAAACATTGTCTGTTCGGAGTCTGCTCGGACGACTCGGGGTTATCACTAATCAAGGCTGGTCATGTCATCTTTGAATTCATTTAAGGTGTATGATAGTTTCGAAGTCCCCACAAACGGCGCCAATTGTTGTTACAGAATTTCGATCTCATCCGAAAGAGTCAGAGTTACGATCCAAGGAGTCCGAATTAACAAGATAAGAAAGATTAAAAGTGGGGGAAGAAACTCTTTGTATTAATAATTGTGCCGGAACCGAACAATGAACATGATTACGAGATGGGATTCCGACGATGGACGTACTCCTAAAGATTGCTTAGGTTTGTCATTTTATAAATGTAACTCGGAGCCTTCATAAGCTACTGAATCTGTAAAATGAACCGTAAAAAATATTTATAGTGACAATTATCAAACTTTTTGTTAGTCTATTGACTCTTTAGCATACTTGATTTTTGGACCGAATTTTTTTAGAAAATAGATTCATAGTATTCGAGTCAATTGATGTGCTTCAACGCATTTCGGGGAGAACCAGTTAAGTCTGAGTTCGAGTGGCATTTCACCAAGGCGATCCAGCATATATTGAAGGGGGTCAATTGACCCATGTCAATTTTATCAAATTCTGCTTATATATTTATGTAGTTGATATATTTAATATAAACTTGTTTGAAACTTTTTACTAGTATTGACCCATATGAAAAGAAAACTTGCTTTCGCCATTGTTCACCAACATACATCAACTAGACCGAAACACAACACTTTAGGCGAGCATGATGTGTTAGACCTGCCGATTTCCTTAAGTGACGGGAATACTATGAACATACTTTCATCTTCAAACATTAAAAACCCTATACCATAAAAAACACAACCTTTAGATTTTTACGATACCGAGGAATATTAAAACAAAAATAAAACTAAGGAAACATAGGAATGAAAGAAAGCAAATTACACTGCACCGGAAAACATCTAGAACATTCTCATATGTAATTCCAAGTCTCTATAGTTCAATGTATAAAGAAGTCTGGATGGACATCGGAGCATAAATAAAATCTAATTTCTCACTATGCAGAAAGCATAACAAGATTCAAGTGAAACCTTAAAAAGGATTGATAGCAGAAAATATAACCCCTAGTAATTATTATCTGTTAATACTTAACTAAACGTGTATTTTAATAATAATTAACTAAGAAAGCTATCGTATCATCACATGGTTATATTTGTAGTTATCATATAAATAAAATAATAACAACATTTTAATATTTATCATATCATCAAATTTTAACAACTTTAGACCATACAATATTTTCTGTTTATACTTAACTAATCAGTTGACAAAAGAAAAAACATAACTAACAATGTGATATATATGTGTCTAGGTATTTGTTTCTTATTACCAAACAAAATAGATTTCAAAAAAAGACACTATGTGTGGACTAAAGATTAGAACAATCTGTGGAAAAAAATCATTATGTACATACAAAAAATACTATGGTTTGTTAACTAAAGATTTTTTTGTTGTATCATCACGCCAATAATTTAAATACATGTTTAATTAAGTATCACTTTTCAAAATCTTTTATGCATAATATGTGCGGAAGAATCACACTAATACTATAAAAATAAAGCAAAATCCAACAGTTTCATGGTTCACGGTCATATCTAGCAAACTAGTTTCATTCATAAAGATTACACTGACTGTATTATCCAGTTATCGGAAAGCAATAAAATATTACTATCAAATATATAATGTTTTATTTTTTAAACGAATTATCTTTTTTCTTAAAGTAATTCATTAATTTTTTTTTTTTGAGAATTTCTGTGAATTTTCGTAAATAGTTCTAGTAGATAAGTTTTTACCGAGAAATTAAATAAGCAATCAAGTAAGTCGAAAAACCTCTAAAATGCACCAAATTTTTTGAAATTTCTACCATAGCTCTAATAAATAATGGATGAGCTATGTTGAATTAGCAAGATTTGATACCTGAATTAAGTTATGATTTTTGGATAATTAAATAATATTTTTATTATTTTAGTCAATTTAATAACACCATTTTATTCAACATTATTTTAGGTATGTTAATGGATTGAATAACGCCATTTTAATATTATTGCATTTTTACGAAATAAACTAATTATTATTAAGTTGTGATTTATTTTACTTGTTAAAATGTAATTAATTTTTATTAGTGCCAGAAATAAAATATTTAAAGATTTAATTTTAGTTTATTAATGTGATATCATTTATTCTTTATAGAAATTGAATACATAAATTAAGTTTCTATTTTATAAAATTTATGCATAAATGATTAAGTACACATATATTTTAAATACATACTAAAATGTAGACTTTTATTAATTTATTTATTTTTAATTTGTATATTTTAAAATTATGTAAAATTATTAAATATTTCGAAAGTAAATGACTATAGAATAACTAAATATATAAGAAATGTTGTGTACATATGTAATTAAACCAAATCTCCAAGTTTATCTCTATTTTATTCTCTTTAGTTAAAATATCTAAAAATGCTAATTTAATAATAATAAAAAAGAATCTACAAATAATTATTTATGTAATCAGTTTTAATATATATTTATTCATATTTTTTTGTTTACTCTTTTGTTAAGACCCGGTTGGGTACTTTTACTTTAAGTATATACTTAATGTCAATTATTGTTATTTTGTTCATCTAAAAAATGTCAATTAGATATAATAATAAATAATGAAAAATTAATGTTGACGTACATTGAATGTGTTTGACCATTTTTGATATATATATATATATGTGTGTGTGTGTGTGTGTGGGATAACCAAAATTAATGTGATATCAGCAGCATTGTAATTTGTTTATTCTTGTTTCTGACCTTATAATATGAAGTCTAAAGACAAAATCGTTGTGATCATGGGTGCCACCGGTTCAGGCAAATCATCACTCTCCGTTGACCTGGCTTTACATTTCAAAGCCGAGATCATTAATTCTGATAAAATGCAGTTCTATGATTGCTTGAAGGTCAGGACAAACCAATCAACCATAGCTGAACGACATGGAGTGCCACATCACCTTCTCGGTGAACTAGACCCGGAGGCTGGAGAAGTCACAGCTACAAGGTTTAGAAATATGGCGACACAAGCAATCTACGGGCTTACTTACCGTAAGAAGCTCCCAATCCTTGCCGGTGGATCCACCTCTTACATTCATGCTCTCCTTGCAAAAAATTTTGATCATGAAATGGATTCGTTTTCTCCCACTGCCTCAATCTGCTTTGAGTTGAGTTACGATTGTTGTTTCATCTGGATAGATGTGGACCAGCCTGTGTTGTTTGAGTATCTTTCTTTACGTTTGGATAAGATGTTAAAGACAGGTATGTTCGAGGAGATCGCTGAGTTCCATCGCACTAAAAAGGCCCCAAGAGAGCCAATGGGGATATGGAAGGCTATAGGAGTGCAAGAGTTTGATGATTACTTTAAAACGTACAAGTGGGACAGTTACATGGAAAAATGGGACCCTGTTAGAAAGGAGGCTTATGAGAAGGCCGTGAGGGCGATAAAGAAGAACACTTTTCAGCTCGCAATAGATCAAATCAAGAAGATCAAGAAGTTGAGAACTGCCGGGTGGGATATCAGGAAGGTGGATGCTACAGCAACGTTTCGAGAGGCAATTAGGGCAGCCAAAGAAGGTGTCGGTGGAGATGAGAGGCATAAAAAGTTATGGAACAAGGAAGTGGTAGAACCGTGTGTGGAGATTGTGAAGAGACATTTGGAGAAGCAGCTCAATAAGAATAATAAGGTTATTAACTGATCTAGGTTTTCTTTATAACATAATACTAGATTTTGACCCGCACTTAGAAGTGCGGGTATAATTTTCTTTACAAATTTTACTTTTTATTAATTTTGTTAATAGTAGTTTAGATTTTTAATTATGTAATCTAATTTTGATTATAATTGTTTAACCAACATTATAACAGTGGGTTATCAATTTAGTTTTTTTTTAAAATGAATTATGTGTTATTTGGAGGAGATATATCGTAAGGATTAAGAGATTAAAATAACGATTTCGCATTATATATTTTAATCTGTGTTGTATCGTAAGATCATAGTTTGGAAAAAATATATATACATGTGAAAACAACTATTGTAAAAGTTATGTGATATATGTTTAATTGTTATTTTATTTATCTAAAATATTATTTTATAAAATACATGTTGTAGTCGTATATATAATTTGCAAATTTGATGGAACTATCCGTTAAAAACTTCATTCAAACATAAAGCATAATTTGACGCTTCAAATATTTGAATAATATAAGTATGAAATCATTTTAATATTTTATTAATTTTAAAATATATCAACTGAAATTATTTACTATATGCGAATTTTTTTATAGAAAATTTATAATCGAGATTGGCTAATTAATTTTTCAACCCGTTTAATTAATTAAATATTTTTCAGTTTGATGGAAAAATCTGCTAAAAAGTACAATCGTAAAAACATCAATCGTAATATGTGTGTATATATATATATATATTTGAAACAAAATAAAGAGATATTAAAATATATTATAAATATATTTTGAATTAAATCATAAATTAGAGAATCTTAATTTATATATAATAGTTGATGTATAAATTATTAATTATATTTATCAATTAATTTGTTTTGATTTTAATTAATTAGGAAAGTAGGACCCATTAGATTTTGGTTGTTTGGCTACATGTTTAATAATTGTTTTGTTTGGAAACATGGATTGTAGAGATAATGTTATATTCCCTAATTACCCTTAATGAAGGTTACAAATCCTAATAATATCAAGGGCAAATTTCGGAAACAACATTTATGTACCATGGTCAGTCACCTGTTTTAATAGTATAGATGCAGTTGTGTTTTGGTCTTAACTAGAACTTGTACCCTGCAACGTATATATTTATTTGTCTTTCATATTTTGTATTCACTAGTATATATTATTTAATAAACATATGTTTAAATCATTCTCGTTTGACCAAAAAAAAGTTTAAATCATTCTCCTACTAATTTATTGACCGATTTGATTTATAGATTGATTTGTTTTTTTATCAAAAAAAAAAAAGATTGATTTGGTTTTAAGAACATAAAAGTTAATTAAATGAATGTGAGTATTCGTGAAAATGCATTACCAAACGAAAAGTTATGATGCATAAACTTCATTGAAGTATCCTATTTCTAAATATCGGAAGCTTTGGCCCTTAATGATTGATAAATCCTATCTCCCGTTGCAGGGGCTGATATATATAATCCGTTTTTTTTTTTTTTTCCAGTTCTGTGATCCGATCTAGAGGTTGCTCAATGTTTTACGCCTGTGTAAGGTACGTAATGGTATTATCCTTTTGTTATTCTTTCATTGGTTCATTTCCTTAATTGAGGTTTGTATATCTTGTCGTTAGTGCAGGACTCTTTTTGAGGGATTTGAAAAGTAAACTATAGCGTTAAAAAACGAGATAATTTAATGCGATCGAATATAAAAGAGAATTTAAATTGAGATATTGTTAAGGGACAAAAACCTTTAACAACACCTCAATTTTTAATTCTCTTTTGTTAAGGGTTTATGTTTCTATAATAAAAAAACTTGAACAACGGATATTTGCTTCAATTTTGATTCTTTTTTATATTCGCATTAATGTCTAGAATGAAACAATGGAACCCCTAAAAACTTTGATGTGTGCATCAATAATCCGATAATATTAGAATTAGGTTAACTAAACATTTTCTCTTACATGTAACATGTAGGTATTTTTCTTGTTCATTCTAGTATGACTCTTTTAGAATCAATTAAGATTTGGAGTTAGTTCATATATAGACTTACTGTGGCAAGTCTAGCCTTCTCATTTGTTTCAACCGGCAAACTAGTAGGTTCAATAGAGGAGCTTCTTTTAAGCATTTGAGAAGGCATTCATTCAAAAGAGTACGACATCTTCTTGTGGTGGTTGAGTACGATCAAAATAATGTGAAGGGATGGAATAACTTCAATTTTTAGTGAAGCCCAGGGGCAGACGCAAGTGAAGAGCTACGGTGGCACGTGCCCCCGTATGATTTTGATTTTTCCTTTACTAACTGATACTAGCTTTATGTAATTCCCCTAATCCTACAAATAGACATAATGAAAAATACATATGTGCCCCTATCGAAATTCAATCCTACATCCACCCCTGGTGAAGCCACGATTATTATTGGCCCAATCTATCAATTTTTAATGAACCAAAATTCTTATAGTTGAATAAAGATCAAATTGAGAAAAATTGGTAGAGGAAAATTGATTTTGGTTTGAAGATTTTGTTTGTTCCTTTTTGTCATCGTTCCAAACAAAACTTAAGCCACGTCTTGTCCAATGAAATGAGAACGCTTTAGTGTTTTTCTGTCGGAGCTTTCTGGCTTAAATGGATACATAGAATGTTCCGAAGTCAGGCTTTCTTTGCAAGAGAATCCGCTCAGGTGTTTGCTGTCCTGGGAATATGTATCAAGCTGAAAGCCTCAAAACATTGTTGGAACTGTTGGATCATATCTATCTCGGATGAAAAGACGGGCCAGTCGCCGGAATCTTCTAACATATCAACCAAATTAAGACAAATCGATCTGAATCCTTAGGAAATTTCTATCATGTAGACACGAAAGTGACCAAATTAGTCCATCCATCTCTGCATGCAAAACTGAGAGGCTTCTCCGGCAGCTTTGTTGTTCTGTAAATTCTCGATCCATAACATCCTTATAGCACCACCCAAGACCACTGATATTTCCATGATCGATCCAAGAGGCATCGATTTGGCATGTCAAGGTATGCTAATCTATAAAAAAAAATTCTTCGTCTCCTTGTTCTCCAAATTCCTCTTTTTCTTCATATTCGTTAGGTTGTTTCGCTAGCCTCCAACTTCCGGCTTCAAGTAAGGCTAATTGTATAGTATTGTTGAAGATGGATTTAGCACCCCTTTGTGACCCGGCCCAATATCTAAAACGGCCCGAAGGAAATCCAGTCCAAGCGGGATGATGTCGGCCCATTGCGAAGTAGCACGGTGACAACATGGCAGCTCGACACCAATATCGCGACCGACATGCATGGAAAAAGTAAATATGCTAATTTAACATATTTACAAAACAAAAGAAGATAAACACAAATCTTGGAAAATGAAACATAATCTAAGTTGGTTCGGATTTTTCTAAGTAATATCAGAAAGAATCTAGGAAAAAAAACCTAGATCTTCTGCTATAAATATCCTTCCCTACGCGGGAAAAGACTAAGTTCACAACTCATACTTTTGTACTCAAACCCTAAAGCTAGCGAGGCTACTCAATTTCGGCTCTTGTTCTAATACGACTAGATTTTTCGGTCTATTTTTGTTATTGTCTTTCAATCCTTTAATCTTTATTATCCAAGTTCTTTATTTTTGGTTTTTATGGATTCTATGAATCAACAAGTATTCAACGGGATATATCTATTATGTTAAATATTTTATCGTTTTACTTTCAAAATATACTATAGTATCCACGGAAAAGTATTGATATGTGGTTCTTGAAGACCCACATCTTTTAATCTCCAAAACAAGAAATCCATGTTTCAGTTAAGTGACATACTCGGAAAAGAATCTGGAAAGGACGGAAAGTCCGATAAAGTTCAAGAGCAAATGGTTTATAGATTCTTCTGAACAACTACACCTAAGGCAACTTCTATCAGTGGCCAGATGTCTATAAACTGCTCTCTTACATGTGGCAATGCATCTAGAGAAGGCTTACCACATAAAATGTCTAAATTTTGGGGTTATTCACCTTCCAAACTTCTCTTTTTAAGCAGGTGATGCTAGGTTTGTCTACCACTTCAGTTTCCTTTTCACGCCTATTTTGTCTTAGCAATTCGTATCCAGACTTGACTGTATATACCATATTTTTTGTATGGTTCCAAACATAACCGTCAAAGACCCTAGACCAACAAGATCTCATACCCGAAATAAGGTCAATATCGTCTTTTGTTGGAAAAACTCACTCATGAGAGGAAGGTTCCATTCACCTGTCTCTCTGTCTATAAACGAATAGACCATAAGTCTTGGGAACCTCGATTCCATCCTATGAACAAGTCTAGCAGGACGAGCAATTTTGTTTATTCTAACTGGCTGACATCTGATTATCATGTAGTTAAGTGGTTAATGAATTTTTGGTAAACAATAAACCAATATATGTGGATTCTGAGGTTTCCAACTACAAAGGAACATAAAAATTTTGAACTTTTTAACTTTGCTTTTGACAACAAAAAATTTTCACTTTATTTTTAGAGAGATATAACACAGAGATATAACACGAGACTTTGAATTATATATTGGTGTTGTTTTTTTTTGAACCGAAATATTGGTGTTGTTATACGATATTTTTCATGAAAAATTATACCGTTTTTGAAAAAAATAATATAGTTGGCATGCAATTATTATAATGAAAAGTGACTATGTTATTATTTAGTTTTCTTTCTAAAAGCGTATCTCCCATTGTCAACTTTTTAACTTGTAGGAATCTAACAATTTCATTTTTCTTAAAGTTAAAAAGGAAACTTCATTTTTCTTATGTAAAACTGTAAGAGGCACCGGTAAGAGGCACATAAACCTAGACATTTATGCCTAAACCTGCTTTCGCTTCAAGACTGATATGGACCTAACAATTTACATTAACGGGATTCAGCCAGTTTGCATGAAGAAAACCAGTCAAAGTATATATCAAAGTGGATATTAACAAACAGATTAAAATCTATAAAGAATGAAAAAATAAACTGATTTCTGCCTCAAAAATGAAAACATTATCGTTACCTCACAGTATGTTCTTGTAAATATAGTTGCAAGAAAACCATATAAAGTGTCTGTTCCTTAACAATCTCGAGTTATTTACGAAATTTTATCTACTTATATTACAAGAATAAAGCTCAGAATTGATAGCAATATTCGTTATATTTCCATCATCGAAAATGAGCAAAACCGACTGAATAAAAATGGCAAAATTTGATTGACAAGAACTTGGCTTTAGATTTATTTTTGTATAAATCAGGTTGTAGGTTTTTTGGTTTTTGACTTCAAATTTTATTGCTATAAGTCTTTTACCGTGAATTTAAATTTATTGATATAAATATTTGTACTCTCTCACAGCCCAAATATTTTCACTCTATATATTTAACTTTCTACAACAACAAAAAAAACTGTGGACAGAAAAATATGTATAAAGAATGATTGAATTTTAAGTCTGTAAAAAAGAAACTAGGCTTTAAAAAAAGCTTCTACAACCATTACTAATCACACCCAATATCATGTGTGTCAGCCTTTTTTTTTTTTTGGATAACCCAGTGTATCCGGGCCCTATCGAGGTGGGTCCCGACTAGCATGCTGCACCCGCACATTGGCAGCGGTCGCATGTGGTCACTGGAAGCCGGTGATGTCCTAATGTAAATTTCCCGGTGGCCAAGAGGAATCGAACCTGAGTGGCAGGAGGTTACTAACGCTCCCTTTACCACTAGGATACGAGCTCCTGGTTTATGTGTGTCAGCCTTTGAGTATGTATGATATGCAACAATCCTAACAGTATATTTTAACAAAAAATTGTATCTGATTCCATGATGTCTCTGAAACTTTGTTGGATTTGGTTAGTAGTGGAATTCTCTACATCTTTTACTATCATCATTATATGAAGAAAATACGTACGAAAGATGTCTCAATCTAAAGTGGTAATGGGTTGATGATCATAACCTACGCAATTAGATAACGCCGATAACTTGATGAACCAACGGCACAAAAGAACTGATGGGTCCAAAGTTGGAAGGTTATAGATAGGGAGGGCCATGTATGTTGTCGCATAACATCATTTGCAAGATCCGAAATGGGGGTGAGTGGGTTACAATCGCTAGTTAGCTTGTGTATACAAAATTAAACGAAATTTTCTATTTTCAATATTTATCAGTTTAATAATTTAGTGAGCAATGAAACTATATATCCGATACGTACATTAAATTGACAATCAGAAAGATAATTTATTCACTAAATACGAAACAATAGTATTTGATCTTTATAGTAAATTTTGTTGTTTTTAGGTAAAGTTCTCATCTAGTTTTTTTTTTAAATTAACAAAAAATCCTTGCAAATTTTAGATCTGTAAAATATTATGGACAAAAAGAACCACAAGACCAAGGCTATAAGTGTTTGCAATGGTTTAACCGCAGGACATAACAAATTTCAATTTTGCCACTATTCAGCAAACAAAATAGCAGTGTTCAAGAAAGCGCTAGGCGCTAGTCGGGCGGTGACCCAATGTTTAGCGCCTAGAACGCCTAGTCGGGGCCTAGACGATTTTAGGCAGTTTAAGCGTTTATAAAAGAAAACGATATATATTAGATATATTGTGCATTATAGATCATAGAATTAAAATATTCTTAGTCTTAAAAATAAATTTAAAACACAAATTACATCAAAATAACAAAAAAAACCAGTTAATTTCTTAACACTCGACATTTGATTTCAAAACCTTTTAAAGTTACGACATTTTTTATATTGATAACCAATAATTTATGAAGTAAGAACTTATAAATTTAGTTATATTTAATAATTTTTTTAAGATTTCAAGGAAATACACACAAAACTAAAAATCAAATGTAAATTGGTTAAATATTGGGTAGAGCCGTCTAGGACCGCCTAAATCCGCCTAGGACCGCCTAGAACCGTTTAAATCCGCTTAATAACATAAACGCCTAATTCTCACGCCTAGTGCAAAATCGCCACGATCAAATACCGCCTAGCGCCTAGGCCCCGCCTAGACGGCCGCCTAAACCGCTTTTTAGAACACTGCAAAATAGTGTTTAAGTAACACTCACTTCACAAACTTTTTTTCTTTGTTCTAGTTTTAAAAGAAACAGCACTTACTCAATTATACTGCAGTTTAGGAGTGTTCTAATTTTATATATATATATATATATATGGATATATACATAATATATATCATATTTTAAGCTCATAAATATTGAAATTAATTATATATGTTAGTTTTATTATATAGTATAATTATTTTAAAAGAATTATCACAAAAATTGGTATTTCTATCACATTTTTAATAATTACTATTCAAATATTATCCTATACTGCTTTTTTTTAGTCGGCAACCATTTCAATTGATCAGTCTAATGGGTTTTGTTTGCAAACTGAGGAAGATTAACAGATACATGGGTTAAAAAGCTAAACGGGCTTCGTGGCCCATATATAGTAAGACAATTCAAGTATACCATGCAACTGCCACATGGCAGTGAAATTCAGACACGCGTCACCACTATTTTGTTGCCGTCATGCATTTGCGGACCGCCGACGTCGATGGATACTTTGAAGATGTCAAGATTGCTCTGGCGATCTATCTCTGCGGGAAGAGATGCTGGAGGATTCTAGTTACCAAATGAAAGTTGCCTGACCTTTAAACCGTTGTTTGCATTAGGGAAGCGAAATCGTCAACGAGACCAATATATTGGTCAGAAAAGTGCTCTGAACAAACTAGACCCCAATGATACACACCGCGAAACGTGTAAAAAGAGAAACAAGGTTAGAGGGTTTGCCCACACAAACACGATGTCGAGAAAGAGGAAGGGCTTGTCTACCAGCAAAATAGTTTCACCATAGAAATAGATCTTGAGAAATCTGGATCAATCCGGAGAAGACGAAGAAGAAAAATCTAGTCCAACAGTTAAACAGGAAGCAAAAATCGGCTTCCAACAAAATTACATAAGAAAAAATGAAACTAAAATAATATTGGCGGTCTAAAACCGCAGCCGAAACTGCAAAAATAACCTGAATCACTGAAACCGCAGAGAACAACTCCGGTGGTCGGAAACTATACGAAATCTGAGTCGGTAAGGTTAGATAGAAGGAGAAGTATTCTTTTTTTTTTTTGTCAACAATTTCATTCCAGGCCAAGGCCTTACAAAGCAAATGGGCCGAAGCCCTACAAAGATTAAATCGAAAACCAACGAAGCCCAAAAGAAGCCCAATAAGAGCCGTCTGAAGGATAAGGCTCCACGCGCCTCCACGCGTCAGAATCAGGGCATCGATGGCCTGCATGTGTGGACAGGCGTCGATAGAGGAAGCATCGCCGGAAACAGCTTGCGAACACGGAGGAACACGCCGCAAATCAGCACCGGACCAAATCTTTGTAGGATCGGAAAGCCATTCGCCGATCTTACGCTGCCCAAGACCACCGCTTTAACACCTGCATACAAAGAAAACGGGTTCAGAAACGCCGCCGGAAAACGACCGAAGCCTAGGAGGCGCCGTTGCTGCCGGGATTAAAATCCCAGCGAAGTCCACCATATGCTTTTCCTCAAGCGGTGGGACAACCGCGATATTATTCCTAGAGAGACGGGCTGTCGGAAGCGAAAGAGAATCAGCTCAGGGAGGGAGCGGCGGGCAAAGAGAGAAAGGGAGCGAGATCATCGGCTAACGCCGAGAAGAACCGGTTAAAACCGGTAAGTTCCGATATCGGAAAAGAGACAGCCAGCCTAAGACATGAAATCGGACTTATTGGAAGGAAAATCCGAAAGCTAAATCACCCCAAAACAAACTCCGATCAAAGCCTCAAGAGAAACCGATCAAAGATCGGAAGAAAGCCCAAAAAACGAAGCTAAGAATCGGAACTATAGTACACAAACAAAAGGAAGACGCGAAAATCATCGTTTCCGCCGTGAAAGATCGTAGGTGTGAACGGCGGAGGACGAGAGAGAAACCTTTCTCTAAAAAGTAGAGAGAGAGCGTCTTGAGAAGGAGAAGTATTCTACACTGCTTATACCATATTAACCATATTTATTCTGCATATTGTATTTTGCTCATAAATCTATATTTTAAATTGTATCACTTTATATTATGCACCCTTCATTCCGCTATTACCACTCGAACCGAAAGAGTAATTTGATATGTTTGTACCAAACCGTTACAGCGATTAAATGAGGTCTAATTAATGATGTGAAAGAGACAAAAGAGTGAGAGGTTTCGATAACAAAGCTCAATAGAATAAAGTGAACATAAAAGGAAAAAGAGAGAGAAGACGAGAGAAGTTAATGTGATAAGCGGTGAGTTTTGGTAAGATAGCGATTAGAAGGTGACAAATGTGAGAATTCACGCCTCTCTCGTCATTTTCTTCATCCGAAAATCACTGATTTAATTTTTTAGATTTTTTTCCTTTTTTTCAATTGTTTAGTTTCAAGAATAAGAAGTATTATAATTTAAGTTACTTCATTAACTAAGTATCATGAAAATGTTTTAAGAAATTTTACAGTTTAACTAGTTTCATCTTTATGGTCGCTTGATTTTGGTTGAAAACCTTATTTATATTCACATAATTAGATATATTTTATTTTATATAACTAAAAAAACATCACGTATTTTGAGATCCATATAATCACTTTGACCAAAATCAGGAAAAACAAATTATTTAAGAATTTTTAACAGCAATATAAATATTATTTCATCCGTTTCATATCAAATATTGTTTTAAGATTAAAATTTTATTCTAAAATAAATGTAAAATATAATCTTTAAAATAAATTTTCAATTTAATTTTTTTTTATGATTTAGCATATTAATAATTATGAATAAATTATATTTTTTCTGTTTCACGAAAAATGTTATTCTAACATTTTTCACACAAATTAAGAAAATTATGTAAATTTTTATTTTGTCTTTTATTAATACACTAGTTTATTTCTCTAATTAATAAGTGGAAATATTAGAGATAAAATAAAAATTTATTTTAAAAATTTGTATTAAAAAGGTAGAATGACATTTTTTGCGAAACAGAAATAAAGATCTACGATGACACTTTTTGTGAAATGAATAAAGTATAGTATAGTTAATTAATTAAAGATAAAATAGTAATTTTGATTATATGCTTAAAACACGTAAAACTTTAAACGACATTTATATTAAAATGGAATGGTTTGAGTATTTAAGATAAGATGTAGCCACTGATAGCTCGAATCTCTCCTTGTCATTTAGTTTACATGGGATTATGACAATATACAATGAACTAGATTTAGAAACGATTACCAGATTCGAAAGGAAAATTGCGGATATTCAAATAAAGTGATATAGAATGAGTTAAACTATAAAATTACCAAAGTGGTTTGGTTTACAAAGACTCCAACATCTACAAAGCCCAATTAAGACAGCAGAGGGTGAACTTGGTCTACAACTAGCAACTTAGACTAGAAACGCCTTACTTTGATTATGGATCATTTGTTCCATTATTCAGTTGCATCACAAGAAAAGTTTACCATTCGAACCAAAGTTAAAGATATCACAATGGGTCCTAAACCGTCCCAAAGTACTTGATTAATTAACTAAAAGAAGAAATCATGTCCGGAAGTACAAGTACTTACAAAAGATAGTCATACCAACAAAAAAAAGAAAAGAAAGCAATGATGATCTATTGTGCTTAAATCATATGTCGGAGAAAAATTAGGGTTTCTTACCAAGAGAGTTCTTGTTATTATGCATCCAGATTTTAAGCACTTGTCTCCTAACACCAGTCTCCGCACAGAACTGCTCAACCACCGCGTCATCATGCTTCTGAATTCGCCACCCCAACCTCTCCGCGAAGGCCAACATCTTCTCCTTCTGCTCCGCCGTGAACTTCGTTCTAAACCTTTTTGCCGTTGTTCCGCCACTGCTGCTCGGATTCGACGTGTCCTCCTCGTCTGCCGAGGCTGCGGGTGGCCTGTAAGGCTGTCCTGCCGCGGCCGGAGATGTTAGATGTAGGTATCCTGGAGGCGGCGGCAGCTGAGGGGGACGGTTGTAGTACGTTGGAACCCTGTGGGCCCTGCCGCTCATGATTTCGGTTTCCTTCCGGTGGAAGTTGCGGTGGCAGCCACAAGCTGCACACTTGAGAGCGTCGAGTGAACCTTCTTCACCGGAAGGCATGAACTCACAGCAGCCGTCCACGGCATGGCCGCCGATATTAACGGCATGATTCTTTAAGCACTCTCTATACCTTATCTTCCCTCCAACGCTTTTTCTCCTTCCTCCAGCTCCGCCACCTCCGCTTGAGGTTGCTCCCTCGCCGCTCATAGAATCGTAACCGCCGGTGGGGTTAGCACCCGACATCTCCATTTCTTCTTCTTGTTCCTCAAAGTTCATTTTTTCTCTCTCCCTCTTTATTTCTTAATTCTTCAACATCACAAGAGACATCCGTACAGTTAAATTGTAACTTAAAAAACTATTCCGCAGACCAATAATTCATGAGGGTTAAGAGTACAAATATGAAAATACATAGTTATATACAAAATATAAATAAATATATATAGTTTAATCTGAGTGAAAAAGATGAAAAACTATGAAGATAAGAGAGAGATGATGAGAATGTGGTCAGCAATTCCCAAGCCTGCCGCTTGGTAAAAGGGAGCCTCAACTTTGTTTTAGCATATTTCTCATGTATATAATATATAGTTATTTTTTTCTCAAAAAAAAATATAGTTATTTTAGAACATTTGCATGTATATATTCAGTGGCGGAGCCAGAAATAATTTTAAGTGGGGGCAAAAATATTTAAATTAAAATATTATTAAATATAAAATATAATATTTATTAAAATATATATAAATTGTTTTATTTATATTTTTCTTAAAAATATTAAGAATAATAAATATAAATTTCTATCTTTAAATTGTTGTATTTTGATTAGTTATTACCACGTTTGTCAAACAAATTATCTATAAGTTAAATATGTTATACAGCATTTTTATTACAAAATTGTTACAATATTATTTGAAAATCAATTAATATTACAAAAAGAAAAATAGTTATAAAGATCTAGAGTTTTTTAAACCTAAAAAAAATCTAGAGTTAAACTGTATAAGTTTTACACTTGTACAGTTGTACGTAAACAAAGGGTTATAGTAAGTAAGCCTTTGAGAGATATTAAACTCATGTCATTTATTGATTACATATTAAACTAATGAATTAACATAAATGATTTTAATAAAAAAATAAGTAAATCACTTTACCTAAATTTAATTATATAAGAACAAACTGGTCAAATAAATTAACAGAACAAAAGAAATAAATTAGTGGGGGCAAATTATTCATTTAATATGAGGGCAATTCTTTTTATCTTTAATAAATTACATTAACTAATTTTTTTTTGTTGGGGGCAGCTGATCCCATCCCAGAGACTGTGGCTTTGGAGCCACAGTATATATTTAGTTTCATCAAGGAAAAAAATAAGACACACAGGTTTCCAGGGTTTACTGAAAAAATACAGTTTCTACGATTAATAAACCAATGTTTGTACCGTTGTTAGATTTAAGTGGTAGGTTTTAGATTGATTAGTGATTAGAAGGGCGTTTAGGGTTTTGTTACGTGTGACTCTGGGTACTTTAATGCGAAAAAGGATAAGTATAAGTACTGTGGTGTAAGCAAAAATGTTTTTGGGAACTTACCGATCACAGCAAAATGGCAAGAGCATGAGACGTCGAGATAACGTGTCAATATAATAGTTCCGGCCTTAATTTTGTTTCTTTAATATTATGAAATTTCAGATTTTCAGTCCATAATCTCTTATAGAAATTCAAAATTTCCTATTAAAAAACGTTTGAATCATCAACAAAAGTCTTCCGTTAACATGGATTCGATTATTCTTGTTAGGAGAGAGATCTTCTAACATGAAAATGAATTTAACATGATTTAAGTTTCGTCCTAGAAAATGTACGGATTTACGGATCTAGAACCTCCTGATCTTAAAAAAAAATGTTTGAATCCATAGCAAACGAATCAACCTCTTGTGCTATGCTAAATAATATATCCAAACTTTTCTAGCAGAAATGACCGTGTTATGTCCATGTGTGTACATCGTATTCGTCCGGGATTCTGAAGTCTTAAGCTAGTGTCCAATAAAATATGCACCGTATAGTTTTGAATAGCTCCAGATCATGTTTTATCTATTTCTATATAACAGATCACCATTATGTATACTTTCTTGATATACAAAATTGTTCGACATTTAAAAATTCTTCAGTGAAGTTAATTTGTAGATCTAGATTAAGTATACATCATAACATCATCTAACCGTTATATTGTGTGTGTGTGAAGAGTTCATGTCATTGATGTTTCATAAAATATGCGTAATTAAGAATGAATATAGGTTACAAAATGACCAAGATTCAAGAATAGGTCACAACCTCATATTCGGATCAACTTGGTATCAAAACTAATAATAATTACAGTTCCCTCAAATTAAAGAAAGACTCATTGATTTTGTGAAGAAGGAAAAAGACAAGAACAGTTGTAATGAAGAAGATCAAGTTGATAAAGAAGGGGAAGATCTGATTGTGGAAAAAGACAAATTGAGAACGGCCGGGTTTGACGATGGAATAGTTCCACAAAAAGATATGATGTGGCGTAGTCAGGAGAAAGTTGATTATGAATTTTGCAGTAACATCACGTGAATGTTTGTGTGGTTCTGTCTCCCCTCCCCCTCATCTCTTCTCCTCCTCATCCATATTTATTTTAGATGAATATTTGCTATAATATTTAATGTTTTATTTGTTTCTAGAAGATTTTTATTTCTGACTAAATTTTATTATAATACCAAAATACGATTTTTTTTTTACAAATTGAATTCAAAACAAGGGAATACAAATTAATACATAATTACCATATATCGAAAACAAAATATTATAAGAAAAGGTTTGTTTCCATTCGAAGTAAATCTTAAACGCAAACAAACATTGTAGCTTGTTATTTTTATCTTCATGATTCGTCTTGTTTTATTAGGAAATTATTATTGGGAAATTTGGTTAATTGGGTCAAAAAAATAAAAAAAATTGTCCATTTAATATTTTTTTCATTTTTACTCAATTTTGACATTATTACCTCTATATATATTTGATAAATATCAAAATTTAATATTTATAAAATTCCAAAAATATTAAAATAAGATAAAGTAAATAAACAGCAATGAAAACTTAAAATGTTACTTTTTTGTGAACATTCGTTTTAAAAAAATAAAAATAAAAGTTTGATCTACGAATTACAGAACACACATTCTACCATTTCTAATATGATCTACCAAAGGTAGAATATGTAATCTTCCAATTTCACTGTGATCTATCATCCGTAGAAAACATAGTCTACGATTTACTTTTTCTTCTGCTAATTGTCACATTCGGTAGTTTTCTACTACTTCTTCTATATTCTACTACTTTCACTGTGATCTACCAGTGGTAGAATGTACATTCTACGAAGATTGTTACAAAAATCTGAGAAAATCTAGGGATATATTTGAATATGTTGATCATCATCTATACAAATATTTTCGAAACCATCTTGATTTTTTCCGAAAATTTATGAATTTTTTGGCTCATCATCTTCAAATCCCTTTAGTAATTCATTTTGCTCTTTTTCGATTGATCATAATGCGTCATATCTATGCAACTTGTGGTGTATGGATTTTGTGTGCTGTAAAGGGTGGAGATTCAATATTGATGAAGGAAAAAGAGGGAGATTACTTGCTGTGGATTCTAACACTTCCCTTGAAGAATATTGGTGATATGACTATTATAAATCGTTTTATGACTGTTTCACAAAAAAAAAACTTACATATTATCTCTGCTTTTAGACTTTTTGTTCATTGAATCCTTCATTCTGCACTTTTCTTCTCTTGTGTTCATCTTCGGTGTTGCTCTCAAGGTCATACAAAATGGTTCGATCTATAGCAAGACTTGCTAAGTTGGAAATATTCAAAGTTACTCCTTAGATTGGGAATTGACATTTTCATCTTGAGGAATGCTACTGGTTTCTTTCAAGTAACTTTCTCTGAGCATATATTGATGTGAAAGAGAAGGCTTAAGGGTTACAATGCTTTAGACATCCCACCAACAAAAGAAAAAACAACATCTCTCTTCTCTATGTTCGACAGTAGTTTAAGCCCGTAAACAAGAACGTTAGTGAATCCACTGCTGATGGCAGAACGGTTAGACTTTACGCAAAACAAACAAAAGCTTGACCACAACAAGATGTTTACAGCTATAACTGGTGTGTTCTAACAATTTAGGCATTCTTGAGTATCCAAAAACATTCTCATTGATATCCAAGTAAACATAGCATTTGACTACAACTCTAGCATCAACCACCACAGAGCAAGATATACTTGTGCTTACGTTTTCATATCAAACTCGAATAGCAAAAACTAAATCTCTTATCATCCCAACAATTGCTACTTGGAAATTTCAATCGGACCCCAAAAAAAAAAACATAAAAGCTGACATATATTGTGACCGCCCTTTCTCAGTTTTGATTCAGATAGAAAGACCAGCATTTTCACTTGGTCAAGCACTGGTTTAGCTCAGTCAAAGTATTCTCTTGCGTTCTCCATTATCCACAAAGTTATTTGACTTCCACCAGCTGAATGATGATTCATGTATTTATCTGCAAGGATCGTAATGGTGGATTTGAGTAATTAGTTTGAATCCCAAAATAAAAAATAGAACATATCATATTACACAAACATGCTTACACAATTAAAGAGAGATTCGTGAAAGATTCCAATCAAATGAAGTTGCATCTCTCTGTCTAAATAACAGTGAACCACTATACTAATGAATATCAGTCTTACTACATAAATCTCAAAGATAAGAGGAACGGATATCAGTGAAATATATGGACGGTACGTTATTACTATTAAAAACTGCTTTTTTGCATTTCTATCATCTCAATATTTTGACCATGTGTGTATATATGTTAGGAAATAAATGGCTAAAAAATAACAAAGGCTTCTCCCTCAGAGCATCTCCAACCTTGTGCCAAATTGGATGTCAAATTCCATTTTAGAATAAAATCTACTACAATTCTATCTCATTTTCAATTGCAAAATGGTATAATGCTATTTTTGATTCCAAATATAGAACCATCTAATTTTCAATTGCATTTTGCAATTGAAAATTTTTATTTATAAAACAGTCCTTTAAATTTTAAATATTTTTACTTTAAGACATAAATAATTTTTTTGGTGATAATTTCTTTTTATTGATAATTATAATTACTAAAACACTCTTATCTCTAAAATAAAAATGCAAATTATATTTTATTTAAATAGAAAACATATCAAATTTAAAATACTGAAAATAAAAACAAAGGAAATTAAATTTAGTACAACAACGATTAGACATTTTGCAGTGTTTT
This sequence comes from Orychophragmus violaceus, assembly GCA_030180135.1. Lineage (NCBI taxonomy): Eukaryota > Viridiplantae > Streptophyta > Magnoliopsida > Brassicales > Brassicaceae > Orychophragmus > Orychophragmus violaceus. The sequence goes on along the minus strand of CM058239.1, from coordinate 10,909,190 downwards.
GAAACCCGATCCGGACCCGTGGTCGAACCGGTAAACCCGGTGACCCGGTAAACATTCCGGATCGGGTTATGTGAAAAACTTGTTTAGTTAAAAACCTGGAAAACCGTAAAACCCCGCGATTTATTTGTGACTCGATGGACCGGTCGAACCAATCAACCCGGATAATGGAATTTCTCTCTCTTTAATTAGCTTAGTTTATTAAAAGTAGTTAAATGTTTTTAATGGACATATCAAAAAAAAAGATCTTATGATCCCGTTTACTACGAATCTATTGACAAGACTGAGTTTTGGATCGTAGAAGAAGACACACCAGGCGAACATGATTATGATGAATTAGAAAAGACTCTTTCTAAAGAATATTTCAAAGATGACGAAGAGACAAACCCAAAAAAAAATATGGTGGTATATTTTAGAATGTTGATTATTCTTATCATTTTTCTTAGTTGTATATAAGATTGACTAAATTATGTGATTTGTGGTTCTTTAGATTTTGATGAAGACTTTACTGTGTCGCGTGAAGAATAAGAAGGATAGAGATAATCGAGATTAGATAATGTAATCCGTTTTTAATATATTTTTTTATTGGTGTTTTACTAGTTATAACTATGTTAAGAAACTTTTAATAAAATGGTATATTGTATGATTAAGAAAACTACACATCAATATATATATATATATATATATATATATATATCTTAGTTTTGGACCCGGGGTTGATCCACGGTTGGTCTACGGTTGACCCGGTGACCCGGTGATACGGAAGACAGTTCGGTTCGTTGTCTGGGTCGGGTTTAAAAACATTGACATTTTGTGAATTAAAACTCTGATAAATCACCTCCATATCCACCTAAACCACCAAAATATTGCCCAAATGAAGTGGATTGATGAAAAGAAAAAATAAATGGGTCAATTTGTAAGTTATGATGAAAATGTGTATAATTTACAATTAATAATAAAATAAAATAAAAAAATATACTTAAAATATTCAATTTCAAATGGAATATAGTATAATACATTGGAGAGAATCTCAATTGCATTTTGCATTTTCCATTTTGGAAGGAAAAATGCAATTGAACATTGGAGATGCTCTCAGGATGAAGAAATGCATACTTACAAATGAAACCTCTGATTTTTTTTTTCTTCACGGGATTCTTCAGCAAGAGTTAATGCTTCGTGATCCAAGTTTTGCTTCTCATCAGGATGTAAGATACACAAGATACTTAACCGCATTAGCTTGCACGATACGAGCCTTGTTCTCATGAGTTATCGAGAGATTGAACAAAGCAGAGAAATCATCTTTCTTTCCTCTGAATGTTCCCTTTCCAAGTAGATTCACCATAGCTTGTATCGCTGCGTTAGACTGCCCTATTCGTTCCATGTTTACTTGCAGAACAGACAGAAAGAACAACGTTGCTGCTGAATTATCTTTGCTCTGTCATTTCCTATGTTCAAAACGTGAACAAGCGGTTCTATCGCCCCGGCTTCCACAATACATGGCCTTTTTTACTTCACTAATCGAAAAATTCAGAAGAGCCATGACTGCGTGTTCTTGAGTAGCTTTTCTTCTGAGTATAAAAGTGACAACAGTGGAATGATAGCACCGCAATGCCTGATGTGAACACGATTTTTAACGTTGTTAATAGTGAGATTACGTATTTCAGCAGCAGCATCAATCTTCACTTTGTTAGATCCGTTTTTAAGATCTTCTATCAATTTTATGGTATGTGAAGTCGTCACTGTTCCTGAATCATCCAAGTTCTGTACAGATCACTCATGAGGAGATAATGGAAAAACAAATAGGAGATAATAAAGAAAACAAGTAGAATCAGTATTTAACATAATTAGACATAACTTACTTTGAGATTTGAAATGGTCGATGGAGAAGAAAAGGGGTTAGAGTTTTCTAGAGAGGAGAAATAGAGAAAGGATATTATGCGGAGATGCGGAGGCTCAGAGGCGGTGGGGCAGATGATGAGTCAACCGAGATGAGGCTAAAAGGCAGAGGGTTTTCTGGGAGATGAGGCGGAGGAAAAGAGAGCTCACGAGAGGGTTTTTTTCCCCCTAAATACATCATACTATTTTATTATTTTTTTGTTTCACAAGAAATATTTTTTCATATACAATTTTATTTTAGTTAAATATATATCGTAAACAAGGGTAAACTCGGATTTTTAAAAAGTTATATACTAATCGGACATTGTTACGTTTTTTTTTAACACTGAATTCATAAAAGTAAAGGCCATAAGGCTACAAGTGTGATGATTTTGAGCTCGATTACAAAATATTCAAAGCCCATAAAACCCATCAGAAGATAAGGATGAGACCAAAAATGCGCATGAAAGCCACGTGTACGCCACGTGTAGTAAAAGGACAGGCGCAGGCGTCACCGGAGAAACCAGCTCCGCCGTCGATTTGCGCAACCATCACCAGAACTGTCTGTCTGCAGCATCGCTAGAGAAGAAACCAAGCGTCGAGCGCGAGAGGAGGTCGGCAAGCAGATCGCACCAGAGACGCCGGAGAAACTGAAGGAACAACCGCCACCGGCTCGTCGCTGCAGAACGAGGATCCCAACCTACCGATTACCCTTCCGCCGTAGAATCATCAGGAAACACCGGAAAGAGAAAATCGTAGATGCTCGAAAGCAAAACGATCGAGCAGCACCGGAGATGAAAACAAAAACACGAAGCCGAAACTAGTTAGAACTAGATCGGGCTTTATTTAGCCGAAGGAGAGTGAAGACGATACACACAGAATCAAGTTCCCGACGGCCAACACAACCAAAACAGAGTCGGGGAAAAAAAGATTTTGCTCAGAAGATCAAAAGCAAAAAGATATAAGAGCAAACATCAGAAAAAAAACCCCTGAAAGTCAAGGAATCAAACCTCCGCTTCTGAAAGATGGAAGTCAGAGAAGAAAAAGGGGCGATTCCTTGAAAGAAATTTTCCTCTCTAAGAGGAGAGAGAAAACACTTGTTACGTTTGGAAAGTACTATTCGGACAATGTTTTATTTTTTCATCCCTTTTAGCCTAATTTCCATTATTTTATTTTGGTTAGATTGTTTTTTTTTTTTTTTCATTTGTTACGTACTTTTATATATATTTTACGTGGTTGATTGTGTGAATGGATGATAAACGCGACAAAGATGTGTGTTCTGATTTCATTTGTTGAGGATATGTCATATTAATATATATCAGAAATTGATTTTTGTTAATTGTGTAAATATTCTAATAATTTCATTTGATCATCTATAAATATTTTACATAGAAAGAAAATATCGAATTTTTATAACTCTCAAAGATTAGTTTGGATTTCATTTTCTGATAGCCCATGTTATCAAAAGGAAAATATAAACGCGATTGTCTTTTAGCACTCCTTTAATATTCATCGAACATGTTTGTTATAGTCCAAAACAACAGTATATAAGAACATGTATGTCTATTACTGAATCACAATTCAATTTTTTGAAGCTAGCTTGTATGGGCACTTAGTTAAACGCAGCTGGAACAATTTTAAAGTTTTGCATTTTATCTTTGACTGTCATATTGATCAAGAATACTTTACATGTATTTGCAAGATTAGGTTCCATGATGAATTTTCTTTAATGACTTAATATAATTTATTATATAGCAGCACAATTTCTTCTCTATATAGAGTGTTCATATCATCAAAATTTTTTTTATTTTAAATTGAATTTTGCAAAATTTTATTAATATCAATATTTAATTATCTATTTAAAATCATTTTTAACAAGACTACTATATCAAAGGTAAAAAAAATCTAATTATCTATCTAAATAAATCTACATTCATTATATTATTAAAAACATATAAAATAACTAATGAAAAGATAAAATAGTAAAATTCATTACGAAAAACAAACTATTGACTTTTACAATATGTCGAACCAAATTTTTAAAGTCAAAGTTAGTTTTTTTTTTAAACTAGAAATTGTAAATAAATGAACTTGTTGGCAGAAATAGAAGTGAAAAAAAAAAAAATCCAATCGAGGAGAATTCAAACCAAACTTTTTTTTTTTGAACTAAGAATTCAAACCAAACTAATATAAATATATTCAACCATTTTATTAGTGTTTTAACAATTTAACGGTTCAGTTCTGTTTTAAACTAAACCAAACTGAGAAATTATTCAATTAGATTAATTAAATATATGTATTGAAGATATATCATCTTGATATAAACCCACTCTTGTTTTTAGTATAAAGTTCCATGTTTTTCTTTTAAATAATGATGAAATGATGTTGGTTTTGTTTATGTTTTGTAAATTGTTTTTTTTTTTAAACTGAACTATACCTAAATCAAACTAAAATCAACTTAAATTAAACCGAATTTAACATAAATAGAGCCAAACACAAATCAAATTGACCTTTTGGTTGAGTTCAGTAAGAATTTTATCAAAACCGAATTAACCAAACAAATCCGAACTGAACTCGAACTCGAAATCGAAATTATGCTTGGAAATGGCCATTCTAGACAGAAAGTAGATATGGGCTTGAGGAAAGCAATATATTTAAGGTGTTATTTTAGACTATGCAGCATTGGGCTCTTATAGATAATACCAAATCATACAAAACGTAACGGTAAACGGGACGCTTGAGTGAAGTTGGGCTTTTTCTTCTACGTTCCAAGATTCAGTCGTCTCGTCGTCGTCCTTTTTTTCATTCTAAGTTCCGAGGTTGAAAGTTCAAACATGACTTGTTGATTATATAACTTTTGTATAAACAAAACCACGTTTCGTGAGTGGAATGATTTTCTTGTTTGACTTCTGTTTTTTGTTTTCGTATCATCTATGTTGGTCAATATTGCACTGGCTGGCTTAGGCTGCCCCACAAGGTCTTGTAGCGCGTATTTTAATTTAATACGTAAACCCACCTTGGAAGACTTTATCATCATTATATAAGAAGAGATATTCCTCTGCCTTATCTTTGTAAATCATATCTTATAAACCACATTGTATCAGGGATTAAGCAACATATGGGTGAGATCAAATCCAGACGCATAATCCTCCTCTCAATCATATTCCTCTTCTTCTTCTTCTTCTTCTCCGAGACTCTTCTTCTCTGTTCTGCTAACGAGCATGGATCTAGGAATCTTGCAGTGGTCATGAAACAACGGACAAGAGTCAGAGGGCCTCGCAACACAACAACCGGAGCTTCAACTATGATGTTCCCAACCTCCTTCCATATGGGTGCTGCTGCTTCGTCTTTCCTCCTCGCTCTCCTTTTATAGTTTATGTTTGTGATTTACGGATACTAAGTGATTGCAGTTATGTTTTTCTTTCTGTTGGATTGATTTTGTAAATATATCAAATGTTCTCAAACTATGTTTCTAACTCATCTGTTCATCATTATATATTATTTCTTGTCTATAATATAAATAAAAGTATAAGCTTGCCTTGTCAGTTGTCACTATATATACATTATCTGTTCACTTCATGATTCTCTAAGCATCTCTTGAGAGCCTGCCTGGCCACTACAGTTGTGGCTCCGGATCTTGTTGAGACCAAAGGACGACCGAGATGAACCTAGCTATTACCGACTCCGAACCATCGGTCCATGGCATCCACAGCCGTAGGTTTCGTTCATATATCGTTTTCAAAAGGGTGTCTGGAGATGTCTTTTTAAAATTAGTTTTGGTCTACTATTTATTAGGGAATATTGTCCCACATCGGAAGTTGGAAGGGATCTCACACAAAATATAAGTGATATGGGCCACTCCACTTATCACCAATTGGTTTTAGGTTGGAAGCCCATAGATCTTAATATGGTATCAGAGCCCGATCCATGCAGTCCAACCCGATCCGACCCAAAGTTGGTCCACTCATCGACAAACCAGGCCCAAATTGGTGCCGTCGATCCAAGCCCGAGTATTCCGAGATTAATGGCCAAAGGACCATTATCTCGAAGGGGCGTATTAAGGAATATTGTCCCACATCGGAAGTTGGAAGGGATCTCACACAATATATAAGTGATATGGGCCACTCCACTTATCACCAATTGGTTTTAGGTTGGAAGCCCATAGATCTTAATACTATTTGTTTGGAGTTTATCGCACGAGGTTGTCTTTTCAACACGTGTTGAACTCTATGTACTATTGAACTTTTGACTCTTGGACGGATTATATAGTTTTTGATTCCTAATTTGTTGACGTATGAAATCACTAAGCATGTTGTTGTAATGTATACAGAAATTTACATTTAAATATAAAGATTGATTTTGACGAGACGCATGTCAGACTAGGGATCGTATTTATAAATATGTAATTGAAAATACTTGAAATATTTAGACTATTAGAGAAAATCAGTATAATACTTGAAATATAGATTATAAAAACTATTACGAGCACAATTAGAGAAAATCAGTTTAATCTTCCAAATAAGCTCTAAAAGCACAAATTGGATTATAAAAGAAAATTACAAGTGGATGTGTGTAATAAATTTGGATCTTTTCATAAATGATATTCGAAAAGTATTTACGAGCGAATCATGATGTCAGATCTCTACCAATTTGGGGCGACGTGTTGTTTTCTACATTTTTCCAGGGCATGATGTTTCAAACTTTGTGTCCTAACTTCTATACGACGTATTATGGAGTGATCATTGTACAATACCGAAATAGTGTTCGTCGATCCACTCTGACACAATCGTCTTCTAAACAAACTTAAAATTGTAGATTGATATTGTAATGATGATAGGTCAATGAACCCACCCTAACTAGAATTAGACTAACTTTCGTTGAAATATTGGAATTGTTTTTAAAGTTCAAACCAAATATTTTTAATGGGTTCGGATTGGATTCAACTCAAAATGCCTAAACCCAAAAACAATTACACAAAGAAGAACGAATTACGCCGAAAAATACCAGTCCATCTTACACCAAAACTTAGAACTGCCAATAAAACCACCACCGTTGGAAAAAGGAAATTGAAAAAGGCGAAAAGAACTATAAAATGGGAAAGCTTGTGGAAGAAAAGGAAAACAAAAATTAGGGTGCAAATGGTTATCATTTTAGAGGAACAAAATTGAGTGGAATTGACTATTATGCTGAATTACTCCAAAAATCATCCATTTGACAATTTTTTTATTTACTAATGGAATAGGATGGGACCCACATTTTAAATAGAAAAGTATTAAGTTCTGCTGAGATTTGTTCCTCTACTATTAAGGAGAGGAAAATTTTCAGCGTAAACAACTTTATTCCTCTAGTTTTAATTCCACTAAAATTATTCCATTGTATTCCACTAATGAACACCATTTGCACCCTTAGTAGTAAAGCACTAGATCCCGCTTTGCAACCACCGCCAAACACATGCAACATTGAGGTGTTGAGATATTTCGGGTGAAAAAACAAAATTAAAAACCTGACCCTAAAAATACATAAAACATCAATAGTACAAAATTTTAAATAATAAAATTTACAATATTTTGAAGATTAATAAACTTTTATCAATTCTAAAAATAATTCATGTAACATTTTTTCATGTTAACCATCTATCAAATTTTTATAATCAAAGTTTATGGCCAAATTAATTTTTTTACGTGACATAGTTAACAGTAAGTAAGACTTTATCAGTTTCAGCTTTAGAACCTAAAATACTTAAAAAAAATAAAGGTCCTATTTATTTGTTTCGTATGTCTGTTCAAGTCAAGGCCTGACTATTCAAACTTAAGCACTCGACTATATTGTTGGATTTGAACAATGATATACGACACAAAACGCTCGGTAGTGAATGAATTCACGTTCATTCATCCAAGATGGAGAAAACATTTGTTACAATATGTTAGACACATATATTGTCATCACATGCACGTGTAGTTACAAGGTTGAATTAAAGGAAGATGAAATCCTGTGAAGGAAAATATTAAAGTTAGAATCTCTATCTAACATGCTTATCCTCACATATCTCAGATCATCTCCGAAATACTTTCCGCTTTTCGTTAGTATATTCTTCTTCTCTCTCAGAAACTTTTCACAGTCCACAATCCCTTCTTCACACTTTAACCATGCAAAAGCTGCACAAAATACAACAATTTTTTTGTTTAAACAACATGATTAAACTACTAATTTTTCTTAGCTATTTGAATTTCTTAATAGCTGTTTGAACTTTTTGGTGGTTATTTGAGAAAACTACAAAATATGTTAATTATTTGTGGTTATACGAATAATTTTTATTATTATAATGAAAACTAGTTAAACAACATGAGTTAACTACTAAATTTTTCTTAGCTATTTGAATTTCTTAATGACTGTTTGAATTTATTCGTAGTTATTTGATAAAACCACAAAAATATTGTAACTATTTGTGGTTATACGAATAATTTTACTACAGTAATGAAACAACTAGTTAAACAATATGAGTGAACTACTATTCTTTTTTTAACTATTTGAATTTTTAATGGCTGTTTAAACTTTTCCGTGGTCATTTGAGAAAACCACGAAGATATCGTAACTATTTGTAGTCATACGAATAATTATTACTATTATAATGAAAAAACTAGTTTTATAACCATTTACTTTGTTGTACCTGGTTGTGGCTCAAAGACCTTGCCAAGGAAATTGCAACGTTGAGAAGCAAACTCAGGAACAGTGAAACGTCTACTATCCTTCGCTGCTTGTTTCAATAACTTCCACCTCACAGACATGTCCTCATAACTGTGCTCAAAGAAGGACTTAGCCTTTTCATTACCACTTCTTTCACAACTGTCTGTCACTACCTTCAAAACCTTGGCTGCTCGAAGCTGCGAGATCTTTGAAACACCAATTGTGTTGAGTTCTATATACTCTGTCATTTTCCTCGCTGTCTCTCTGTCTTTCACCAAAGCCCATCTGCCAAAATGTAACGTTTAAAAGATCGACACTTTAATTTTTTGTTTTGTTCCAACAAATTAAGCAAATTTTAAAAAGAATCTACGTACCCAATGCGCATCCCTGCATGGCCAGTGCTCTTTGAAGCAGTGAAGAGCATTACATCGTGATCAGCTATCGATGTTATAGGCGTATACTGCGGCCAGTAGTACGCTAAATCATGGATCAGTCTACCTTCACAACGGTTCACCACTGATTGTCTCAAGAACCCATCAGGGTTATTTGGTGATGTAACAAGTTCAATATATGGACCTTCTTCCTTGTAAGTATTTGCATCTCCACCCCATTTATATAAACCCGATTTAAGACAATCTGTAATCAACGGGTATGACTACAACCAAACCAGTTATACACACGTTAGAGTGATTTATAATGATAAAGGAAATCAAGAAAGCTAGCTCTGAATATGACTCACACAATAATAAGGCGCAGCTGAGACGACATTAATGGGACCAGAGTCATCATGTGGGGAGAGAGCATAAAGAGCAGCTTGATACAACTGTGTTGAGCCAGTGCCAACAACAATATAGCGGTCTTGTGTTACAGCGTTCCCAACAACCTTATGAACCCTCACAATCTCTTTGCTAAGCTCTGGTTCAAGAAACCAACAAAGATCGTTGTTGTTATCTGAAAAATAGCTGAGAGATTGCCATCCAAGTATCACCATTGTTGTCATCTCACCCATTTCTTGCCAGTACCTCTCATACACCGTTGGATCGCCACTGCATATGCATCAAGGTACTTTATGTTAATAATATGTGACAAGAATATATGAGCTGGGAATATAGGTAAAGAATTTGTGGGTCCTTTTTATAATGGAGAGCATAAAACAACACGTACGTGCCTATTTCTAAAACAGCAAAGAACATGGTCAAGCAGATCACCAAAGTAGTCCTTTAGATTCTCTTAAAAGACAGAAATATTTTTCTATGCATGAATGCATAATCAATCATGTCCACCAAAACGAGGGCCCTCTTTATTTTTCTCGCTTATGCATTCTTTTGACAATAATAATTTAAAAAAAATAATAAATACTATAGAATTTAGGAATAGTAGATCTATACACTACAAGAAAAACAGTCTATAGCCACATATTGTCCACAAAAATTTTGTGACTATCTACTTTTAGCCACAGATTACCGTGAATTAGCCGCAAATTTAAAAACAGATTATTTGTGGTTATTTCCAAGCTAGTCATAGCTATTATAGCCATGAAATAATTTCGTTGCTAATTATAGCTAAAACGCCACAGATTGCTACGAATTAATCGTGGATATTTTTGCTCCAAATTCCCGCGAATTTGTGTGTGGATATATAGCCAGGATTTAAATTTGTAGCTTTCCATAGCAAAAAAAGTTAGGACTTTCTACAAAAAAAAAATAGTGGAAAATGTTTTCTACGGATGGCGACTAATTCAATCATGAAAAAATAGCAATAACTAAATTTGGTGGCTATTTATGGCAAATTGTCTTCGGATAGCCACAATTAATTTGTGGATAATTTTAGTTATGATTAGCTCCAAAATGAATCGTGGCAAATTGTTTTCACAAATACATTTGTAGCTTTCCCAGGCTAATATATTTTGTCACGTTTACAAATTTTCTACTTACATGTCACAAAATCCTTTAAATAGCAATGGAATGGATCACTTGTTCATATGAATCATTTTAGATTTTTCTTCTCTGCAAAAATTATATAGCAATTGTTCTTGCGCTGAACCCTAATTGCTTCTCTATATCCTCTCGAATTCTCTATCTCCCCATCTTGAAATTGCTTCTCTCGAACTCCAATCTCCCCTCTTCTCTTTGTCACTTCGTCGTTCTCCTCCGATCTCCTCCGAACTCACTCGCTACGGTATGCCTAATCTCCTCCGATCTCCGTCACTCTCTCTCTTTCTGTCGACTGTAAATCTCACCATCTTTTTCTCTTTCTTGCAGATGAATTACCTAGCCACGACCTCGTCAGGCAGAACAAACCGACGGCGCTTAACTCAAATGCAGATTCCCCCCGAAGCTATGAGGGCAGCGACTTCCACCGTATCCCGTAATCCTCTTCCAAGCTTAGCCGCCATGATGAGTGCGCCGGAGAGGCGTAACATGCCACAAATCCATCCACAGAGACTCAACGGCGGCTTATGGTGAGACAGATTTATGTCTTTACATGTTGATTTTTGGGTCTTTTATGTTGATTTCTGGGTATTTGCATGTTGATATCTGGGTCTTTGATATTGATTTCTGGGTTTAGGCATGTTGATTTCTTCAGTGATTTCCTGGTTTTCGCATGTATCTTCAGTGATTTCCTGGTTTTCGCATGTATCTGGGTTGTTGGTTATGCGTTTAGTTGTTGTTGGTTTAATATCTCTGTTTTTTGGTTATGCGTTTGGTTGTTGTTGTGAGGACTCTAGTATTGTTTGGTTTAACATCTATGTCTTTTAGATCTTTGACTTGCTGGAGATTTATTATAACTTTCATGATAACTCCATTTTAGTAAACCATTGAATCTACTTAAAAGTTTTGCAGGAAGTGTTATGAATATGAAGTAAACCATGTATATATCAGTAAAGATATATCAGTAAATGTTATGAATAGTATTGAATATATCTGTCTTTTATGATAGGATTTTAAGTTCTTGTGTGTGTGTGATGTGATATCAGTAAACTGTGTATATGCTTCGATTAAGAAACTTGTATGTGTACTTGTCTTTGATAGTTGTAATTGTCCTTTGGACTATTTACTTACTTTTTATTTTCATTGATAGTATTTTCTGACTTGAATACAAACTTGTATGTGTACTTGATAGTTGTAATTGAAACTTAGAATATTTGTACTATGTCATTGATCTAACAACTGTAGCATTGTTGTACTCTGTCATTGATGTAACAACTTAGGCGTTTATATGATAGAATATGTTCTTATGTTAGTGAATCAGATAGAATTGGTTCTTATGTTAATCACTTAGGCGTTTGTATAACCTCTTCTGTCATTGATAGGATTGTTTGACTTAAACTTGTGTATGTACATATAGTATAGTAATGATTGATGTATAACCTTACTATATGTTGTTATTTTCCAATGTTCTTTGCGAATGATGATTGATGTTTGTTCTTATGTCTTATGTTAAAAACTTACTAGTGTTAGTATATGTTCTACTGCTTCTGTTTGAACTGTTTGTTGGTGCTTGTTTACTTGGTTAACAAGTTTTTGCCCCTTGATTGCTTGGTCACAGGTTTGGCATTGACGATTGCATCCGCAAAGACATTGTCGCAATATACCAATCCAACTTTTGGGGACCATGGTGGAATTATGGAATGGTGCCACAGGAGAAAAAGGACGAATGGTGGACAACTTTTGTGGTAATTATTTTTTTCTTATTATTTGTAATAACTTAAAATATCTATGTTATTATACTAATACCGATTTTAAATGTATGTTGTAGCAAAAATATTATTGGGCTCCTGAGCATCATAATATGGTTCATGCTCGATGGAAAACAGTTCTCCAGGATTCCATCAGAGATATTGTGAGCAAGAGAAAGAGATCAGGCAAGAAGCCTGAATTCATTGGCTTGGCTGATTGGGGTGCTATGCTTGAGACTTGGGAGGAGGAATCTCATCAAAAGAGGAGCAAAATCAATTCTGAAAATGCGTCATCTGATCATGATGGCCATGGCTCACACCGCCATACTTCAGGAGCCAAATCACATCTACGAATAGCTTACGACATGGTAAGTTTATTCATCAATTTTATTCTTTGAAATTTCTCTAACACTTACTAATATTTCTATGACATAATACCTTCTGTATTTTTTTCAGGAGGTTGAAGCTGGTGGTGTTGCACCACCTGCTACTGCAGTTGTGCTCAAGACTCACAGTAATAAAGATGGTACATGTATTGACAAAAGAGCAGAGGCTCTTGTCAAAGAGGTTGAGGCTTTGGCAATGGAGCGATCACAATCATCATCGCTGACAGAAGAAACCATCTACACGCCCTCTAATCAACAGCCCATTGCTGCATATATTGAGGTAATAACTTCTTGTAGCTTTAGCTTTGGATAATTGCAATGCTTCTTCTTTGTGATTTGGTTTAGGTTAATAGGACAAAAGCATTTTTTTAATAATAGGATATGTTGGAAAGTTAAATGAAGCTAGACTATAAACTTGGGTTTGTTATTCTGTTATTATGCTAAAAACAGAAGCATCTTTTGTTTTTGCAGACCGCTACCAATAAGAAAAGGAAAGTTTATGGTCTGGGTTCTATTCAGACTATGGATGTTGATCCAAATGAGGCTTCAGCATCCTCAATGCTTAAGAAAGTGCAAATGGATGAGCGAATGTCAAAGATAGAGGAGAGCATTCTCGAGTTGAAACAAGGCATGGGCATTATGCAGGAGACTTTTGTGTCGCTCAAGCAAGGTATGGAAATCCTTCTGAGGTTGAAAGGAATTGATCTATCCACATACAACACACTTCCACGAGAGAGTTCCGCATCAGCTCCAAGTCCTTATTCAGAGACGAGCCAGCAGCAGCAGCAGCAGCCTAATCAGGCTGACCAGAACTCGCCCATCAACCTAGCAGCTTCTACTCCTCGTTAAGTCTCCTGGATTTTCAAGTAATATGTATTATATTAACCAAATGTGTTAGATGTTCTGATTTCAGTAGCCTTGTAATGACGTATATTTTGTGTGAAGATCATGTTACTTCACAATATAACTAGCTAATGTTTTGTTGTATAACAAATGGTTTGTTATAATATTATGAATTTGTATTCTCTTATCTATGTGTTTTTTGAATCTGATTAATTATATCTACAAGAATTTTAATAATATGAAAACAATTGGATATTTGGCAACAAAAAACCACATTTTATTTTCTGTCAATTTGTGGCAATCGACACAAGTTTTTGTGGCTATTCATATTAAATATAGCTACGAATTGCTGTCAGATTAACCGTAGATATATAACTATGAACTGATGTCATGGTAATTTGTGGAAATAGACACAAACATATTTGTGGCTACCCGTCTCAAATAGAGCGATTTTCTAGCAATTTGTAGAAAAACTATGAAAAGTGTTATAGCTATTTATCTCTATATTTCCACGGAATTCTACGTAAATATTCGTAGATAAAATAGCCACGTATAATTTTGTAGCAAACCGCAACTATTGCTAGGAATTCTTTCGTGGAAATCCAAAGTCATTGCCACGAATTATTTCGTTGCAAGTCGTAGTAGCATAGCCATGAGAAACTTTTCATGCTAAACGTGGCAAAATGCCACGAAACCAGTCGTGGATAAGTCGTAGCTCTATAGCCACGAATATCCATGAAAACATGATATTTTCGACCCTATATTTGCGAAAATAGTTTTTGGCTATCCGTGGCTAATGTCAAAATAGCCACGGATTATAAGCCATAGCCACAAAAAAATCGTGAGTATGAATAGTTTTTCTTGTAATAATAATCTCCCACGATATTTTAATTTGAATCGTTTTTAATATTTTAATCTAAAATTATTTAACCGTATTAAAAAAATCCAAAATATAAGAAAACCAATCCTTTGTATTACTATTTACTAATAGACCACCACATTTTTGGTGACAATGGAAATAGGTGATAATTGAAAGGAGTTTTGTTTCAATCATCTTAACAAATATTTCCATTGTTATAGCATATTGGTTATCACTTATCACTAACTAAATTAAATGCGAGCATTCAAAAAAGGAACATCACTCATTATTTCCCTCCCTCTCACAACATTCCACATACCAATCCATATAAATAAATAAAAACTAGATTTTGATCCGCGCTAAATAAGCGCGGGTTTATGTTTTATTTTTAAAATATATATTTTTATCTTAAATTTATATTTTATAAATTAAGTTCGTTAGATATTTCATCTAATCTATATTAAGTTAAAATAATGTGATATGTTGCTTAATGTGAAAAGAAATTTAATAAATTTTACTTTCGTTTCGATATTGTCAACTTATATTTTAATAGTTGTAGTTTATTGTTATTTTATTATATGATTAGTTGTTGACAAAAAAACATGTATGATTAGTTTATCTTATTGATGTAAAACTGCAAGTATATTTTATTTGATACTTTTTATTTAAATTTTTGTAATTTAGACATGTTTGAAATTGGCTAATCTGTTTTTCAACATGTATTCTAATGATATGTAATTTAAAATTTTGATTGAACAACCCGTTAAAAACTTCATTCAAACATAAAACATCTTGACGCATCATATATTTGAATAATATAAATATTGAATAATTTTATTATTTTATTAAATTAAAAATATTCCAATTGAAATTAGTTTAACACGTGCTAAGTTCATTTTTATAAATCGAAATTGGTTAATTTATTTTTCAACCCGTTCTTATAATAATTTAAACAATTTCATAAAAGTTTGTTAGAATATTAAAATAAATATTTATATTTGAAACAAAAAATAAAAAAGACATTAAAATATATTATAAATATATTTTGAATATAATCATAATTAAAGAATATTAGCTTATATATACAAAAGTAGTTGATGTTTAAATTAATTAGTTATATTTATCAATTGATTTAATAATTTTATGTTTATACATATATGTTTATATTTATTTTAGTTAATTAGGAAAGTGGATCTCATTATATTTAATTTGTTTGGATACATGTTTAGTAATTGTCTTGTTTGGAAACATGAATAGTAGAGAAATGTTATATTCTCAAATTACCCTTAATGAATATTAGAAACACTTTTAATTTTTCAATGGCATTCTTTGTAAATAACACATCAACTAAATGTTAGACTAAAAACACTCTAATTTTTTAATAGTATTGATCACTATCTTCTTTACTTTCATAAACAAATAAGAATTCCCAAGAATGAAAACAAATGGACCACCAAGATCAATCAATATGCAAATATCTTTTGTTTTCTACTCTTGGTTTGACGAGTCATAAGAAAGTAAATAACAGAACCAAGTATTCAAACCAGCGGCGTACGTTAATGAACTCAAGCATACACACAACTAGGACATAATCTACACTAACTTGCAATATATATAGACTGTTGAGTCAATGAAGATGATCATCACAATCTTTAGAGTGACATTGTTGCCCTCTTTTGAAGTTTGCATTTTAAAATTGAATGGTGATTATGGCATTGAAGTTTGGAGTTTCTTCATTTGTGAGCTTAAAAGGATAATCCCAGAGCAATTAAGTATGGGATAAGGAAGAAATTAATTTGTCCGTAGATTCTAGTTGATACGCCATTAATACACATTTATTTATCTGACACTACCAAGATATAATAAACAAGCAATTAAATTCCACCATACTGAGAAGATAAGAACTGTTTCTTTGCAATCAAGAACACATAGAGGATGCATAGAAAAATCAAGAAATAAAAAGCAGTAGAAACTTACAGTTTGAGATTGATAATTCTGTCGTCGTCTTCTTCAGTCTTGTTATAGCTGCAAGATGCTGAAGACAACGAAGAAGATCCCGAGGCCGTTGTGGATACCACAGGCCATTTGCTATCATCCGCCGTTCTATCCAAGAAGGTCGATACTACAGACCATAAGCTAACATAAGCCGTTCTATCCAAGGAAGTTCCACCGTCAGTACCCTTCAAAATCTTTAGAATTAAGCTGACGTTTACAGCCAATGAGAGGACCAACATGTTCCTCCATGACAGAATCCTCGGAATCTTTCCCATTTTCTCTCCAAACTAAAACACCAGAACGAGAGAAAAAAAAAACAAAAACAAATTCTTAACGAAGAAGTGAATGCAGAAACAGAGTGGGTTTTGTAGCTGGAAAAGACATCTTTTATGTTTTTAAATTAATTAAGGACGCAAAAAAGAGAAGGAACCAAGTGGGTTTTGTAGCTGTTCCAACGAGACTGAACCTTTTTTGGCTCATAAATATGAAGTTATGAATCTAAAAGAGATTAAAATAACCTTTGAAGAATCTCAAGAGATAAAGTTGCAAGCTTTCTTCACAAGGTAATGTCAAAAAAAGTTGAAAGCTTTATATTCTTTCCAGACATATTCTAAATCGAAGACTACCTTCCAAAACATAAAAGACAAACATAAATTATCTGTCAGATTGCAAAACATAGGATCAGAAGGTTGTAGAACAAACCTAGATTTGGGTCGCCGGGAAGCTTTTATATGTAAGCTGAAAAAGAAGAATGTGTGATTAGGTCTGTAACACCCGTCTCCCGGCATAACCGGAGACGCGGCATTAGGATGCCCGTTGAACCGAACATGGTCCAACCGGGACGCCTTCTCAACTTGTCTCAGGACCCAGCGCTTCCTTCTTATTGAAAACCACCAACGACGTCACTCGACTGTATCGATCCCGCATCCGGACCTGCAAGAAAACGGGGACAGGAAAGGGGAAAGAGGTCTAAGTAATTGTTTCAAACACAATCACCCAGTGAGGACGGACTTAGGGAGTCCGCCATCCCGCTTACACCACACAACTACGGATCACAAGTCCTAAGCTAATATCACCTTGCAAACAGGCCCGAAGGCTTTCACCACGCAAACTACATCCACTCGCGCTTCCGCACTCATGAATCCCTACACTGGCCCGAAGGCACACACAACCGGCCCACCCAGTATCACTGGGCCCACGGCCATTTCACTGGGGAGGCTCGCCAATACCTCCCGACGATACAAGGGTCGCGTACCAAAACTCGTTATACGCGAGCCGCCAAGAAACACCCTTTCGGGGGACCTATCACAGTTCTATACAATCATATCCATCACACACAACCAACATTTTCAGGCTCAGCGATAACCTAGCATTCTACGTTCTCCAGCAATCACATCAGACGTCTCACTATCCCTACACTACCTAGGAAAGACGACATTAACAAGGGACTATCGTCCGGAATTGAATGAAGTAAGGGAGATCACGTTCGGTCCTCACCTTAGCCAAAGAAGAGGGAAAAACCGTGAATTAGCATCCCCATTGACCCGAACGGACATCGGTTCTGAAAAGAGGACGAGAAATCGAGTGAGATAGGCTTTTGAATCGCTTAAATCGGCCTCAGGATGAGCAAGATACGATCGATTGAAAATAACCCACTCAAACTGGCTAAACCGATCTAAACCGGGAATTGAAATTGGAATTGAAATTGACTAAACCGAATTAAACCAGTCGGTCAATCCAAACCAGACCCGATCAAGGATCCAACCCGAATGGGTCAGACCCGACCCGACCCGATCCGACCCGACCCGGACCGGTCAACGGTCAACCGGCGGCGACGGCGGCGGTCAACGACGGTCAACGGCGGCGGTCAACGGCGGCTCCGGTGGCGGAGCTCCGGCGGGTCTCCGGCGACGGCGGCGGCTCCGGTCGGCGGCGGCGGCGGAGCATGGCTCCGGCGATCGGCGCGTGAGCTCCGGCGCGTGGCTCCTCCGCCGCGCGTGGATCTCACGCGCCCGTGGCTCCTCCGGCGCGTGCGGCGGCGCGTGGCGGTCGGCTCGGCGGCTCGGCGGCTCCGGCTTTGTCTCGTCACGACGGTCACGATGGTGTGCTCGGTTTCTCGGGATTCGGGGTATTTTGAAAGATACAAAAGTTTGAAAACGTTTTCGGGTTTGGAAAGCTCATATCTGGTTCTCGGGATTACCTGGTGAGATTTGGAATAAGGAAAAATGTGAATAGTGCTCTGGAAGCTCGAACGTCCTCAGATTCCGACAGGGCTTCGCCGAAAGAAAGAGAATTGGGTTTCTGGGGAAAAAGGGGCAGTATTTATAGGGAGAGCTCTGCAGAAACCCTAGGGTTTTAGAAAAGGAAAGCAGGCTTATAGGCTTGGCTAATGGGTTTGGCCCTATAATCAGAAAAGGAAACGTCCGGATAAGGAAAGAATAGAAGGGGAAGGTGGATTTGGGCTGGCTTTTTGGGTTTTTTTTCCAAAATTTTTGGGCATGGATTTAGGTATCTTACAAGGTCGAAGAGTTTTAGCTTATTTTTGCTTTGTAGTTGTCGGCCTTGGAAATGGAAACGACAGTACATGAATGGAGTGAGACATTGAATTGAGTCAGGATCTCTGTTTACTACAAGACTGGTGAATGGTTGTTTGTAGTACTTTATAGATTTACGTCACTTCTCATTTTTCACATTTATAATTATGATTTTGAAGATTAGATAACATGCGCCTAGCTATATCATTTTCTCTATATAGAGTTTTGTTTGCTAAAGAAAATGAGTTTTTTTTACTTTAAAAAACTCTTAACTAAAGATGATTCAAATACAAACTCATTCATAACTATCAATTTAATATAGGAACCATCAAGTAATTATCTGTTAATTTTTTTAATCCCTCCATCAACAACAATACTAAATCAAAATTGTCTATTTTGAGAAACCTATTATCCTTTAAAACGACATGACTGCATATTTAAACAAAAAATTATAATAATAAAAAATCCATGAGCTAAAGATAATTCAAATAAAAATCTTCCAACTAAATGTTTAATGTAAAACTCTTTTAAAGTAATTGTTTGTCAATGTCTTAACCCCTCATTCTACAAGTTAGTTAAAACTTAAAATAACCATTATAAAATCAAATTATGTGTGTTTGAGATACCAAAAACAACAAATATGTTTGAAGGTTTGTTCAAACAAAATTTCTAACTTGAATTAAGACCCCTCTCCCAAAAAAAAAAAAATCTCTATCCTAATTGTAAATTAGTTTTTTTAGATCAAACAAACCAAAAATAATTTTTTGTTAACAAATTGATAGTAATTAGTGAGAGATTTTAAACGAATTTGGAATCAAAAAGACAGTTTAAATATTCACTAAATCCAAAATTGAATATTGTTTAGTAGCTATGATTCATCTGCACATTTTTGTAATAAAGTGATAGTAACTAGGGGGAGATTTGAAACCAAGTTATAATCATAAGGTATGTCTATACACAATAAAACTAAAAACGAATTGTTTAGTAGCTACGATTTATATGAGATTACTTGTAAGTTGTAAAAATAATTGTTTTAAAAGAAAAACTAACTTTTAATTTGAAGATTTTTTGGATTGTGCTTTGAATTAGAGGTTTTGTTTAAATAAGTCCTAAAACAGATGCTGTTTTTGATATCACAAACAAAATAAATTCATTTAGTAATGGTGATTTATGTTTTAGCTACACTATTGAACAATGGATTAAAATATTAAAAGATAATTATTTGATGAGTTTTACATTATACATATTTAGTTGATGAGATTTTACGAGAAATTTTTCATTATAATTTTTGTTTTAAATATGTAATCATATCGTTTAGAGGATAATAGGTTTCTCAAAATGTATAGTTTTTATTTTATGCTAACGGATGGATTGAAAGCTTATCAGACAATTACTTAAAGAGTTTTTATATTAGATTTTCTAGTTGTAATATTTTATCCAAATCATCTTTAGTGGAAAGGACATTCATAAAAGACCCAATAAAAATTAAAAAGACAAAATATAAATAAAGCGCGCTTATTTAAGATTGGCAATATATTCAATTTGAATTATAACCGGTCTGGATTCATGTGTTTAGTTTTCCCTACTTATGAAATATATGTAGTACAATATAATCTCTATTAATAAACTTTATCAAAAGTAGTACATTTTGTAATTAAAAAAAAATTCAGTTAAACTAATCTTCTATAAATTGATATTTAAAAAGCTATAAATTTTATAAATAGTTTGATATTGGTTTAATTTTGGTTCATATGAAAATTATAATATATTAAGTCCTTAATCTTCGGTTGTTTTTAGTACTTTACATAGATTTTTTTTAACAACATTCATCATAATATTAAAAGGAATTTGGGTCAGGTCCAATACAATAGTGAAGAGCAGATTTAGCTAGAAGATCCGCTGATTCATTAAGAGCTTGCGGAGTAAACTGAAAAGACGAAAAGATAAATTAGAATATAGGCTTTCAATGTCGGCGAGGATCCAACAGAGATTCGTCGATTTGTTCTTCGAAATATGGCTTTTTAAAGCTCTAAGGAGTCTAACTTGATGCAATTTTGGTGATTCCAACGGAGGTGGCATGGATTAAGGTGGATCACACCGCAAGGGCTTCTGCCATTAGCGGAGAGGAGGATACGTTTTGAGATTGGGTCCTCTGGAGAGAAAATTCTGTTGATCGGTCTTGGATTATCCAGCTTAGTCCAGCGGTAAAGGAGTCTTTACACCATGCAGAATCCGTGTTGGCAATCGTTACCATCAACAAGTTCATATTGGAGAGAGATCGAGGAAGTCATATGGGAAAGAGCGCCATAGTTTGCTTCACTCCGTTCTTTTACTGTTGTAAGGGTTTTGTGGAGAGTGCTCTCTGTAGATTCATGTCGATTGTCAAAGATGAGATTATTTTGAACTAACCAGATGTACCAAAGAACCCAAGGAATAAATTGGAAGTTATTCATGTTTAGGGAAGACAAGTAGATCGTAAGGCTTTTTGAAAACCTTCAAAAAGGGAAGAGGCTTGATGTGGTAAGAAAATCAGATAGATAAGGACCAAATTCCAGACTTGCTGCACAAAGGAGCATTGGAAGAAAAGATGTGTGGCTGATTTGATTTCACCACATCTCGTACATTGGAAACCAGCTTCCAAACCACGACGTTGTAAGTTCTCGCCTAAAGCTAGGGCCTCTTGTATAGCTTTCCATAGGAAAAGCTTAAGCTTAGGAGATAAAGCACCATCCCAAATATACCTTTCTCAGGCAATGACTTGCTCTAGATTCATAGTTGTAGTGTTTGCTTTCATTGAATTTAAAGAAGTGTTGTAGCCAGACTTGGTTGAATATGATCCTGATTTTGATATATACCAAGTGTTGGAATCCTAGGTTTGATGAGTACAATTTCATGCACAAACTCTGGAAGGAGGGTCTCAATCTTTCGCACATTCCATAAGAATGAACACATAGTTAGAAGATCAAAAACTCTGAGATTCCGATCCTTGATTTGGGGAGGGCTGTGTGGTTGGAGAAAAGTAACAAGTGAAATCCATGACTCTATTAGTACCTTAGTTGTTCTTTCATTTCCAATCTTCTTACCAATGTTGTTTTTCTAACAGGTCATGTCCTTCAAGGATTCCCCTTTATTCATGGGAAGCTGAACTAGGGGAGAGGACCTCCATGAAAGGTTTTTTTTTTACAACACTTGCCTTGAAGGATGCGGGCCAAGAGACAATTTGGTTTGGTGAGAATGCGCCAAACAATTTTTGCAAGGAGGGCTTTGTTGAAATGAATCCCATCACGGAAGCTGAAACCTCCCTCCCTTATGTGTATGGTAAGATAATCCCAAGCAATCCAACACATTTCTCTCTTTGATTCACTTTCATCCCACCAATAGCGTGTAAGAGCTGATTGAATTCGCTTTCACATGCTCATAGAGAGGAAGAAACAAGACATGGAATAGGTAGGGATATCTGATATGACTGATTTAAGTAGTGTTAATTTTCCTGCACTTGAAAGGAAGCATGTAGACTTGTTGATTGAGCGTTGTTTGATCATGTCTACAATGGATGTGAAGAGATCTTTTTTATTGGGACCAAAATGCTCAGGGATACCAATGTATTTACCAATTAATACCTCCTTCTTTTTATATGCCTATGTAAATTTGACCCTAATGCGGATCTCTTGAGGTGTTTTAAAATAGAAAGTGATTGATAATTTGTTGGCATTGATGGTCTATCTCGAGGCTCTTTCATATAGATGTAGAATGTTGTTTAGGATTGAAACACTATGTGGATCATATCTTAGAAAAACAAGGTATATCATCCGCGAATAAGAGACGATTTATTCGCGGGCATTGTCTAGCCACCTTAAGACATGTTATATGCCCATTGTTTTGAGCCTCCGTACATAAACCTGACAGGACTTCTCCACATAGAATGAAAAGAGGGTTCCTTTGCATGCTTCCACATTGAGGAGAGACATTGCCAAGCACCGAGTTGTTGATCAGAAAGGCGTATGAGACTGTAAAGATGCATTGCATTATCCAAGTAATCTATTGATGGTGAAAACCCATTCTTTTCATAACTTGTTGAATAAACTGCCACTCTAGTCTATCATAGACCTTACTCATGCCAGTCTTGACAACTAATGAGAATTTTTTCTTTACAGATGAGGACTTAAGGTAGTGGATCACTTCGTGAGAGATAAGAATATTATCAGAAATCGCTCTCCAAGGTACAAATGCAGACTATGTTTCTGATATAATATCACACGTTAACGACCTGAGTTTCATTGTTAGGAGCTTAGATATGATTTTGTAATAAACATTACATAGGGCTATATGATGATAGTTTGATGCTAGTCGTGGACTTTGAATCTTTGGAATAAGTCTGATGTGAGTAACATTAGAGGAACTTAGCAGGACACTAGATGAGAAGAAGTTATGGATCTCTTTTACTATAGTCGGACCGACAATTTTCCAATTTTCCTGAAATAATCTCGCTGAAAACCCATAAGGGCCAGGGTTTTTCAGGGTGTATTGCCATTAGAGCTCTTTTGATCTCAAGGCATCTGGAATTGCGACCATGAGCTAATTTTTTCTTGGGAGAGGCATGGTTGGAAGATGCATGCGATCCGAATGGTCTTGGAGCTGGGGAGAGCAATTTGAATACCCTTATTTTCCATGCGGTTATAGTTTTGGGTTCAAGCTGGGGCACTTTTGGTTCTTGCTTCGGGTGGTGTTGTTGCTTTTTAGTGAGAGTGTGCTTTTCCTTTCTATTGGTTGCATCGGTATAGTTCATGCAGTTCTTCTCCTTATCTTCTGCATATGGTCTTCTACCTCGGGCAAGGGTTTCTCCGACATAATCTTAAGGAATTGGGGCTTCCGCCCTTCTTATATCTTGTCCTTGGTAGAAGAATGGTAACGGTTTGGTCCTTCGTCCTCCTTCTTGGTTTGGTCTGCATACGGCTTGCTCGTGGCTCCTAATGGTGAAGCAATATAATAAGTGTTGGTAGATCACCCTCAATAATTATCGACTTCAATTACACTCATATTCTCTCGGTGCTTGGTAGTCGCTGCTTCTTCGTTGTCTTGTCTGCTTGTTCCAATTCTAATCCTAGCAGTTTATTAATTGTTTTTAGCTTTTTTCTAGCGAGAGGTTTTAGGTTTTAATGTTGAATGTTGCTTTCGGTTTATGTTTTGTGTATATTGTCTTCGGGGGATGTTCTTTAATCCGTCAGCTTTTAACTCCATTATCGGGTTAAGGTAATCGATTTTAGTCTTTATTTTTATTTGAAAAATGTATTCATCCTGATAATATAATGAAAAATCTTCCACGGAAAAAGTAAATACTTTATATTTTTTGTCAAAATAAATACTTTATATTTGTCACGAATTAATTCGCTTTCTTATTATTATTTTTTAACTTTTTTTTTAATCATGCGCAAATCAATGGTCATATATTCATTTACAAATTAGAGAGCAAAATAACCAAAAACAAAATTAAAAAAAAAAGCCGTGCAGCCCTGAACTTCGACGCTTTCTCGTCTTTCAACCAATCCGTTGAACGTAAGCTTCATCTCATCACTTGAATTCGTTTTTTTTTTCTTTTCTCCACAGATCCTTCGTTTCCTCCTTCATCGTCCTTCTTCGATTCCATCGATCACCCACCAGAACATCCGATCTGCCCCCTCCTGTTAGATTCTCACGATATCTAGGGTTTGCGAGGTGCCGCCTCAAAAAAAGGAGTTATTCGATTCGTCCCTTTGGTCAGTTATTTCGCTCCTCCCGCTTTTGTCTTCCAGAGCAATCTCGTTCCATATTGAATGCGATGAGTGACGAGTTTATAGAATTGTCATCGACTATAAAGTTTTTGGCCCTTCGTGAATAATTGGGTCCTTTCGTAGAGTGTGATTGACATTGGCGGATGCATTTGTGTGTTTAGTAGGTCGTTAATCCATGGATTACTGGGAACATGTAATTTGATTTTTGAGAAATGCGGTCATTTATCCTGGAACGAATTTTGGTACGAAGTTAGGCGATTTTTGATATTTTTAGGTTTCTGTAGCAATTTGATTTTCGAATATCGTCTGTTTCTGGCAATTGATGGGTCTTTGTAATGAGCTTTGCTTGACATTTTGTTCCTTTTTGATGGTAACTTTTAGAAAGTTTTTTATTCTTAAAATATATAGCTCCGGATTCTTCAAGCAGATTGTAAAAAGTCTTTGAGTCCGTGGTGGGGAACTTGTATAGGCGGTTTGATTCTGCAACGATGTTTCTAGCTCAGTTTGATATCTAGTATCTACATGAAATTTGTTTGCTTTCTTGTATAAACTGGTGCTCGTACCTTCTAATTTACACTGAAGAGAGATGCTAACTGGTCAAGTCAATTCCTTTAAATATCAACTGTTCTTCAGTCAATGTAGTTTGATTCTTTGGAATTTGAGCTTGAAATTTCATTTGTGAACCTAATCGTGCACTTGCCTTGCAGGTTTCAAAAGGGCTGGTTGGATCCTGTAGCTTCGTAATAATGACCTCTAGCACGACAGGAGATCGAAGGTTTCTATTCTTTTCTGTATAGTTTGTCTCTGTGATGAACCTTTCTATGTTTTTACTGGGTTGTGTTTTTTTGGGGACCATAAACAGAATGGCTTTTTATAATCTTTTCGCATCTTTTCTTGCTGCCTACATGATTTCATTTTGATGTGGCCTTTTCTTAATATGAATCACTTGTTTACAGTTTACTGTATATTCCGACTACTGTACAATAAAATCTCTATGTGTGCCTGAGTTATAGATAGGAACTCTGTGTTTGGCATTCTTTCTTTGAGAGAGCTTGCTTCTCCTCTGGCGTCATTGATTACATTTTCTGGATAAATTAGCAGATGGGGTACTACAAGAAGAAGTGGCATGACTATATTGGGAAAGGTCGCTGTTCCAAAACCGATTAACTTACCAAGCCAAAGGTATTTGATGTGCGCGTGATCATTTTTAGTTTATATATATATATATATATGTGTGTATATATATATGCTCTTCCCCTCAACACTTCTCTTCTGAATTCAAGGTTAGAGAATCAAGGCCTTGACCCAAATGTGGAAATTGTTCCGAAGTAAGTGTACCTGTTTCAAATGCTATGTCTCATTCTTATTCTTCTTTACATTTTAGATAGCTCAATTTTCTTTTGTTCATCTATCGTAGGGGAACCCTTAGTTGGGGCAGTAAATCGTCTCTGAATGCGTGGGGGACATCATCGTTGTCACCACGAACTGAAAGTGGTCCTGGTTCACCAAGCCACCTCAGTAATCGCCCTTCTACTGGTGGAAGTGTCACTCGACCTTCAACTGCTGATAGTGACAAAGCGCACGATTCTTCTTCTATTGCATGGGATTCAAACTCTCGGCCTTCATCAGCATCTGGGGTGTTTCCATCAAACCAGGCATCAGTTGCACTACAACGTCCACATAGTGCAGACACAAGACCTGGAAGCTCCCAATTATCCCGATTTGCTGAAGCCGTGTCAGAGACTTCTGCAACATGGGGTCAACATGTATGATTCTTCCCTCTAAAATAGTGTATTATTTATCTAACTTTGCTAAGCATCAGCGTTATTCTTTTTCGTATCCTTACATCTGTTCAGCGCCATGTTACTCTCATCTTACTTCGCTTTTGATTAGCTGCAGTAAACGTACAGTAAGTTCGTATGTTGTGGGACAGTGAATGGTAATAATTTTTCTGGATTAGTGATCGATATTCAATCTGAATAGAATTATAACTGCTCTACATATCATTCGTGTTCGCTGTGGAAACAAGAATACGATGTTGAATTTGTCAATTTGGGGCACATATTGGTTCTCTTAGAAAAATGGTTTGTAGTGCGTAAGATGACCTGGCAACTTAGTGGCGTATGTTCTCCAAAAAAAATTGGAATTCTGGTTGGGCAAATGGAATTTACAAACCCATGTCTTCAAGTTTTTTTTGGTTGTTGGATAGCTTTGTACGCTTTACCATTTGCATTATGTACACATAAATTTATCTGCACTCTTCATGATTTTTCACTGTTTTGTACAGGGAGTTGCTCCAACGAAAAAGGATGGGTTTTCTTTGACTTCTGGAGATTTTCCTTCCCTTGGTGCTGAAAAAGAAAGTTCTGAGAAGAGCACTATGCCACAAGGTATCATCGATAAACAATAAAAAAAATATTTTCGTTCTAAAAAGAGCAATCAGCAGTCCCTATGTAAAGTAGGAGAAATAAATGTTTCAGTTTGTACCGACTTCTATCTTATATACGCCGTCCTTGCCTTCTAGAGAGTTACGCTAGCAAATACAGGTTCATTTTGCAAATTGGTACTTATAAATGCGATTCTGTTGCGAAAGTATTTCTACACCGGTATTCAGCAAAGTCCAAACTTTCAGGGACTGGCTTTTCTGGCTTGCTGTTGGTTGAACACTTTTACGATCTTAGATAGCCTCCTACTATGTGCCCCTTGAGGGTTTTAGGTTAGCTAGATATAATGTGACATGATATTATTAAGTGGATATGTTAGATATTGCTCTTATAATTTACGATTTTGCAGATGCCGGACCTCACGCTCGTCCTTCATCTTCTTCGGGAAGATTTGCGGAAGAAAGAGGTGTGGATTGCACGGAAGGTTCTTAATTTCAATCCTCCTTTCTATGTTAAACGGATGTTGGCATTTCATTCAAAAGTTACTTTTGTATATTAGGGCCATGTTACCCTCAAGAGGCTTTCATGTGAATTTGTCTTACTCCTTTATTCCCCTTCATCTTTTTAGTGGATGTTCTCCCGGGCACTATTTCTGACCATATCTTGTCTTCTATATTCAGAAGCTAATGTACGGATTGGAGGTGACAATGCCTGGAGAAGAGATAATCAACCATACAGTGAAGATGCACCTAGACATTGTGGAGAGGAAAGGCAATTGGACTCCCGTTCTTCACAATCTTATCCTAATGCTAATTTTCCTCATCAGTATGATGGTTGGCGTGGTCCTCCAGTAAATAATCATCAAGGTGGTGGCTGGTTCAGAGGGAACCACCCATATTGTGCCCCAATGGGCCCTGGGGGATTTCCCATGGATCCTTTTCCATTTTATCCTACGCAAGTTCCACCTGTTCCTGGACATGAGGCTGGTCCTAGGGCTAATCACCCTGCTAGTGGAAAAATGTTCAGGCCTCCAATGCTTGACTCTTATGTCCACCCAAGGATGCAGACTAGGCCTGGGTTTTATATTGGTCCAATGCCACATGAAGGCTACTATGGTCCTCCCACGGGGTACGGCGGTCCCAACAACAGAGACCTGCCATTTGTGGGTAGGCCTGCGGGTCCTCATGCTTATAACCAGTACGCTGGTCAAGGTGGGTATGATACGTCTGGAAGCTCAGTGGCTTTGGAACAGAATGAGCCATCACATCCTCAAGAAAGACAAAGGCAATACAAGGTTCTCTTAAAGCCCCAAGATGGTAGGTTTGGGGAAGATGAAGCAAAGCGGGAAGAATTTCTAGGAAATAGGCTCCCAAATGAAGAGAAAGTAGCACAACAGGTGCATATTCACAAGAACTACAGGAGAGAAAACAGCAATGAGGCAAGTGGCGATGTACAACCAATTAAGGCAGAAAATGCTGCCCCTGAAGATCCCAGTTTGATTCAGAAAATAGAGGGCTTAAATGCAAAAACTAGAACTAATGATGATTGGCAAAATGCTTCATCTGTCAATAGAGATCAGCAGGAAAGCAAAACTCGTACAGTCAATTCTGGGAGCTCTGTCAGTAAATTTTCAGCAAGAACGCATCGAACTGGTCTTGCAAGTGATAGTACGCACTCATTACACTATAAACTTGGTGATCCTGCTACCAACAAAAACGCTGAGCTGGCAGCTATTAGTGGAACGTCCATATCCAGGTCAGTTATCATTTGTCAATAGTGCTTCGGCCAGTTATGCTATCCTCTATCTTAAATTTTGATGTTAATACCTACAGGAGATATACTCAACAGACTCAAGGCAGAGCAGATTATCAGACCAAACAAAGAGTGAACAATGAAGGCAGTGATGGTTGGCGGAAGACAACTGTTATACCAGGCTCCTCCCCTGCAACTTTAGCTCCAAACTCAGAAAGCTTTGTTGAGTTAAATGTAGGTGACTCTTTTGATACCGGTTCCATTGGGAAGCCTGGGTCTGGAATATCTGTAGACCCAAACGACAACCAGGTATAATTCATATGAGTGTCATTGTTGTATTTCTTTTTTGTTGTTTGTTGTCATCCTTTTTTTGTTTTACTGAGTTGTATGACATGTTCTCTTAAAGCGTACTACAATGAGAGAGTTAGCCAGGCAGCGTGCTCAACAGAGGCAGAAAGAGGAGGAAGAGAGAGCAAGAGATCAGCGGGCTAAGGCTCTTGCAAAACTGGAAGAGCTGAATAGGCGTTCCCAAGTAGCTGAGGATGGCTCAGCCAAGAACCTGGAAGCTACATCTAATACTTCCATCCCTGACATGCCAGAAGTTCCTCAGTCTCTTTCACCTGCACATATGGCTGCAAAGTCTGCAGAATCTACTGAAGAATCAGGAAAAACCGCAATGCAAGACGCTGTGATTTCAACAGAAGATGCAAATAATGTGGGCCCTACTCAGCAGGATAATCTTCCACGTCACCGTGATGGGGCCGCCTCAAAACAGAAGCGCTTGGGTTATAAGCAGAAGCAAAATATCGTATTTGAGAAAAAAATGGCAGGGAGATCTTTCTCTGAAGCTACTACAGAGGTGGTCGATGTTGTTCCATCTCCTGAGGTGTCTAACGAAGGTGTAACTAGTCATAACTCAGACATGCCAGCAACGTCAAGCATTTCGACTGAGTCAACTTCCACGAAAAGAAAAAATAACAGGAATGGTAAGAAAAAGCACAAGGTTGAGGAGACAACAGTAATGAAC
The DNA here is from genome assembly GCA_030180135.1 of Orychophragmus violaceus. NCBI lineage: Eukaryota > Viridiplantae > Streptophyta > Magnoliopsida > Brassicales > Brassicaceae > Orychophragmus > Orychophragmus violaceus. The sequence continues at coordinate 10,879,407 of CM058239.1, read as the reverse complement.
ACTGCAAGAGCTGCCGTTGGAAAAGAATCAAAATCGGGAGATGAGTCGATTGAGGTTGGTAGGGCAAGGGCAGCTGAAATGGAGTTGGGGTCTGTTTCAGTCCCAAGCTTGGATATCAAAGTGCCTGGTAATTCGTCTGACCAAATCAGCTCTTCCACGAATGAAGGGAACCAAAGCAGAGCAAAAAACAACTGGAAATCTCAACACTTGCATAGGACTCCAAGAAACTCACTGGTAAATAAGCCTGCAGAGAAATTTCCTGGTAACAGTACTGTTATTTGGGCTCCGGTACATCCACAGCAGAAAGCTGATATCTCCACAGGTGTAGGGAGCCAGAATACTGCTCCTGAGTTTAGCACCTCTTCGAAGAGTCTGCATCAAGGGCAGACTAGTACCCGAAGCAAAAGAGTGGAGATGGAGAGATATGTGGCAAAGCCCATAGTAAAGGAAATAGCTGAGCAAATGGCAGATAATGTCTTGCAGAAAGAAAGCTGTGGAGCTGAAGATACAGGAATTCTCCAACCTCCTGGTTCAACTGCGGGGAAATCTGGGTCTCCTTTAAAGTCAAGACATGGGAATGGTAGACAGGGCAAGCATGGTAGAGAACATGGATCATGGCACCAGCGAGGTTCTGCAGCATCTACTAAAGCTTTCGAGGATGGACAAATTGTTACCTCCAACCAGCCTACCCAAGGAACAGTGAACTATCACTCTAGTAATCAAACTGAACAAATTGCTGTAGGCTCTTCTAAGGATCAAACCACATCTAATGCTGATGGATGGAACGATGGCTGGTATATGCCTCCTGAAACGCATTACTCTGCGGCTGAACAAATGGAAGCAAGTGCTCCTCGAACTGTCGCTGTTGGAAAAGATCAGGGAATGAGCATTCACGGTAAGCAGCATGCTTCCAGAAGTAACTATAGTGACTCTAAAAAAGCGAATAAGAGAGATTCCAGTAAAGCTCATATGCAGCATTCTGGCCATGTGTTAGGTCATCCAGATCTGCCTGTTGATTCGAAAGAAAGTCATGGCCCTGGGGATCATGTGTCGCACACAGCTGTTGCCCCTAATGTTTATAGGGCAGGTAAGTCTGGTGGTCGTGAATATTCGAGGGACAAAACTAATGCATCTCAGAAAAGGGATGTTGCTGGATACGAACATCAGCGGTTTACTCCAGACCAGAAAATGACATCAGCTGATACACCAGCTAATTCTCAAAACCGAACTGCCAGTAAGGAGGTCCAGGGTGAGCATAATCCGAATAGCATGTACCAAAAGAACACTGGCCAGAATCGAAGGTTTGGGAGAGGGCAGGAGTCACACGGAGGTTGGGGTCCATCCGTACAAGAGAATATGCACCATCACCATCAGAGGCCACCTTCAAACAGAGATAGACAGAAGCAAAATCTGCATTACGAATACAAGCCTGTTGGGTCACATGCTTATGACGGAGAACATAGTCGAGAACAATCAAAAGACAGTTCTCAGACAGAAGGTCCAAGATACAGGGAGAAGGGACAGGGCCAGCAAAGGCATGGTGGACAAAAGTCGTACCAACAACAAAGGGGTAGTGGTGGGAGAAACACTGGTCATGGATTATCAGACGAGAGAAACTAAGATTGGCCTCTTTGTGATTAGGTAGTGAAGAGCTGTGTCGCTGAGCTTGTTGCATTTTGAGATATGGCCATTGAGGAAGCTATTCCGTAGGCAGAGGGTGGTTGCCAAAGGAATATCATCTGAGGACGTATTTGGCAGATAACTTAAGTCTTTGCTCTGAGGGTTTTTATTTATGTATTTCAGTCACTTATTTGAATATGCATCTCAAAACTTTAGCCTTTTGTATTACATTTGGTGGCAGGTTGGACTGACCTGTTTTGTTAAGCCTTTGCTCTGTTGCTTGTTTTTTCTTTATTCTCAGAGTGTGGGAACCATCTATGATCTATCTAACGAGACCTTTCTACTTTGATTCATTATTTTCTTTTGTTCTTAGAAGCTGAAACAAAACTATGTATCCTAAAATCTGCCATCCCCACTTGTTGGTTTCGCCTCCTGTGAATTTTACGGAAACCGAACCAGAACTAAAAAAAAGTTTGGTGATTGGTACGGATATCGGTTAACTATTTAAAAATAAATAAATAAATTGAATAATACCAAATTTAATAAAAATATAATAAAATTCGTGAACCAAATTATTTGGATTAACTGGACTAATCGGAAGTATCTCCAAATTAACCGATTTGTTAAAATTAACTGAATTTTAACTAAAATAATTGATTTTAAATAAAATTAACTGAATTTTAACTAAAAAATCGGTAGTTTTGATAACAAATGAATAATCGAACTAACCAATTTTGAACCGAACCAAAGCGTAGGTTCGAATTGAACTAACCGATTTAATATTTTAAGCTATCCGATTAACTGAACCGACTTGTATTTTTAGACGGTGATAATCCCAGGTATTTCCTTTCAAAAAATGTATAATACTACAAGTCAAACACAACAAAAACATTCTACAAACTTAAAATACGTTTTGTAATAATGAGAAATTATTAAATATCACAAATTTAGTTGGGAAAGTCTATTAATTATCAAAATATGAAATCAATAAATATAACAATATCTAGTTGGGTAAGTCTACTAATTTTTGTGAATGTTATTCTCATAGATTTTTTTTGTGTGGGGGCTTTACTTAGCGGTGTTGGTTTGGTTGTCTTTCTGAAAAAGCCAATACCCACAAAGTCAATATCTTGTTGGGTAAGTCAAATTCATTATTAAAATTAAAATGCGAATTAAATAATCAGTTAATAAACCATAGTCCCGATATATAAAAACGCGACCGTCTATCTCTTTGGGTTGTTCACGATATAAGCGGATTACGGGTACGCTTCTAAGAGGATAATCTTTCCGATTCCCGACTCTCTCTCTCTCTTTTAATAAGTCCGTTGATTTACCCCTCTCTCGATACTCAATCGTCAATTAGGGTTTCTTAGCTTTCCTCTTGATCAGTCTTAGCTGATCTTAATCCGTGAACGATGGATTCTACTACTGCACTCGTCGTCAAGGTTAGAATCCTCTTTTGAATTGTGATTTTTTTGTTAATCCTCAGTTTTGTAGTGATAGCTGTCGGTGATTCTGGGTTTTTGTGGGGCGATCGTGTCGATTCTCGTATTTCTATGTTGTTTTTGTTCTAGGTTTACGAGACTTATTGTTACTTGTAATCGGTCCTTTCATTTTGAATTTCTCTATGGATCGTCTGTCTCATCTGTCTTGAAATTGAAGCGTTGATTCGGATTTTTCCTTGACATGCTTAGATGTATTATCTGCTAGAAGCATAAACCCTAAGAAAGATTAAATATACAAGTTATCGTTTCTAAAATCATAAGTTGGTTTTCAAATTAGTATTATGGTGCTTGATCGGAATCGCTAAGCTTGTTTTGTTCTTTCAGTTTGTTTATTTGACAAGTTTTCTCCCAATACTTGACCAATATGCCATTATATTAGTTTGCCTCGAAAATTTGATGTGGTATAGTTTGTTTGATTCATTCAAGTGAGCTATTTTCGTTTGTGACCATTGCAGGTGAGTTATGGAGGTGTGCTTAGACGCTTCAGGGTGCCTGTCAAAGCTAATGGACAGCTTGATCTTGACATGGCTGGTCTGAGGGGAAAGATCGCTACTCTGTTTAACCTCCCTGTGGATGCCGAATTTTCTCTGACTTACTCTGATGAAGATGGGGATGTGGTGGCCCTGGTTGATGATAATGATCTCTTTGATGTCACGAATCAGCGCCTTAAGTTCTTGAAGATTAATGTGCAGTCGAGCACTGCTATGCCCACCAACTCTATCACTCTAGAGCGTAGTGGGAGTTCAATAGGTGCAGGTATGCCTGATAGCCAAAACCCGGTTTCCAAAATCCAGAAGGGTATAAATGATGTTATGATGGCTGTACCTAACCCGATGCGTGATACAATATCCAAGGTGTATATTGACCTTACATCTAAAGCCGCATCTTCTAGCCCTGTAGTTGGTGAGCTGTTTGATTGCATCTCCAAGCTAGGGAAGCTCTCAAGTCCTGAAGAAAGTAGTCCTTGCTCACCTGTTACTAAGCCTGGTTCTTCAGGTCCTTCCCAGAGCAGGGAGTTTCCTTCCGCTGGTGAAAAGAAGGATATGTCCAAGAGGACACAGACCGGAAAGAAATCTGCTAATCTGAATGAACCCACTGTCTTTACTGATTCAAAGACTTCTGGTCATGTACCAACCTCCTGTGGTCTTGGTGCTAGTTTCAACGAGTGTCCCTTCAGTGGCAGTCCCGTGAATGTCTCCAGTCCCATTTCAACGAGCCTCTTCGAGCAAGCCCAACGTAACCGTCACTCCAAAAAGAGCAGCAATGGTGATTACTGGACCTCACTGGGTGTCTTCCATAAGGGTATCCGTTGTGATGGATGTGGAGTTCTTCCAATAACTGGGCCTAGATTCAAGTCTAAAGTGTAAGGGGCCTTTTACTTGCAAGTGTAGAAACTATAGACATCTTAGAATTTATTTTGCTTACTTGTTTCTCTGGTGAATATTTTGCAGCAAAGAAGACTATGATCTTTGCACTATCTGCTTTTCGGTGATGGGTAATGAAGGCGATTACACAAGAATGGATAAGCCCATCTCAGTTCAACATATGCATCCCTTTAGGGGACAACCTACCCCAGTATTGCTCTTTTTCTATGTTTAAGTTTCCTTTTTCTATGTATATAGAAATCTTACCTTTCTTTTTATTTTTTTAAATAGTTTTCAAACCCTTGGTTGGGACATGTGCCGCCACCACACAATGGAGGTTTACAATTCAGGTGTACTCGGCCTAAACTAGACAGTCGCTTTGTCCTTGATGTGAATGTACTTGATGGAACAGTTGTTGCTCCAACTGCTCCATTCACTAAGATTTGGAAAATGAGGAACAATGGTTCGCTGGTATGGCCGCTTGGCACACAGATAGTCTGGATCGGTGGGGACAGATTCAGCAACTCATTGTCAGTTGATTTACAGGTTAGAAACTACATCCTTAGTTTTTCCACTTCCGTTCGATTCCTACCCTTACGCTCCACTGACAGATCAATTATGCTGTTTGAATTACTCTCAGTGGCTTGAGTAAGCTTCTTCTCTGCACAAAGCGCTAATAGTTTTTTTAATATATAATACTAGTTGTTTATTGGTGTCAACATCATTTCAGATTCCAGTGGAGGGTGTCCCTATCAACAGTGAGCTTGACGTGAAAGTTGATTTTGTTGCACCAGAGTCACCTGGTCGATACATTTCTTATTGGAGGATGGCTTCCTCTGTTGGTGTTAAGTTTGGGCAACGTGTTTGGGTGTTGATACAGGTACGTACTAGATCTTTACTGCTCTTATCCTTGAATCTTTGTTTCTCCCTGTCAAAACGTCTGTGTTTCTCTGTCAAAACGTCTTCTAATACCTTTTTAATTTGTTGGTTGCGGTCAGGTTGATGCATCTTTGAAGGGCTCTGTTGTCAATGAATTTCATGGACTGAACTTGAATGCCTCCCCTGATGAAAACTTTTCAAGAGAATTTACAGGGATCAATGTGAATCATGAGCCAACTCAACCCGGCAGCTCCAGTGCTAACCCTGTGATAGTGGAAGGTATTGATCTAGAAGAAAAAGCTGCTGGATCACAAATCCCGGAAAAAGATGATCTGCTGGTTGGCGAAGTTGAGCCTGCTATTCCTAACACTCTTACACCATCTTCATCTTCGTCATCATTCAACATAATCGAGTTCCCAAATATGCCTACTACTGCTGAGGCCTTGGGTGGTGGTTCTTCATCTACAAAGAACATCCAAGTTCCTCTTGAAGAGGATAGTGAGAAGAACGACGACGTCGAGACAACCATGCTCAAGGAGCTCGAGGAAATGGGTTTCAAAGAGATTGATCTGAACAAAGAGATTCTGAGGAAGAACGAGTACAACTTGGAGCAGTCTCTTGACGCTCTTTGTGGAGTTAGCCAGTGGGATCCTATCCTAGAGGAGCTTCAGGAAATGGTAAGTGTGTAAATGTAAGATTTGAAAACCACGTTTGAGGGATGTTGACAATGTGAGAATTTTTTTTGCAGGGATTCTGTGATGATGTGACGAACAAGAGGCTGCTGAAGAAGAACAAAGGAAGCATTAAAGGTGTGGTGATGGATCTGCTCACTGGGGAGAAGGAGGCTTAATGTGGCTTTGGATTCTGAAAACTCTTTATCTATCAGGATAGTTTTATGTTTCTATAAATAAAGAAAACCTGATTATGTAATGTGGTTTCGTGTATGCAACCTAGTACTGATGTGTTCCTTTTGATTGTGTTGGATGGATTGTTACCATTTGAAATAAGTACGACTGTATGATTTCTTTCCTTTTATTTCGATTTAGTAGTGTTTTTTTTTCTGGCACATTTGTATGTTTCCATTTCTCGGCTGAATTAACCATGCCGGAAACCAGTCTTTTATAAATTCATCACTTCATAGTTTCCATTTCTCGGCTGAATTAACCATGCCGGATTTTCAAAGGAAACAAAAGAGAAAACTCTGTCGCGTGATCTCGTGCTTTTTGTGAGGCGATTTGTACGGGTGTTCAAAGATCTAGGAATATAAAAAACATCAACCTTAATGAATTTTGCTCGATAGAGTGCAAATTCATCCATTTCTGCAGCTAAAGCTGGCCAAATCTCTTCTTTGTCGATTAGCTTCACTAGTTGTTCACAGTCCGTCTCGAAAAAACCCTCCAATTGTTGACGTTGAATCATCGTCTCCATGGCCCAATTTAGTCCAGCACAGTCCGCATGTAGAGCTGACACCACCCCTGTTACACCGCATAGTCCATGAAGTCTCGTGTTTTCATTTTCTGTCAATAAGAACCCGAGCCCAGTTGTGTCCTTCTTCCCCGTCCAAGATGCATCCACCCGACACCTCCACATATGAGCAGGTGGTCTTGTTGAACTCTGGTCATGGGCACTAATCTCTGCCCGTTCTCTGTCCTCGTCGTTCAGAGCTTCTGGATTCACTTATGCTAACTTCCATGATTGCGCCTCATGGATAGCGAGGTGACAGTGTCCATTGGAGCAACATTTAAGCCTTCGAAAATCTTTGCGGTTCTAGCTTTCCAGATATACTAGACAAGCCACGGGAAGACTTCCATGACCTGCTCTGAAATTCCTTGCTATTGTGCTCTCCAAATCAGATGATCGACATTCGAAAATAGAGCTGTAAAGTCTCGGATGGATCGAACTACTATTTTCAAACCAGAAAATATTGAAGATGAAAACTGAAATAGAGGAGATAAAGCTTATTGAAAGGTATGTGTTTTCTTTTGGACCACCGCAAAGATGGTACCATCCTAAATAAGTACAAGAATTTATGCTTTCTTTCCTCTTATTTCAATTTATTAGTGTGTTTTTTCTAGCACATTTAATTAAAAAGGAAATAAAGTATGGTTAACCGGTCTTTTTATTAATTCATCACTTCATGGTTTCCATATCTCGGCTGAACTAGTTACATGTGAGTTTCTAATAGGGTTGGGCGTTTGAGCTCTCGTTTTTCGGGTTTATAATATATACCTCTTCGAATATTTAACAATTTTCTAGAAGTTTTTTTTTGTTCTTTAAGAATTTGGTTTGAGTTTGGATATTTAAAATTATCAAAAATGAAAATATTCGAAAATAATTAAAATTTTCGTTAACAATTTACATAAACTATATAAAATTATATGAAATATTTGAAATATTTGTACTATCGAATAATCTAATTGAAAAACTACTCAAATTTTCAAAATGTTTTAAAATAACGGAAATACTTGAAATTAAATAAAAATCAGATTATTTAGGATATTACTCCACATCCAAAATATTTTTACCTAAACTCTATTTAGGTATTTTCTACAACTGAATTGGATTGAAATTAGTTTTTTTGATCGGTTTTGGATTGGATTTTTTATTCATATACAAACCGCATAGTTTACTAGACGATCTTTCTTTGAAACAATCCTTTTATGTAATTTTCATTTTGGTCAATTACAATTTAAAAGCAAGCATCACCTGCAAGCCTTTATCTTCAACAAATGTTAGCATTAGAGTCAAACTGAAACTAATATTTGATAAAACCTCAGTTTTGAATGACATGACAATGGACGAGGCGGATTAGTCCACTTGTATATGTTATTTCTTGGATCTGTTTACAATGGACAAAACTTTGTTTATCTCCATTCGTTCCACACAAGCTAAAATTTTGTGTAGCTAAACAACCAATTAAAAGGAAGACACTCATATTGAATTCACTTTCTTTCTAAAATTTACAAGTTTGAAGGACTTAAAGTAATAGCAGCATTGAGTTTGTTTAAAATCTCTTGGAAGAGGAACGACTAAACAAACTCCTAAGGCTATTTCTACTGTCCCTATTCTTCTTCTTGATAGCATTATCCGCAGAGAAAGTATGTTCTTCCAACGTGAGTGCTCGTTCTAGTTTCTTAGAGACAGAAAGAATCTCGTACGAATCCCACAACGACTGTCCATATTCCCAATCCAAAAACGAGGGATGACGATGATGATGCTTATTTGTAGTGGACAAGGCCTCCGTTTTGAAACGTGATGACTTACCTTTGACAAAAGCATGCTTTCTCCGCGCCTCGAACTCCAAAACGGTCTGTTTGGAGGTTTGGGAGTGGCTGAGCCAAGCCTGTGCTGCTGCTTTCATGAGCTCTACTCTCTTCCTCTTCTCTTCTTCTTGGTTTTCATCTTTAGCCTCTCGTTTCTTCTTCATCTGTTTTTCTTCTCCATTTGGGACTTTTGAGGCTCGAAGCTAATATTATGTCAGATTTAATGTCAGCCTTATGTTTCTTGTTCGAATCTACCAAACTTCTGTCTGTCTCATCTTCTTCTATTTATTTCTTTTTTCTTAATTATTTTTCAATGCCTTGCTTTTTCCTAGCCTTTAGATTTTCTGATGACTTTGACAAATACATTATCTTTTTGTCTGAGAAGCATTGGAAGTAGGGCTGAGTCTTCTGTATCTGTATCGGTTTAGATTCGGTTCAATTTTTTTTTGATTTACAACTATAAACCATTGAGTATTTACAATTTTGAATTAGATTCCGTTTGAATATCCAAAATTACCAAAAATATGTAGGAAAAAAATTCAAAAATATAAAAATATCTTTTAAGTATTTGAATTATCCAAAATTTCAGTAAAAAAATATATCAAAACTATCTAAAACATGTGAAAAATACTCAATTAAACTATCCGATATTTAAACTATCCAAAAAAACTCAATAATACTATTCAAACTACCTAAAAATACTAAAAAATATCAGAATTATCCAAAATTAAATAAATGTTTGAATTATTTCAAATATCCATTTCGACTTTGGTTTGGATCGTATTTTATCCGATATTGAAATACCTAGACTTAAATAAAATCAGATGGGGTTTAGATTTTTCAGATTGGATTCATATCGATTTCGAATTCAGTTATAAATGGGCAGCCTTAGTTGGAACAACTTAACAGGAAAATAAATGTAGAATCAATAATTAGTTGTCATGACACTATCCATTGTTAGGAAAATAAATGATTATGACCTCACAAAAAGATGGGTCATTGAGGCTGTTCAGACTTCTCTCTCTTAGCTGTCTCTATCATTGTACACAAGAAATTACTTGGATCATGACCGTGTGGATCTGCAAGTGCTGCCTGTGCTAAAAATGGAAGCTTTCTCAGAAATCTCCCACTTAAACCCTGCAATCAACAAGTTGATCCAAAATTCATAATCAGCTTTATTGTCACTTCATCTACAATCAGTACAAATGCATGCGCAAAGTCTGACCTCACACGAATTTGCAGCTTCTATCACATGAAGCCCAGTTGCCTCACCTTTTCTTTCAAACTTGAAAAGCTTGGAATAGAGAGTCCATCACAGCCCTACACCAAGGTTTTTTTATGGAGGTTGTAAGATATAATTGCTCCTCCTTAAGTAGAGAATTAACAGAAAAAGATGGAATTATAATCTTATATGGGACGATTTAATAGAGTACCTGGAAACTTGATATGATCCCTTTACTTACTAAATCCACAACACAAGACCTTAATATTTCATAACGAACATGAAGAGTTGGAGGGCCAACATAAGCTTTTACGTCAGCTCGATCCACAAAGGCAACATCTGCAACAAGAATATTGATGTGTGAAATCTCACAAAACCTGAACGGGGAACTACCCGGATATGAAGTGTAAAAGCTAGTTGGACTACCCGGATAGAATCTGAAGGTTCTGAGCTAGACAATGCAGCTTTCCGTGCAGCGGCAAGACTTTCAACTTCATCTACATGCCAAACAACTCTGGCCTATCGGGAGAAACAAGCCTACATGAACAAAGTCATAACTCACCGATCAAAACAAATACTAGATTGTTATCTTCCTCCACCATCTCTTGGATCTTTTGGAAAAGCTTGGCAACCTATATTGTGGAATTAGTAAACATGGTGAGAATATAAGAATTCCAATAAAGATTTTCTTCTAAGCTATGTCTGATCTGATATCACTATTAGACATGAAATAAGATTCTCAAGTTAGCCTACTATGACATGACAGAAATTCACATGCTGTGATCAGTAAATTAAGTAGATTAACAACTGAAATTCACTGTCAGGGATCAATGAGTAGAGCGTCCAGGCAATTTCCAAACCTATATCATCTTTTATGGGTTTAGCGATAACCTCAAGTCAGTTTTTAAGATTGGTGAAGAGTCTTATCAATGAAAAAAAAAATGAAGAATAAAAGGAAAGTCAATAGTTCGCATGAGATATATTGTTACAGACAAACATTATCTTAAAAATTGAAAAAGATTACGAAAGACGAGTTTGTGTTACATCACTCTTTATTGTTTGTCTTATTGTGTGAAGTACAAAGAATACAAACATGATAAAGAGATACAAATATTACAATCACAATAAGAACAAATTGTAATCATCAAAAATATTCTTAGTATAAAAATGGACTGGTGTTTACAATATCTGCATTTAAGAATTCTCTAGTTTTCAAAATCGGTGCTTTGCATCCGATCAGTACCAACAAGAGATAACTTGTCCTCATATAGATCAATATATCCAAACGAATACGTACCTGGTGGGCACTCCAAGGCAGCTTCCAAGGACCGATGATGAACTCCATGAGAATCAACAAAGTATCCTCCTTTATGATCATGTCCCGACAAACAAACTTTAACAGCATCATACTTGTGTATAACACTCATCACTTCATCAAAATTCCATAACAAAGCTGCTTTAGATGCCACACCAGGACTCATAGGCACATGCCCACACACGATAACTTTCTGGTTCGATTTCGTTGCATCTTGAAGCACATTGTCAAGCCATTGCAGCTGTTCCTCCCCAACACCACCGTTATACTTTACAAATCTCCTATCAACATCTACAAGCCCCTCAGGGCTGTTTTTGTCTGTGTTTGGATTCTTTTCTTCAAGTATCTTCAACGCAGTGATTGTCTTAGGATGATCTTGTGGCCATCCAAGAGCACTGATGTCATACCCATCTAGTACCACAACTCTGTACTCTGGAGTAGGTGAGAATTCATAATAAGCATTGTTATCAAGACCCGGGATCTTCAGTAAAGGAAGCAAATCTTCACGGGGGAGATTGTAAAGGCAGTGATTGCCAATCATGTGATATACAGGACCTTGGAATTTGTTGAATTCAGTGACAAGTTTCTTAGTGGCGGATAAGGATTGATCTTTGGGACAAAATCCATCGACGATGTCACCCATGTTGATTACAAATTTAAGGTTTCCATGTTGGTTCCAAGATTGGACAGCTTTCTGTAGGACAAGGATGCTGTTTCTGTAATATCTAGGAGTGCCTAAAAAGGAACGTCCATCTGGAATATCTGCGTACTGAACATCAGCGATAACACCAAAGGAGAAGAGAGGTTGTCTGGCTGCAGAACCCATTATTGATCTCCTCTTAACATGAAAAATTATGCAAGAAAGTAAACACTTGTTAGAAAAATGTCAGCTTCACAAGCCTGTTCATAGGCACATCGGTTACACAAAAAGTTTCTGACAAAACTTATTTCAACAGTTAGTATGAATTAATCACAAAACAAAGGTTGTAACATTGCAATCGATTGCAGATATTTTCGGAAACATTCGAATAATCTTCAGAACAGATTTTCATTAACCCATCAATTGAATTAGAGACAAAACCGTGGACTAAATGCTCGATGATATCGGCTAAGATCGTGAAAGGAGACGGAAGTTGTAAGAAAAATTAACAACATTATGGTAAACAAAAGGCTTACAATAGTATAGCTTTGCGAGATTTGTCTTCTGTTAAGATCGGACAAGCAACGAGCAGAGGTGAATCGGAATCGGAGAGGATATATGGACGATATTCTGCAGAAATCGAGAGGGGTTTTTTTTCTTTGCAAATCGTGTAGTTTTTCTCTGCTAATATTTAAAAACTACATGCTGTCTCTTCCCAAGAGTAAAACGCCCACGTTTCTCTTTTGCGTAAACGCGTCAAATCTGAGTTTAAAATGACTAATTGCTAAATGGATAAAACTAAAATTAAACTGCAGAATAACTTAAAAATTAGTTGAATAAAATTGTGGAAGAAAATTTTGTATAATTTTCTAGGCTTTTTCTGATATAATTGTGTAGGTTTTGTATAAGTGTATAGGTTTTGTGAAATGGCAAAATATAAAAAAAATTACAAACAATCTATACAAATTTAAATTTTTCTATTGTTTAATAATTTTCACTATTTTATATTAACTGGAAAGTGTTTTTTGAATTTATATTTATTTTCAAAATAATTAATTATTAATTTATTATTAATGAAATTAAACTAATGACCATGTTAATTTTGATTTATATTAATAATTTATTATATTTTTAATTTTATTATAGAGATATACATAATATTCATAAAAAATGAAAAGATAAATATGAAAAAGTAAAATTATTTTAATAATTTGTTATATTTTTTATAGAAATATTTGTGAAAAAAAATTTTATTTTTGAGAACCTTGAATAAAAAAATATTTTTGAATAATTTTAATTTTATTTTAAAGATATATGTTAGCTTTAATTAAAAAATGGTAAATATCAAAATGTTTATGAATATTTTTAAATATTAGTAAAAATTGTTTTTAATTTTATATAGCAAATTTGTATTAATTTATACAAATTTTGAATTGATGTATATAAATGATAAAATATTTTAAATAAGATATGTATGTATTAATTTTTATACATAAAATGTATAATTCTAATTTATTTTATTATTATTAGTTTTATTTATAATAAATTAAAAATATTTTATTAAATATAATAATATATATGTTTAATTATAAATAATTTTATTATTTTGCAGAAAAACGTTTTCTTATGCACAGAATTTTATGGTTGATAAAAGTTTATCAAAATTATATTTTTAAACACAATTACGCCTTTCTGCAACTAATAAATTTATTAACGAAGGTCTTAATTTATTCGACTTATTGTCAAGGTCTTAATTTATTCGTTTAGATATCTTTCGCCATTTCTCTCCTCGAAACTTTCTTCGCAATTTCTAAACACGTTGTTACTTTTCATTATATTCAATGGGAATACGTTTTCTGCATTTCCTCTTATAATATTAATGAAATTTTCCAAACACGTTACTTTCTTCACTATATTTAATGTGAATGCGTGTGTTCATCATTTTAGCCACAATGTTATTATAATATTAATGAAATCATCCATTCACTCTGGCTCTTTCTTGTCCACATTACTGTACAACAGGTCTAACATTTCAGCTTCTGACGGTAAATGAACAAAGCATTATAGAACAAGATAGACAAATAATCGCCTTTTCACCTTAAAAAGAGTGATTTAAGCATTTGTTTAATTAATAATATCAGAATTCGTGGGGTTGGTTGTCACGTAACAATGGTTTTACTAGTTACTACTACTAAAAGCATACATATCTCACAATATACACTCGTCAAATTCAAGAACACGACGTCATCTTCTCCTTGTGAAAAAAGGATGTCTCAATGCTTCACGAGCGGTTAGTCTTTCCGCCGGATCAAACCGAAGCAACCCTTGCACCATGTTTATCAACTCTCCCGCCGAATGGTCCACATGTTGCATTATTAGGTTCTGCAGCAAACACACACATGAACATTGTCAACACCACCAAATGAGAGCTAAACGTTGGTAGATTAACACTTGACGACTAACCTGAAGCCGAGGAAGCTTCAATACTGCTTTCAGGCTGTCTCTTGAGGCTGCCCCATCAGGCCAATCCAAACGACCTCTTCTCACATATTTCTCTGCGAGTCGGCTTTTATCACACACCAAAAAACACAAACTACAGTTAACAGCCGGCCATATATGTGGCTGCGGATATGATCACCTCATCAGAGCATGTTTTATTTTCACTCACTCCACTTTCTTCAGCATTTGTTGAGGAAACGGCCCAAGAACACGCTCCATCATCGCTAGATGCTCCAGGTTTTCATGTGTTTGGAACAATGCTTCTCCCTACAAATTTCAAACTCAATTACGAAAAAATGGAACTCAGACCCAAACTTTCATTAAATCAAGTACTTCAGATACATACCGTGCACAGCTCCACTATGATACATCCAATGCTCCAAACATCACAAGGATAACTCCAGCCAAGACCTACACACAAGCCAAGTCTCTCCATCAGTTTGTAATTATCATTACCAGAAGCTGAATGATTTGTTTTACAATAAGAGCTACTCACCTAAAATGACTTCTGGTGCCCTGTAATGTCTTGTTGACACAATGTAGTTTTGGTCCTGTCGCTCATAAGTTGTGCTACCAAAATCAATAACCTTTATTGCACTTGATTTAGGCACTCGTTTATAGCAAACATCCCTCTGTAATCGAGAACCCTGCAGAATAAGACACAAACAAATTCCTTTAGCACTTTACTAGTTGGCTACACTAAGGTCACATAGAGGATATATACCTTGTACTCGGGAATTTTCACATAGTCTGAGGAGACTAACAGAATATTTTCTGGTTTAAGGTCCGTATGAATCATGCGCAAGTCATGCATAACTGCAAAATCAGACAAACAACAACAAAATCACTGCATTAGATAATAGAAAGAGCATCATTTCAAAGCGTAACCATCTCAACGACAAGCAAAAGCTCAGATGAAAATGCAAGAGCAAGTAGATTAAAAAAGACTGCAAAGACTACACACATGCTACACATTCCAAGAGTTGCCAGCCAATCTCACGGACAAGATCAATGGGAAAGGAGCGA
Source organism: Orychophragmus violaceus (assembly GCA_030180135.1). NCBI lineage: Eukaryota > Viridiplantae > Streptophyta > Magnoliopsida > Brassicales > Brassicaceae > Orychophragmus > Orychophragmus violaceus. The sequence continues at coordinate 10,864,074 of CM058239.1, read as the reverse complement.
TAATTGTTTTTCCGAAGAAAATCGTATAAACTTGATCCAAGCTTCTCAAATACCTGTTGCATCCATTTAAATTCACCCACAAAAATTTAACCCCAAACATTTCCCAAGTTGGGGAAAATCATTGACATCACAAAATTGACTAAATACTTACGATACATATATGGTTACGATAGTCAAACCAGTTCCGAATTTGTACACAACTGCAAAGAATAAAATGATTTAAACTTTGCAAAGAAAGAATCTTGGGAAACTATGTCTGACCCTAATTGATTTGTGATGCATGAGGAAAAGTCAACAGACAACACTTACCGATTGCCACCTTTGTCATGTTTACCAAGTTGTTGCAGCATTTCAATTTCAATCATAGCGGCCTCACGGTATTTCTTCACTCCACGTACAATCTTTACTGCCACCATTTCCTTCCTTTCCCTATCCCAACATTCTAACACTTGACCAAAGGTACCTACAAGAACCATTCGGGAAATATTTGAATAAGATATGACTAGTACATTGGATATTGTGAAAACCATAAATATGAATATATGTACAACAAACATATATTCTTACCTTCTCCCATTTTGCTATATATTTTATCTGCAAAACAATAAGAGCACAGAGGCATCAGAATAATGAAATAGAAAACAATATTATAAGGTCCAGTAAAACTCAAGTATTTCTTCAAGCACCAGATATACTGGATGCTACTATTTAACCAGCATGACATCTTAAGTATTTTTAAAGCCACTGAACGAGAAATCTATATATATTTAAGAGGTAACTTGAGGATTATCAAAACAGTTTTTTGTAATGGAAAAGTGAGATTACAGCGTGGAGTTAAGTCATCTCCCAGTTCAAACATGTAATGTCCATCCTTGTCATCTTCTCGCCATGGAGGAGAATCATTTCGAGCCACAGTCTTAACACAAAGAGAATTGCTACTAATGTCTGAAGTTGCTCCGGATGATGCAAAGCTTGACATATTTCCAATCTCTTGTCCACAAAACATTCCTACCTGAGCCTACACATATTCATGTACCATAACATACAGATGAATACCTGCCACTATCCTTCTACGCGGACACGTTGTGTTATATTCTATCTTAACACCTTAACAGAAACATCTAAATCCAAACAATTACTGTGTTTACATCGGTTATCTATTGTCTGGAAACAATCATCTTTTTCAAAGTTTAACTGAGAGAAGGAAAACAAGATTATCCAAAAGTTATACAATTGCTGGAGGGAAAGGCAAATCTGCCATGTACAATCAACTATTAGCAAACAGCTGCGCAAAAGTCTATGACATTCGTATACAACACGAAATTTGGATTAAAATCCATAACTAAAGACGCCACTTTCTCAATTTTGCATCAGATGAGATGTTGTTCACCAAACAAAGGGTAACCCAGAGAACAAAAAAAAAGGTTGAACCTTACACACTGAACATCTAAAAATAAGTTTCAAGGATAGACCAAAATTAAATAGATCTGATTGAAACAGATAGAACACCACCTAAGTCTCACAGGAAATTCACCTAATTACATATGAATTAGTATTTTTCTAAGCATAACTGATAAAAAATACTAATAAATCGCAGATCCAGAAAAATCAACACAGAAATATAGACCGATCCTAAATTTTGAAAGAAAAAATCGAAAATCCAACGGGAATCAAACAAAAAACATAAATTTACGATTCATGGATAAGGAGGTGAAAAGATCTATACCTTAGGCGCTGGAGGTAACACGTCCCAGCCGAGACGCGCCCTCTTTCTGGGACGGCGATCCATGTGAGTATGTGGAAATTCATGCACTCGTTCCATCTCCATAATCACAGATTCGAACGAATTGAGCAAAAAAAAAACAAAGAAAATCTAACACGGAAGATTTTTCAGAAAGCCAAAAGGCGATGGCGATAAGCTTCTGGGTAACAGAATCGCAGCTTAACCCTAGATTTAAACTAGAGAAATTGCAATTTGCAAAAGAGAAGCAGTCGAAACAATCTCAACCGTCCACGTGTAAGAACGTATCATAACCAGGGTTAGTTAGAACTTGCCCGCTGGATTTAACTAGAGTTGGGTTGGCGCAATAATTGATGGGAGAATATGCTCCCACTTTCCAAAGGAAAAACAACAACAAGTGTTTCAGATTTGTCTTAAAACGACACGCATTTTACATGGATTAGGTACTTTTATTTTCCTGAGTCGAATATTCCAAAACTCACTTACTTTTTGTTGCGAGTTTAAACCGGAGTTTTCTTAAGACTTCAACTGGTTTTGCTGAAGTGGACGGTTTCAGAACTTGTTTTTAAAATTTGGTCAACAAAAATTGAAGACTTTCCAGAATTTAATGATGTTCTTTGTCACTATCTCAGGTTCAACTACTCTACCTCAAACAACTACAATATTCAACATAAATTTACAGTTTTGGAGAAGCAATACAACCACTTGGAGCTTGGTTACAGAGAGATCCTAGTGGCCTCTTAACTCTTGAATATAGTGACCCAGTTGCTGAGCACCAACGTACAAGGCATCCACAGCCAGAATAACTCCAAACTACAAAGAAAACAATAGACCACCACTCAATTGCCAAAAGCAACAAGAGAGATTTGGATTCACAAAAACTCACCAGACGAGCAGTATATACAAAACGGTACCCCCAACCTTCTTTCGCAGCTTGAGCTCTTTGCTGGTCTGTCCAACTGCAACCAAAAGGATCTATAAGCATAATGCCAAATGCTGCATATGATGATGTACAAGAAAACACACATAATAGTTTTCTCTATGTTTCTCAGCATTGTCACTGAGATCTTTACTTTTCAAGCAATGAGAAAGTATGAGTAGCATAAGAGAGAATTACCCGAGGAACTCTGAAAAACCACCAATCCCAGCAAGCTTCAATGGCTGAGAACCTTCTGTGGCTAGATCCTACTTCAGGATGATCAATGAATTAGTCATCCATGTAAACTTCCAGTTTTTGAAACGAAACTTAAAGAGACAAAAGTAACAGAAAGTTGAAAACAGTTGTTTACAACCTCTTCTTCAGCGGACTCTAAACCGCCTTGCACCCAGAAAATATTCTGATATCCAGCATTATATAGTAGCTCACAAGCAGCTAAGGATCTGACAAGAAACAATTGTTTAATGAAGTATTAAATTTGAGGATAATCCAACAATAAGATGAACCCTGTGAATCACAGTAGTAATATCCAACAATGAAGCCCATTGGTTGTATCAAATACCTCAATCCTTTTTGGCAAGCAACGATCAGCTCTGTTTCTTTTGGAAACTTCTCCTCAACCTTTGACAAGAAGAGCCTGAAAGAGAAGTAGAACGAAATAAGTATGTAAAACGGCATACAAGAAGGTCAGCTTACTCTCGGAGACATACTTATTGAAAGATAACGTTGGTGCACCACTCCACCATCCACCTGTAGATGTGGAAACATGGTGAAGTCAGTGTCTAAAACCGAGAGCAATATAATAAAATGAGTGTGTTCAAGTTTTAGTCTACATTCTAGATGGATTAGAAGATGATATACATTGCAAAACTAAAGATAAGAGGCCAATACTTTGTTGATCCAAAATAACTAGAGTCAAGAGATCATACCCATAGCAAAACTGGTGACTTTTTTGGAAAGAGTTCCAGCGTCAAGATTGTCTTCATTGTCGAAGATAGGCACCCAGTCGGAGCCTTTAACCCATGCCTTTTGAGAAAAATAGAAGCATCAACAATGTAATGTCCACGGACCTCAAACTAAACTTAAGAACATCCTACGCTAGGGCTAGGTAAGTGATATTAATCATTTCTTTACACTAACATGACCATGTAATGTAATGGTGAAGGTAGAGACAAGCATCATCTATGGATAAGTTCCAAACACGAGAATGTACCTTGTTTCGCTCGCTAGAGGGGCGGACATCGAGCAGAGGTTTGTTTGAAAGCTGAATAGCATAGCCTGCTTCTCTTGGTGTAAGAAGCTTCACCTTTCCTTCCCTTAACTATGCAAGAAAAATGAATCAAATCATAAGATATAGCTGAAGAAAATTGGCTAAACAAATTAGCATAGGCGATTATACCAAACCATCCCAACGCTTTTTAGCAGCAGCCATGTCTCTCATTTGCTTCACATCAATATCTTCATCAACAGCTTGCATCTTAACAACACCTACTCTCTAACATTCAAACAAACAATGACCAAAACATAAAAAGAGAGTCAATTTCATTTTCGCATTCCCATCAACCAAATCAAATGGTGAAACGTAAAAACATTGCAGAAACGATATCCATATGAAGAATTGACAACTTACAGAGCGGCGAACAGTGGAAAGGGATGTGCTTCCTATGGGGAGATTAAGTGATGATGGCATTGAAGAGGTCATCCTCGAGCTCTGTTTTCTGTAAAGATGAGAACCAGAAGCTAATAGAGGATTTAGAATGGGAAGGGATAGAGACTCCATGAGTTGGGGGTTATGAGTTTTTTCAGTGAGCGGATCAGAGAAAGGATGAAAATTTGTTTATCCTGAAAGGAAATCTGCACTTGGAGTAGTATCAGTAAAAGGATAATCTTTGCGTTTGTGCGCATCAACAGAAGAGAAAAAAAAAATAAAGAAAAAGAGTAATCAGTTTCGGGCTATTGGACCGATGATCAGTTTTGGCGTCATCGAAACAGTTTTTTAGAACCCGACTCGGTTCTCAAACCAAAAGCTATGTCCGCGACACGACTCATGTGGTTAGATAGTTGATACTGTAATTAGATTAGAGGTACATAGCAAATTTGTTATTCCATTGACATTTCATAACACAAGTACTTGTTTTGTTTAGAGTTTGGATGATTTTACGAAGGTCTGCGACGTCGGTTCCGTTAGTAAGGATAATTAGGTTCAGTTAGTTCAATTACACAAATTTATGCGGAATTTTTGTTCGGTTAGATTTTCGGGTTTTTTTAAATTTCTACCGAATTAAACTAAAATTTTCGGTTTTCGATTAGATTTTGGTTGATTTGGATAAAAAGTTGGATAATTTGAGTTTTTTTTTTTGCTATTTCGGGTAATTCGATTAATTTAATTCAAAATTTTAAATTAATTTGGTTTTGTTTGGTATGATTTTGAGAGAGAAACTGGAAAACCGAACTAACCAATTGCCATCAAAAACCGTTTTTAAATAAAAAAAATCTACCACATTGAACCGAATTTATAACCAAATCTAAACCGAAAATAAAAATTTGGTTCAGTTCGGTTTATATTTCTGAACCTAATTTTATGCATTGTAGATTTGGGGAAGCCTAGGACGAGTGGACCAATATGTAAGGGCCAAGAGAAGCCCATACAGATCCCCATCCACATAATCTCCAAGCATATTTCTTACTAATACAACTTCCACGTTGAGGAAGACATCACAAGAATCATGTCAAGTAGAACAATACTAAAAAGTTAAAAACCAATCAAAAGTGTAGTGTCGGAATCAGTCAGAAATTACCGAATGGATTAAATCTATTTCCTGTTGATTCCTTAATTTGACATACAAAACTACAACACAAACACACCCCAATAAATTGAACGAAACTCAAATACAAATCTTTAACATCAAACCCCCTTTTTTACTCGTTAATTCCACTTCTGTCCAACCAATCCACGCTCTTACGTGCTCTCTCCATCGGCTGAGACTTATCTCTATATATGTCCACACTTCTCCTCGACCTCTCCATTTCCTCAAATGGAATCTTCAGCTTCTCAGGTCTCTCTATGTGGCTCAACTTGTATCCTTGAAACCTTAGCTTGTCTACGCTTTTCCTCGGTTTTTCTCGTCCATCCTTGCTCTTCTTTGGTGCATCTACACTATGCCGAGGAGGCTGTTCACATCCTTCCATGCTTCTTCTTGAGAATGAACTGTTCCTTTTCGATGCGGATTTCTCTACAGCGCACACAAACTTCTTGAGATGACCAATGTATTCGGGAAAGAGCTCGAGATCACAATGGTTTCCGCCTTTGAGCCATAGAGGTTCATATTTCTCTTGGCAGAGTTCCCAGAGCTGCTTCCCATGCGAGAAGTCAACCACATCGTCCGCTGTTCCCTGCAAATGGAGAAGCTTACACCATAAAAACTTAAACTTAAGATGATTAGACAAGGGTCGATACTCCATACAAGAAAGAATGGATCTTGCAAGACAAACTTGCTCATCCTAGAACTTGGAATCTAAGGGAAACTTACATGAATCACGAGGACAGGACACCTCACCAGCGAAATTTTGTCAATGTTCTGAAGAAGAAGATCAAACAAAATGCTGTCAAGGAGGAAGAACGCTTATAAGCAACACTATGTTAGAAATCAAAATGGTATTGTTCTTACCTTGTAAATGTCAAACCAATAAGTTCGCTTAACAGGATACATAACTCTAAGCCCAGAAAGAATTGGACTATGAAGAATGGAAGCTCTTAGTCGAGGCAAACGTGCAGCTAGGTTGACGGTTGGACCACTACCGACAGATTGACCATATAGGATAATGTTCTCCTGCTTTGCCCCATAATTCTCTTCCAGGCATTTGTAAGCAGCCTCGATATCAGCATAAGTATTTTGTTCGCTGGGCTGCAACAAAACCGAGATTAGTGTTCTCAGTGTAGATGGATGAACAACATTTGAGTGACAGAACTAAAGAGAGCCTTAGGATCTGTGGTTAACTCACCTTCCCTGATGATTGGCCGTATCCTGAATAGTCATACCTGTAAACACCACAACATATGTAGAAGAGTTTCCCATGTTAATAAGTGGAAACTGTAAGACAGAAGAAAATAGCGTCCTAATCGGAGACACTTATCTATGCCAAGATTGCAAGATAAACTGAATGAGCCAAATAAAGTTGTTCCATCAAAGAGTTACATTTTGGGTATTAAATACTTGCCTTGAAACAGATACATGTAACAGATCTGGAATGTTTATGAATAGAATTTTTTTTTGCACTAGGACAGTTGATGTCAACAACACAACCAAAACATGGTTATCTACCAAAATATCAAATTCAAACCCTAACTCAAAACTACTTTTTGTCTCCTTGATAAAGGAGCAGTGTAGATACAGGTTAAGAACAAACTTTAAAGACGAAATCTTCCATAAACAACAAGACTTTTCCAGTAAAATCCTAGATTTTTATGAGTATGCAAACCTAAACTTTAAGAAGATTATCAGCTTCTACACACTGAAATCCACTTAAGTCAACCAAACCTTAAGTAGATTTCAGCGATGAGATTATCAGCTGCTACACATTGATAGCACAAAATTGTGCTAAATATTGCATCTGGAAGCTTCAAATCTACTTGCACAAATCCATAAAGCAGAGCAATAAAAAAAATCAAGACTTTCTCGGAAACATCCTGAGCTAACAAATCTGATCTGGGAAATTCAAATCCAGCTTCAGTATCCGCAAGGGAAGAACTAACCCATCAAATTGACGCGGAGGTGAATACTAAGCTCGATGAAGAGCTCGTACATCTGACCGATATCAGCAGCGTTTCCGTGCGAATACAGAAGAGTGGTGACGGCCATAGGGTACCTGATGTACATGGCGACGATTTCGGTGCCTCGGCGCGTGGGCAGCCGCAAAATGTCGACGTTTTCTCTATGGGGAAAAGGGTCTATGAGCAGAAGCTCCGTTGCTTCGTCTCTGATTATCTTGTACGACGGCGGATTCGGCGGAAAAAACGCCAGTTTCGCCGCCATTGAAGATGTCACACCTCCCATCTCTAAGTAGAGTCCAAACTCTTTCTCTCTGTCTCAGTCTGTAAAGTGCATAATAAGTTACCCAAGGAAGAAAGAAGTCGCTGGAGTTTCAGAGAAGAAGACGAAGCTGGTGATGATGATGATGATTGCGAGGAAACATTCCTTCTCTTTCTTTTAGAGAGAGAGAGAGAGACGATGACCGATGACCGATGACCGATTTGAACCGAAATAATCTTGTTTTCAACATAAAAATTTGTAATTTCCAATCATATTTTTTGAAGTATAAAACTTTATTATCGAGAACCAAAATGGGGATCTTGTCTGTACTGAGAGTCTATCCTTTCAGAAGATGGAAGCTCGTCCGGTGTGGGGTTTTTTTCTGATTTCTCATTTTGCTTTCGATTCCTATCCTTTAGAGTTTGAAATCTTTTTTCCCCAATTTGATTTCGCTTGAGCCGATCATCTTCTTCTTTCTTTGTTCTTCAATCGGCTCTGTTTAGTTGTTTTGCTTTCCTGTGCATACCCAATAATCTCAGGAATTTCTGGTTATGGCTGCTGATCTTTCCGATTTTCGGACTTTGCCGGTTTCATCCGGCTCTTACGTTTAAGATCGAGCTTCTTCTCTCTCTTCGCACCATCTTCTCTCTGCTTTTTCTCTGTTCATCTTCGGCCCTCCGTCTAGCAGGATTAATATCGCAGTCGTGCCCACCGCGTTAGAGAACACACACCGGTGGATTCTGTTAGGCCTTTTAGACCTACGGCGACGGCGCCTCCTTGCTCTCGGCGGTTTCCGGCGATGTTGCAGCGGCTGTTTTCTTTGGATGCAGGTTAGATAAGCTGGTGATTCCGAGAAGCTACGGTCTGCATCTGGTCTTCGGCAAGGACAGTAATATGGTCCGGTGGGATTCGGCTTCGCTTCCTCCGCGTTGTTCCGATCACTTCCGTCGGTTCCTCCGAAGGATGACGGGTGTTGCATGCCTCTTTCACGCGCGTGACGACACGTGACGTTCAGGCCTTATCTACCTCCACGTTATCTCGGCTATTTTACTTGTTTTGGGCCTTAGCCCAGTTGTATTTTAACCGCGACCCATAAATAAAATTGCTGTTGACAAAAAAAAAAGAGAGTCTAAAACAACTCTTATTTGGGAATTTCTTTACTTTTATTTTCTTAAATTACATATCTTGAATTAATATAATTGGTTGCTCATTGAAAATTTTGATTTTTGTTTTTCATCTTCATTTGTCAATGGTAACGGCAACGTTAACATTTATGACAATCTTTCAACGTATAAACACACTCACTTGTAATTTATGTCACAGTTATATACTCTAACATATACTCCTAGTGGTTAGCCCTTATAAATAAATCATGATAGCATGTGTGATTCACATGGATAACATCATAGAGTCCATTACAAGTAATAAGATTCTAAAGTCACAACTAGATTTGTTTCTACAATATGGTTTAAGATTAGTTTTTTAATAGAAAGAAAATAACTTTTAGGGTACTATTAAATTTTAAGATACATGTAGTTACAGGTTATATAGGGTTTGAAGAGGTACACGTGGATGGTTGGTTGCCCCTAGAAAGAATTTACTGGCGGCATCATGGGGTTTTTAGTTGTCAACTATAAGTTTTAGACCACATCTAATGGGAGATTTTAAGGGGTTTTTAGCGCAGATTCCTAGACGGAATTAAGAACCCCATCTCCCCGCAAAGTTTCTTAAAAATCCTTAGCTAAGAACCTGGCTCGTCACTGTTAACGTGATGTAGCGAGCCGGGATTGGTTAATTTTTTTTTTTTTAAGTTTCGAAAAAAAAAAAAAAAAATTTAAGAAACTTTGGAGAGTAACACTATTGCATATGCTCTTATTATCCCTCCATTTATGCTAACTAAAACTGAATTTATACTCCATATCTTAACCAAGTAGTTGGTTCTTACTCCATACCTTAACCAATTAGTTGGTTCTTACTCTTTTATGTAGCTTTCTAAAATTTAAAACGATCAACGTCGCCGAAGAGCTTATAAGCAAGTGGCCATTACACTTTGCTTGCTAATTACGACAATATTAAGATTCGACCCTGCTTTCTTAATTACAAGGACCATATATGGTTTAAGTGGGCTATGAAAAGTAAAATGATTAGCATTTTTCTATTGTATATATTCAAGAAATTCAGGATCTTTAGTACATCATTTATCTTAGTTCGGACCAAACATTAGATTGTAAGATTCTATGTGAGAAATGTAATCGTCATGTCATGTCACCGTCATGGTGCTAGAACCTTAGGACACATACCTTCTTTCCTAATGTTACATAGGTTCGGTAAGTAGTAGAACTAATTTTAATGGTCTCCAGGTGCGATTCGCATTTTCTTAGAATGAATTTTGCTCGGAGAGTATGCAATTCAAAGTTAGTTTCATTCTCCCGTTATTTTGAGGAGATTCGTAACCTAATAGAATAATAATAAAAATAATTCAATAGTATTGTTTTTATTATTAGAAATAAAACTTTGGTGATGGATCCAAAATTAAATAATAGAAGAAGGCAAAGAGACAAGTGTAAAAATTAATGGAGATGACTGGTCGAGAAGCTAAGGTTGGGGATAAGAGATAATGGAAGAAAGTTCCAAGACAAGATCAGCTGGCCGAGAAATGAATCATCAATGTCGCCCTATTCTCATACACTCTGTTTTCTTTTTAATTAGTTTTAAAAATTGTCTTTTGTTTTGCGTCTAGTTCTCTCTTATGATGTTAGCCTGTGGTTACACATGCATGAATATATGGACCATTCGTTTTCTTGTATCCCGACAAATGTTGCATTTCCATATTTTGATAAAAAGCGACTTAACGAGCACGATCGAGACTTTTTGCTTATTGTTTATTTAACCATTAAATCAAATTAGTCGTTTTCAATCGGTTATTATCAAATCAAATCAGCCGTCATGTGTTGATGATGAAGAGAAGGATTGACGCAGATAAGGATCAAATAAAGAATCAAAACAGAAAACAGACACCGAACAATCAAGACAAGCCCGTCTAGCTCAGTTGGTAGAGCGCAAGGCTCTTAACCTTGTGGTCGTGGGTTCGAGCCCCACGGTGGGCGATTTTTGACCATATAAACTCTCCTTACTTGTGGCCATATCACCGTTAGAAACTCTCGGTACTTTTTTTTCCAACATGAAATTCTCGTTGATATTTAGCCCATAAGGCTGACATTTAACAATGGGTACAAACGGCCCAACTTTATAGGCATATAAACACAAAACGTACAAGCTGGACCATCGAATCAAGGAAGGTGGCATGCGACCATGACTTTTTATCCTTTCTAAAATGAACACTCTTTTTGTTGTTGTTTAATGGACACAACTTGTTTGTCCTTAATTTGCTGCCATCTACTGTAATTTTAGGATTCAGTATGGTTCATGAACGGCTCTTTATAACGTCTGTGATGTCTATTGATCTGGTTTAATGATTTGGACATCATGTTTACAATCAAGACTTTCTGATCATGTGTGATTTGTTTAGTGTTGGATTATGACAAACAAGAGATAAATGTGACTGACTGCAACTGTCACATTTTATGAAATGAGGATTTGGTCGTAATGGGCCATAGTAAGCTCTGTATTTCAATGTAGTTAATTGGGCCATTTATGAAATGATAATTGGGCCATTGTGAAACGACGTCGTATTGGAGCGGATAAGTTTTATGAAACAATAGTTTTACCATTGTGAAACGACGTCGTATTAAGCAGATAAGTTTTTTCCAAAATGCGGTGAGCGTGGATCGAACACGCGACCTTCAGATCTTCAGTCTGACGCTCTCCCAACTGAGCTATCCCCGCTTGTGATTAATATCAAGATGTTATATTATATAAACGCTAGTGCATATAGCACTATTTAAGATGCTATGTGCCAATCCACGTTCAGATCATGTGAATTGCAAAGAAAATTTCGATGGTCTTTCTAAAATTTCATATTGTATCGTAAACAGCAAAAGAAACTGGTAAAGTCTATTGATGTAGAGAGTAATCAATGAGTGTTACAAGGCAATTCATTCACAATCCAAGATCTGATAAACTTTGATAACCCCAATAAATCTTTTTTTTGCTAAACGGAGTCATCAAAATCTATATACATTCTGTAAGCATCTCTATCAGCTGAGTAGTAGCTTTTCACCAGACAGTCTACTTGGAACCCAAATTTTTTGTACAGATTCACAGCAGCAATCCTTGTGGGGTCGACATGAAGTAAGACCCGTTGTACCTTTCTGCTTCTGCACTTGTCAATCGCTGCTCTTAACAATGCTTCTCCATGGCCTTGTCTCCTGCAACTCTCCTTCACTGCATAATCAGACAACACAGGAAATGAGTCTTGAAATACATTCTTTCTGATGTTTTAGCTCTTAGCTTGTCTGATAAGAAGCATTTCATATGTGTTCTTGACTTGTTAGCTATTTTCATTAATCTTTAAGCATTTAAAAGCAAAGCTAGAACAATTTAGGGGCTTTGTCCAGTCAAGATTTATATTGAAAGCTCTTGAATTTACAAGAGCCATTATTTCTTGACTATATATATATCAAACAGTTTAAAAGAGATTTCAATAGAAGTTTGAGTGCGTAATTTCATCGAACAGTTGGTAGACATCTGTATATACCTGCGAGCTTGGTAATGGAAGCGGAAAGAGAAGATGGCCAAGAATACATGACATAGCCCAAAGTGTCTCCGTCGGCCTTCACGTATAGCAACCCGGCGTTTCTCTTGCGTAGCTCTCCGTCGAATGTTTGAGCGAGAGATTCGTGTTTAGGGAACGTTTTCTTCTCCAGCTTCACGATCTCGTCAACCACTTTGGCCCAATTAGTAGACCCTCTAATTAGTTCTACCACAACTCCTTTCTCCATTGTAGAAAGTTTCAACTTTTTGGGGTGGATGTTTGTTCCTCTCGTTCAAGGTGGATGCAAGAAGGCGCCTTTAGACGATTGTATTTTTTTCCCCCAACGGCGGTGACTTTAGAAACTATTTGAAATTGTGAAATGACCCACTAATTTTAAATTGATGACAATTTAGTCCCTATTCACCTCATCATCTCTAGCCTCAAACCGTCTATTTAAGTAAGATTCACATAAAAATGCCATCATCATAAACTCGATTTCTGAAAACTGAGACATTATATTATCATACATGTCTAGATGAAGAGTGATGAGTAGGAGGAGTAGATAAGAAAGGTCCAAATACAGATAGAGAAGAAAAGAGAGACCCTTACTACTACTTTCATTGCAAGAATTTATCGAAAAACTGCGGCCTGACTGGACCCAGAGAGATTAGTCTGGACCACGGTCTGGGATCCTCCCTGAATTATCAAAAAAAAAAAAAAATTTATCGAAAAAGAGACGAAGCCGGTGGCTACTGTTGTCATCACAAACCCTTTTAGGGATTATGAGTTTATGACAAACAAGAGATAAATGTGACAAAAATCTTTTCTCTCTGGTCTCAGAATGTCTTAATGTCCTAACTTAGTTTATCTATCTCACAATGTCTTAATGTTCTAATTTCAGTTTATCTATCTCCCATTCTCTAATTAAGACTGAGCTCATTTTATAGATAGCCTGAGCTCAAGGGTTAGCTTATCTAGTTATCTTTCTCAGATCGGTTTTTAAATACTACGGCGACGTAGCCATATGCATTTACATATGTGATCTATTTAGAACTTTGTAAATGGTAAAATTTAAAAGCCGGATTAAGGAGATAAATTTTTTAGGCTCATCTCATATTGAACAAGAACAATGCACCTCATACAATATGACAGCGAACAGTATCTACTCCACGGGTGATATGAGTCGGACGAAATGCATTTCTTGTCCTCCAAGCATCATGGGAACAAATCCGACCTCGACATGACCTGATGGTATGAATGGGATAAGCAATCCTTGTTCTTTTTTTTTGTTGGCCGGTAAACACGAATTGATTATGATTAGGAGTAATGAGAGTGATCAAGAGCGACAATTTACTGACGAAGACTCACTAGCCTTACGCCACCAGTCACCACCTTCCAATTCTTAGGCCTCAATTAAACTGTATATTTAAGGGATTGAAGGCAATGCGTTGTGCTATAGAAGCCGTTCACTATCATTTGACTAAGAATGAAAGATCGTCAAAGAGAAATAATATAAATTACTTCAGAAGAAGCTTCGAATTCAGAGTTCAGACAACAACAAAAAACCGCCATAGACTGTAAGAATCTCGTCTAAACAAAATGCAAGAGATAGAAAGAGACTGAGGGGTACAGAGAGATCTGAGTCTTAGAATCCACGCCTTGGACGCTCCTCCGCTACATTCACTCTGATTGCTCTACCCTCCATGTTCTACATATACAGACACAAGTAAAGAACGATTGAGAGATCACCACAAAACCATGTGAAATGCATTAGCATAACCATAAGAGGAAGAGGAAGGTACCTGTCCATCAAGAGCAGCGATAGCGTCGTTGAGTTCAGTCTCGTTAGACATTGTGACAAACCCGAATCCACGTGAACGACCTGTCTCACGGTCATAAACCACACGAGCTTCCACAACTTTGCCATGCTCACTGAATACTTGTTCTAGACGACCATTGTCCACATCCCATGGTAGATTTCCCACATAGACTCTGAATGCAGGTTCATATACCCGAGGTTGACGTTCTGGACGTGATCCTCTTGGAGCTGCCTTGTTTACTGTCAGAAGTCTTCCATTCAGATCCTGAAAAAAACATGAAAAGACCAACAGAGATGCTTAGTAATGTCTTCTTGGAGCCTTATACGAACACTTTGGTTGTTTCAGAGCAAATAATGCCACTTATGAGCCAAAAACAAGAATCAAAGGAGTAATATCCCACAACAATTCATGCGACTACTACAAAAATGCTTGAAACATATAAACTTACATAGCGGTTGAACTTCTCAACAGCTGTCTCAGCTTCTTCCACGGTACTCATGGTCACAAATCCAAACCCACGACTCTGGTCGGTTTCCCTATTGTAGATAACCTTCAACCAGAATAATCCAAAAAAAGGATTAACATGGGAGCTTAGAATAACACCAACTATACATATATATACACAGAACCAAAGCATGGAAGATCTAATGTGAACATATACGAACTCAATCCACATAATTCTGATCAACAGATACAAACTCAATCCACTCCACTTCAATAGATATCTTAAACAAGAGATGCTCCAAACACTTAAAAGCCAAGAACTTCACCTAATCTCATCCATTTGACTCACATTTGAAAAGCACAGAACATATATGACTAATGCATAATGAACACAAAACACAAAGCATCAATTGAGGCTTATCAAACAAACACAAGGACGCAAGCAAAATCACAACTTATATTCACCTCGGCGATTTCAACAGTACCAGCTTGCTCAAAGAGCATAGCCAAGGCTTGGCTGTCAACTTCGTAAGCCAAATTTCCGACGAAGAGCTTTGCTTCTTCAGGTGGCTCCGGGAAATCGCCTCCATCGCTCACATCTCCTTCCCCTTCGGAGAACGTGGCTTCTGGCTCGTTGTCCTCAACGGCGACCGATGCGCTCCCATCCCCACCTTCTTCCCCATCTTGCTGAGCCCAATCCGAAGTTTGGGCAACGAAGGAAACAAAGGGGGACTTTTTAAGGTGGGTTTTGGTTTTGAGAGAGAGGGATAAGCGGGAGAAAGAGAGTGGGAGATTAGTTCGTCCGGTGAGGAGGGAAGAACTGGAGCAGCGAGTTTTGGAGGAATAGATAGTGGAGATTGACGGGTGGGAGAAAATGGTGGAAGAGGAGGAGTCTGCCATGGCTAATGGCTTCAAGCTTGAGGTTACTATTGAAGAAGCCATAGCAGAATTGTGAGAGATGATAGGAAGAAGTGAGAATGGAGGGTTTTAGAACGGTGGGAGAGATAGGGATAAGGAGGGCCGAGAGAGCAAGAGAAATATTATTGTTCGATACCGAAGTGAAAAATCATTTTAAGGAAAAAGAATAAATATAATCTCAACTGAACCATAATCTAAAATTGAAAAACTTAGTTCGGTTTGGTTTTGTTAGCTCATTTCGGTTTAAAATCTCAACTCTAGTTAAATGAGAAATTATTCTGTTCAAGCTATCTCTTTAAGCCACATTTTTTTTTTTATTCAAGCTCAAGCCTCAATATTATATTTTCGACGAAATTTTATAATTTAGTGGTTCAATCTACGGTTGTAGTTTGATTTGCAAGCACTTGAGTTTTGTATATGCAATGAGCTACATCATTTTTGCGATTTGATATACATTATATCCGCCCCTCATTGTCTTCTTCTGAACAAATTGTTGTTACTTTCTTACGTTTAAACTCTGTGAATGCAATATTAAATTTGCTTCTATATATCTTGAGTGGCCTATATATTAATTGTTTATAATGGTTCCAGGAAAGATTGAACTTGATACTTGCATTCACCTTGTAGTTAGATCATTCACCTTGTATCGGAGGATTGCAATGCCAATGATGCATATATATAAACCGTGTGAAGCCAAATATTGCAAACAAAGTTTAGAATATAATATATATATATATATATATATATATATATTATGTTTTTAACTAATCATGTTTGTTAGGTTAGGTAACAAGTGCAGTTTGATCTTCATCGAAGTTGTAAACGCATTCAAAATTTTCATATCAGTAACAATATTTTGATGTAAACATCATTTTTCTCATTAATGATTTCAGAAAAGTCGTTACAGTCATATAGATGCAACAAACCAAAATGAACCGAAAATGATCAAATGGTTTACATCATAATTAAAATAAACCGGACGATTCCAGAGTCCTTAACCAACTGTAATATGTACAAGTATGGTTGACTATCACTCCTAAAAGCCCCCCTCAAGATGGCGGTGCAAAAATGTTGCAAAGTCCCATCTTGCCAATGAGCTCTCGAAATGGAGCAGGATGCAAGGCTTTAGTGAGAGCGTCTGCAAGCTGATGACCTGTTTTAACATACATGGTCTTCAAGAAACCAGACTCAACAGATTCTCGAATCTTGTAACAGTCCAAATCAACAGATTTCGTACGCTCATGGAAAACAAAGTTGTTGGCTATGTGTATAGCAGTTGTATTGTCACAATACAGATAAGCAGGAGCAATAAACTGAACGTGCATATCATTCATGAGTCTGGATAACCAGATCATTTCCTTGGTTGCCAAGGCCATAGCACAAAATTCAGCTTCAGCAGAACTGCAGGAAACAGTAGGTTGTTTCTTCGATTTCCAAGACACAAGAGAATCACCAATGTACATGCAGTAAGCAGATATTGAACACCGATGATCTTTACTGGCTGCCCAATCAGCATCTGAGAAGCCTCGGAGATCAAAGTTCTTATCTGCAGGATAAAACAATCCCTGGCCTACTGATCCCTTAAGATAATGCAACACTCGATGAACAGCAGTAAGATGTGTATCACGAGGTGCATGAGAAAATTGACACAGGGTATTGACTGCGTAAGAAATATCAGGCCTTGTTGTATGAAGATACATAAGCTTACCAACTAGTTTCCGATAAGTTGTTTGATCAGGTAACAATTGTCCATCATCCTTGGAAAGTTTCAGACTGGGATCAAGAGGACTAGAAGCATGTTTACATCCAAGGAAGCCAGTTGTAGATAACAATTCCATGATATATTTGCGCTGACAAACTGATATACCCTGAGATGATCTAGCAATCTCCAACCCAAGAAAATACTTAGCATCACCAAGATTCCTGAGTTTGAAGAAAGACTGCAATTGAGAAGTAAAGTCAAGAACAACAGCATCATTATTACTCACCACCAGGATATCATCGACATAAACCAAGACACCAAGAAGGACACCATCTTGAAACTTGATAAACAATGTATGATCACTCACCGACTTGGCAAATCCCATGTTAACCAGAGTAGAAGAGAGTTTCAAAAACCATTGTTTGGATGCTTGTTTCAGACCATATATGGATTTGTGTAGCTGACAAACTGCATTGGGTAACATCTTTTCTCCCATAAGATCAGCATAGCCTGGTAGAATCTTCATATAAATCTCCTCATCAAGATCACCATTAAGAAAGGCATTAGAGATATCAAGCTGAATTATTGACCAATTCATCTTAGCAGCTAGTAACAACAACATCCGAACAGAAGTAAACTTAGCAACAGGTGAAAAAGTTTCTTCATAATCCAAGCCTTCTTGTTTAGTAAACCCTTTTGAAACGAGTCGAGCTTTATACCTTTATATACTGCCATCCACATGATATTTGATTGTAAAGACCCATTTACAACCAATAGCTTTCTTATTCGCAGGAAGAGAACAGATGCTCCATGTATGAGTCATGTTCATAGCACCAATCTCCAGCTTCATCGCATCACACCATTCAACAAAATCCTTGGCATCTGAATACTTATATGGGATATGGTCATTTGTGATGGTGTTAATAAAAGCTCGGAAAGGCTCAGATAAATTCGAATAAGAAATAAAATTGATCATGGGATATAGTATAGTACTAGTATTATTATAGCAATGGAAGTCCTGCAAGTGTTTAGGGGTTTTATTTGTTCTTGGAGGTTTGAATTCGGAAGGAACAAGAGCCTTAGATGATGACACATCTTGATGTGGATGTGTATCAGAAGATGAATTCATAGGAAGCATATCATCAGAAGTTGCAGGAAAGGATACATGAGGAAAGAAAGCTTTTGCCTCATCAGGAATAGTTCATGCGACAAAAGGAAAAATATCCTCATGAAAAATGACATGTCTCGAAATAGAAACGGCATGTGTCTCCATATCTAAAAGCTTGTATCCCTTATAACCTATAGGATAGCCTAGGAATATACAGGCTTTGGCTCGTGGTTCAAACTTATGTCTCTGTTTGGGAGATGTGGATTTGTAACATAAACATCCAAAGCTTTTGAAAGACATGTAACCAGGAGCCTTCCCAGTAAGTTTCTCATAAGGAGATACATTTCCTAAGACAGGAGTGGGTAGCCTATTAATAAGGAACACTGCAGTGAGAACACAATCCCCCCAATACTCTAAAGGAATGTTAGATTGAAATAAAAGGGCTCTAGCAACATTCAATATGTGCTGATGCGTTCTCTCTACAACATAATTTTGTTCAGGTGTTTCAGGACAAGAATGATAAGCAACAATGCCTTTTGCAAGGAAAAGATCAGTGAACTTTAACTCATGTGCATTATCAGACCTAACAGCTTTGATCTTAGTTTTGTATTGATTTTCAACCATGGTAATGAAATTAGGAAAGACATGTAAAACATCAGACTTAGTTTTCATTAGAAATATCCAAGTGGCTCTACTATAATCGTCAACTATGGTCAGGAAATATCTGTACCCATCAATAGTAGAAGTAGAAAAAGGACCCCATGTATCAATATGAACAAGATCAAAGGCCGATGAACACATGTTTTGTCTAGATTTAAAGGGAAGATGTTTTTGTTTAGACAGATGACAAACATGGCAAACATGAGACACATTTTTATTAATCTTGACTTGCAATACATCAGAAAGTAAGTCTATCTTTGATTGTGAGGGATGACCTAATCTCTTATGCCATGTATGAGAACTAGTCATAACACTTGAACAAATTGGTAGAGAAGAACAGAGTGAATTAGTACCTTTCAAAGAAACAGAATGATTTGAAGCATTGAAATCCATAACATACAAATTTCCAACTTCACTACCTCGACCAATCATCAACTCCCGAGTAACATCCTGAATAAAGCATGCATCAGATGTGAAATTAACTTCAGAGTTCAAGCTTTTAGTTAAAACACTCACACTGATCAAGTTAAATTTGAATTCAGGAATATAAAGCACATTATGTAGAGAGATAGAATCAGACAATTGAATGAGTCCTATGCCCACTATCTTAACTGTAAAACCATTAGGAAGGGTGACAAAGTATTTATCTAAGGCTTTATAGTCTACATAAAGGTCTCTGTTATGGGTAACGTGATGTGTGGCTCCTGAATCTATAACCCAAGTACTAGAAGACACTGCCGGTTCTTTATATATAGAAGAGATGAGCATGTCATAATATGCATTAGAATATAGAGCCAGAAATGTACCTGAAACCTGTGAGATAACAGGCACAGAGGTAGAAGTCGATGCACAATTCTTTGAAGGTATGGATGATGCTTGATCCTTTGATGAAACATGGAGTTTGGAGCTAAGATAGGAGATCATCGTTTGAATCTGATATGCAGTCATATCGTCAGGAGAGGAATCAGTCTTGCTATTGTTTTGATCTAACTGATGCTGAACTTGAGTTGTTGCAAGGTTTGTAGTCCCAATATTCTGAGTCTTCTTCCACTTTGGACCAGAACCAGGAGGGTATCCATGCAACTTATAACATTTGTCAGCAATATGACCAAGTTTGTGACAATGAGAACATTTAGGTTTCTGGATACCGCCTTGAGCAAGAAGTACTTGAGTATTTTCTGAACCAGGAGAAGTGTAAACTTGAAAAGCAGCAGGAGTAGACATAGCGGAAGAAGATGTTCCTCCTACAAAACGCTGACTTTCATCCTGATCCAAAATGTTGTAAATCTCAGGTAATCCAGGTCTTGGCTTCATGTTTAGAATCTGTCCTCGAATATTAGCAAAGCTATCGTTTAATCCCACGAGAAACTGAATGATACGACTGGTTTCAGCTTCTTCCAATAACTCCTTAACATGTGCACAATTACAACGCTTGACTCTGGAGATTTTGGTGTTAGCCAACTGTTCCCACAAGGTCTTCTTCTTCGTGTAATATGCAGACAAGTCCAAGTTTCCTTGCTTAAGAGTACTAATAGACTGTTCAAGTTGATACTTCCTTGGAAGATTGCTTACACGAAAGCGTATGAACAAGTCATTCCACATCTCAACCGCATCATCATAGTACAAAATGCTGTCATAAATCTCCTTATTAACTACATTCAATATCCAAGACTTCACCATACTATTGCATCTACTCCAAATCTTGAACATCCTATCCTCAACATCTGGTCTAGGAAGAGATCCGTCAACAAAGCTCAACTTATTCTTCGCATCAAGACTCATTCTCATAGCAATATACCAGTTATTGAAATTAGTTCCGTCAAGTATATGAGTGACAATGGAAAGACCTGGATGATCTGCAGAATGAAGGAAGAATGGACTCTGCGTGTTGTCGAAAGAATCAACGCCTTTGTGTTTTTCCGAGAATCGGTCTCGCTTAGACTCATTTAGAGATCGTTCATGTGTCCCGATGTCACCATCAGGTGGAACCGACGATTCAGCTCGAGTTCGCATCTGCGATTGCTCCGATTCTGGTGTATGAAGCTTTGAATTCTGTCGACGCTTTTGTTTCACCATTTTTGAAGAAATCGAAGCTCGATGATGAAGATTGAAGAATCCTGAAGTTCACACAAGCGATTCCGAAGATTCCTGAAGTTCACACAAGCGATTCCGAAGATTCTGAGGTCAATCGAACACCAATAGTGGCTCGATTCAGCAATTAATCGGTGAGAATTGCAAAGAATCGAAAAACAATGAGAAGAATCAAAGATTTTCAGAGAATTTGAGCAAAAGCTAGCTCATGAGTGGAGGATTGCCACACACTTATATATTGCCCAAGAACCTTTGTCCTAACCAATGTGGGACATTTGATAGGCCCTCTCAAGATGTGGGTGAGAAAGCCCAACATCTTGAACATACCACAACAAGATGGGCCACTTATACAAACTACATATGTAGTGTTTTTGTGGGAAATCATCTGTTGGGCTTAACCATGGGCTCTGATACCATAACAGTATTTTGATGTAAACATCATTTTTTTCATTAATGATTTCAGAAAAGTCGTTACAGTCATATAGATGCAACAAACCAAAATGAACCGAAAATGACCAAATGGTTTACATTATAATTAAAATAAACCGGACGATTCCAGAGTCCTTAACCAACTGTAATATGTACAAGTATGGTTGACTATCACTCCTAAAAATCAAAAACAAGTTTTCGGAAGATGTAATCTAACTATCAATCATGCGAAACCCATTAGAAATTTCTTCCATGTGATATATCTTTTTGGGAAATACTTAAAACATATAGGTTTTTTTCTTCTTTTAATGGATTTCATATGCCCAAAGCTAAAGCTTAATTCATTACCTTAGGAAGAACTTGGTTGACCAACAAAAAAAAGGAAGAACTTGATCTCCCATACTAAAACATTAACATATTCATTGTTAGAATCGAATGTTTCAATCTTTTCATTCATATTTGATATATTTTTCTTCTTTCTTTGATTCAACTTGCTTCATTTTGGGGATAGCTACTGATATACGTAGTTAACTTTGAAATTCCACCTGCTCAGTTTTTATTTCTCGACATCAACCCGGTTTGAAGCTGATTCCCATATTCTTCTTCAGAATCGATATAGTTGCCCTCTAAGCTCTAATAACTACCTGTTGAGTTTTAACCAATATTCAAATTGTTAATCACTTAATCTTACTAAAAAACATTCAACTTGTAAACTACAAAGAATATAAAAAAAGTAGAAGACTCAAGTACTCTAGATAGTTAAATACCTGATTACTGAATTAACCGAGCCACGTGAACCGCACAAACTCAACTGACACACATGACCATTTAAAGTTCTAACTAAAACCTTCTCGCTCCATAGGAGGGAGAGACCTATGGCTTTGAATGTTTTCCAGGATAAAAGCAGTACAACTGCATTTAATCTGTATTGTGGGCCATCTGTATTTTTTCTCCATTCAACTTTTAAATGCAGAACAAAATAAAATAATAAAATAACTTATGATCTGCATGCATATAATAAATGCAGGACTAATCTTAGAAATAAAGCAGATATTTGAACATGTACAAAACTTATGCATTTCACCCAGATCTACATATATGCAAATTTTTTTTAATTTTTATTTTCTTTTTTTGAACTGCATTTATAGTTCTGCAATTATATGATCTGGATATCTTCATATGTGTGTTGGAATCAAAATAAAGAAAACAACAATGCCAAAATTAATGAATTGCCAATTCGAACCTGCCACACAATAATGACACCAACTGAAACACATCGTTCGTTGAAACCAGTAACCACAGAGAATCATTTTTATTTCTTCTTTTTCTCTCCTAAACGAACTAAGATATTGCTGAACATGTGACATGACATGGCCAAGAAAAAAAGGTGTATTATATTGGTTAGTTATTATAGTTGTTATAAAATTTCAAAATTTGAAATATATCCACAATCAGTGGACAATAGTCAACACGAATATGAGACTATTCCATCAAAAGTAGGGCTGCTGAGACAGATAACTGTTCCATTTTAAATTATTTTTTTCCTTTTTCAGTCTCTACTTTTCTGTACTCACATGGTCACATGCCTGATTTCTTTCGGTAAATCTTTTATTTAACCACAATCGATGATGCATCATCGAGTCGAGTCATCGACCAGCGTGAAGGCTTTCGTCAAACATTGACTGGCTCAAACAATTTTGACCAATAAAAATTACCCATTCTACATAACATTCCAAACCTCTGAATGAATAACAGCAAATTTATTTAGAAAAATGGGCGTTGTAACTGAACTCTCCATCATTGGTGAGCGGTTGCGCAAATTTATACTCCTTATCAGTATGAAATACATATATACACATATTTTTGAATAAATTTTACTCCTTATCATTATGAAATACATATATACACATTTTTGAATAAATATAAAATTTATTCAATAAAAACAGACATTTTTACATGCTAGCCATTTGTTGTTATTGTTCGTATAAAATCAACAAATCAAAGGAAAACCAATGATATTGCGATGGTTATAATAGACTTGACATTCATAAGAAAAATAAACCAGAAGACATAAATTATATTTTATATTAATATCAAGATCAACACATCTGCACTTGTTCCTACATATTTTTAACCTAATAAAAAGATTCCTTAAAACAGAGAATCCTTTAGAAGGGTCCTAAGAGAAGCAAGCCAGAGGTTGTATTCTCCTTAAATTTTACCCCAAAAAGAAGAAAAATCAATAGAGATAGTAAATTAAAGAGGTCAAGAAAGTTATAACCTAACCCCCTTAATTGGTGGCTTTTAATTGCCTTTTCTATACTATATATTTTTTTAATTGGCTAAAAAGACTTAAGTGACCGAGGCCACAATCAGCAACGTGAACCCTTACGGCAATTCAATGCACCAGAACCCACCGTCAATGGTCCAACTAAAGAAGACGGTCTAGCCCCAAGACTCGAAGCCTTAGCATAGCTAGACGAGGATTCACCACCGGACGGAGTAAAAAACGCACCGTTAACCAACAAATCACCAGATGATCTCCAGTTCCAGCTCTTCCACTCACTCTCTGGTGCGTCCTCGTGCTTAGTCACTTCTTTGCTAAATCTAATATTTGGGGCCACAAATCTGTTCCCTTGACTATTGATTGTAGGATTAGCACTCCCTCCAATCGCATACATCTCCCAATGTGTGTAGTCATTGTTCACCACATGGAAGTACCCATGTCTACACCTATACACATCCAACATTGGTCCCAAGATTAACTCACAAATCACAATCACATTTAATTACTCAAAACATTAAAAATCAAATCTTTTTTACCTTGGCATTCTTTGAACAAGACCTTCACCAAAATGGTTAAAAGCAATGGTGATCTGCATATTCTTGTCACGAGTATAAGTATCACTATGACCAAGCAACATGACCTTATCATGATGTGTCATGTAATTGTTAGACAGAGTAATCGCCGTCGAGCCCATTATAGCATCAATAAGCCCATCCTCGCAGTTAGATAACGAACAATGGTCAACCCAAACATGACTCCCTCCAAAGATGGAGACACCGTCACCGTCCGATATCGTTCTCCACCCGTAATGCCGTGGGGAGCTTCGCACCATAGCGTTCCCACCTGGCTTACAGTCGTGGATATGAATCCCATGGATGATGATGTTAGTCACGTACTGGATCGTGATGCAAGGCCCACCAGAAATGTGTACGGAAGCGCCACGACCGTCGATGGTCTTGAAGGAGTTCATGATAAGCTCTTCTTTGAGCCGAATCGTCATGTCTCGTTGGAAAATGATCCAGAGCGGCTCGTCTTGAACTACGGCGTGTCTTAAGGTTCCGGGTTTGGGGGTTACTGGGTCGTCGTTTCCTGAGTCGGTGACCACGTAGATCCGACCGTCTCGACCGCCGATTGCGTTTTTGCCGAAACCGATGGCGCAGTCGGCGAGACGCTGACGGTTTTGCTCCCAGTGTGGGTCGCATCGCCAACAGTCGTCGATTGGGTTACCGGTGGTACATGAGAGGTAACCTAACTTCCTTCTTCCTGCAACCGACGCATTAATGCTCCTGAAACAGTGCACAAACAACAAAAATCAGAGACCTTTATTGCATTTTTTCTGAACTTTACAAAAAAGCAGAGAGATTTTCTAAAGTTTGCTTTTTTTATGGTCCCATTTGCAACAAGATGAGTCCTTTGTAAACAGTAAAGCTGAAATTTGGGTTCTTTTATGATTTATGAACAGAACAATGTTAAATAAGAAGTTGGGTTTCAAGTAAAATGTGTAATAAGAAATATGAAAGATAGTAGATTCGTACCTGTGAACTTCTTCGACAACAGTTTCTGGGTCTGGAACTGGTGAAGATAAGATCAATGGAGCATAGAGAAGAAAGGAGATGATGGAAATAAAGAGCTTCTTTGTCTGCATTTTTCTTCTCTGTTTTTTTGTATGGTTACAGTACAAACTCACTCACTCTCTCTTGGATTCAAGTGAGAGGAGAGGGGAAACGAATATGAAAGAAAGAAGTTTTGAGTGGGAATAAGAGAGAAGATGAAACTTTGAGGGTTTATATAAAACATGTAAAGGACCTACCTCAACACTATTTGTTATTGGAATTTTCGGTTTAGGTCCCACTCTTTTATTTCTTACTTTATTAAAGAACTTATAATATAAGGAGGAGCCAATAGTATGGTTACATCCGTTACAATTAAAACCTTGGATTAGCTAATTGTTGACATTAAACAAAAGCCTCCAATCTAATTAGGTCGAAAATGTTAATACTTTTCAAATAAACTCCACTTGATATGTTTAGCCGACTGAAAACAGTACGAAGTTGTTGGTTTAAAAGTAACTAGATTTTGACCCGCACTTATAAAGTGCGGGTTTAATTTTCTTTACAAATTTTACTTTTTATTCATTTTGTTAATAGTAGTTTAGATTTTTAATTATATAATCTAATTTTGATTATAATTGTTTAACCAACATTATAAACAGTGAGTTAGCAATTTAGTTTTTTTTTAAAATGAATTATGTGTTATTTGGAGGAGATATATCGTAAGGATTAAGAGATTAAAATAATGATTTCGCATTATATATTTTAATCTGTGTTGTATCGTAAGATCATAGTTTGGAAAAATATATATATATGTGAAAACAACTATTGTAAAAGTTATGTGGTATATGTTTAATTGTTATTTTATTTATCTAAAATATTATTTTATAAAATACATGTTGTAGTCGTATATATAATTTGCAAATTTGATAGAACTATCCGTTAAAAACTTCATTCAAACATAAAACATAATTTGACGCTTCAAATATTTGAATAATATAAGTATGAAATGATTTTAATATTTTATTAATTTCAAAATATATCAACTGAAATTATTTACTATATGCGAATTTTTTTTAGAAAATTTATAATCGAGATTGGCTAATTAATTTTTCAACCCGTTTAATTAATTAAATATTTTTCAGTTTGATGGAAAAACCTTCTAAAAAGTACAATCGTAAAAACATCAATCGTAATATGTGTATATATATATTTGAAACAAAATAAAAAGATATTAAAATATATTATAAATATATTTTGAATTAAATCATAAATTAGAAAATCTTAATTTATATATAATAGTTGATGTATAAATTATTAATTATATTTATCAATTAATTTGTTTTGATTTTAATTAACGCTTTTGATATATATAATAGTTGATGTATAAATCTTAATTCAACCCGTTTTATTAATTTTAATGATTATATAATTTATAAAATAATTATGTATTAAATTATATAATTATATGTACCAATTGATTTAGTAACTTAATTATGCTTGATTTTATTTCTTTAAGTTAAATTTTAGTTAAGAATAATTTATAATATTTATTTTAATATTAATTTCGAACTTAATTATTATTTTATTAAATTTTTGAAAAAAGATTTTTGTTAGATATAATTAGGATATAAAAAGGAAAACAAAAGATATTATAAGATATATGAATAAATCAAATATAAATTGTTTTACAGTTTTACCCTTAATGAAGGTTACAAATCCTAATAATATCAAGGACAAATTCCGGGAACAACATTTATGTACCATGACAAACCTTCCTGTTTTAATAGATTAGATTATTAGTAACCATTATAGTTGATAACAAATAGAGACAAAAGGCTCTGTTTATAGAATGTCAAACCAACAAAAAAGGGTATCAATATATAGCAGTTGAATTTAACAAAAGTTCGAGAAGTTATGTAAATCATAACCTATTTACATCTTAGGTTTTTGATATACTCGTACGTAAAGAATGAGAGATAATATATAGTTGCATATATTGCAAAAACTAAAATACATTAGAAAGTGTCCGTATCAGAACCGTTATTTCTGAACAAAAGCCTTTATTATTTTAAGAACTAACTCTCCAACCATATACTATAGCTACATGTTAGGTAAAGATATCAACGAAAAGGGAAGATGAGCCGACATAACATGTCAAGTAATCGAGTATCGTCTACAAAAATGGCAAACAACAACAAAATCATAATAGTCAAAGATAATACTCCTTGAGTTTTAGAGTTTCTTTTTGTCTAAAACATACTTATATTGAACATAAACCGGAACTGAAACTTACAATAGTACCGAATAAATCAAAATTACAGTCCGAAATGTGGCTCTAGTGACCACACCCGGAAGAAAAGCATCCGACTTCTCATACTTGCATAGTCCGGATTGGACCAAGTTGCGATGCAAGTGAGCCCACGGAAAGTTTGAAAGCAAACTAGAAAAAGCCTTGTTCTTCTTAACTGAGTTAGCTTTCTCTACCCGAAGTTGTGTTCAACCGTTAGTAAGTAATATGGGTTGGCTGGTTGGAAAGAATTTTACAAGAAAACTAAACCCTCGGCAGGAAACTCACATCCATAATCAAACAAAAAAATGACTAAGAACCTTTTACAACCGACACTAAAAACTCGAGCAATAGAACCAGAAAAACCTCGTAATCATTGGGAAAGACGAAAAAACAATAATGTGCGCAACATCGCATTGCTCTCTAATCAGAGATAAAATCAACATCCTAACTCCAAAGAGGACCAAGGTAATGAACGGCGAAACAAACCTACAAGGGAAAATTGTTTCTAAATATAAGATAGTATTTCTTATGCTCAAATTCAAGCTCATTTGCATTGTGAAAGAATTTTCTTCTTCATATTTTATTATTGACTTTTTTTTGGTCAACAGACTAATTTTTATTTAAATCTCAAAATGGAGAATATATTATTTTTAGCTATTTCTTCATTATTGGTGCTTGTGAAAATGACATGAAAAAACAGTAACAGTTTTTTTTCCTTCTTCGCCATAATCCTTTCCACTTCTTAATGCACTAATTACGGCAATGGGATTTAGATACGAATCTATGCTGTTAAAGTCCTTGGTTAATTAGGTATTGGTAATGATAGGTTAATGTGGAAAGCATTGGAGAGTTGTAAAGGGAAAGTATAAGTGGGACATGTAATGCCTCCTCGTGATTTCCAGGTATTACGGGGTTCCTTTCAATTGTTAGGTTGTTAATTTTGACAGTTTAAGCATGCTAGTCTTTGGAAAACGTAATCGAAAAATACGATTGGTTGAAAGAAAGAGAAAATGAGTACTATAATTAAAATGTTAACAAATAGGAGTATAGTTTTCTTTTTAATGTAACAAAATGTCATACATTTGCGAAGTAAAGTATTCATACTTCCTAAGCATTTTTTCAGTTTTTGGATGTCTACAAAAAGAAAATGATACATTCCCTCTATAGTATATATATTTTTTTACCAATATATTGACCAAAAATATTCAAAATATATTATGAGGATTGAATCGATATAAAAATGCATATGATCAAATATGTTCTTACAATATTTACAATATTACAACACTGTACAAGTTAGAGAAAATTAAGAAATATATTTAAATAAGAAAACCTCAATTCTAAATATTAGTGAGTGAACTCATTTGTCTGATATAATTTAGAAATGGGCAAAACGCATTAATAGCACAAAAACATGACTTGTCAAAAATATAGCATCAAGGAAGAAAAATTATAAAAATAGCACAAAAACATGTTTTGTCACTAAATTAGCCATAACCCTAAATCTTAAATACTAAACCCTAAATCCTAAATACTAAACCCTAAACCCTAAATCTTAAATAATTAACCCTAAACCCTAAATTATATAATGATATAAAAGTCTTTATAATTAAAATAATGCTAAAAATGTAAATTATTTCTCTTGGTGCTATATTTATGAAAAAGTATGTTTTTGTGTTATTTTATGTCTTTTCTCTTTAAAAAATGAATACTGAAAAAGTCGTAAAATGACAATAATGTCACGATGACGGTAGAAAGTCAATGTAGATATATTTTGTTAACAATGGCAAAATGGCATAGACTTACTTTTGTGAAGTATTGTTGTTTTTTCTTTACTACCAGGAGGTTATTAACGGAAGCTTGTAATTCTTCCAAACTCTAAATCACATCATGTAATATTAGTTTTATTCTAAACGTTATGTTATTCCATTATGTTATCTTTAAATTTTGCATTTGGTATTTCTAGGCTTTATATAAATATTCTTACTTTAACATTTCTTGGATACTCGTGGTTGCTGAATCATCATCTTTTTAAACCATATATTTGATCGTTGTAAAGAGATAACGAATATACTTAGATCAAATGGAATTAAAATACTTGAAACAGGTAGATGTCTATAAATGAGAGAGGAATCTCACCCTCTATGTACGAGTAAAACTCCAAAATATACTTGAGATTGAATTGATATAAGTATGTTGATCCAAGATTGTTTTCACACTTTTCTACATTATTTATAATATTAAAAAACATTGTAAAAGATTTGAATACATCTTGAAAAAATATGCATAAAACAAAAGTTTGAAAATAAATAAATGTCGGTGGATGAAGTTTCTTTATCTAATATATTTGGATGAACCTATCAATTTAACCAAGGATGTATTTATGGAAAAGCGATAGAGAAAGAAGAAAATAATATTTCACATAGTAACTAATCCCATTACATTATTTTAATGCCGTGAAAGTTTTGGCCTTAAATTTATAATTTTTTACGAGTCTGAAAACAGATTTTACATAATCCAATTTAAAAATTATTCATCCATACCAGAATGAGTTTGAACTTTGTACACACAAGAAAACCAACTTTTTAAGTTACCAATACACTCCAACACATTTGGTTTCTATGACACATTCACTAAATCTCTTCTTGGTGAAGCTATTACTGTCAAGTAAAGAGTCATTTAGTTTTTCAGCACTCACGACTCGACTATTCTAGCTATGCCGAGCCATGAGCAAGGGTTTTGGTATATATTCATTCATTTTGCTCCACAATATCTTATAACATATGTAATTGTATCATCCTGGTTGTTAGATATTATTATCCTTGTCTGTTAATTAATACTTCTCCTAGCAAGCCTTTTGATTTTTTCACAGCATAGAAAGCAACTAGACTTTGGGAATCAATCAAGGAGAGATGCCCGCTCAACAAACCTTCAACTTCACTCAACCAACAAGATTTGATGGGAAATATAAATTTTGACAACGACAACGAAGATTTTGAGTAATCACAAGCACATGCCTCCCAAACACTTATTATTGTTTTTAAGGGCAAAGCATACAACTCTTACGTGCTCGACATTATCCTTCTTTCTTTTGTTTATTCATTTTATTTTGTCCGTAAAGTTCGCCGAGAATTTGAACATAAGCATAATCTTGTGGCATCCACTCATAAATACAATAAGTGTCGTCTCATTCATGTTATCCTCTCTAATAATATGTTTTTTTCTGTCGTTGTGGACCCAAATGATCACTTGCTTGTGTTTAACGGAATCTTGATTGAATCCAAGTTTTGGTGACGTAGAACTTACATGGATTCCAGTAAGAAGCCATACAAGAAAAGCACAATGTTTACATTTTGTATGTTATCACTTGTTGAGAGTTGACTCTATTGATCTAGATTATAAATCGGTTTTCGTTATAAATGTGTGTTCATCTAACATAATATTTTTAATGGTAAAAAAACCCTAATTTTTTTAATGAATTTTGGAGATTAATTTGGGCTTTAGAATGGCCACAATAGTAAAATAATGTTTATATCTTGTTTTAATTTTAAAAATTATAGACATATATACATGTCATTTATTTAGTTTCTACCAGTTAATATCAATTGCTAACAATACAATGCGTTTGAAAAATGAAAAAACAATACAATGCATACGACAAGTGTTTAATATATTCTAATTAATATTCATATTTGTTTTCATCGCTACCTGATTCTCTAATTATTATTACTAGGTATAGGTCTGCGCTACGCAGCGGAGGGTTTTTTTTTTTAAAAAACTATTTCATGTGTTTTTTTATAAAGGTAGGCATGGGTATCCATTTGGGTTCGACTCATATCTTTCGGGTTTTTAGATTTTCGATTCTAGGCATATAAGACCCATTCATATATTTTAAAATTTTTGTTCGGATTCGGTTCGGTTCTATTCGGGTTCGGTCCGAGTTCAGATATCCGAAAAACATAAAATATAAATTAGTTATATTTAAATAAAATTTTGTCAAATCATGACAAATATAACAAAAACTTTCATATATTTTGTTTATTTTTGATAATTTAATTATTTTAGTCTAAAAATAACTAATATATTTGAGTTTATAATTATAATTTTGGATAATTTTATTATATTAAATCCATATATAATTAATATTTTGGATATATAATTGTAATTCGGATATTTTGGATATCCATTAGGTTTTTGGTTTGGTCCAGCTTCGGTTCCGGTTCTTCGTATATAAGAGTTTAGAACCCGTTCGGCTATTTTATCGGTTCGAGTTTGGATTGGGTTCTACTTTTTCGGTTCGGTTTCGATTCGGTATTTCGGATCCATATATTTTTCCGAAACCTATATAAAGCTATACAAATGTTGTAAAGTAATATTATAAGATTTATAGTAAAAAAATTAGCTTAATAGGAACAAAAAGAGCTAAATGGAATTGTGAGAACTATGTTTTCGGCTTATTTGAAAAACAAGAATAAATTGCCTTAAGATTTGCTAGTAAAAAATTTATGACCAAGTCATCAGTTCTCATTAGACCATCCTAAAACAGATAATGGAAAGATCACAGAAAAAATCACGTCTGAAGTACATAATGATCTTGTGTGAGTTCAAACTATTTCCCTAAAAAATTTCACCAACCTCTTCTTTTTATTAAATTTTTATTTTATAATATAATATATTTATTAAGATATATGATTTTTATATTTTTAGTTATTATTATAGCATGGATAAGAATAATTATGTGTTTTGATAACACGACCCAATACATGCATTTTGTTTTTATATCGTCTCAATTTTTATTATTAATCTAATTTGTTTATAATCGTCATTTTTTTAAAAAAAGGGCAAATGAGAGTTGTCTGAACTCTTATTTTTAGGTTTTTTAATTAATTTATGTTTTAAGTTGGTCGAGAGTAACATTTTATGACAAGCAATTCATTTAATTTCTAACCTTCTACGATAGATATTATAGATATAGATCTTTTTTTTACTTGTTTTGTTTGATTCTTTCAAACATAACTTTCTTTTTGAATAGAAAACTTCTTTTGAAAAAGAATATTATATTACCTTCTAAGATATTTAATTTATTTGAATAATAATTTATAAATGTTATATTGTATATTTTTTCATTTTTCTTTTCACCGAAGTGATGAATTTTGTAATTTAATAGCCGGTGCAATGTAAGCTTGTACAATAAGGTAAAAAAACATCTACATATAGCAGTTATCGAAAACCTATACAAAGCTTTATTTTAATAACCTCCAAGACCTTCAAAAAGAAATAATATAATGCCATTTTTAACGCTTGTGTAATATATTATATCAATACAAACAAATACACTTCTGGTTCTGAAAAACAGAGCACTCCAAATCACAAACGCAAACAAATCAAATACACATAGAAAGCAAAATAACAAACCAGTACCAGTAGGTACCATATCGGAGAAAAGGTTTGCGAGAGATGTTATGTTTAGATAATCGAAATGTGTTTCGAACAAGAGATACTGAAATTGCTTGAGATTCATGAAAGAAAGGTGTCTGTCTTTATGGACGAGACTCTACAACAACATTACCGAAACTTAAGGTAAAAGACTCAACTAAAAATTAAAGATTGGAACTAGTCTTCATCCTGATATTCAGGAGACTTATTCTTCTGAAGCGTGAAACTCAAATCGTCTAGCAGGCTTCAATCTTGACTCTTCAACGTGGCCCATGAACACATTAGGCCTTTATTCATCATTCCCTCCCTTAAACTGAAACTTCTTCCTTTCAGTTTACCTCTTCTCTCAAACACACGCCTATCTTCTTCCTCAAACTCTCGAAAGTATCAAGCTTCACTGCTTTCGTCATGGCGTCTGATAGTTGACTCTGTGTAGGGCAGTACTCAAGTCGAATTGTATCATCGTTCACCAGCTCTCTCAGAAAGTGGAATCGCACATGAATGTGCTTGCTCCTACCGTGCAAAACTGGGTTTCTTGCAAGCTTAATGGCAGAGCTGTTGTCACAGAACACGCTCGTACCTCCGACCTGAGCCGATCCTATCTCCTCCATCACGTTCCTCAACCAGAATGCTTGGCATGCTCCGTATGATGCTGCAACGAACTCAGCTTCCGTGGTGGACAAGGTGACAATTGGCTGTTTTTTGGACGACCAAGAAACAACTCCTCCTCCAAGCATGAATACATAGCCAGATGTGCTTTTCCTGTCATCCTGATCTCCTGCATAGTCGCTATCTACATAGCCAACCAGTCGCTCATCTCCTCCTGTCTTGTATCTTATACCAAGTCCAATCGTTCCCTGCACATACCGCATTATACGCTTCGCTGCGAGTAGATGCTGCTCACGAGAGGACTCCATATATCTGCTTACCAGGTTCACACTGAAGATCAAGTCCGGTCTCGTCGCAGTCAGGTATCTTAAGCTTTCGATGATTTGCTTAAATACCGTTGAGTCCACCTCTTCTCCTGCTGCTAATTTGGATAACTTCTGACCGGGTACGATAGGGTTTCTGATCGGATTACAGTCCTTCATACCATATCTCTCAAGGATTTCTTCTGCATACTTCTGCTGGCCAATAAAGATTCCATGTTCATCCTGTGTAACCTCAACTCCCAAGAAGAATCTCATCTTACCCAAATCTGTCATAGAGAACTCCTTCATCATTGAGTCTCTGAATTCTTCGATCAACAAATCTGAGCTTCCTGTGTATATAAGGTCATCAACATATACACTCACCAATAAAAAATCTCCTCTTACCTTCTTGATGAACAATGTATGTTCACAGTAGGCTTTCTCGAACCCTTCTCTCTGAAAGTAGCTTTCAATGCGGCTGTACCATGCCCTTGGAGCTTGACGCAAGCCATACAAAGCCTTCTTCAACTTATACACTTTTCCAGCTTCACCATTCACTTCAAATCCCTTGGGTTGTTCGACAAAGACATCCTCCTTCAACTCCCCTTGTAAGAACGCACTTTTCACATCAAGTTGATATACCTTCCATCTCTTTCCTGCCGCTAATGCCAAAATCATTCTGATGGTGTCCCACTTAGCCACAAGAGCAAACACCTCGTAGAAATCCACACCTTGTCTTTGATGATATCCCTTTGCAACCAATCTTGCTTTGAACTTGTCTATCTCACCTTTCTCATTGAATTTGGTTTTGAAGATCCACTTGACTCCAATTACTTTGGCTTCCTTAGGTAGATCAACCAGCTCCCATGTCTTGTTCTCTTCAATAGACTGAATTTCTGCCTCCATTGCCTTTTTCCAGACATCCAACTGGACATCATCTTCAAAACACTCAGGGTCCTCTGGCGCTACAAACAGAGCAAGGATTTCTTCATCTTCTTGAGTCATCAAGAATCCAGCATCTCCTGTTACATAATCTTTCATCCACACATGTTTCCTCTTTTCCCTTGCGTGATTTTCCTGTGTAGGTTGAGCTTCTGCATTACCATCGTTAGCGACGTCTGCTTCTTCTTGCTCATTTTCGTCAACTCCAGCATTACGTTCATCATGAACAAGTTCTAATACTTCCTCCTCAGCCTTATCTGACTCGTCCCAGATCAGCTCCTTTTCTTGTTGAATTCCTTCCCAGCTCCACTGAGCATTCTCATCAAAGTGAACGTCACGGCTGATGAGAATTCTTTTTGCTTCGGGATCGAACAATCGATAGGCCTTCGACTCCCTGCTCACCCCGAAAAACACACACTTGATGCTTCTTTTGTCTAACTTGATCCTCCTCTGATAAGGGACAAGTGCGTACGCAATGCTCCCAAATATTCTTAAGTGATCAACCGACGGCATGTGTCCATTCCATTTTTCCTCTGGAGTCACATTGTCAAGAGCTTTCGATGGACTTCTGTTCAGTACATAGACAGCGTACTGTACTGCTTCAGGCCAGTACCTCCTCGGAACAGATTTCTCAAGTAGCATACACCGAGTCATATTCATCACGCTTCTATTCTTGCGCTCAGCTATCCCATTTTGTTGCGGAGTGTAAGCAGCCGTGAGCTGTCTCTTGATCCCCAGCTCCTTACAATAGTCATCAAATTCCTTAGAATTGAACTCTCCACCACGGTCTGATCGCAAACACACCAATAACTGACCCAACTCTCTTTCAGCTGCAACTTTGAACTCCTTGAACACGCTCAAAGCTTCTGACTTTTCGGATAGAAAATATGTCCAGCATTTTCTACTGAAATCGTCTATGAAGTTAATGATGTAACGTTTACCACTTTCTGATGTCGGAGAGATTGGGCCGCAGATGTCCGTATGCACTAGCTGTAGGCCGTGTGACGATTTCCACTTGCTCTCCTTCGGTATGGCTTCTCTATTCTGCTTGCCTCTCATACACACATCGCATACTTTAACCTCTTCTTTCTGAATCAGCTTAGGTAGACCACTAACCATTCCCTTCTCTGCAAGCAACCTCAGCCCAGTATATCCAAGATGTCCAAGGCGCCTGTGCCAAAGATCATCACTGCTCAACACTTGCAGACATCGGTTCTCTTCCTTAGCGTCTCTCACTGTAGCAGCTATCATGAACATCCTGTTCTTGGTCATGATAGAGTGCATCACCATCTTCCTTTCTTGTTTGTGCCAAACTTCACAACTATCATCTTCTATGATGATCCTTAACCCCTTTTGTTGAAGCTGACCAACACTAAGAAGGTTATTTTTCAAGCCTGGTACAAAATAGACATCTGAGATCACTTGAATCCTTCCTCCAATTTCAAGTCTCAGTTTTCCTTTTCCTTCTACCGCCATCCTCCTGTCATCTCCCAATCTCACGCTTTGCTTGAAGTTGCTATCAATTTCCACAAACCAATCCCTTGTCCCACACATGTGGTTACTACATCCGGAGTCAAGAAACCACATGTGTTCCTTAGTTTCTTCAACTTCGTTCACGTGAGCCATGAGGAGAAGATCTTCTTCCATTTCAACATAATTGGCTTCCTTATTCCACTCTGGACACTCCGACTTGTAGTGTCCTAATTTGTGACACTTAAAGCACTCGATTCCATCTTTGTTGAGACCACAGCCTCTTCCTCCTCCTCTGCCCTGAAAGCCGCCACGACTTCTTCCTCTGCTCGAGTAGCTACCGCGGCCTCTTCTACTGTTCTGCTTCCACTGATCTTCCACCTTGAGAACTTTCTCATCATCCTCATGCCTGGTCATTTTCTGCTCATGCACCATCAGAGAACTCTGGAGTTCATCAACTGTCATCTACTTAATGTCCTTGGATTCTTCGATCGCGCATACGACATAAGTAAACCTTTCTGCCAGCGTTCTCAATATTTTTTCCACGACCTTCGAATCTGGCACATCCTCCCCTAGATTTCTCATGTCATTCGTCACTTCCATGACCCTTGAGAAGTACTCCGAAATTGTTTCTCCTGTCGCCATCTCGAGGATCTCGAAATTTCTCCGCAGTCTCTGTAGTTTCGCGCTCTTAACTCGATAGTTACCTTGGTATTTCTTCTTCATCGAGTCCCACAGATCTTTTGCGGTATCCTTCTTCATCATGGTTTTTATTATTGACTTATCTATTGAAGCAAATAGATAATTCTTCACCTTGTAATCCTTCACCTCTCTCTCTTCTAGCTCCGTTCTCTGAGCTTCGGTAAGGGTTGCGTTAGCCTCAGGTTGTGCGATTCCTCTCACGAAGATGTCCCACCATTTTTTGCTCTTTAGCAAATTCTCCATGAGCATCGCCCAATGCTCGTAGTCACCATCGAATTTAGGAATGACAAGCCTATCTTTCTCACTCATGATTTCTCTTACTCTCACACAGGTTCGTATCAAGCTCTGATACCACTTGTTATGTTTAGATAATCGAAATGTGTTTTGAACAAGAGATACTGAAATTGCTTGAGATTCATGAAAGAAAGGTGTCTGTCTTTATGGACGAGACTCTACAACAACATTACCGAAACTTAAGGTAAAAGACTCAACTAAAAATTAAAGATTGGAACTAGTCTTCATCCTGATATTCAGGAGACTTATTCTTCTGAAGCGTGAAACTCAAATCGTCTAGCAGGCTTCAATCTTGACTCTTCAATGTGGCCCATGAACACATTGGGCCTTTATTCATCAAGAGAGGCTGTACCAGGTCCAAGCATCAAAGCATCCAAAGAGAACGCTAAACATAAAATGGAGGTACATACATGATTCCTTGGGATTTTCTCGTTCAATTCAAGACAGCCTCCAGAGAAATAAGGGAGTGAAGCCATCTAGGTTCCCCTTTAGCCACATATGATTGGTATAGGTGATTGTGAGTTGCACTTTCTGCAATTGCCTATGCCACTGCGTTTCTTTCCGGAACTGCGTAAGAGAATTTCCAGAAACCAATATCATTGAGCAATCTAAATATGTTATTCGTTAACGTTGCATACCCTGGCCACGCTTGAGGTTGAAGGAGAATTGATCTTGCTAGAGTGAAAGGAGACTCGAAAATGATGCCATTCATCTTCATGTTTTTCATACTGTCGACCGCCCAATGGAAAGGATGACCAGTAGCTCCGCCTCTGTTTCAGACGAGACCATTACAAAGGATCTACGGCTATGTGATAAGACTGCACCCGTTGACGTACGTAGAATCCAAGATGAACCACAGTTAGCTCCTTCATTCACCCATGAACATGCAATATTGCATTTGATGAAACCATCCTCAGGTTTTTGCCATCGGACATGATAAAAGAACCAAAGACATTACGAAATACGTAAACTAAAAGACTACATGCTTTTATAATAATCAATCTTACCCTTCGGTATGAGTAGATCATCGATGGAGACTGTTTACAGTTGCTGAGCGTTTCTCCGCTTACAGTTGATAGCTACATCTAATGTAAACGCAACCCTCAGAGGAGACTCAAAGGTACTTTGACATTCGAGAAAATACTAACAACGACTTCAACAACGTTTGGACGCACGTCTTCAATGTTGTACCCCGAGCGGAGCTTCGTAAAATAAGGAACTACTAATGCTAGACTTCTTTTTACCACCATTCGATTCCATCATATCTCATTCACGCTTTCTGTAATTAAAAAGAACAAACAACATGGGTAGGGGGTCAAATTCTCAAAAGCTCTTTGACTTAAAGTCAATTTCTCACATACTATTGCCTAATCTACCATACTCCCCTACTCCTCTCTTTTAATGTTATCCCCATTCTACTCTTAATGAATCAATTAAAAAAATCTAAAATAAACCAAATAATCAACCAATCAGAGAAGAGTTTCTCTCTCTTCTTCCATCTCGACCACGCTCGGTCACGCTCTCTCTCTCTCTCTCTCCTGTTCGATTTGGTCGATTTTCAGCTGGGTTTTGCAGCTATTTTGAATTCGATTTTCTCAAATCTATCCCAATTCTACCATCCCAACCACTTCTATTCGGGATTCTGATCATCCCAAGTAAGTTCCTCCCTTTTCTTGTCGTTTGTTTCTCTATTTTTTCTCTTTTTTGCTTGAGCTCGATTGGAGGTCGATTTTAATTTCTGGATTAAGAACATTGTGTTTGTATCCGTGTTTTTTGGTGAATTAGACAACTTAATCGATAATTAATCGAAATTTGTGGTTTAATCGTACTGCATCCTATTGTTGTATTGGCAATTTGGAGATATTTTGGGTCTGATAAAGTTCCTCAACTTAGTAAAACTTGGTAATAATAGATTAGTAAAAACCGGTACAACTTGGTAAAAATATTGTGGTTGAACTGGTAAAACTTAGTACAACTTAGCAAAACTACTGTGGTGGAACTGGTACAACTTGGTAAAACTACTGTGGTAGAATTGGTAAAACTTGGTAACACTTGGTAAAACTTGGTAAAACTACTCTGGCAGAACTGGTACAACTTGGTAAAACTACTGTGGTATTACTATTGAAATTTGAGTGCTAATGCATATTTTTATGTCATTTTCAGAAGAGGATGGGTTCTCCTTTCATAAACATACATTTTGATTATGAAGGACATTATTCAAAGATCGGAGATGACTATGAATGGATTCCTAGAGAAGCTCGGTTGTATGGTATATCGTTTAAGACATCATCTATGGAGGAGATAACGTATTCGTTGCTAGTGGATAGGATACGCAGAAAGATTTCAATAGATGATTCTACAAAGAGGCTGAATTTGAGTTATAATCCATTGGTAGTGAAACCTCAAAGGCAGTCATATATTTTTGATGACGAGGATGTTTACGTGTATCTAACCTCTTTGGATAAAGAGCAACGAAGAAGTGTTTTGCATGTAGAGGTTGTCACAGATTTGGAAATATTTCCGATTACCGAGCAACTTTCAAGAGTAGAGAGGAGGAAACGAGATGGTGGGAGTTATGGTGAGCTTATTTCTAGTGCCCGGGATAATATTGGGGGTAATCAATGCTGGTAATGCTACTCATGTTACTGGCGAGGAATCAACAGAACAACCTATTGAGCCTATTGAACCAACTGAGCCGATTGAGCCGTTGGAGAATGTTGCTATTGGCGATGGTGATATTGTACAACATGATAATATGCATGATTTGGATATGGTTGAATCAGTTGAGCTTCCCTTGGTTGTGGAAGAGACTAGGCGTTTAGATGAATGGGAAGATGGCTTGAGTTTTGAAATAGGTCAAGAATTTAAATGTAAAGAAGATGTGCAGTATTTAGTTGATAAAGCCGCAAATCTGAACTGTTATGGGATCTTAATAGGCAATTCAGATAAGAGTCGATACGTGGTGAAATGCCAGGAAGCGAAGCAAGGTTGTAAATGGCAGTTGAGAGCTGCAAAGATTAAGAATTCAACCATGTTCTCAGTTAGAACATACACGAATATGCATTCATGCTCTCGGACAAGTACTAGTGGTATAAGCAACAAGAGGAAAGGTACACCACGGTTAGTTGCAAGCGTCTTAAACGAAGACTATCCCGGTAACTTCGATACTCCATGTCCTAAAACTATTGTGCAGCTTGTCCAAAGAAGAGCCGGTGTGGAAGTGTCGTATTCTACGGCTTTTAGAGGGAAAAACCTTGATGTTTATGATATCCGTGGTAGTCCAGTTGATGGTTTCAAGATGTTGCCTTCTTATTTGCATATGTTGGAGAAGGTGAATCATGGAACAAAAACCGATTTGGTGTTGGATGAACAAAGAAGGTTCAGGTATCTATTTGTGGCTTTGGGAGCTTCCATCGAAGGGTTTGTAGCCATGAGGAAAGTGCTCATCATTGACAAGAAAGAATTTAGAGAGCTGGTTTAATTGCAGTAATGAGAGCCAAGCTGATGTGAGCCAAGAAGGAATTTAGTTGTATTTTTATTTCTTCAATTTAAATATGTTATCATTTGTTGTGTAACTTTGGAAAACTTGGTAAAACCAAGATTTGTAGAACTATAATTCTTTGTGAAATTCAATTTTTATAATAATGTTAAATATAACAATCAAACTAAAATACAAACTATATATCATATATCTTGCTAAAACAAAATATACGCTTTTAGAATTTAAGGTAAATATTGTAGACTTGTTATTAGCAAACAAATATCATATACATTTATGAGTTGTTTATCTATGTGAATCATCTTAATCTTCAAAAAGTCAGATAATATATGTATTTTCAAATATAATTGCATGAATTAATTTGTAATGCATATAATTATCCATAGATCTTGAGTATAACCAATTTTTTATTATTAAAGATAGAGTATAACCATTAAAACTGAATTTTGGCAGAAATAAACTTGACAGTTTTTGGTAAAACTGAAAACTTGGTAAAACTTTGATTCCCGCCTAAAAAATTTGAAACTCCCGCCCCCCAAATTGCAAAAATTAAATCCCCCCTTTTTTTGGAAAATCCTTATCTATCTATTTTTCTATTTTTCTCTCATTTTTCGTTCTTCTCCCTCTCTCTCTAACCTGAATCTCCATCTCTCTTCTCTCTTCTCTCAAATGAGTACAGAGAATTTCATGCTCCATCCCTATGAAGAGGAAAGGAGGAACAAGGAATACGCCGATCGTCTTGACGCAGTGACCTATGCGGAATACATCATCCCAAAGGAATGCCCATGTGGTGGCCGTATCGTACGCGAGGTCGATAAGGTTACGCTTGTGGATACTACACCGGGCCGTACCTTCTTTACTTGTAAAAAATGGAGGGTAAATGGAACTCTGAATTTGGTGTTTTGACGATTGACCCCATTTTCTATGTATTTGGTGTAACTCTGAATTTTTTGATTTTTTTTGTAGGCCGATGGACTCCATATTCGTCAACCATGGTTGCATGGTGTCGAACAAGGGTTTGAGAAGTTGTTGTACAAGATTGAAATGCAAGACGTCAAAATCGCATGCACGAATCTGGAGATTTTCAGCAACCAAAGAGAAATTGCCAAGTTAAAGGAGACAATCGAAGGGATGCAAAGCTGATGTGGTTTAAGATCTACTATGTCTGGATATCTATGTTTGAATTATGTGTTTGTTTCTATGGGATTTTCTATGTTGAATTCTTATTGCTAGTGTTTAAGTTTGAACGGATGTTTTCTGGATAACTTGGCATAACTAGGTAAAACTACTTTGGAAAATTTGGTGTCAAACTTGGTAAAACTAGGCATAACTTGGTAAAACTACTTTGTCAAACATAGATAATTCAAACCAAAATACCCAAAATACTAAAACATAGATAATTCAAAACCAAATGTACTAAAAACAGAGAAGATCACGGTTTGGTGGTTCCCGCAGCAACTTGGTTCTCCATTTTCTTCCCCCTAGTCATCACGGGACTCCTAATCTTTATATTTTTTGTTGGAACGTTCTCAACGGGTTCAACAGCTCTCTTCTTACCTTTTATGTCCTCGTTCTTCTCGGCCTCAGATACTACCTTCTCAGCCTCTGTTACGTCTACGTCCTTTGATAGCTCTGTTTCCCCCTTATCTTCCATGGTTCCTTCTTCCTTCTCTCGCTATTTTTCTCCCTTCTTACTGCTTTTCTTAGCATTCATCTTTCTTTCCTTTCTTCCCTTTCTTTCCTCTTGCACTTTAACAACACTAGGCTCACAAACGAGTCCTTCAAAAACACCATCATCGGTAGTAGCCTCAGGCTCTTTTGGTAATGTCTCCTTAACACCCGCTCTTAGTGTATTCACAACCGATTCCATATCGGTTAATCAACCGTTATACGTCTCAGACAACTCCTTGAATTGAGCGTCGTAATACATCTTCAATCGAGACTCTGTTTCCTCATTTCTCTTCTTGATTAATTCCTCCACATCCGCAAGACTTAAAACAGTAGGAGTTGGAGCCCCTTCACGATCACCCTCAGACGCCTCATGAATAGCACGAGGTTGCTCTTCAGCATCTGCCTGAGAAGCACGACCAGACACATCTTGGTTGAAAAGTTCTTCAAACTCGATTGTCTTCTTCTTCTTGAGCAGCCTGTTCCAACCATCGACTATTGGGTCATCCACATCATTCCTGCCAGAATCAGCGTCCATGGTATTCTCTAGAAGCGTCATTTCCATGGGAGATGGCTCCAAGATGCTTTGAATATCCTGGAAATATAAGAAGAAACAATTTAATATCAACTCAAAGTATGATATGAGATACTAGGATTAGTAGTATGATATGAGATACTAACCTTGGTAGTTCCAAGCTTCTTATTTATCTATGAGATACGGAAAAACCTTGACCCCACGGTTTTATACCTCATCTTGCACATTCGCGGGAAATCCTCGCACGCACCCTGAACCCTTTCTCGGAAATGGTTCTTCAGAACTGGGATGGCCTCAAAAGCAAAGGACCTCCAGAGGAACAATGCATCCAGGAAATACCCATGAAGTGGGTGCCACTCCTCCGGTATGGTCAATGAAGTGCAATATGTCTTTGACGTTCTCCTCCAATGACAAACGCCCCCACGGAAAAGTCTTGTACATCTCGAGATCATCAATGGCTCTGAGGAAGAAACTCTCAATGGAAGTAACTCCTTTGCCTGTATTCTTCTTCCCAATGATCATGGATGACAAGAAGTACAGGACATCCATCTTCAAACGATCCTTGCCATACTTTCTCTTGCCAATATTTTTTTTCGTTTTCATAGCTAGAAACTGCTTCACAACTTCTTCATGTGTAACCTTCTCTTCACCAAAGTACTTAGCAATAAAACCTGAGTCACCACCAAGGGATTCGTAGTGGTTTGGATAGGAGTGACAGAACAACCCCGAAACGAGTGCATGCTCCCTAATGGAATAGCGGATTGGAACGCCGTTGACAATAAACCATAGCTCCATCTTCTTATCCACAGCCGTGACCCTAACAAGAATCATCCATAGTCCCATCCATTTTGAGCTTGTCTTCTGACCCATGTGGAAGAAGTGTTTGAATTGTGGATGCTCATGGAACCAATCAAGTTCATCATCCTCGAGAATGTCGTCTACAGTCTTCACGGCTTTGGCGATGTAGCACTTAGAAGAGAGCTTTATCGTCTTCACATATTCTGTGGGAGAGAAACACATCTTGAGGGGCTGCATTGGTTCGGTTTCGTCCTCTGAATTCTGCACACACAAAAAGTTTGACCAAGTATTACCCAGTTATACTATGTTTTACACGAAAGTTTTACCAAGTTTTACTCTAACTATACTAAGTTTTACCAAGTTTTACTACCTTTAACCAAGTTTTACCAAGTTTGACACCAAGTTTTACCAAATTACGCACAAAGTTTTGCTAATTCCTACCAAGTTTTACATATCCGAAATCGACAAAAATTAGACATGCAAGGCCCCATAAATGGAAATACGTACCGTTCTTTCCTCGAGTGGATCACTGTGGTGGGTTAAAGAGCGGATTTCACTGGTTCGAACAACTTCTTCTTCTTCGTCGTGAAACCCTAGTCCCGGAACGCGGGAATCTTCAACTTCATCCTCCTCGACTACGGCTTTCTCCTCATCGTCTACGGCTTTCTCCTCCTCGTTTATCCCTCCGGCTTCCTCCTCCTCATCGTCTTCTGTTTCATTGTCCTCCTCTTCCTCGTTCTCAATCTCTTTGTCGTCTTTTTTTTCTTCCTCCGCATTCTTGGATTCTTTTTCCAAGTCTGTTTTTTCTTCTTCATCAATTTGTTTCCACACAGCTTCGGCTTCGCGATTCGCCTCTTCTCTCGGGTCTCTCTCGGTTGGGGATTCGTTTGGAGGAATCGATTTATCCTCTACTCTCTTCAACTTTCGTAATCTCTTTCTCCCATAACTCCGCATGTTTCCTACT
Organism: Orychophragmus violaceus; assembly: GCA_030180135.1. Lineage (NCBI taxonomy): Eukaryota > Viridiplantae > Streptophyta > Magnoliopsida > Brassicales > Brassicaceae > Orychophragmus > Orychophragmus violaceus. The sequence continues at coordinate 10,819,191 of CM058239.1, read as the reverse complement.
ACAAATGGAGATTGAAATTCTTTTTTTGTCGGATGAAGTCGGAAAGGAAAACTGGGGAAAACTGTAAGAAGAAGAGAAGACGAACGGATATATTGAAGAGAAAAAAGGATTTTTGATTTTTACCTTAAGACATTTTTAGGATTTAAAGAGTAGATCCGACCTGACTCAAATGGATGGACCAAACTCTTTGGGTCAATCCAGGTTGGGTTGTAAATAAGTTACAAAACCCAGGTTTTGCTATCTTTTACCCATTCTCTCGAATTAAAAAAAAAAAGGAAAAGAAAATGACTTTATGGGAGAGGAGTATATGGGACTTTGACTTTGAGTCAAAGAGCCCTAGAGAATTTGATCCATGGGTAGGTTAAGACATGTTCAACAGAGATTCTTATAAAAAATCAACAACAGATCTCGAATAACACATCAAATTGTTTCATCAGATCTACAACTATGAACCTAATACGGCTAATCCTTAAAACGAATTGTGATCGAGATATGTAACACAACGTCAATCAAAAACCTAAGTGGATCAATCCAGATTTTAAAATCAATCATAACATATAAATGAATATCAATCTAGCTCAGAATGATGAATCTCTTATACACAAAACTAAGAATATTATGTGTAAATTCAATCGAAAGCATAGGTCAAACATTAGAGATACATATATGATGAATTTAGATCTACAAAATGAATTATAAATCCCTTCTTTTCCAGAAACCCTTTTTTCCAGATATCAGACGAAAACAATGTTTTGTTATGGTTCTTTAGATATTAAACTTAAAAGGATTTAGAGAACAAAGAACATATCCAGTGGTGATCTTGCTTTACCTGCAATTGCAGAAGCAGGTTTCTCGGCTGCACCATCTGTTGATCTTCCTCTCCATTACCATCGGCATAAGTTACTTTAAAACTCAGAAGTTCAGCAAGTAAATCACCTTTTATAACACCAACAAAAGGAAGAATCAATCATGATTAGAAACAGTCAAAAGCAAAGAAAAATTGTATCTACTGATCTGATGAGGAAAAAGCTTTACCTTCTTCTACTGTTTTAATGCCAGGAAACACTTTCTCTGGACTCTCCACTTTCAGCAGCTCGTAAAAGGATGCAAATTTGTTAAGTTCCTATATATAAACATTAAAGAGAATCTTCACAGGAAATCTACTGCCAAAAAAATGAAAGCAACAGAAAATGATGTCAGAAATATATCTCACCATAACTTCAAACATGAGACATTTATTTATCATAACCAGAGAGCCTCATTGTTGAAGTCTGAAGAATGCAAACATCATTTGTGAACACAGAAATGCATAAATGTTTTATCATGCTCAGTAAATATTCACTTCCCATACCTATCATACTCTTGTTCAAAACACCTTGCTTTAACAGTCTTGTTGCCATCTAATGAATCCAAAGCAACACAAAATCTGATCAAGAACTCTTGCCAGTTGATGTTGACACTGACCAGCGGTTAAAACTTATGAAAAGGGAAGATTGTACCTTTCGTGAGGGAAAATAAGGGTTCTTGAACTTGAAGCTCACAGCCAATATCATTGAAGGCCTATTAGAATATTTCGAAGAGAACAGTCAAAAGCAAAGAAAAATTGTAACTACTGATCTGATGACTCTTGACTATCCCAATACCTTCAAATTCACAGCTGAATCGGAGTTAAACTCAAAAGAAACGAAGTTTATTTATACGGATTAGTCGACTATGACTCACGTTGACTACTTCAGAACCCTTTTGGATTATCAGCTTGCTCCACTCAACCTCTTTCTCCTTCAACCAGAAACCTCTTTCATCAACGAAATCTTCTCGAAAGTCTCACAGAAACAACCAGAAGCAATTGATTTCAGCAGACTTAAAGCTAGACGCTTGGACAAAGCATAATCAGGAACACTTGTAATTGCAAAATTTTCTACAGTATCTGCATCGAGAGAAGATTAAAAAAAACGCAGAATTATTCAATGGGTTACGAACAGGAAACAAATCTGTTTTGCAAAGGAGGTTCGATGCGACACCGGCTAGAAGAAGCAAGTCGCCGGAAAGAAGGTTGTAGCAGAGATCGTCCGTAAGCTCTTCTTGACTTTGCTTCTCTTTGGTTTTTGCTTTTTGAATTGTCCATTTCGTGAATTTTGTTCTGATTGGTTTATCACTGACCTTATACAATCGAAAGTTGCAGTATTCTAACGATCATTTTCTTAATCAATTAGCAGCAGAAGAGTGACGTTTTGGAAGAAGTGAAATCATTCAATTACATTTAAATCAATTGACCGGTTTTGGAAAGTGAATCATTCTTATGCTTTGCTTTTATTATTTTGATTCTGCTTTGGATTCAATAACAAATCGTGTAAGAGTCCAGAATTAACATTGTTTATAAAGAAGATGGATAGATTATGTGGACAATGACTTTTAAGAATGTTCTATTATGATCGGAGGAGGTGTTTGTTCATTAATACAGGTGTCAACACTTCATGCAATACGGGTGCTGAGGTATCAACACCAGGAGAGACCCTTCACTCATTATAGTAATGATTATTATATTTTTTTTTTCTGATTCTCTAATTAGCATTTATGTAACATACGATATATCAATATGAAAAAGATAATGTCAAACCTATTGCGTACTTAAGAGGTTAAAACCTTGAAATCAATACACAAAAAAAACTAAATGGATGAAATATAATCCAAATCATATGTTAACATGCTTTCTCAAACAATATGTTGTTGATTTCAGTTTGGACATGCGACCCGCAGCGCATGAAAACCTTCCTTTTAGAATACACTTTATTCCAACAATCTTCTTTATCAGAACGTCCCAAACTTTAACAGAGGAACATAATCTAAAGTCCCGAGAGCAAAGAATGGGAAACAGTCGGTCAACGTAATGGTCTTTCATCCCCCATAAAGAAAACGAAACAGAAAAAAGGCTGCTGCACAAGCTTTAATATATGAACAATAATAGTACTACAGTATCATCGCAATTAGAGAGGAGTCTCATCCAAAGGAGCTCCATGGGATTCTCCACGATATCCTGCAACTATCAGCAACCTTTGATTCAATCGCTTTCAATTGTCTCTAGATCCTTCAATTGCAAAGCTCATGCTTTAGCAAAGTCTTTTATGCCTTCCTTGTATGAAAATTCCGCCATTTTGGCCTAGAAATCAACAAGTATTTGCACCCAAAAAAGCAACTCTTTTATATGATTTCTTAGGGAAGTTTTTTTCCGTTACATGTATGTAGTTTGAAAGAAGAGAACTTAATGATCCTAGCCCTTTCCTTCTTACGATTTGGCAACCAGGTATATAACACGAACATAGCATTATTTCTCGTTTAGATAAAAGATAAAACTAAATTTTTTTATTGGTCATATTAGGAGAAACATCATACACGTTCAGTACACCGAAGTGTGACTCAGATGGATCAAAGCTCTGTGAGATCAAGACATGTTCTTATTGTTGGACTATACGAGAACAAAACTCCAACATTTTCCGTGGGACAATCTTGGTAAGAAAATTTGTAAATCAATATCTTAATATTGTTGACTTGAAACTTATATGAATGAGTCTATTTGAATAGATCCCATGTAGAACAGCAATGCTAGATAGTTTCCCTCTCAATGGAACATATTTCCAAACCAATGAGGCTAGTGTTTTTTTTTTTTCACATAATTTATTTATTTTTATTATAGATTTTAGTGAGCAATAATTAACAAAAATAAGTTTTTCCAGGTTTTTGCAGATCATAAGACGAGTTTGAAACCCATTGTATTTCGTAGAAGCGTGTTTGGTGCTGGATTTGAGTTGCTGCGAGGAAAAAGATGAAGACAGACCAAAGATGATCCAAGTATCTAAGGAACTCAAGCGGATTGAGACATCATTGAAAGATCCTAGTAGCTAGGGATCTTCTCTGTTCTTGGACTATAAAAAAGCCAAGTTTGAAATGCATTTCTCTCCTACGTATGAAACTCAGTGTAACACAAATATCCATTCCTATCCTAAGTATGATAGAGGATCCAACATTAAGACCAATGACCTGCTAACGAGATCAGTTCATTTTCTTGTAATCAAACATCACTTTTTATCTCTTGTATTTGTTAATTTCTTTCTAATGACAACGTTAATGGCCCAACTAGATTCTAAAGCCCATATATATATATATATATATACTTGTCCCCTAAATTACATGTATGCAGCCGCAAGAAAGAAAAAGGTTTGTGAAGGTTAAAAAAAATGAATACGATGATCTCTAATCTTCCACATGATTTGATAGAGAATATTCTCTCTAGGGTTCCCTTGAAATCTATGAGAGCAGTGCGATTAAGTTGCACAACGTGGAACGCTTTATCGAAAAGTCGGAGCTTTGCCAAGATGCACATTGATAAAGCAGCAGCCGCTGAGTCTCAGATGATCGTGATGATGGACTACAATCTTTATTTAATGAGCGTGGTCGTCGATAAAGAACCAGAGCTTAAAAGTGTAGTTACCTGCCTTGACGAACAAGTCAAGATCTCTCAAGTCTTTCACTGCGAGGGTTTATTGTTATGCATTTTAAAAGAAGATGACACTAAGGTTCTTGTTTGGAATCCGTACTGCATGCAAAAAATGTGGATCGAAACCAGATACTGCATGCAAAAAATGTGGATCGAAATGGAAAGTTACATTTACGCTATCGGATACGCGAATAACAAGGAGAAATCTTGTCGTAGCTACAAAATCTTGAGGTTTTTTGATGATTCCGACCGTTTACCCAGTTCCACTACACTTGGAGAGCAATTTTTTTGGTATGAAATCTACGATTTCGACTCTGGTTCATGGACGACTCTTGATGTCTCTCTGCATTGGCGCATAACTTTTCATCAGCTTGGCATTTCTGTCAAGGGAAACACTTACTGGTATGCTTCTAAAAGGAACTCCCGCAGATTCGACAATTCCATAATATGTTTTGATTTTACCAGTGAGAGATTTGGACCGCATCTGAGTATTCCCGTTAGCCCTTTGATGGCTGACTTTATTACTTTATCTTGTGTTAGAGAAGAGAAACTTGCGGTGGTGCGCAATAATATGATGAGTTATGAGATTGAGATATGGGTTACGACGACTGAAAAGATTGATTGGAGCAAGTTGTTGAAATTGGGTTCAAAAGCTGAGTGTGAGATTGATCCATGGAGTTTCTTTATTGACGAGGAAAAGAAAGTTGTCATGGGTTTTCATAAATTGTATGCCACATGGGAGCACCAACACAAACTCAGCATCGTTGGAGAGGATGGATACTTAAGAAAAGTGAATCTCGGAAAACGTGCTGACAAAAACTGTACGAGTACACATGGATGCTTTTATGTTCCAAGTTTAGTGCAAATCAAGCAACCTACAGGAGGAGGAGGCCAAAGGAAGCAACAAAGCGACTTAGAAAAGCGTCTACAATGAAAATATGTCGAGAGTTGTCGCACTTGCAAGAAAAGAGTAAATACTATCATTATCATTATGAGTCCAGATAAGTAACGTTTTGGTTATACTCTCTTTCTCATATTTGTTTGCTTTTTGAGCAGTTGAAATAAAAATAGTAAAAAAAAAAAGGTCAAGCTGGATGATTTTACTAAAATAAATCAAACACGGGAAGTGTAGTTACAAAGTAGTCGAGTCAGACCTTGCTGTTACTCATCATCTCAATAGGAGGCCATTTAAGCAGAGATGCCACCACTAACCCTATCAAATCACTTTTTATCTGCTCCGTCTGATCAAACGGCTCCCCCTGGTCTGCTAAAGACCAGCTGGTGTTTGGCAATCACTGAGCATGAATTTCATTACTGCATAGTTGACCGCTTAAGCAAAAATGCTCATTTCATGGCAATGTCTCACCCCTACACCACTATACAAGTAGCTCAGATCTTCATGGACCAGATATCTAGTAGAATCTGGGTTTGTATTCCTCTATTTCTCATTGGTTTGTAGGCTGAGCTGTGTTTGTTGTGGTAGAAAGGCGAAAGACATGAGAACCAATGTTTGATGTATACAAGTATGATGTTGTAAAAAAAAAAAAAGTATGATGTTGTACTATTCTTTTGTCTGTTGTTATGAAACATTCACAAGTCTCTATTTTCCTCAAAACAATTAGTTCCCATACATGTCTTTTTGACATAATTACGATATATAGTCATGTTTGTTTTAGATTTAGAACCCATTGCGATTGTGAATTTGAACTTACTAGTGGATTTATAACCCGAGTCAAAGTTTTGAATCATATATTGAAAAACGAACAAGACATAATGGAAACTTAAGCGTGCATCATCTCGAGCATTTTTTTTTGTAGGAACACATTAACCACATAAGGCACTCGCTTTCTTTTCAAAAGTTGGCAGTAAGGCAAAATCCTTTTTCAACAAGATTTGAGTTTTATAATGTTCAATCTAAATTATATTGCAGAGTAAATACATGTTTTACTAATCATACATGTGGATGCAAGATCTAAAATAAGAAATCGAACAAAAGAGAAAATAAAACCAGATTAAAACTTTCACCATAGATATCATTATTATCCATATAAGCTCTCTAGCTTTCAAATCGAGGCAAATGTCTCCAAAAACAAAATGAAAGGAAAGAATGTGTATAGAGAGAAGAAGCAAGCCATACATCATCCTCCTCATTCTTTCCTTCTTCTTGGCATGTCACCTACAAATCACCCAAGACTGTTCACATAACGCAATTGGTTTCTTCACTAACCCAAAAGAAACGACAATCATCCTACGACATATAGTATTAAACATTCAAGAAATTCAAGTCATGTTCTTTGGAGAGATGGATTTACGAGTTAATGCTATGTAATCTATATGTTTGGATCTGAAGACCCGAAAATCCGAAAGATCCGAACCGAATCCGAACGGGTACCCGAACGTCCATGCCTACTTTAAATTATAGGAACTCTATAATAGATATGACATAAATTTGGTTGGTTTATGGCGATTAGTGTAGATATATTTAGATATATTTAGGTGAGATTAGGAAGGATCTTGGATGCTTAGGGTTAGAATCATTTTAATCCTTTTTGTTTGGGTGTGTTTAATACTAGATTAGCCTTAATCAAGCTTGTCTAGAACTTAAGTGATTTTATGCACATAAGTTGTTTGTGAAAATGTTTAAATGAACTCAAATATGGATTTACTTGACTATCTCATGGAATGATAGTTTAAAAAGTATTTTGGCTTTTGGATCATGTTTTAATGCTCATTGATTGCTTTCACAAATGGAATTTTTTTTTTGAATTGATAATTAATGAAATGATAAAGACATAGAAATATGATTAATCTTGTTTATTCATTTAGACCTAAGGATTAACACTTTTGATTGTATTAACATCATAGATCACTCCTAAGACCACCTTAGATCAATAACCTAACCTAAAAGATTGCCTTCATTATAATTTCTTGAAAATTTATTTTATCTTGCTTTGTTTACTTGTTTTATCTTAATTTCTCTTGTTTAGCTTATGAACTTGGAGCCCAATGCTTTTGATTATGAATTTGTTACTTGTTTGGTCATAATTGATTGTTTGATGCAAGTATCACTTAGGATTGTTTAGATTGCTCATCTCAAACTGGATTTGGATTGGATTAATTTAGATTTGTGCATTCCTTTTTATAGATCTTATTCCAAAATGGATTGACACCTCTTAATGCTACAATGACTTGAATGTGTGTGTTTTGAGGAATTGATAAGCTTCAAAACAAAAAAATTCTTTATCAATACACTTTATGTACAAATGTTGGAATTTTTTTTTACTCTAAAACAGAGTTTAGAGGTAAAAATAGATTTGGATTGAAGATGTCCTTATAGATATCTAATACAAAATAAATTCATATTCGATTAACTAACTTTTATACATATACTTATTAAATAAGTTTATTAATAAGAAATCTCATAAACATTATTAAAAAGCATATTTTCATAAGCGGTAAAGATTTTGTTCGAAGAGGTAATTATGAAGCAGTGTTGATCGGAGTTTTATTAACTGATCATCTTGTTTTCTCACTAAAACTTTCCCTTTAAAGTTCTAAGTGTTTTTGTAAGTAAATATTTGAAGTTTTATTAATCTAAGTGTTGTTTATTTTATCTTTTCTTATTTCATTTCTTTAATCTTTATGCTTAATATCATCTATTCATCTTCATATATTTTGTTGGGTTTAGGGAGATTAGTGAGTAGTACCTTTAAAGCTCATGGGTTAGGTATATTTAGGTGAGATTAGGATGGATCTTGAATGTTTAGGACTAGAATCTTTTTAATCCTTCTTGTTTGATTGTGTTTAATGCTAGATTAGCCTTGATCAAGCTTGTCTAGAGCTTATGTGGTTTCATACACATAAGGTGTTTGTGAAAATGTTTGAATAAACTTAAAAGAGATTTACTTGCTTATCTCATGGAAATGATAGTTTAAAAAGTATTTTGGCTTTTGGATCATGCTTTTAATGCTCATTGATTGCTCTTTTCAAAAATAGAAATTTGTTTTTGAATTGATAATTAGTGAAGTAATTAAGATATACGAATATAATTGCTCTTGTTTATCCATCTAGGCCTAAGGATTAACACTTTTGTGATTATATTAGTCTATTAGATCATTACTAAGACCACCTTAGATCAATAGCCTAACCCAAAAACTTTCTTTATAATTTTTTGAAATTTGCTTTATTTTGCCTTGTTTTTTTACTTGTTTTCTCTTAATTTCTTTTGTTTACCTTATGAACTTGGATCTTAATGCTTTTGATTATGAATGCTTGTTATTATTTTGATCATAATTGATTGTTTGATTCAAATTGTTTAATTGCACATCTCAAATTGAATTTGGTTTGGATTAACTTGGTTTTGTGCATTCCGATTGATTGATCTTATTCCAAAATGGATGGACACATCTTAATGTTCAATGACCTGAATGTGTGTGTTTTGAGGAACATATACGCTTCGAAACGAAAAATCTCTTTATCAATACATTTTTTGTACAAATTTGAAGAAAAATTTACTCTGAAATATAGTTTAGAGGTAAAAATATGGGTGAATTGGAGATGTCCTTATAGATATTTAATAAATGATAGATTAACCTTTGATTAACTAATTTTTATTTATATACTTAATAAATAAGTTTATTAATAGCAAATCTGATAAACATTATTAAAAAAACCATATGTTTTAACTAAAATTATACTTTCAAACTTTTTTAAATATATATTGATGAACTTTTTATTTGAAAAATGCCCCTCAGAATTGAATGCTCAAATCGATGGCTTAGCTCGCTTATTATCTAGGTCGCCATGGTCTTAAAATACGACTCCAACATTAGATTTCCAATATCTTTAGGATCATGTCCTCCGAGAACACTCTCCTTCAAGACCAAGTGTTGCACTCTAAGTACAAACTCTGTAACATCTCCAACTCTATGTCGTTATATATTAATGAGTACTTACTCTCTAGCCATATCCAACGCTGACTTTAATTCCTTATATATAAAAGGAGAAGATTGAGGCTTCAGAAGGTGTCCACCTCATCATTCCCAAATCTATTTTCGAGCTGCCACATCAGCATTGTATATTTTATCACACATCAATTTGGTAGACACTGATGCTGGGCCGTATTTCTTGCACAAGCCCAATACAAATTTATATAGGCTCGTACTTTTGGAAATCCAAGTAAAACTTCAGATTGAATGCTAATCTTTCTACGGCCAAGGGCTCCTTCATCTTCCACTTCAAGCGATTCCTCTTCCCATCTCTGAAATTAAATTCTGCCACCACCATATTCCGTTTCAAATTCCCCACTTCCTTCTCCATCATTTAAATGGATACTTCACTGTCATTGATGTATCCTATTTTAAAAGTCTGCAAAATCTGGGTCTCAACAGTGAATCAAGATGCTATAGATGCTGCTACGGTTGGGATGCTCGCTGATCGAGAAGAGGTATATGCATAAAACAAAACTGTTTTCCTTTGCTTTTTTAATTTCCCCAATAACAATTTCCGTCATTGTTTGTCTGTTTCATTCAGGCAAGATCTGGTATTTGATACTTATACCCATTCAGTCCAGTCCATAAGCGAAAGGCACTAACGTACATCGATGGTAAGGGACACATGAGGCTGGCACCAAGTAATCAAAGGAGCTCCAGAGCAGGTAACTACATACTAATTTTGTCTCAAGTTTTAGTTCTGTTTCTACTCTTCGATGATTTAACTCTACCGATTTCTTTTGATGATATTCAGATTCTTGATCTGTGCAACGCAAGAGCTGATCTGAGGACGAGAGTCCACTCATCAATCGTTAAATACGCCGAGCATGGACTCATGTCATTAGCTGTTGCAAGACTGTACCTGAGAAAACAAAGAAAGCTCAAGTTGTACATGATAGTGCAGATACCATTAGAAGAGCATTAGACCTCGGTGTCAACGTAAAGATGATTACCGGTTTATATTTATTTGTAGACTTCTGTCTTCGACTATTAATCTTGTTGTTCCTTATGGTTGTATTGGTTTTTATTATAGGCGATCAACTTGCTATTGCCAAAGAGCTTGGGATAGGATCAAACATGTATCCATCAGCTTCTATACTTGGTACGTAGTCACAAGCACGAAAGCCTCGCTGCTATTCCCGGTGAACAGTTGATTGAGAAAGCTGGTGGCTTTGCTAATGTCTTCCAGGTCAGTTAAGAAGAGCTTTCTCTCTGTTCATGCACTTGCTCTCTCTCTCTCTCTCTCTCTCTCTCTCTCTCTCTCTCTCTCTCTCTCTCTCTCTCTCTCTCTCTCTCTCTCTCTCTCTCTCTCTCTCTCTCTCTCTCTCTCTCTCTCTCTCTCTCTCTCTCTCTCTCTAAAACGTGAGTGAATTGAACTCACGGAAAACGCTCTATTTGTATTCTCTGATACGACATAATCATGCCTTTGTTTGACTAGCATATGGTTGGAACTTGAGCTCATTCGTGAATTTTAATTTACAAAATTTGAGACTTACCATCTAGACGTATTATATGTTTTGGTTTAAGCAAAAACGGCAAGGCTGAAGCAAGCCAAAGAAGAGGCTGAAACAAAGACGCAAAGCCAATAATGAGCATGGTTTCCAGATGAAACTCGAAGCAGTAAAACATTAGAAATAAACTTGTTCTTGAGCAATCATAAATGTTTTCCAACTCTACAGCCTGCTATTGATGACAAAACTTGACACAGAGCAGTGGAGATTCATGTGCAAAAGGCTTGAGCATGAGACTGATGCCAAGATCGAACAATTGAAGAACGAAGCTTCAAGAACCACAGTGAATAACTGTGACACTATGCGTAGAAAAAGCATACAGTTTCCAGCACATTGTAATATTTATTTTTGTGCACCTTATAATACTTTAGATTTTTTTTTATTGTTGATGACATCAATAAAAGATTGAAGATACCTTCAAGAAATAAAGACACAGCTTATAGCCAACGTACATAGCAAACAAGCCAAGGTTAATGAATACGTATTATGTTTTAAAATAACTGAATAAGAGATGTGCCTTGATATTTTCTATCCCTTTCTAGGTTTTAAAAAATATTTTATATTCATAATTTTGTGATTATAAACTTTATATTTTAAACTAAGAAAGTAATCTAAAATCTTCAAAAAAACCTCTAAACTCTCATGCATTTACTAAAAATTCAGTATTTAAAATATTTTCAATAACAACGGATTTGATATGATTTAAAAATTGTTATTTTAATAAGAGAGTACTATAAATGATTTCGAGTGCTTTTTAAATATATCTTAGATTCAATACCACCGGACTCTGTAAACGTTTACAAAATCTTAGTTGAATAGCAGAAAATATTAATAAATCGAGGAAAGATATAAACATTTTAAGACGTGGAAATGGAGATGAGAGTAAATAAAGAAGCGTAGTAAGAAATAAAACCAAGACAAGAAACATTGGTGGAAAGTGCACGAAAGTTATCAAGCAAGTGATTAAGCAAAACCAGAGAAACAATAAAAGGTGTTGTTCCAAAAAGTTTAAGTAACCTAAAAACACCAAACTTCACAGTTATAAAAATTAAAAAATCGAGAATGAAAAATATTTATCAAATTATATATAATATAAATTAAAAGGACCTTTAACATTTTTACAAAGAACATACAATTTTCAAATATATAACTCGATCAATTTAATTATTTTTAAATATAATTTACTTATTCTAATCGGATTGTAAGTTTAAAAGCTATTTATTTTCTATAGAATATTTTTTCACAGTCATGAAATTTCACCGGTATTAACTTAGACCATAAAAGCCTTACTTATAGAGTTTCTAACTATATTATTATAAGAATCTAAAGTTATTAACTCCGCAAAAATATTAGCTATAACTATGAAATCTTATATTTTAATGAAGATCTAACCAAATATTTTATGTGATTTACTAATTAAGAAAATAATAGATTTAAATTTTATTTTTTAAAATAAAAGGTAGTCTTAATACTGGAATTCATTTTAAACATATGCACAGTATGTATTCTCTATACTCAAATAAATTTTCTATAATAACTGCAAATATATATAGAAAATTATAAATAGAAACCTTGAATGATCTAGAATAACAAGAATTTTTGGTAGCAGAGCAACACATTAAAATTTTAAAAGAAGATCAACTATATAAAATTTCTAATTTATAGTCTGTACAACCACACAAAACTAAAAAGTCACCCCTCACCCATATGCCATCCGGATGACAAAACACCAATTTGGCATGTAAAGGACAATTTACGCGCAATGCCGAAGTAGAAATTTTGGATACAATACTACATACTTAAGCAAACTACAAAATGAGAGCTACTAGGTATTCACCGACAAACTATTATGAACAACAATTATGACTTTACCTTCAATACCGGTCATATACAAAAAAAATGTGCAAAAAAAATGAAGCTATGATAGGCGAGATCACGATCATACAAAGTTTAAGCCTCAAAAACCACAATCAAAAAGTGAAGTCTTGGTAAGAATTCGTTAATACAAAAAACAAAACAATTTTGTGAAAAGCCAAAGATTAATAAAAATAATTTTTATTACAAATGCAGGAGTAGAAGTATTAAACTATCTATATAGGATGAACAAGTAACAATTTGTACATAAAAATTATGCCACAAAAATAGAAAACACTACCGTATAATATCAACAAATTACATAGTTTAGAAACCAAAACAACAACAACACAATAACAATATATATAATAGAACACGAAATTTGACTAAAATTACTTCCAAAAACACTGTAATTAAAACAAATTTGAATACAAAATCCGCGCGTAGCGCGGAATAACCCCTAGTTTCACTTTAATAGCATCCAAGAGTTGGTACTTGCCCGTGTTAAATTCCTAGCAAAGTTGAACAATGTCTTTTATATTATACCAAGTGTTGCACTCTAAATACAAACTCATCACCAATTCCCAATGTGGTTGTCTCTCAAAATGTTTAGATCTTTATCTACATCAAGAGTTTTTACATATTCCAACATCTCAGGCAAGTACAGTGTAGTTTATTGTGGTCATGCAGTCCAATCTAACTTAGCAGCAAAATAAGAACAAAGACAAAGTTGGAAATGATGTTTATCATCAGTTTTTTAAAACACACGAGTCACCAAGAAATAAATTAAATTACCTTTCTGGGAAAACACTCCCCATGATCAACTGAGACCAATGTCCCATCTTCCCCCATCAATATATTGAACTTGTGTCGATCAAGGTTACTGATATGAAGGTCAATAATAGTCATTTTTGATACTGTTTGCTAGAGAAAACATCACTGCCACTGTCACACCACGATAGGTTTGGCATGAACTTTTGAAGTGATCCTATTGTCCACGTCCCTTCTCCCCCGTCTTTGAAATTTTTGCATTGTACCAGTGTTGTGGGAGGAACACCACCAAATACATCTTTTTCCATCTTTGGGGTGATCCAAAAGAAAATCACTTACCTCTCGATAAGATTTATCTCCTTTATTTCACTTATCATATTCAATATCTTCTTCATTTTCTAGTTTGAAAATAGCAATCTTCTCTTTTTATGATATAGTATGCGCCATTTGTAGCAGCCGTTGTTGGGATTATGTCCTGAAATCATATTGTACTTACTCTAAAGATAGTTGTATTGTCGAGATCGGACAATTCATGTGATACTGGGTAGTCATAATGTTTTGCTAGAAACCGCTTATGACAAATGAGTTGTAACTCATTTCTAGTATCGTGTGAACCTACAGGGTCACACACCTAAGCAAGCTGGATACACTTAGTACGGGATTGATCATTGGCATATGATCCGATCAATGTGTATTGGATACACATTGAATTGAGTTTTGAAGAGGTGTGTCGATCGACGCAGGTTTTCGAATGGGTGTGTCGATCGATACAGTATGTGTATCGATCAATGCACATTGGGCCTCGAGATTGACGTTTCGAGTTAATGACTTAAACGAGTCGGGTTTGATCCGCAGGTCATTTTAGGTCATCCTAGGTCGATATATAATGTCTTATATGATCGACCTGAGCCCGAGCCGTCAGTGTCGCTTCTCAGAGAGAAAGTAGAGACACAGAAACTCAAAAGATCCACAGGAGATCCGATTCCCGGTACTAGCATCCCGGCGGATTCCAGCTTGTGTGCGTGTGGATTACGATAGAGGCGCAGCGATTGAGGCGCTATAGATATCTTTTACCTGCTCCAATTTCCGCTGCCAATCTCCAGGTAAATACGAGGTCAGTTCTTAGATTCGATTACCTAGACCCTGGATCTTAGGGATTCCAACAGTGGTATCAGAGCTGTAGGGTTTAATCCATTGAATCTGTAGCATGGAATTCGATTAAAATTGTATTCGATTGAATTGATGCTAGCTAGGTTTCGTTTTGATAAATGTAATCTCGGATTTAATTATATCGAAAACGAAGAACTGTGTTTTCGCACTGTGTCGATCGACACAAGTTTGTGTCGGTCGACACACCGCAAAAACGGCAAAACTGTTTTAGGGTTTTCGCACAGCATCGATCGATGCACTGGGTGTGTCGGTCGATGCAGCGCGAAAATACAAAAGAACTTGTGTTTTCGCATAGCGTCGATCGATACAAGTTTGTGTCGGTCGATGCACCGCGAATTCGCCTATTAAAACATTGGGTTTCGATTTAGAAATTGCACTGTGTCGATCGACGCACTGGGTGCATCGATCGACACAGGCTGTGCGAAAGGATAGATCGGTTCAATTGGATTGAACCGGTTATCTCACATGGTTATATCGGTTTAATTCGATTAAAAATTCCCTGATACCCTACTGTATCGATCGACACAGCTTTAGTATCGGTCGACACATGTGATACCCCGTATCAAAAATACGGTCAAAGGGCAGCAGAAAGTCAACCGAGGGTTAAATCGTCATTTTACCTAAGTCAGGGGTACAATGGTCATTTTACCAAAGTTCTAGACGGAAACCAAGACGGGCCAAATGTTCTTATGTTTTAACATAAAGAATGTTTACAAGACCAGGATTTGAAGAATCGGAGCGGAAACGAGTTTTACGGCTTGTCGGGATGGAAACCGACTAACCAAAGAAACTTTAAAAATTCATAACCGGAGCTGCGTAAGCCCGATCGGAGTGATTCAAAATGCTAAATTCATCTAATAGCATGAAGAATATTTTTGTGAAGGTTTAGGGATTTAGGGGAGGTCCTCGGTGTAGCTTCGGGTTGCTTGTGACGTGTTTTGATTCATGATTTTTGGATGTTTGATTTTCGGTTCGGCAGCTGCGCCTTTTATGATTTTGATTGTTTATGTATTGTTGTTGACGATTGTTTGTAAAACCGTTAAACGTTGTATTCGATGTTTACCTACTTAAAAATGAAATTGTTTCCCGGATATGAGGTTTACGTCCGAACCGACACAACTCATTGAAGTAGTGCAAGTAGTACTGCTTGTACTACGGATATGAGGATAGCGACGTCAAAGACGGATTGGTGCGAGCCTTTGTCTCAAACCGAACTATCTTTGGCTTCGTCCTGTGACGAACTTTTCCCGTTCGACTTGCTCGGGTTCGATCTGTCATGTTCTTGTTTAATTGTTGACCGGTCAGCTCGGCGGTCAGCGTAGAATGGGAAAGGGGCGTTACAGAAAGGTGGTATCAGAGCATGGTTCTGCATGGGTTTCGAAACATTTCATTTTTGAGTTTTTTCCGTGTTTTATCGAGTTAAATGTGTCACACAAGCATCCATTAGGAAACCGAGCCGCGTACGTTAAACCCGGGGTTGGGATGGGGAAAGTAGCATTTTCGTATTATTCGTACTAACTCGTTTCGTGTTTTTTTTTATTGCAGTCTTACAGCAGTGTGTCCCGGGCAGAGTGGTGGGGTGTTTGTGCGTGTGCAGAGTTGTATCAGCGGATCAGTATGAGTCATCAGGGATCAGTTGGTTCCGAGCAGGGTCAGGTAGAGCAGTTTCAGGGACATCCAGCGTCGCCAGGCCATTCCCGAGCATCTTGGACATCAGAGCGTCCACCCGTTCCTGTGCGACAGTTACAGGGTGCCAGAGCAGCACAGGTAGACTGGTCGCCTTTTCTGGACCCGTTACCTGCACACATGGTGGATGATGCAGGCAGTCGAGACCCCCACGCCGGAGTGATGGGATATCTGGGAGGAGCAGATGCAGAGTTACAGTTGCCGCCGCAGTGGCTAGAGCCGGAGTATGTTGGACCACAGATGCTTGCAGCATCAGATGCACCACCGGGGTACCAGGCACCACCTCTGGAGGCACCCGAGTTCCCTCCGCCGCTTCGAGTGGAGGATTATTTGATGGATCCATTACCGTTTGGCTTCGACCTAGACATGGAGCCTGTAGACCCGGAGCAGCGTCAGCAGTGGGAGCAGCAGGTAGGGGAGCAGGTAGCGATGTTGGAGGATATTTTGGAGCAGCAGGTTGGACCACACCATCAGCAGGATCCACGACCCGGATCACCCCGCACGCCATTGGATGTGGCTATGTCACCGACATCCATTGGGTCAGAGTTCGAGTCAGTTTCGCCACCAGCTGAGACGAGACAGGCACCACCGGCAGTACCAGAGAGCAGAGCATGAAGTGGATGTGGAGTACGGTATTTTCACTTGTGGTGGTGTCCGCGATCAGTTGACCCGCGCCTCCGGGAGCCATATCAGCCCTTACCTATACCAGGCCACTGTCCGTTATGTGGTCAGGAGGACCATGGTGTTGGAAAGTTTAGTTGATCCTGATTCAATTCTCATATTGATATCAACCTAAACATGCATCAGATCTAGGTGTTCTTATTTAGAATCAAAACATGATCTCACCTTTTACCTGTTTGTTGCAGCGGAAGGATTAGAACAGGTCAGAGATCAGATAGATGCACCGAGGGATGAATCCTCCAAAGGTTCACACACGCTTCACAAGGAAATGGCTGCTAGACCACGAGGAAGAGAGGCGCAGAGAGAGGAGAGGAGCCGCGGCTTGGGATCTAGGGTTGGGGAGAAAAGACTTGGCTTTTAGTCATTAAAAGCCTTCTCTTTTCCCTATTGGGCTTTTGGGCCCAATCTGATTAAATCCCATTTAATCAGACCCATTAATCTTTCTCTCTTAGTACGACAAATGCCTAGCACTATTGTCGTACTTCTGCTATGCCGTTCCAACACATTTTCCTGTTAGCTTAGGCGTGTGACCCATATGGGATCATATAATAAAAGCAATAAGTCCAAGACTTATAGATCATGAGCGGACTCTAGCAAGCCATCATGATCCCCAGTATTATATGACTTATGTCTGATCTCGACATACTCTTACTTTCTAGAGACAGTACCGAGATTACTGGACACAATTCCAACAATCTCCCACTTGTACTGGAATCTCTATATTCATAATCCTTTTGTCTCAATATCTCGATTAGTCATAAGGCAAGATTGGTGTCATCCTTATAAAGCCTAATCTTGTTCATCGGACTCTGATTTGATACTGACAATCCAAACGACTCGGGAAAGTCCGTTTGAGCATGGCCATGCGTTTTCCAGTATTCAAATCTCCGATTGGCCTAGAGATATTCACTCCACTTATATTGGAGGGACAAATTCCGTCTTGTTCCATCACTGTAAACTACTCATTTCATAATGTACCCAAACAAGGTCCTTATAGCTATCACAGAACGATAGCGTTAGACAATGATCAAAGTACATCAGTCCATGTGCAGTCACATGCATGTGAACTCAGGTCTAAGGACTATACTCTATAGTCGTAGTAAGAATCTCTTATGACACAGATATAAATATCCTGAAGAGTTCTTATAGTCGGGTCTTGTCCGGTCGTATGTTCCCAACATACACCTATGTACTGACTTTGATGCCGTGCATCTATGACACACTGAGACTTTGTCATAAGTCACGTACCAATCCAATCTCACACGGTTGTTGGTGTTCCAGTTTCAACAACCTTCGACTAGGGACATGATGATATAAAACATTTATCAAATATAGGATCTCATGATCAAGCTAAATGACTTCGATGACTCAAGATCAAATCATTTACTTCGATGACCTATAAAATGGTTCATATCATTCTGGAACGATTATTTCATCACAGTTAAAATAATCTTGAAATAATAATTTCATTAAAACATATATAATGTTTTACAAGAACATATCAAATAACTAAAATAAAGCTCACAAAACTCCCACTCAAATTTAGATTACATTTCAATGTTTCTAATGCCTACAGCTTCAGTCAGGAACTCGAGCTTAGGCCTTGGGAGTGGCTTTGTCAACGGATCAGCGACGTTATCATCTGTCGGAACTCGGCTGATCTTGACTTCCTTTCTATTAATGATGTCACGTATCAAGTGATATCTTCTTTGAACATGCTTGGATTTCTGGTGTGATCTTGGTTCCTTTGCCTGAGCTATAGCACCATTGTTGTCACAAAATAGCGCCAGAGGCTCAGCCGCATCTGGTATCACACCTAGTTCCATAATGAACTTTCGTATCCAAACAGCTTCCTTCGCTGCTTCTGAGGCGGCGATATATTCAGCTTCTGTAGTGGAATCAGCAACGGTGTCCTGCTTGGAGCTTCTCCAACTTACTGCACCGCCATTCAGACAAAAGACATAACCGGACTGTGACCGGAAATCATCTGTGTCTATCTGGAAACTTGCGTCCGTGAATCCACTGACTTTAAGCACATCACTTCCACCGTACACTAAGAACTTATCCTTAGTATGTCTTAGATACTTCAAGATATTCTTTACGGCAATCCAATGGTTTTGACCTGGATTTGACTGGTATCTACTCGTCATGCTCAATGCATAAGCAACATCAGGACGAGTACAGATCATGGCATACATGACAGATCCTATTGCAGATGCATAAGGAATATTCTTCATGCGCTCGAGCTCAGCAGCCGACGTGGGGCTCTGCTTCTTGCTCAGCGTTGTGCCATGTACCATTGGCGTGAAGCCCTTCTTGGAATCTTTCATGCTGAATCTTTGTAGGACTTTGTCAATGTATGAGTCTTGACACAAGCCTATCAGCCTCTTAGGTCTATCCCGATAGATCCTAATTCCAAGAACGTATGCGGCTTCACCCATGTCTTTCATGGAAAAACAACTTCCAAGCCAGTCTTTTACAGACTTCAGCATTGGAACGTCGTTTCCGAGAAGTAATATGTCATCGACATACAGAATAAGAAATACAATCTTGCTCCCACTAGATTTCTTATACACGCATTGTTCTTCTTCGTTTCTCATGAAGTCAAATTGCTTGATCGCTTCATCAAAACGAAGATTCCAGCTCCTCGATGCTTGCTTCAATCCATAAATGGATTTGTGAAGCTTGCATACTTTCCCAGCATTCTTCGGATCTATGTAACCGTCAGGTTGTGTCATATACACATCCTCTTCCAGAATACCATTCAGGAAGGCGGTTTTTACGTCCATCTGCCAAATTTCATAATCATGAAAAGCTGCAGTTGCTAGTAGAATCCGAATAGATTTCATCATAGCCACCGGTGAATAGGTTTCATCGTAGTCCACACCGTGAACTTGTCTGAAACCTTTTGCCACCAACCTGGCTTTATAAATCTGGACATTTCCATCCACGTCAATCTTCTTCTTGAAGATCCATTTGCACTCGATGGCTTTTACACCAACGGGTAAGTCAACCAACGAAAATACTTGGTTGACCGACATGGAGTCCATTTCGGAATCAGTGGCCTTGCGCCACTTAGAGGAATCTGGGCCCATCATGGCTTGATTGAAGTTCGATGGTTCATCACCATCAATGATCAAAAGATCATGACAGTCAGTCACGAGGAATCCCTGATATCTCTCGGGTTCGTGACGGATCCTCCCGGATCTTCGAACTTCAGGTACCACAGGTTCAGGCTCTACAATTTCTTGTAGATCCTCCTGCTGCTCTTCCTCATTAGGTTGAGCAGTATCCTGTTCATCTTGAATTTCTTCAAGCAGTACCTTACTCCCACTGTCTTTCTTAGAGAGAAACTCTCTTTCAAGAAAGTTACAATCCCGGGCAACAAAGATCTTGTTCTCGGAACGTAGGTAGAAGTAATAAGCCTTGGTTTCCCGTGGATAACCAATGAAGTAGCATTTATCAGATTTTGGTGTAAGCTTATCTGAGATTAATCTCTTAACATAGGCTTCACAACCCCAAATTCTTAGATAAGACAGCACTGGAGCTTCTCCAGTCCATAATTCATATGGTGTCTTTGCTACTGCTTTTGATGGCGCTCTATTTAGAGTGAACACTGCTGTTAGCAGAGCATATCCCCAAAGGGATATTGGAAGGTCTGTGTGACTCATCATAGATCGAACCATATCCAATAAGGTCCGATTTCTCCTCTCAGACACACCATTCCATTGGGGTGTTCCAGGAGGAGTGAGTTGGGATACGATCCCACACTCTCTCAGATGATCACTGAATTCCTGGCTTAAGTATTCTCCTCCTCGGTCGGACCGAAGAGCCTTAATGCTTTTGCCAAGTTGGTTCTGTACTTCATTTTGGAATTCTCTGAACTTCTCAAAAGATTCAGACTTATGTTTCATCAAATAAACATATCCATACCTACTGAAATCATCAGTGAAGGTAATGAAGTACTGATAGTTTCCTCTTGCATTTGTGGACATTGGGCCACACACATCAGTGTGTATCAGGCCCAATAAGTCACTGGCCCTCTCGTTAGGTTTATTAAAGGGGGCCCGCGTCATTTTGCCCATCATGCAGGATTCGCATTTCTCACATGACTCAAAGTCAAATGAGCCAAGAAGTCCATTCGAATGGAGCCTCTTGATGCGTTTCTCGCTGATGTGCCCTAAACGACAATGCCATAGAAACGTTCGGTTTTCCTCATTAGGTTTAAACCGTTTTGTATTAATGTTATAAATTGGCGCGGATTGATCGAGTATGTAAAGCCCATTCGTAAGAGGGGCAGAACCATAGAACAAATTGTTGCGATTGAAGGAACATAATTTATTCTTAACTGAAAAATCATAACCTTCCAAATCCAACAAAGAAATTGAAATAATATTTCTGCTTATAGCAGGTACAAAATAACAATTATTAAGTTCTAAAATCAATCCCGAAGGTAAAGACAACAAGTATGTTCCTACAGCTAGTGCTGAAACTTTCGCTCCATTCCCAACTCGTAGCTCCACTTGTCCTTGCTTCAGCCTTCTACTGTTGCTGAGTGCCTGCATATTAGTACAAATATGAGCCCCACAACCAGTATCCATGACCCATGAGGTATTATCAGAAGTAGTTGTATTAACTTCTATAACAAAAATACCTGATGAAGAAGTCTCGAAAGTCTTCTTCTTTAATTCCTTTAGACCTTCCTGGAATTTCTTACAATCTCTTCTCCAATGCCCCAGTTCTTTGCAGAACCTGCACATGTCAGTAGGCCCAGCCTTGGACTTGGGCTTGGGCTTTGGCGTGTCCTTGTCAGCGACTTGGACACCCTTGGCCTTTCCCTTATCCTTGGCAGAAGACTTCTTAAACCCCTTGCCCTTTTGTACCATAAGCACATTGGGGTCCTTGGCGGTTTTCTTCAAGTTGGGCTCTGCAGTCTTGAGCATTCCGTGAAGCTCAGGCAGTGTCTTACTCAAGCCATGCATGTTAAAGTTCAGAATGAACTGATCATAGCTTGCAGGTAAAGACTGCATAATGATGTCGCAGGCAAGTTCCTGGCTGATTGGGCAGTCGAGTTTCTGAAGATGATCGAGATAACCCATCATCTTCAAGACATGAGGACTCACTGCCGCATTCGCAGCCAACTTACAGTCCAAGAGGTTCTTAACTGTCTGGAACCTCTCGGTCCTAGCCTGCTCCTGAAAAAGCGATTTCAGGCTTGCCATGATCTCGATTGGAGACAATACACTTTCGAACTGTTTTTGCAGCTCAGGAGTCATTGTCACCAACATCAGGCAATAAACATCATTTTCATCTGACGAATGCTTTTCCCAAGCATTGTGCAGAGTCCTGGCAGCATTGGCAAGAGGCCTCTCGGGGAGGGGATCTCGAAGGACATAATCCTTCTTCTCCTGCTTGAGGACCAGCCTCAAGTTCCTTGACCATGTCAGGAAGTTCGTTCCAGTCAGCTTCTCCTTCTCGAGAACAGACCGGATCGAGAATGTGTTTTGTGTGCTTGTAGTAGTCATATCTGAAATATATAAATAAAAGGGTTATTAGTTATTATGTTCAAAATGACTAATCTCGTATTAAAGTGTAATATGATTAATCACGCATTATATTCAATAACCTAAGTTACCCTCAATAGAATATAATGATTCCAAGATCCACATATAACTAAAATTAAAGTGGGCCACTGGCCGTCACCCAACCTTAGCTTATATCGGTAAGCCCTATATCGGCTAATTATATCCGTGATATAACTCTTGGTTGTGAATCTGGGCCCGAGGCCCAATCCACTCTGATGTCTCAAGGCCCGGGACTCCCGATGGCCTAGTCAAGAAAACCGGACTATACAGTCATGTAATCATTAATGTCTGGGACTCCCAATGACATTTATGAATCACAAACCGTCTTACCCACGCAAAAGCAGACATCCTCACACTGTAAGGCCATGAATGCAATTGAATGGGCTTTGACAGCTGACATAGCCTGGACAAGACATCCAACGCTTGATATTATTTGAGGTTCGTAGGTTTATTAAAATCATTCCCAAAATAGAAGATTACTATTTCGGGAAACTTTCTATTTATGGAAACCTACTATTTTTGGAAACTTTCTAAAATTGGAAACTTTCTAAAACCGGAAACTTTCTAACTTTAGAAATTTCTTTAAAATCCAAAACCCGCAAATTCAGAAACTTCTATTTTAAGAAACTTTCTAATTTCAAAATTTCGGAAACTTCAATTTAAAAACGACTTTATAATATTATAAAATAGATTTTAAATTAATCTGAAGAAAGACTCAATTAACTGGCCCAATTGTTTTAACTTCTTGGCCCGAGGCCCAAGAATTGGTCCATGTCCAAGACATGACCCAATTGTCCAATTAATTGACATAACCGGTCTGGTTCATTAAAACTGGTCTAACCAAGTTTTAATTACTACGATGACCACAATTGTCAACCGGTTATTTACTAAACCGGAATTTCTCAATTTATTTGGTCCAACCAAATCAAATTAGAAATTCCTGGTTTAGGCACTAAATCCAATATTTCTTTCGACATTGGATTTCTTATTCCGGTTTAACCAGATTTAATAAAATTATTAAATCTGTTTATTAAACCAGAACGAAGATTTTAATCAAGTTTTAACCGAGCCACCTAACCGAAATCGAACCGGCCCAATTACACCCAAAACCCTAACCGGTCGAGCAAGAGCCGTCCAGCCGCAAGCCGCATGCTCGATCCGAGATCGAGACGCTCGGATTGCCGGACGGGACGCTTGCTCGTGATCGGGACGGTCGGACGAGCTCGGGTCAGGCGGGACGATCGTGGGACGGGATGCTCGGACGAACGCTCCACGATCGCCGAGCGATCGGGACGCGACGCACAGCCGAGACGATCACACACAGCCGGGACGACGGGACGACGCACAGCCGGGACGACGCACAGCCGAGACGCGATCGCCGTGCGATCCACTCGGCCGATCGATCCAGACGCGATCGCCGTGCGATCACTCGGCCGATCGACTCAACCGGCCATCCCGAACCGTCCGACCCATGGCCGATCACCAAAACTCGAGTCATATAGCTCGGTTTTTGTGATTTCGAATGTTTGTTCAGGATTTAATTCAGTTTCTTAACTGTTTTATCTTATCAGTAATTGATTCAAAAACAATTCTAAACAGATTAAACAACCTAAACATGAATCTAAAACAAGAAACCTAAGAACCAATGGCTCTGATACCACTGTTGGAAAGTTCAGTTGATCCTGATTCAATTCTCATATTGATATCAACCTAAACATGCATCAGATCTAGGTGTTCTTATTTAGAATCAAAACATGATCTCACCTTTTACCTGTTTGTTGTAGCGGAAGGATTAGAACAGGTCAGAGATCAGATAGATGCACCGAGGGATGAATCCTCCAAAGGTTCACACACGCTTCACAAGGAAATGGCTGCTAGACCACGAGGAAGAGAGGCGCAGAGAGAGGAGAGGAGCCGCGGCTTGGGATCTAGGGTTGGGGAGAAAAGACTTGGCTTTTAGTCATTAAAAGCCTTCTCTTTTCCCTATTGGGCTTTTGGGCCCAATCTGATTAAATCCCATTTAATCAGACCCATTAATCTTTCTCTCTTAGTACGACAAATGCCTAGCACTATTGTCGTACTTCTGCTATGCCGTTCCAACACATTTTCCTGTTAGCTTAGGCGTGTGACCCATATGGGATCATATAATAAAAGCAATAAGTCCAAGACTTATAGATCATGAGCGGACTCTAGCAAGCCATCATGATCCCCAGTATTATATGACTTATGTCTGATCTCGACATACTCTTACTTTCTAGAGACAGTACCGAGATTACTGGACACAATTCCAACACATGGAGAGATGACTTGCCCGATCGCCAGAGCATGGCTGTACATGCCAGATGGTGAGCCATACCGAGCATCCGTACCCACGGACGATGGAGTTGGACCTAGCCACAGAGACCCCGAGCCCAGTCAGTTACCGGTTATTCCGATGCCAGTTATTCAGTCACCCCGACCAGAGCCAGTGAGGACTTGCCATCTATGCAGAGGACAGGGACATCTTGCACCGAATTGTTTCATGGATCCCCCGGCAGTGCCGACTTCGCCTTGTCAGTTGTGTGGAGGTTATGGTCACCCAACATCTGCATGTTATCGAAGACCGTACCCAGCAGCTCCTTCAGTCTGTTCAGTTTGTGGCCGCGCAGGTCACGATGCTTACCTCTGTCCAATAGCTGAGCCGCAGCACGTCGGAGCACCGTCTCGAGATGCACACCCACCACACCCTCCCGGCGCGCCTGCCAGCGGATACTCCAGCGAGCCGTATTGCCAGTGGTGTTGGGCATTTCGGTCTTGCTGGAGGCATTAGGTTAGGATAGGAGTAGTTAGGCTAGGTAAGTTGGGGGCACTAACTCTATTTTGTCTTGTAGATAGATCGGCGGGTAGGCGACTTTGCGTGTCGTCTTTGACATTTTCTGATGTACAGCGGCGTCGTATGGGTTTTTGGATATGATGACGGCACTATGTAGGAACTCTGATCGTAACCATGTACTAAAAACTTTATTATGTATGAAATATCGTTTTATGTATTTGGTGGATGCAGAGTGTTCGGCTAATCATTTCTAGTAACATAGTAATTATTTGCATGATTGTGGTGGTTATGAAAGCAAATACATTACTGTGTGAAATCAAATGATGAGCGTAACTGACGACCGTTCATCATGACCTGAACCCGGCCGACGACGCATCCGACCGATCATTAGATTGCGTGATTATATGTGTGGTAAATGCTTGTTTTTTTCCTGTTCATTGGTTGCTTGATTGATTGATTGTTTTGTTGTGCCGTAGATCGCGTAGTGCTAGCGTGCGTGGTTTTGTTAGATTGATCGTTCTTCTTTGATCTTGAGGGAAGGTAGGTATTAATTTTGCTCTAGTTGTATTTCAAGTTTCGAACTGACTCGCGGACGGTTGAGTTCAACCATCGATTCACGAGGGCACAGACTTATAGAGTATTGTTATTTAATCACGAGAGACCGTCGGGTACGTGATTAAGTAACCATATATCTATGGGGAAGTGATATCGGGGATAGAGCGAGCATGCGATGTAAATCCGAGACCGAACCTGAACCCGAAAGCGAGATGAAGTGTTGAGATGTCCTTAGTCGAGCACGCCGGACCGCAAAGCGGTAGGGATGTAGCAGCCATCGCGATCGACGGAAAGAAGCCGAGAAGCATGAGGCGTTAGCAAAGAGATTTGGAGGAAGGAACACCGATGTTGGAGTCAGACAGAAGAAAGCTGATGATCAGATTCTTGAAGAGTGTCCCAGAAAAAGGAAGGAATGACGCCATCAGAGAGATATGGAAGTCGAAGCGGAGTGGGGAAGCGTCAGAACGAGTTGGTAAGCAGTCCACCGGAATCGGAATCGATTTGACGTCTGTAAGGGACGAAGAATTCGGGGACCGAATTCCTGTAAGTGGGGAAGAATGTGATACCCCGTATCAAAAATACGGTCAACGGGCAGCAGAAAGTCAACCGAGGGTAAAATCGTCATTTTACCTAAGTCAGGGGTACAATGGTCATTTTACCAAAGTTCGAGACGGAAACCGAGACGGGCCAAATGTTCTTATGTTTTAACATAAAGAATGTTTACAAGACCAGGATTTGAAGAATCGGAGCGGAAACGAGTTTTACGGCTTGTCGGGATGGAAACCGACTAAACCAAAGAAACTTTAAAAATTCATAACCGGAGGTGCGTAAGCCCGATCAGAGTGATTCAAAATGCTAAATTCATCTAATAGCATGAAGAATCTTTTTGTGAAGGTTTAGGGATTTATGGGAGTCCTCGGTGTAGCTTCGGGTTGCTTGTGACGTGTTTTGATTCGTGATTTTCTGATGTTTGATTTTCGGTTCGGCAGCTGCGCCTTTTATGATTTTGATTGTTTATGTATTGTTGTTTACGATTGTTTGTAAAACCGTTAAACGTTGTATTCGATGTTTAACTACTTCAAAATGAAATTGCTTCCCTGATATGAGGTTTACGTCCGAACCGACACAACTCGTTGAAGTAGTGCAAGTAGTACTGCTTGTACTACGGATTTGAGGATAGCGACGTCAAAGACGGATTGGTGCGAGCCTTTGTCTCAAACCGAACTATCTTTGGCTTTGTCCTGTGACGAACTTTTCCCGTTCGACTTGCTCGGGTTCGATCGGTCATGTTCTTGTTTGATTGTTGACCGGTCAGATCGACGGTCAGCGGAGAATGGGAAAGGGGCGTTACAACACAGGCTTTGCGATTGGTTAATCGGTTCAATTGGATTGAACTGGTTATCATGCTTGGTTAAGGTAGATCAGATCGGTTTAAATTGGATGAATTTATTCAATTGGATTGAATTGGTTATCTCAATTGGTATAAACCGATTTGATTGGTTAAGATCAGTTTGATTGGATAAGTCGATTCAATTGAATTGGACCGGTTATCGCGATTAGTTAAAACTGGTTGAATCGGTTCAGCTGGATGGACCGGTTGAATTGGATTTGACCGGTATCTCAATTGGTCTAAAACCGGTTCATTTGGTCATTTACCGGCTCAATTGGATTGACCGGTTATCTGGTTGGTTAAACGTAATCGTTTGGTTTTGAACCAAATGATTAAGAAACCGAACCAAATGACCTAGCCCGCTTTAATTAGAACAAGCAAAACTTAATTAAAATTAGAAGTAAAACATGTTCTAAGCCTATCTGATACACATTGGATGTGTATTAGATCAAAGTTTAGTTTTCAATATGGTCAACTGTCAAGACTCATTTCGTTGTTGTGATAGTCTTGCCAAGATCTTGGTGTCCACAATTCCATGAGTAAGGCATGTAGTAGTGTTGATGGTCTTGCAGTGCTTGACATCAACAATTACATGACCTAAGAGATTGAATTACTAACTTTTGAGTTCCGTTTCCTCAACTAAATATCAAGTGATCTTGATGTCTTGCCCAATCTTGTCTACTGTCAAGACTCATTTCGTTGTTGGACAGTCTTGGAGTCCTTGGTATCCACAATTACATGAGTAAGACAGGTGATCATTGATAGACTTGCAGTGCGACTGTCAATGATCACAAGACTGAAGAGATTGGTTTACTTGACTGGGCCATCAGAAGTTCTGGGCCCAGAGACAACAGAGTGAATAGGACATGGATTGCCTTATCTGCGACCAAGAGTTGTATTGGGTACAATTAGCAATGATTTGCTTACCTAGATGACTAAACTCTGGGTGATGACGAGTCGTCCACTCAGATTTTAGTGATTTATGGATCTTGGATCATTATATTCATAGAGGAAACATTGTTTGAATATAATGCGAGTTTTCTTATTAGATAAGATTTCTCATTTCTTGAACTTCATAACTAAAATTTTCTTTTATTAAAATTTCAGCCTATGTCTAAAACTACTTTCTCGTTACGATCCGTCCTTGAGAAGGACAAGTTAAATGGATCAAATTTCCTGGATTGGTATCGCAATTTGAGATTAATCCTCAAGCAGGAGAGTAAGGACTATGTCCTTGAGAAAGCTCTTCCAGAAAGGCTTGGGACCAATCGCTCGAATGCAGTATATGATGCTTGGAATAAGCATTATATTGATGTGGTAGATGTGCGTGGTATGATGTTGGCTACCATGGTATCGGACTTAAAGAGTCAATACGAGAACATGGAGTCGCCAATAGAGATGATCACCAGCCTGAAGCTGAAGTTTCAGGATCTGGCACGAGTTGAGAGATTCCAGATGGTGAAGTCTCTCACTGAGTGCAAGCTACCAGAGGATGCTCCAGTGAGTCCTCATGTCATTAAAATGATGGGTTACATTGATAACCTGGGGAAACTGGAATGTCCTGTCAGCTTAGAGTTGGCCACTGGCATCATTCTGCAGTCACTGCCGTCTAGTTATGATAAGTTTATCAAAAGCTATATCAAGAATAACTTGACGAAGACGTTGACTGAGCTGCATGGCATGCTCAAAACAGCAGAGCAAGACATCATAAAGGGTAAAAGATTTGAGAAATCTTGTGTTGACAAGGGTAGAGGCAAGGTCGTCCAGATTTGGAATCAGGATAAGCCTGTGTCATCTTATAAGCCCAAGTCCGGCCCATCTGGTGTTAGAAAGTGCTTCTACTGTGATGTCAGGGCATTGGAAGAGAGATTGCATTAAATTCTTGGAAGATTCACAAGAGATGAAGGAGATGTATGGTACTTCTTCTTCAGGTATTGCGTTATTACTTCAAGTTCTACGTATGTATTGGATACTAGTTGTGGTACTGATATTTTAGAAATATGTAGGGCCTAAGCAACAGTAGAACGTTGAGGAAAGGACAAGTGGAACTGCGAGCCTGGTATGGAGCAATGGTTGCTACATAAGCCGTAGAGATTCTCCACTTGTAGGAGCCTTTCAAGCTTGGTTTTGAATTAAGTAATTGCTACTATGTACTTGCTTTAAGCAGAGATGTCTTTCATTTTCTTGTAAGAATTTGGATGTTTTTCATTCTGATAAAAGACAAGTTTTGCTCTTTTGATCTTAATGAAATATTATATGGTAGCACCCCTTTTGATAAATGGGTTTTATGTCTTAAACCAATATACTCTTGAATATAACATAAATACCAAACGGGTTGAGTCTGATAACTTGAAATCTTCAGTACTTCATAACCTTATTGATGGCTTCAGTAAGTATGGATGTGTTCATTTGATGAGACACGAGTAGGAATCCTTTGAGGAGTTCCAAAATGAAGTATATAACCGATTTGACAGAAGTATTGAGATCCTCGATTAGATCGCGGAGGAAAATACTTGAGTCAAGAATTGGGTGATCATCTAAGTGAGTGTGAAGTCATATCACAGCTCTTTTCTCCTGGAAAACTAAATGGTGTTTCTGAGAGAACGAATCGGACCTTATTAGATATGCTCAGATTAATGATGAGTCACAGGAATCTTCCATTATCTTTTTAAAATACGCTCTAAAATGAATATGTTTACGCAAAATAGTTTTCTATCAGAATCAGTTGAAAGACACCATATTGAATGTGGACTGGGTGATTTCCAAGTATGTTTTCTGATTAATTGGGATTGCAAGGTTTGTGTAAGGCAGTTGTCAACAAACAAACTTGAACCCAAATCTGATAAGGGCTGCTTCGCCGGTTGTCCTAGGGAAACCGAGGCTTAGTACTTTTGCAACCAATCCGAACAGTGGGAGTAAAAGTACAACTCGAAGAAATTCGAGAAACACAGGAGGCTGTTCAACCTGTTGAGGGAGAGCAGCGGTTGGATCTACAGAGTGTTGTAGGATCTACACCTGTGGAGCCTGAAGTTCGCTGATCCAAATGGATCCGTCACTAAACCAAGAGTGATTCCTCATGACCGATTGTTGTGATCTGTTGATCATTGAAAAGTGACGAGCCTGCGAAATTCATAGAAGCGAAGGTGAGCCCCAACTCTGAAAATTAACTAGGAATGTATGTTAGCTTCACCGATCCATTTATGGATTGAAGCAAACACCTTGGAGTTGGAATCTATGTTCTGTTAAAACATTCAAAGGTTTTGACTTGATCAGGAACGTATAGAAACCGTGTGTTTACAAGTAAACTAATGGGAGCGTAGCTGCAATTCTCACACCGTATGTTTATAACATACTTAATCTTATAAACGACGTTCTGACGCTAAAGTCTTGTCAAGATTTGGGTCGGAAGTCAAATTTAACGATAGACATGGGAGAAGCCGTGAAAGTTCTTGGAATAAGGATCCATTGGAATGGATTAGAAAGGCTAATTGGATCGTGTCAGAATCCTTATGTTCATAAGGTATTGGACAGTTCAAATGTGCTTGATTCCAAGAAAGGCTTCACACCAAAGGTCTTATGGCAATAATCTTAGCAAGATGGAGTGTCTTTGACACTGGCTGAGCTAGTATCGATCTTAGCAAGATGGAGTGTCTTGGACACTGGCTGAGCTAGTATCTATGAGTGTGATTCCTTTTGCTTATGCAATAGAATCCACCATGAATGCCGTGTTTTGCGCTCGTATAGATGCAGCTTTTGCATATAGCATGACGAGAAGATACCAATATGTTCCGGTAAAAGTCACTGGACAGTTATAAGAAATATCCCCAAGTGTTTGAGAAACACTAAGGATAGGTTCTAGTTCAACTGAGGAAATGACGATTCTGTTAAGAGTAGTTAGACGGACAAAGATGATTCCCGGTTCCCACCTGTGTATGTCTCTTTGTCTGTGTAGCGGCGCTATCTGTTGGAAAGGTCTCCAAGCAGTGGACCGTAGAATAGTGCTTATTAAAGAATAGCGATGTGGTTTGTTGGAATGGTTCCAAGCAAGAACACCGCATCATCTCTCACAACCTAAGCATGAGTTTCGTACTGTTGTTGTAGGTACTAGATATCTGAAGACGTGGTCTAGATTCTAGTGGGTGTTATGTTAGTTATGATGTTCAGATAGACATGCTGTAGTCATGTTTATAAAAAAAAAAAACTGACATCAGCATTATTTGATTATTAGATAATTAAATAATGTTCCCAAGTATTTTATGTTCATTTTATAGGTCATCAAGTTGAGGACTTGATCATGAAACCCTATAAGTAAAAGATGACATAAATTATGATTGTCCCTATTCGAGGTTGTCAAAGTGGGACACTGACAACCGCGAGAGACTAGATTGTGAGGTGACTGTTGACTAAGTTTCATGGAGTCAATGATATGAGTATCACAGTCAGTCACATAGATATATGTTGGTGAACATATGATCGGACATGACCCGCTAATGAGAACACTACAGGATAGTTATATATGTGTCATGAGAGGTTCTCATTACGACTATGGAGTATAGTCCTTAGACCTGAGTTCATCATGCTTTCTAGCATATGAATTGATGCACTTTGACCTTGTCAAACGTCGATCCGTAAATGGCGGCTATAAAGGCATGGCTTAGGTGTATCATGAAGTATGTGTAGAAACAGGGATGGAACAAGAAGGGATTTGTCCCTCCTATATAACAGGAGATAAATATCTCAGGGCCCATCGAAGATTTGATACTGAGAAAATGCATGGCCGTGCTCAAACGAGGTGATTGTCAGTCGTTTGTTTTATCAGTATAGATCAGGAGTTCGATGAACCGTATGTTGGCTATAATAAGGATGACACAGTTTCTTGCCTTATGCCACATCGAGATATAGCGATAAAGGGATTATGGGAATAGATGATTCCAATACAAGTGGCAGATTATTGGGATTATGTCCTGAAATCATATTGTACTTACTCTAAAGATAGTTGTATTGTCGAGATCGGACAATTCATGTGATACTGGGTAGTCATAATGTTTTGCTAGAAACCGCTTATGACAAATGAGTTGTAACTCATTTCTAGTATCGTGTGAACCTACAGGGTCACACACCTAAGCAAGATGGATACACTTAGTATGGGATTGATCATTGGCATATGATCCGATCAATGTGTATTGTATACACATTGAATTGAGTTTTGAAGAGGTGTGTCGATCGATGCAATGAGTGTGTCGATCGACGCAGGTTTTCGAATGGGTGTGTCGATCAATACAGTGTGTGTATCGATCGATGCACATTGGGCCTCGAGACTGACGTTTCGAGTTAATGACTTAAACGAGTCGGGTTTGATCCGCATGTCATTTTAGGTCATCCTAGGTCGATATATAATGTCTTATATGATCGACCTGAGGCCGAGCCATCAGTGTCGCTTCTCAGAGAGAAAGCAGAGACACAAAAACTCAAAAGATCCACAAGAGATCCGATTCCCGGCACTAGCATCCCGGCGGATTCCAGCTTGTGTGCGTGTGGACTACGATAGAGGCGCAGCGATTGAGGCGCTATAGATCTCGTTTACCTGCTCCAATTTCCGCTGCCAATCTCCAGGTAAACACGAGGTCAGTTCTTAGATTCAATTACCTAGACCCTAGATCCTAGGGATTCCAACAACCGTTACCTTTTGAGCCATATATTTTTCCTTCAGAGCTATGTTGGCCACTGCTACAATATCATGTGCTTTAAGTATTTTAAGTACCTCGCTAACTAGATCTCCAGTCTCCATTCCTTACCTAAACAAAGCCAGAGATGATTGTTTCATACTCAGACGAATACAAATCAAACCAGGCTAATGATAACATAGTATTCACGGATGAAAAGAATTCAAACCAGATGTATTCAAAAACTAAACCAGTGATGATTTCATACTGAGATATCAAAAACATGATGATCGAAAATTCAACAAACAAAACCAAGCCACAAAGATGATATGCGCATCAGACGAGAGAAATGATTAGATTGAGATTCAAGAAATTCAAAGAAATGTTTACTTGATTTGTGGAAGTGATGTTTGGAGCAAGAGGCAGAGAAATTTGAATGTTGAAATTGTGCGAGAGATTCTAGACCAAGTGATCTTCATAGCAAGAGTTAAGAAATTCAATTGGAAATTCAAAAACAAAACAACGAAAATTTCAAAATCAAAACTAAGCCACCGAGATGATACACCTCATCATACGACAGAAAACAAAGAGAGGGAGATTAGATTGAGATTCCAGAAATTCAAAGCTAAGCGAGAAAATGTTTACCTGTTCGTGAAGCTTTTTCCGGAAGTGATGTTCGGAGAAGATTTTGTTGGTGATGATCTCTCCTCTCGCCCTTGATTTGCGGAAGTCGTTAGAACGAATGAAGACCCACTCTCGAGTAGCTCGATCCTTAGTCCATCGAGGTCGATCTTTTCTGGTTCGAGCAACCCTTCGACTAATATGTCGTTCTCTGGGCCCAATCGACCGAGCCACGGCGATTAAACCTAGTCTGATAAAAAATCGAAACTTAAATAAAAAACTCAGATTTTCGACTTTTCATGCTTAAAATCGATTTGTACATATTAGAAAGTTTTGTGTATAAAAGATAATAAAAACGCAAAGAAACGAAGATATTATGTGCAAAACGTCAATGGCAGCTGAAAATTAGGTTTGCATAGGATAGAACTCAAGGAAAAAGATGAAAATTTACAAAATATCCTTAATTAATGAAAACAATTTTTTTACAAAATATTACAACTTCTCTACTGGAATCCTGGTTCAGGACACTACAGGCGTTAAACCTTACCACTGGCCTACTGTAATTTACTCTATCATTTTACTATAATAATATATAATGTATCTGAAAGTTAAAATATTCTTAAAATTAGATCCCAATTAATCCCGCGTAATTTCTGAATTTTCAGGGGCTACACATGAGCAATAATAAAAATTGCTGAATAAAAATTTGTGTGATTTGATAAATTTACAGAATAATAAAACATAAATATTTCACAAATAATCTATACAAATTTTATTTTTCTGTTTACTGGATTTTTATTATTTTAAGCATCGTTTTTTATTGAAACTTTTACGTAATCGTGTTTTAAAAGCAACTAATCAATGCCTACCTTTGACTCTCCCCTCTAGTCTTCTAGCAAAGACCCAGACACATTTTTTCTCTTGCTCTTTGTTTCAGACCTTGACCTTTTCTCTTCAGTGTATTTGGGCTCCTTGACCTCTCTGTCTAAAAGCCGAGTATACAAAAATGTCCACGTCCACATTGGAGAACTCAACGCTTATTTTTTCACTAGTTTTGGACGCACGTTCATAAACTGATATCATTTGTACAACAACGACGGGAGGAAGAACAAAAAAACAGTGCAGAAAGTAAAAAACTATATATGAGTTGGTACAGTTTATGACTGTGAGTTGGCAATTACAGACATTTTGTGGACGTATGGAGAGGTTTCTAGATGCAGTTAAAGATATTTTGTTCGAATCCATGATGTAACCGAAACCGACACAAAATTCATGCAGCCAGTAGATACAAAATACTTGGTGTAGGTTTATAATTGGTTTACCTTTATTATGTTTGCATAAAAATCAATAACCCAAAAATCAAAGAAAATCGAACCGTAATCAAAACCTCATAAATATTTGAATGGTTCATCAATTTTTATATCCAAATATTTGAATCGAATCGAAAATTCATACTAACAAAAATACAATTTGTATACATAAAAATATTAATTGCATTTAAAATGTAAAATTAATCGAATTACTAAAAAAACTAAATTATATAAAATAATCTAAATATCTTTATATGAAATTCATGAAACTACCCTAACCTAGTCTTTCCAACACTTTCAATGGCTTCTATTTCTTCATTTTCAAAAAAAAAAAAAGATTTTTTAGATTGGATAAAACCGAATTATACCGTTTCTTTTATTTTTAAAACTTCGATTCAATAAGACCATTTGGTCGAATGTTGTATAAAGACATATATTCCTACAAACATAACTACTACAACATTTATGCATTCGTAAGACATTTATCTGAATTATCCAAACTATTCGATATTTGAATCTGAAATACCTAATATTTTATCTAAATTATTATAACTTATCTGAATTGAACTGTAACCGTTTTTTAGATATTAGCATGTTTTTAATTTTATTATTTGAACCAAACTAAAAATCAAGTATCAAATCAGAATCGAGTCGAACTAGAACTTCGTGAATATTCAATCAACAGTTCTTATATTTCTATATCAGAAAGAATCAAAACTTAAAAAGACCAAACTGAATGGTGAAAGTCCAAATAATTAAAAAAACATTCATTATTGAATACTTGTTATTAATTGGTGGAACACGTGAGTAGAGGTGCGTAGAGTCAAAAACGTGGCAGAGGAGCGGACCACACGAAGTAGAGTGTGTTTTGTTGGTTTCGCCACGTAAGCTCAAAAGAGACTTAAACTGAAACCGCCGAACGAATCTTAAATGAAGCGAACACCCAAACAAAAATCAAAATTCTTTTATTTTCTTTTCTCTCTCCTTCTCACTGGTTGGCTCTCTGCCCCAAGACACCACCTTTCTCTGCAAAAATCTCTGCTTCCTACCCTAACATATGTCTCCCTTCTCTCACTTTCTTATTACTATTATTACCTCTCACCATTACTCTTATTTACCACTTTGCCACAACCATCTTCTTCATCTTCAAGAAAGTTTTTAGGGTTTTTGATTCTCCACATTGTACGCCACTCCGTTCAATACACCTTGGTATTCCCAAATCTTGACGTTTGGGGTATTCGGTTTGTCGTTTCCTTATTTAATACCCATATTATAAATCGTTCCAAGTTTTGTTTTTTCTTCATAGCTTATCTGGGTCTCTGTTTTTTGAGCTCTGTGATTGTTAATTCTTTAATATTTTTTGCCTTATCTGTTGTTCTGTTACCACATGTTCATCGTTTAGCTAGCTTCTACTTGATTTTTTCACTTACTAAAATGGTTGTTTGAGTGTGATCTACTATGGTTTTGCTTTATTTTGGCTTACTGAGCTTAAACCACTAACTTGCAGTCATTATCAGACAAGAGATGATGGGTGTCGAATCTTAAAGTTTTAGGACAGAGAGAGAGAGAGAGATCTTGTGTCTGAGTTTCACTGTTTGAAAAAATGGGGGAGTTTAGGAGGCATTCTGTAGATGTTCCCATCACAAGAACGCTTGTGGCTCTTAGAAGGGTTCGGTCACTGAGAGATCCTTGTACTAATTCAATGAGCAAGTTTGCTTCTTTGCTTGAAAATGTCAAATGGGAAACTGGTTCCAACAATGGGATCTCACTGCAGTTTGTGAATGATGATGCTTGTAAGGTTGATGATGGCCCTGTGGGGTTGATTCCTTTTGGATCATACTCGATAATGGAGGAGCTTGAGAATGGTTGTGATCTTCACAAGTTAAGCAACAGGGTGCTAAATGTTGAAGGAGACGCTTGCTCGAGGAGTAAATCCCCGTCAAGTGAAAGATCTTGTGGTGATTTACCGGTTAAAGTTAGGGACTTATCATGTAACTTGCCTTCAACTATTCATGCTGGGGATGCAGCTTCAGCGGGAAGATATATAGCTAGCTCTGTTGGTGAATATGGTAGCCATGTAGGTAGTCCAATGACCTCAACAAATCATAGTTATGGAGATGAAGATGTTGATTTTGAGAATGAATGTAACCGTGGTTGCGGAATCACCTATTGCTGGTCAAGAACGCCGAGGTATAGAGGATCAAACCAATCCTCTGACGTAGAAGAATATCCTCTACTATCTGGAAATGGTGACAGCAATGTTGTGACACCAAGTCATGAAACTGTGTCTAGGAGTCTGAGTCAGAAATTCAGACCGAAGTCTTTTGATGAGTTAGTTGGACAAGAAGTTGTAGTGAAATGTCTCTTGAGCACCATTTTGAGAGGGAGGATCACTTCTGTTTACCTTTTCCACGGTCC
Organism: Orychophragmus violaceus; assembly: GCA_030180135.1. Classification (NCBI taxonomy): domain Eukaryota; kingdom Viridiplantae; phylum Streptophyta; class Magnoliopsida; order Brassicales; family Brassicaceae; genus Orychophragmus; species Orychophragmus violaceus. The sequence goes on along the minus strand of CM058239.1, from coordinate 10,781,681 downwards.
TCGTGGGACTGGTAAAACATCGACATCTAAGATATTTGCTGCTGCTTTAAACTGTCTTTCACAGGCTGCACATAGTAGACCATGTGGCTTGTGTACTGAATGCAATTCACACTTCTCTGGAAGAAGCATGGACGTGAAGGAAATGGATTCTGCTAAACTAAACCGGCCTAGCTACCTCAGGTCTCTCATCAAAAGCTCATCTCGTCCTCCGGTTTCATCAAGATTTAAGGTTTTCATCATTGATGAGTGTCAGTTATTATGTCAAGAAACTTGGGGTACTCTCTTGAACAGTTTGGACAATTTCTCTCAGCATTCGGTATTTATACTGGTTACATCAGAGCTAGAGAAGCTGCCGCGTAACGTGGTCTCACGGTCTCAGAAATATCATTTCTCTAAAGTATGTGATGCGGATATATCGAGTAAGCTGGCAAAGATTTGTATGGAAGAAGGTATTGATTTTGATCAGGGTGCAGTTGATTTCATTGCTTCTAAATCTGATGGTTCACTTCGAGATGCTGAGATAATGCTTGATCAGTTAAGTTTGCTTGGTAAAAGAATAACAACATCTTTGGCCTACAAGCTTGTAAGTTAACACATCTTTCTTGCATATTTGTAATAAGAACATGTAATAGCTGTGAATAAACATCATACTTTATTTCATTTTGTAGATTGGGGTTGTTTCTGATGATGAATTGCTTGACCTGCTTGATCTTGCCCTGTCTTCTGATACTTCAAACACGGTTATAAGAGCGAGGGAGCTTATGAGATCCAAAATAGATCCAATGCAGCTTATTTCCCAGCTAGCTAATGTCATTATGGACATCATTGCTGGAAAATCTCAAGAAAGTAGTTCAGCAACCAGACTTCGGTTTCTTTCAAGGCATACTTGTAAGCACCAAATGTGATTAACTTCAGTATTGTCTCTAAATGGAACCTGTCCTAACTCTTTATTACATGTCGTCATATTATACAGCTGAAGAAGAATTGCAGAAATTGAGTAACGCATTGAAGATACTGTCTGATGCTGAGAAACATTTGAGAGCATCGAAAAACCAGACGACCTGGCTCACTGTGGCACTTCTGCAACTTAGCAACACCGACTCATCTTCTTTCGCAACTAATGAAAATGGAATGTGTTTGAAAAGCCAAAGAAGCAAAGGTCTTTCATTTATACATAATGCTTTTTCATTATTCATGTTTCTTCATAGTTGCTAGCTATAGAACTGACCGTGGTCATATATATATATATATATATATGTAGATGTAGACCTCTCCAGCACATCATCGGATTGTCCTGGTGATGTCGTTAAGGCAGAAACCGAAGACTGTCAAGAGAACAACTGTAAAGAAACAGTTGAAACTGTGTGGAAAACGGTCACAGAGTTGTGTTGTTCAGATTCACTAAAGAGATTCTTGTCGAAACGAGGGAGGTTAACTTCTCTTATTATTGACAAAGGTAGCTAAGATACTCTAAAGTTTAAGTTTGGTTCGTATCTCGATCTCGAAAGCAGCTTTCTTGATAAGTAAATCCATATGTTTCAGTTTCAGGTGTGGCAATAGCTGAATTGGAATTCTACACACCTCAACATGTTACAAGAGCTGAGAAATCATGGAAAATGATTGCAGACTCGTTCCAATCCGTGTTAGGATGCAATGTTGAAATCCGAATGAATCTTGTTATCTCTGCTTGTTCTCCACCAAAGAGTGCTAAAGCAGCAGCAAGTCTTTTCTTTGGACTATTCAGTTGTTCTCGTAGAATGCTACACAAGACTTATCTGACTACTAGAACCGACCCTGATTACGCATCTGAGCAGCACGTAGTTACAAATTCTCTGAGAAGTTGCCAAGGAAATCTCTTGAGGGCTCGAAGTGTACGTTCTTCAGCTAATGTGTCGTCGCGAATGAGTAGTGCGAGTGATCAGGGCGATGCACATTCTGTTATGTGTACTCCGGGTGACAAAGGGTAACAGATGATACATTTGAATGTTAAGTTGTTTTTGTGTGATTTGGATAGGTTATTGAAGTATATGCTCTGCCTCTGACTTTGTGCAGGCCAGAAGATGACGCTGATGTGTTGTGTTGGAGGAGGACTCCCCTAGGCAAGGTAAAACATATTTACTAGTCCTAAGAATTCAGTATGGTTTGGTTCGGTTTTTCTTTTCTTTCAGGTCTGAAATGGTTTATCAATGTCTTGCAGGGTCAGGGAGAGACACAGAACAACAAGAGCTCACGGCTTATTGGCCGTGTCCTTCCCTGCACTGCGGCTGGTTAAATGAGCTTGATGACATTCCCATTTTGTGGAACCGTTAGGTTTAGCAAATCAAATGAGACCTGTTTTGTGACAAGTTATCGAAAATGTATAGTTGCACAATATCTTTCAAGACCGTATATTAGATTATCATATACTACCAATCATTTAAGGACATGAATCATTTATCGCCTAAAGTGAACCCGTTTATTTGCCTGAGCTCAAATGATGAAAGCATAGGCTACTATGTCTAATCTATATATGATTAGTACTCTCCATCTAAGTTATTTACATCATCAAAAAAAAAAAAAAAATCAAGTGAACTTTACAAAAAAAAAAGTTATTTAACATCATTTTTTTGTCACAATTTAACATCATTTATTTATCTAAAACTACTAAATCCGAAAATTATAAATTTAAATATACACTCAAATGGAAAGGATTTTTTGGACTGGCAATTCGTATTTGAGGGTAAGGAATCAAACAGAGGTGTGGGCTCAAAGTGTGATTCGTGTTGGACTACTTCAGTCGTATGTGGCAATTCGTGTTTGCTGTAATTGTCTCTGTGTCATGCACCGTTCTTCAATGAATTCAAAGTTAGTTGAAAAAAGTACACACTCAAACAAGTCCAAATGAATTTCATTATTAAAAATTATATAACAAAAACTTTGAAATTCATTATGCAAAAAGATTAGGGCAGATTATATGATCTTTTAGATTTGATCAAACAAAATATTTATATTCAAAATAAAAAATTGGAAAAATACAAACATAAATTATTAACTTACATGAATGACAACAAATTATGACAAAACAATATTTTAGAAAAAATCAAATATACAAGATCTATAGGAAAAAAGATGAAGTCGAAGAAAATAATTTAAATTATTTCACGTCACATATAAACGATAATGAATTTATTAACTAAGCCGACAAAAAAAATTATAAATATAGTTCAAAAAAATTCAAAAATAGATTTACGCTCATATAACAAAATTTAGCATGTATTTAAGTTATATTAAAAATATCTCAAATATGAATGTAAAAAATGTAAATTTTCAAGAAAAGATAAATAAAAGTATAAATGTATTAAGTAATTTGGAGTTACTCATGGATGAAAGGGATGTAAAAAGCAAAATGAAGGTTGTAATATTTATGAAGAAAAACTGACAAAATATTGACTAAAAATGTAACAATTAAAAAGCAAATAAAACATATAAATCTAAAAACAAAATGAAGGAACATATAATCTCTAGTAGCCATGGGCATTCGGTTCCTCGGATCCGATCGATTTCTATAGAGGTTTCGGTTCGCTTCCAGTTCGGTGCCGGATCCAATAATCTAGGAACCGTGAAATATTCGATTAATTTCGGTTCTTATAATATTCAGTTATTTGTCGAATATCCATTTTTTTACCTGAGTACCAGTTTTGGACCCGGATAAAATGGATTTTCGGATAACCAAATACCCGTTTTATACTCAAATATTTGTTTTGTATCCGAATAGACAAAAAATATCCGAATTAAAACTTAATATGTGAACAGAAAACATGGATTTCAAAATATTTAGTCTTAAAACATGGATTTGAATGACTTCATCTTTGAGACTTTGACTCCTCAGTCTTCCAATTTGCCAATATCTGCTTCTAAAAATCATAAATATGAAATTAGAACTTTTAAAAGAAATTTATAAGGTATTATTTGGTAAATATTAGTGAGTAATTTATTAGTAAGACAAACCCATTATGATTATAACGACTAGATCACAAACTTCTCTCACAGAGTTACAGTGTTAACCAACAACCATATGGTAGAAACAAAAGGACCAAATTTCATCACTACACAATAAAGTAATCTAAGCTTTAATAAGCTGCTTTTTTATGGAAGGTTTACGTTCACTACTCAAAAAAAACTTGTCCAGTTATTAACAAGAAAATAAAAAACTTAGACTTACTTCTTTGAATGCTATCTTGCTATTCAATCTCCAATAGCAATGGTTCAATGGTAATAGAATTTTTATTACTCATCCGAATCTCACACTTCAACCATTGTTCAGCACACATCAAAACTTCAATGGTTAAGTGTGTCAAATAACTCCTACTCGGATCCAAATGCAACCACTTGTGCTAAATGTAGATTCAAATACAACAGAAGAAACTTGTAATGCAAGTACATCCGTTGCTACTTGTGATATAACATGAAACTTTGGAGTATTAACCTTCTACCACGAGAGAATATCATATTCAGTTCCTTAAAAATCTGATGGATTCTCCACATCGTCTGATACAACTCAAACTCAGTAGATGATTCTTGATATCATGTTTCTAGTGTCATCTCTTTGTAAGCCAAATCAATTTTTTTACAACCTACACGACCACGCCTAGCCACGTTCAGTCTACCTAACCTTTGAAGGCCATTATCTTTGTACTGTGAAGATGATGATCCATTTCCTTGTGTGCTTGATGCAATACTTGTAGTTATATTCACAAAACTATAATTAGAAATATACTCTTGAAGCAAATTTTCAAAATATTCATCATTGATTCATGCATCTAATTAGCATTCAAGTTGTCTTTCCTATATAACTTGTCAAAACAAAGCTGAGCAAATTTCATTTTGGTCATCAGGTCAAACACACTAGCTACTATCAACATCAGATTCAGCCATGTTTTTCATTGAATGGATCCCAATACTTATCTAATTTAGAAATGATACCTTCAGTCTTCTTCTGCAACTCTTCATCAGGGTCCAAGCTCAATAAGGTGAGGGATCTTTGAATTAATACAATCATATTATAAATCTTATGAGACATCACCGAAGTAGATGCATAAAGGATAAGAGTAGCTTTATAAAAGATTTCAAGGAAGCTACTTAACCTGACTACAACCTCCCAATCTTCTTTATCAAGCGGTAGAATCATCTTAACCTTTTGCAAACCCACCTTTTCTCGAAATTGATCATTATATAGCTTGTCCTCAGCTTCCATCTTATTAAACAATTCCCTATATTTCATAGTTATACTCAACATCAAGTAAGCTGAATTCCATATGGTATTGCAATCCAATGACAGGCTTCCCCTTTTCATATTCTTTTGTGACTCAACAAACAGCTGAAATGAATTCAACCTTAGTGTACAAGACTACACATAACTCACACCATTCCGAATAGCAGTAATCATTTCGTCCATCCTTCACAATTAAGTTGATAATGTAAGTAACACAACATATATGTAAAAAACTCACCATTGAGGACTAGTGAATCAGCTCCCACTAGGCTGAATGCTTCTTTAAATCTCTTCTTTACAATGCTGTTAGTAGTTGCATTATTCACTATAATGCTAAATTTTTTTTTGATGTCCTACTCCTCTACACACTGTAGAAAAACAGCAGTTATGGTTGCACTTTTGTGGTTACTTATATTTTTGGAACCGATGGTCATCTTCTTTAATTTCCAGTTACAATCATTAAAGTGTGCAGTGATTAACATATAACTTGACCAGGTGTTGGGAGCTACCCATATATATGTAGTTAGAGACAATCTCTGCTTATTATCACCAAACACTTTCTTCATTTTGGTTTTCTTTCTCACAAACATCCTACAATGTTTCTAGTTGTTGTTTTTCTAGAGTGAAGCTGATAAAGCTGAACTTTTTTTTTTTTTGCAGAAATGCCTCCAAATCATATCTTTTACGAAAGATCTCTCCTATAATTAACATTTCATTTGTAGCTTCTCTCCACACATATTCAAAAACTTTACATAACTGAAGACTCCTATCACCAGCTTCATTTAGAACCTGTTGAGAAAAAGAAAAATGTTGAGTCAACACTTCAATGTTTAAATCAACCTAACAAAGTCAATAAATATATACTGCACAAAGTCAAAGCCAACATATATATTAACTATATCGAAACTGAGCTGGTTATGTATGTACAATATCAAGGTTTTTATGTCAAATATTCACTTTTTGTATAATATAAAACACATACACCACTAATTTGTATATATTAGTTTTTTTAAAAATTAGAAAACGTGTGATGTTATGTGTATATGTCCAGTGGACTAATCAGATAACAGATTTAAATTAATTCTGATTTTATGTTTTTTAACTGATTAAAAAACATGGACAGTCTTTGTTCATCCATCTTATCACATATACTAACCAAATCCATATAATCAAATCTAACACCATAAGAAAAATATGACAAAAGTAAATGACTATCCAAGAAAATAATTAAAAGAATTTGTTGAGAATGGGAAGAACTATGGACTGCTACCCAAGACTTATATTTCATATAAGAAGATTTAGTATGCTTTTTCAGATTAGTGGTATCGGATGATGATGCACAAGATATTTTCTTCCCAAAGTATTTACAAGTAGCCTTGTCATATTTGTTTTTTATGCGTGTAAAATGAAACCACACATCAGATTTTGCTCTCTTGTTTCCCTTGTTAAAACTTTTCTTCTTAGCTTTCCTTTGTTAGAGATGGAGATCCAGTTTCATCTTCATGAGTTGATTCATCTAGCATATCATTATCTGGTTCTTCATCAACTTCTATATTTGTTGGATTTGGATTAGAATCCATTTGAAACATCGACAACAAAAAATAATGAACGACACCATTTGATATCAACATGAATGTACAACTGAAGTTCCATTCGATAATCATCATATAAAAAATAGCATACAAAAGACAACATGATAACATGAAAATTATAAAAACTGAAATTAATAATTTTTAATTCCATTTCTTTCCGACTAGTTCTTTTCATGTGTAGATGAAAAATAAATGATTAATTTTAAGAAATTATTAATAATTTAACTTATATATTTTATCTTTAATATTAATAATAATTAAAAATTCATAATATAATTTTTTTTTAATAAACATATCTAATAATATCTTAGATCAAATAATAAATACAATACTAAAATTATCTAATTTTATAACTTTTATTATTGAAATTATATTTCTGAATATAATAAAATAATTATTTAAATCAATATAATATATAAAATTTTAAATTCATAATATTATTTTCAGGTGTAGATGAAAAAATTATTAATAATTTATCTTATATCAAAATTTAATATTAATAACAATTAAAGATTCATAATATAATTTTTTAATAAACATAACTAATAATATCTTAAAATCAAATAGCAAATATAATATTGAATTATCTGATATTTTTATAATTTGTTTTATTATTGAAATTATGTATATCTAGTAAATATAATAAAAATAATTGTTTTAAAAATATAATAAATAAAAAAATTAATTTATAATTAACTTATTTAAAAAAAAATTAAATCAATTTTTATATTTATCATCTTACTTTTTATTTTTATCTAGGATCATACATATTTTTAAAATAAAATAAAATTTATTTTAAAATTAATATAATAATTAACAAAATTATCAATATAAATTAAAGTTAATATAATAAAAACATAATTTCATTAAGGGTAATCAAATACACAACCATTTTGATACTGAAAAAAATAAAAAGATTTCATAATTAATACAAAGATTTTTGAAATTAAAATTTTAGACTTTTTTAACATAAATAAATATCCGAGAAATAATTTTGGAGTATATGTTTTCATTACCACTTTCACTATTTCCTTGATTAGGAAAACACAATACTTGACAAAAAAAAAACAACACAATACTGTTGATAAAAAAAAACACAATACTAATCCATAACCCTAGTCCGTTGTCTTTGGCAAGGCGACACATGTTACGAGCGATCTCCACCGTTGAAACGATAACACGTGGCGAGAGTCTTTGTGATGAGACCTTTGATGAGAAACCGTAGCCGTAGCAGCCTCCATTCGCCAAAAGCTATTTTTTTTTCAATCCAATCTTCTGCAGATTCCTCAGAAAACATTTACTACAATCCTCTCTCAAAATCCTCTATTTTCTAGGAAAGTTTCGCTCAGCTTGATACTCGTGTTCTGCTTTTGGATCTAAGCTCCGAAACTCCTACTTCTTACCACGGATCTCGCTTAGTTGAGGGTTCGCGTCGTTGGAGGTTTCTACACTTTGGGGGTATTTGATATTTTCCTGGCTCGAGAGCTTGGCCGATTACGAGGTGAGGTGATCACATTCAATATTTGAACATCACATTTACTTTTGAGTTAATAGTTTCAATATTTCCCAGATGTTTTCTTTTTTTCTTTTCGGGATTTTCAATGTTTTCTCCGGCTTGTTTTTGGCATTTGATCATGTCATGATTGATTCATTGCTGAATATGAGAAACAACAGCTGTTGAAACCATGTTTTGTTCTTTGGAATTCACGGTTTTGGGTTATGGATTGGCTTAGATCTCCATTTACGTCGTTGGCATTGGTTTTAGGTTTAAAAGATTCAAGTTTGCTATAGCTCAAAATTGTTTTCTTGGCCTTATAAGATAGCTAGCCGTGTTGATATTATCGGATTGATTTTAACGATGTTCCAGTATTAGGGTATTGAGAATGATGGCATCAAAGGAAGGGTTTCTCACAGATGAGCAGAGAGAGATGATGAAACTTGCAACCGAGAATGCAGTCAATCATCACTCGTCTTTGCTATCAGAGCATCTGCCCAAACCATCTGCTACTGCTGCTGGGAAAGCTTATGGTGGCTCGAACGCTGTGAAACATAGAAGGTCTCATGCGGGGAAGTCTGTCCGTGCAAAGAAGGGTGAGTTACTACTAGCTCAGGGGATGGCGTTTGGGTTGCATATATATTATCCATTTAGTTCAACTTCCTTTGTTCTGATCGATTCATTATTGTTTCAGATGGGTGTGGTGGGAAAGGAACTTGGGGAAAACTTATTGACATTGATGCAGACTATCAAATTGACCGCAATGATCCAAATTATGACAGCGGAGAGGTATACGTCTCTTTTCTTACATGATGTCACTTATCATGATTGATTACTTTGTTGCCGAAGGGCTCAAGCAAAATTCTTTTTGTGTCCATCCACTGTTCCAGTTGATTTCACAATAGTTTTGTCAGAATGTTCATTTGGATGTTAATAAGGTCAGCTCTTGTTTCTCGTTATATATTAGGAACCATTCGAGCTTGTTGGTGCAACTGTTTCAGACCCGTTAGATGATTACAAGAAAGCTGTGGCTTCCATCATTGAAGAATACTTCAGCACTGGTGATGTCGATGTGGCAGCAGCTGACCTCATTGAACTTGGTTCAAGTCAATATCATCCTTACTTCATCAAGCGGCTTGTTTCTGTATCCATGGACAGACATGACAAAGAGAAGGAAATGGCCTCCGTGTTACTTTCCGCGTTGTATGCTGATGTCATTAACCCGAACCATATAAGAGACGGATTTGTTCTGCTGCTCGAGTCAGCTGATGACTTCGTGGTGGATATACCTGATGCTGTCAATGTTCTTGCTTTGTTCCTGGCACGTGCTGTTGTGGATGACATCCTTCCTCCAGCTTTTCTTCCTAGGGCAACCAAGGCACTTCCAGTATCTTCCAAAGGATACCAGGTTGTCCAAACTGCAGAGAAAAGCTATCTTTCAGCTGCACATCATGCCGAGCTAGTTGAAAGAAGATGGGGTGGAATGACTCGGACGTCTGTTGAGGAAGTCAAGAAGAAGATTGCTGACATTTTGAAGGAATATATGGAGACTGGTGACGCTTATGAGGCATGTCGCTGCATTAGGGAATTGGGCGTGTCTTTCTTTCATCACGAGGTTGTGAAGAGGGCTTTAGTTACTGGCATAGAGAGTAACACATCAGAAACACTTGTATTGAATCTGCTGAAGGAAGCAGCTTCAGAGAACCTGATAAGCTCTAGTCAAATGGTGAAGGGGTTTTCCAGGTTAAGGGAAAGCCTCGATGATCTTGCTCTTGACATTCCTTCAGCTAAAGCCAAATTTGATTTGATGGTTCCAAAGGCTATCTCAGGTGGTTGGCTTGATGCTTCATTTAGCCATCCCTCTGGTGAAAGTGGACGACAGCAGATCGAGAATGAGAAACTCAAGCGGTTCAAGGAAGAGGTTGTGACCATCATTCATGAGTATTTCAGTTCAGATGACATACCTGAGCTCATACGCAGTCTTGAGGATTTAGGAGCACCCGAGTACAACCCAATATTTCTAAAGAAGCTGGTAACACTTGCTCTGGACAGGAAGAATCGTGAGAAAGAAATGGCATCTGTTCTCCTCTCTTCTCTTCACATCGAGATGTTTACCACAGAAGATGTCGCAGATGGTTTCGTCATGCTCTTAGAGTCTGCAGAAGATACAGCTCTTGACATCCTGGATGCTTCCAACGAACTTGCTCTCTTCTTAGCTCGAGCTGTGATCGACGATGTTTTAGCACCATTTAACCTTGAAGAGATCAGTAGCAAACTACAACCAAACTCAAGCGGGACTGAAACCGTGAAGATGGCTAGGTCACTTATCTTTGCTCGACATGCAGGAGAGAGACTTCTACGTTGCTGGGGAGGTGGAACCGGTTGGGCAGTGGAAGACGCAAAGGACAAGATATTGAATCTCCTGGAGGAATATGAAAGCTCAGGTCTCGTATCAGAAGCATGCAAATGCATCCATGAGCTGGGCATGCCTTTCTTCAACCATGAGGTGGTGAAGAAGGCGTTGGTCATGGCCATGGAGAAGAAGAATGACAAGATGGTGCTGGAACTTCTCCAGGAGAGTTTTGGTGAAGGGCTCATAACCATAAACCAGATGACTAAAGGGTTCACTAGAGTCAAAGACGGGCTGGAAGATCTTGCTTTAGACATCCCAAATGCTAAGGAGAAGTTCAGTGAGTATGTGGAGCATGCAAAGAAGAACGGTTGGGTCTCGTCCTCGTTTGTAACTTCCCTAGCTGAAGTTGCTTAAGCTAAGCTAACCAATGTACAAGTTTCTTTCTGTCTTGAGCATCCCTGTGGTTGTTTTTCTGCAATTTTAGGCTTTGAGAATTCTGCAAAGGGAGCTCGAATGTTAAACGTTTGTTTTCTTCAGGACACCAGTTTTTTTAAAATAAACTTTTATTGCTCTGAATTTAAGTTTGGGACCATTTTGTTAGAAAAGCGCAAATGTTGGATCAACTTTTAATTATTTGTTTTAGTACTTAAAATTAATTGAACACCAATATATGCTGACTACCAAAGAAGGAAGAAGTCTTGAGGCTAATAAATCTCAAAATGAAATTTATAATTCCGAAACTACCCTTCACTCTTTCTCTCTTCTTCTCACTTTCTCTCCTTCTCGTTTTCTTCTTCGCCTTTCCCTTAACTTCCACCCGCCGTCCTCTCTCCTCCGTCTACGTCGCCGACGAAGGGATACGGATCCGTCATGGATACACCTCATACGAGGCTTACATCCAGCACCAGCTCAACAAAACTCAGAACCCGAAGCTACGTAAGGTATGGACGACGCGCGATTGGGACAGGAAAGTGCGTGTATTCTCCACTTTCTTCCAACGCCTCAGCGATCGTGGTCTCCTATCCAACGGATCCAAGGCGCTCTCAATCGGAGCACGAGTAGGGCAGGAGGTGGCGGCGCTGAGACTGATCGGCGTGGAAGACTCAATCGGGATGGATCTGGTGCCGCGTCCCCCTCTAGTTGTGAAAGGTGACTTCCACGCGCAGCCGTTCGATGCAGACACATTCGATTTCGAATTCTCTAACGTGTTTGATCACGCGCTTTACCCGGAGAAGTTTGTTGGGGAGATCGAACGGACGCTGAAGCCCGGAGGTGTTTGCGTGATACACGTGTCGCTTCATGGGAAGACGGATAAGTACTCGGCGAACGATCTGTATAGTGTGAAACCGTTGGTGAATCTGTTCAAGAGATCGAAGGTTGTTGAGGTGAGGAAGATTGATGGGTTTGGACTTGATACGGAGATTGTTTTTAGGAAGAACAAAAACAAAGATTAATAAATGTATTTAATACATATAGATTCGTTGTTTACAGCTAAATGCAAATTGTTTCTTTTCATTTTTGGTGTATTTTTCATTTATTATCAGTTTTTACCACTGGTCGCGACATTAATAAAGTATAGATTCTTTTTTTTTTTTTCACGATTGATGATAGTTGACCTACCAATTTGTAATTCCTCTTTACTAATAATATTATGTTTTTCGTATAAATGGAATGAATATATGAAGAAAATATTGGCCCACTATAATGAAGCATCACGACATGGAAGTGGATCTATCAAAAATCAAACCAAACATCATTTTTGGTAAGAAGATATCGGGACGCCAAAAACAGAAACTTGAGGAGTTTATCTAAGGTCAACACTCTGAAGTTCATTGAAGCGAGGGGCTCACTATAGCTGCAAAATGAGCATGCACATCCTAAAACACTTTGGTCTTCTTGAAACCCTCTAAAAAGATTGATTGTCTATTAATAACCATGGATGATCGTGGATCAATTAAAATAGTCAAACTTATAATCTATAATCTGATGATCGAGTCGATTCCATGATTATAACTTCATTCCATACCGCCATGGTAAGGCGGCTCAAATCAAAATTAGACATGTCCAATTGTCCATATTGACTTGTACAGCTCTTTTGACAATTTTAAAAACTCACAAAGGATAAATTCATGATAGTCCAAGTTCCTACCTCAAATGGAAAAAGAAACTATGCTCAAAGCAAGTTGCATTAGCCCTTCCAACTTACACCATGACATATGCTTAAACTCCCCCCAAGATTGTGTCACTGTTATGACAAGATTTTTGATGGAGGAACAAAAAAATAAAATTGACAATCCTGCTTGGAGTAAGATTAACATTCCAAAACAGGAAGAAGTTATGGAGCATGCTAACAGAGTCTCAGGAGTGGTAACAGGAGTTGCTATGTTCTATGTTTGTGTTCTTAATCTCCACCTGGATATAACCTTCTCAGAGAACTAAACCGACGCTTCTGCTTTCTACCTGAAATGTTCACCTTCTATTATAATTTATAAATTTGTAAAAACGGATATGGTAAAAATAAAATGATAAACACTTTTAAATAAATAAGAGTCTTTCGTTGTCTTTAACCTGTTGAGAGTCTTCCAGATGCAAGTAAAGCCTCTTCTGCGATAGGCTTCCACTGTTGAGCACACGAGTAATTAAGTCCTATCCCTACGCTGAGTCCTCTTAATAGAATCACCGTGCGAAGAACAGAGAAAAGTTCCTCTGGAAATGTCTACCCACAATAAATAAGCAAACACAGTCGATTGTTGCAGTCAAACCAAAACAAAAAACACACAGCACAGATGAATAAGTGTGATCTTTTTTTACCTCAACAGATATCTTTTTGATCGAAGAGTCTTCTGAGAAAGGTTGCAGAGCTGTTACACCAGGAGGCATCTTTGTATCGAACATTGTTTTTGCTAACTGGAGAAGTTCTTGCTGCTCATTCTCACACTTGGCAAATGTAACTATACCGAGTTCCCTGAATATTCACCACGAAAACAACAAAGGATCATAGGGGCACTAATCTGAACAGGTGACTCTAACCAGTATAAGCTAAGAATTTTGACTAGCAAAACCAACTTCGAGCTTCAACTAAACCATAATCAGTGAAAACGAAGCTACTTTAAAGTACAAAAGGTATTGATTAATCTTGAATTACCTAAGGCTCTGGGATGCCAATGAGGCATTGTTATCAGCGATGGCAACGACTAAATTTGCATAACCAAGTCTCAGATGGTCAGGTAGTTCCTTCACTTGACCATAGTCTAGAAGTGCAACCTGACAACCGGAAGCAAGATCACAACTCAGAATACATAGGCGGTAAAACCAATCAAAAGACCACATCAAGTCAATTAAGAAACTATGAATAACTATACACAAAAGATGACTTGCCTCTGAACCTTTACAAATCAAGATATTTCCAGGATGTGGATCCGCGTGAAAGAAACCACTCTTCAGAATCATTTGGCCATATGCTTGGGACAAACTGCTAAGTATATTTCTGTGGGAATACAAAAATAAAAAATTCCCAGTGCGGGATCAGACAAGATCCAAATGCTTGCCACTTTCTAGAACATAATAGCTAGGGATATATTGTAGGAGCTTACAGTTTTGCTGCCTCTGCCATTTTACCACGAGGATTTATCCCTCTTTTGGCCATCTCATCACCGAGTTTCAAGATCGGGATTCCATTAATGTAATCCATAACAAGAACCCTCCTGAGCATTTTATGATTATTCCGATGATCAGCACTCATTTGTCAACAGAATCGAAAATAAAGAATCTTGAATGAAAGGAGACTCAGTCAAAAAGATGGACACCATAATTCTTGATCAGCGAAACAGGACCACAGAAGAAGGCTCAACTATTATTGAGATAACCAGAATGCTTAATAAGAACCTGGTCACCAAATGTGGCAGCACCCTGGGAACCACAACAGGACTCTTTCTGTTGTTATTATAGAGAAAACGTCGGATCTTTTCCATTGCATTGGCCTCCCTTTTGAAGTCGAATTCATACCCAATCTTGAAAATGAAACAACAAAGGATTTCTAGTGACTTGGAGATAGTAACATTCTTACCAAATATCCTTAAAAGACATAAAGAATGATAAATATACCTGCTTCTCCATTTCCTTTGTTATTGAGAACAAGTCAAATTTGATATCTGTTTTCTGCATGTATAATGCAAATATTTGCAAGTTCCGTATATCTGTCATCATCAATTTTTCAACGCCAGGATGTTGAACCTAAACATGTCGTTTCACATTCAGAAACTATAAAAATTGCACAGAATTTTCAGTTGTCTCCAGATTATTCTCACCTTTACAACAACATCCCTCTTGTCACCCTTTACTCTTGCACGATGAACCTGTATAGAAGCAACAAAAAGTGGTGAGAAAATGTGTTGGATTTTCACTCAAATTCTATCTCTAACCACCTAACATCAGCTGCATTGTGGTTCTAAGTTCAACTCCCAAAACCAGTGTGTCAAAAACCATACAATTAAGAAATAAGCAAAATAATAGATATTAGTTTTTCCATTAACTCTGATGAAGTGAATGATTCATCTTCTTAGAGTAAAACTATTCAATTATGTATTGACCTAAGCATGAAGATGCCACCTAATGCAAAGCAGGGCCGCCAAGAATCTAAAGAAAATTAAGAATCATGCATAAATTCTGAGAGACAACACAACCATACTCCGGAAGGACTCTCCATAGGTTCTCAAAACTAAGAGTGAATAAGAATCTAGTACCTGAGCAATAGAAGCAGACCCAAGAGGCTTATCATCAAATGTTTCAAACACTTCATCAATGCTTTTACCTAACTCTTTCTCCAGGACAGCTCGAATTGCGTCAAATGGTGTAGCAGGAGCTTGATCACACAAAGTGACGAGTTTTCTAACCCAAGCAGCTGGAGCCAGGTCAGGTTTCCCTAGAATTTGTGCAACCTATTGAAGAAAAATGAATAGAGAAAACAAAAACTCATCATCAGCAACAACAGTGAACAATCCAACAGTAAATTCACATTCTTTTTCAACTAAGAAATCAAACCATCACATTTCAAGGTACAACGAGATTTAAGATGAGAAAAATCATAAGAACCACAAATGTGGAACTCTTCTGACCATCACAAACCTTTAACAACAGTCTCACCACAACAAATAATATGTAGAATGGAATAATGCAAAACACTAACAGTTAAAAGAGCCAAGAAAAAGCCAACTAAGAATATACACACATTGGTACCTTAAGGAAGAACCCACCAAGGTCAGAGCACATAGCGTAAATTTTATGAGCAGCAAGTTCATGCTGCGTCTCCCACATTTCCTCTTGCTTCTTTACATCCTTGACGAAGCTTACTCTAAGTTGAAATACCTAAGAAAAAAAAAATACAACAAAGCAGCACATTTCAATCACATCTGCAGGAAACATAAGAAAACTGTATCCGAAATGAAAGAAGAAGAAAGGAGTACCGTCGAAGAGTAACCTTGTATCCGGTGTAGATATCGGAGGCACGAGCCCAGAACTGAAACGACCTTTGCCAGGGGCGGAAACCATCAGAGACCTTCTCCTGAATCGCTTTGAAATCGATCGCATGCATTTTCTGGCCTAGTGAATGGGAATTGGGAAGAGATAATGAACAGGATAAAAGCAAAGAATCGTGAATGGCTCTAAAGCAGAGCCGTCGAAACGGGGTTGGGCCGTACATAGTCTGAATTAGAAAAGTAGTGTTGTACTTTGTATCATTGTATGTATTAAGTTTAAGGAAAAGAATCTGTGCAACTAAAGTGATGATAAGATTTTTGACCCCAAAACAAAAAAGTGAGGATAAGATTTTGCCGAAACGTAGGTAACCGGAATTGGTGACTAAGCTCATCTTGCAATCAATGTGAAGAAACAGCTAAAAAGATGTAAACTTTATCCGGAAAGATTGGGCGATGATAACAAGTTTGGAAGGTAGTGAGATTTTGCTCTCTGGAAAAGCAAAGTCACCATGCTCAATTACTTACAAGTCTACGGACTCTGCAATGTTCTGTATCCAAAGTCTCAGATAACGAAAAAGGGAATAGATGCTCAAAGATTTGACCCAGCTCAAGAAAGGAATGAGAGTAATGCTTGGCTCATGCATTTTGTAGATTCTCATTTTTAGGTACCATGTTGCATATTTATGGCCGCAAAAACGAAAACAAAAATTCAAATTTTGGAGATCAAACTTGCTCGTTGGTCCTGGGAAATTTCACCACTGATAAACAAATCAACTAGAGTCAAAAGTGATGAGACAACTAGAGTAAAAAAACCAAGACAACAGACGGGTAAATATCGTTTCTCAGAGCTTAAGATTCTACCGTTTTGAGTTTTCAAGTTGCAATTTTGAAGAAAGTGCGAACCAGAAACATGTACGGCATGCTCACAGATCGATGACTCGAGACAGCTTCTGAATCCGGTTAAGTAAGAAATCTCCTTGCTTGATAGTTGCCTGGTAAAGTGCATTCTTTGCATCTGGACGGTTAGTCTCCAACACACCTGCAACCTTGTCTATCTTGCAGTGAAGCTTCCCAGCAGCAATGAAGCGTGACAGCTCCCTGGATTATCAAACAAACATTGTTTAAAGTAAGTTCTAAAACATTGTATGAACATATTATATTACCGCTTCTAAAGAAGGAACGTGTAAACTAAAAGATACTGAAGAATGTAACTGAGCGTTTGTTAGTGTGCTTACTGATCAATGAAATCCACCGATACACCAAAGGCATTTGCCATCGCATCCACCGTCACGCTCTTGTAAGATTCCAAAAACTGAGAGTACACCACCGTTCTCACTTCCCTCATGTAGAACCGGAAATGTGGGTACAAGTAACGGTCAAACTTTATCTGCTCTGCCATTCCAGCTGTGAAAATACACAAACAATGAAGCCTATTATTAACACAGAGACACAGCAAGCGAAAAGCATACACAAATAACATAGTTCAGTAAGCTGCGAATCTGGTCATTGTATTGAACTCACCAAATGCGGAGAAAAAAGCCTTGTACTGGCACTCGTACAGGGAGTTCAGGAACTCAGAAAGGAATGGAATCTTCCCAAGCACGGTTAAGATCTCAGGTGCATCAACAACCTGTCAAATTAATAGCACTTTACTCAAAAAGATTCACAGCCTAACAAAGGAACTACAAAAAAAATAGCAATATTCACATCCCTTTCATTTAATTCGACAAACTGAATGTTCTCCTTAACTAAATTTAGAACACTCAAAGTAGATGACTGAGACATCGACAAATACCTTTTGCTTAAGAGAAACTCTATCCAGAGTTATGATGCTCGTCAGCACGGTGTAAAAAATGAAGGTCTCGTAGGGAAAGATCTCATAAGTCGTGAAGGTTGATATAGAATCCAAAAATAAGCTGGCAGCCTTCTTAAAATTTCTGGTGGACATGCAATACAGGCCTTCATAGACCTTTAGCCTGTTCTTCCTCTCCCAGTCACCACCCTCATCAAACAACCTGGCATGGGAAAACAGAAAGTTTTAGACCAAAGATTTCCATTGCATTATCCATGAAGGGCAGTTAAGAATTAAAATGCAGCCAAAGAGCCTAATTGACTTACTTCTTTGCTTTGTCAATGCTCTTAGATACCAAGTCGAAGTCCATGTAGAAAAAGGCAAGCTGCAACGTATAGAACACGAGGTCCATTTTTTGTCCAACGGCAACGGTTTTTCCTTCGGTAAGTTTTAGTTGCTCCAAAGCTTTTTCCTAAATTCACAAAAAGCAAAAATTTAGCGGCCAAGGAAGTGCATAAATTATCAAATTTGACATGCTCCCATACTTTATCACTAATCCTGATGAAATACAGAGCCTTAGCAAGATGAGCTTCACGGACTTCACTCTCGCCCAAATTTTCTTCTGCATCTGCAATCCTGAAGAAAAGGAGAACGGAAGGAATAAGTAAGAGAACATCAACACCACATATATGTAAGACAGGATGGATTTTAACACCATAACAAAGGCAGAAAAGGTTTTATACAAAGATTATTTTGTATGGTATTAGCCTCAGATAGAGCACAGCATTAGATAACAGTTATCTCCAATCGAAAAACGAAGACATCATGCTATGATAACTTCAGTCCCTCAAAATCATTACATCAGCTCATCAGCTACACAATAACATCCAATTCAAGACCTAACTCCACCCAATCTGCCTCGTTTTCTAAAACTGCACACAACTCTGTAACATCCAATTGGAAGACCCAATTGACATAATGATGAAGTTCCCCTCTATCAGTCTAAACCAATTCCGCTTTCAAGGCACTGCCGATTATATCCATACGCAAAGTTTTAGTATTTTGCAACGGCAATGGATACACAGCCAGGCAGCCACTATTAGTCAGAAACTATTGTATATGAATCTAGGAAGCTGAATACGGAACAAAAATCTCCAGAATTGCCTGGAAACCAGCAGAATCTAGATACAGAAGCAATAGGAAGGAGGAAAGTTACTTCTCGTCGAGCTTTTTAAGCTCTTCCTCGTTGTTAGCACGCATAGAATCTAACAAGCTCTGATCCAACTCCAGCACAGAAGACGCCGCTAGGGTTTCGTACAAGGGAGCCATTCCTGGGGAAAAAAATACACCAACCCAACATCAGGAACATAAAACCGAAGAAAAATCTGGAAGATAATCGAGCAATTGTTAAACACATGGTCACTAAGTAGAGAAAAAGCTAGCTACTTTACCATCGGATTTGATGGAATCCAAGACCTCAGACTTGAGCTGGACTTTCTCTATGTCTTGGACATCGGGATGAGTGAGGAGGAAGAGCTTGTGGGCTAGAATAAGGTGAGGCTGCTGAGATCCTTCCGCTCCACCGTCCATGGCTGCTACACACTCGAATCAGGAAAAACCTTGAGACGGATCTGAGGAAAGAGAGACGAAAAAATGAAAATTGTTTGCTTGAGCAAGGAGGAAGAGCGAACCGGATATTAAAGGCCGATGAGTTTGTTTTTTGTGTATATAATAAAGGGATAAAGTAGGTTTCGCATAACCTTTTATACCCGGATCTTATGTTAACAGTTAACACTATAATGTAATTTTCCTTTACTTAACCGTATTTAAAAAAAACGATTATTCCAAAGTCGTTAAAAATAATGGAAATTCCAGAATAAAAAAAACCGAATCAAAATTAATCCGAAAAATGATTTGGTTCAGTTTTAGCTTCGACAAAAATATCTATTGAATTTTGTTAATATTTCAAGTTTTAAGATTGGATAATTTCTTCTTATCATTTTGGATATTTTAATTATATTTTAGATAACTTATTGGTATTTTGAGATTGGGTTCTAATACATTTTTGGTCATTTCAAATAATTGTAAGAGACATTTTGGATAAAAAAATTGCTATTTTACATATTAAAAACTCGAACCATTTAAGAACTGAATTTCCGTGTACTTTGGTTTCTCATTCTTTGTACTCAACCGGACATGAACCAAACTGGAACTGAACCGATCGGTTTCTACCAGAAACCAGACCAAATACACATTTGCACAGGCCTCGTCGAACTCTGGGAGAAACATTCCCAACCGTTTGATGTAGAACACATTTTGCGTAACTACAATAACTTGCAAATGACTTAAGAAAATAGGTGGATTTTGTTGTGAAAGAAGAGAGATAGAAGAATTGGTGATGTTTATTCCAATGAATAAAGGCTCCTTTATATAGGAGTACAAGAACTTGGAGACCAAGTAAAACCTAGAGTACAAGTAATTCTAGAAACTACTACGAGATGAGCCTTATAATGGGCATCCATATTATTATTCATAACACTCCCCCTTGGATGTCCATTATAATGGAATGGTTCGTAATGCGTTTAAGATGTTGCCTCATTAAAAACCTTACCAGGAAAACCCAATGGGAAAAACCATGGTTAAGGGAAAAAGAGTGCAACACGCAATTAATCCCCCTCTTGAGTACACGTGTCGAGATCTTTGAGACGGCGTTGCCCGATCTGATGAACTAACTTCTTGAAAGTAGAAGTAGGTAGCGCCTTTGTAAATAAGTCAGCCAAATTATCGCTCGAACGGATCTGTAGAACATGTATATCGCCGTTCTTCTGTAGATCGTGTGTGAAGAAGAATTTTGGTAGAATGTGCTTTGTTCTATCACCTTTAATGTATCCGTCTTTGAGTTGTGCGATGCATGCTGCATTGTCTTCATACATAATTGTTGGAGCTTCTTTCCCTCCAGAAATACCACAATCTTCTTTTATATGATGAACGACAGATCTTAACCATACACACTCGCGACTAGCTTCATGGATGGCTAAAATCTCTGCATGGTTAGAAGAAGTAGCGGTGAGAGTTTGCTTCATAGATCGCCAAGAAATGGCAGTACCTCCGCAAGTGAACACATATCCTTGGAGGTAACGAAGTATATGCTTAATCCCATTCCAATGCCTTTGAGTTGGGCATGAGCTAAACCTTGCTAACAAATTCACCGAAAATGATATATCTGGTCTTGTGTGACTAGCAAGGTACATTAATGCTCCTATTGCACTTAAGTACGGTACTTCAGGGCCAAGAACTTCTTCATTGTTTTCTCGAGGACGGAATGGATCCTTTGACACATCAAGTGATCTTACAATCATTGGACTACTCAAGGGGTGTGCTTTATCCATATAGAACTTTTTGAGCACATTTTCTGTGTATGTTTCTTGATGTACTAGAATTCCATTATTTACATGTTCAATTTGTAGTCCCAAACAAAATTTTGTTTTCCCAAGATCTTTCATCTCAAATTCTTTCTTCAAATACTCCACTGTATATGAAATCTCTGCAGGAGTTCCAATAATATTTAAATCATCAACATATATTGCAATTATCACAAATCCTTTCTCAAATCTCTTTATAAAGATGCATGGACTAACACAGTCATTCTTGTAGCCTTCTCTTAACAAGTATTCACTAAGGCGATTATACCACATACGCCCTGACTGTTTTAGTCCATAAAGAGATCGATTTAGTTTTATGCAGTATTGTTCTCGGGAATTCGAATTTACTACTTCAGGTAGTTTAAATCCTGCTGGGACTTTCATATAAATGTCATTTTCCAATGGTCCATATAAGTAGGCTGTCACTACATCTATTAAACGTAAATCAAGTCCTTCTTTTATCGCCAGACTAATAAGGAACCTGAAAGTAGTTGCATCCACCACAAGAGAGTAAGTCTCTTCATAATCAATTCCAGGTCTTTGTGAGAATCCTTGTGCGACTAAACGTGCTTTATACCTCACAATTTCTCCATTTTCATTCCTCTTTCGTACAAAGACCTATTTATGTCCTACTGGTTTTACACCTTTAGGTGTACGGACTACTGGTCCAAATACTTCTCTTTTAGCGAGAGATTTTAATTCTGCATCTATTGCTTCCTTCCATTTTGGCCAATCACTTCTTTGTGTACACTCTTAAATAGATGTCTTATGATCCTCATTCTCATCAACTACTATATTGCATGCATAATTATTAACGACGTCAATTTGATATTGGTTCCATATTATTCAAGACATGACATAGCTATTTGAGATTTTCATATTCTCAGGTACCTGAATTTCTTTCTTGTCATGTTTATCATCTCTTCTCTAGATCTTTAATATTTCATTCCTCGGTACTGCCATTCTCATTCATGCTCCTTTTCTTTTTCGAGGATTCTTATCTTTGGAACCGATAGGTCTATCACGCTTCAAGCGCTCTTTAGACTCACTAGCAGTTTGATACTGTCCTTCTGGGACATCCAATTTAACTGGAGCATTTACAGCTGGTATGTGACTTTGTCACTCTATTAGGGCCAGTTGAAGCATCTGACAACAAATTGCTTAACCAATATACTTGAATTATCTTTCGTACATTCATTTGGACTTCTATTCACGCTCTTTAGTAGGAGGATCATAGATAATTCATTTCTTTTCCAGCTGTTTATTTTCTCTCCCTAAAGTTGGATAAATTGACTCATTAAAAGAGTCTAATCATCAATGGAGAATCATATCCAACATATATTTATAACCTCCTTTGAGGTCCCATCTTTTGTATTGTTGTGGAGCAACTTATCCAACTTCTCTAGATGGGGATTTATGGTTCCTGACCCAAAACCAATTTGATGGGGAGAGCTATTTTACTCTTTGGCTATATGTGAATCAATGCTGCTCAGTTTCACCAGTATTACCAATTAGTCTCGCACACTTTAAGTTGCGGATTTATGACAAGGATACATACATACGACAATCTTATCGATGTGTTAATATATAAACATATGGTGGATGATCAGTCCACCAGTGGGTGATCAAGCCCACAAACATTTCCTTGTATACTTTCCATAAATTAAATAGATTCCAAATCTATTTTGGCTGGTGAAATCGTTTTATCGTATTGCCTTGTGAGCAAGCAGCATATAGCAGATCATTCGTAAGAATCTCTGGTTCTTCAACGAATGTCGCATCATTACAAAACCGGGATGGCATAACCGGTTTGCCAAAAATTAAACTTTCAGTAAACTTCTGGTTTACTATAACATTTATCTCCATTTTAATAATATGTGTGTAGTAGTGTAGTACAATTCAATAGATAATGCATGTATTTTCTCCAAAATACATTTATTGCCTCGGGTATTACTTCTATTGAAGGCATTCAACATTTCCCTTATTGTCTCAACATGATTAAATTTAAAATCCCTTTGGATTTCTTTATAAATGATTCATCAAGTCTATTTTCAGTTTGAACATAATCTTCATGATGTTCCACTTAGTACTTAGAATGGATGTGGGATTCTCTAGTTCTCCCCCTCGAGATAGTAACACTCCAGGTTCATCTATCTCGAATTGAATCCCACGAAATCAACAACATACCCAACTTAGGTCATGTGTTAGATTCTTTTGACCTTTGAGACTTGGAAAAATATAACGCATTAATGATTTCAAATTGCATTCCCATAGGCAATTCACTCTTCTAGAGCTGTCACACAAATTTCTTTCATCATCACATATTGCTACCATCATTATTTTCTCACTTCTAGTGAGGATATGATTTCTTGAAAGAAACTCATCGGGGCTCGACCTTGACCATATCCATATTCATATCTATGACCATTTCTATATCCATTTCCTTGACCAAATTTATTGGTCTGGTCTTTTCTTTTTTTTTTTTCAATATAGCATATCACATTCTTTCATAGAATGGAAGATAACTAATTAGACGTGATTCATGATTTTTTCATCCATAGCTCCTTAGTTTCTCATCGACAATGAGATACATATAATTTCATAGTATTTCTTAATTCACTTTTCATTCTATTGTGTCTGCAGGACAACAAGTCTTTTAACCTTTACTTAGCCAATCATAATGAGTTTCATACTATATCACATTCGAGTGATCATATATTTTAGACTATAATAAAAATAGATCTTTTATATTAAAAAAAAATCGATGAAATTATGTAGCTGATTAAGCAAGAGGACTTAGCTTAAAAGATTGAAGTCGTGAGGTCAGAGAATGAAATAGGGACTAACATCGAAGATCGGATCTTTGTTTTCTCCGGTAGAAAGGGGTTTTGAATCTTTTGCGAGGCTTGATCATTATCATGTCCAGTCTTCCCAACAAATGCCAAGCTAACGATTCTTTGCCAATAATTCTTAAACCAAAAGATAAATTGTTAATACCACTTGCTGAATTCAACAATAAACAAAAGAAACTAAAAGCAAATATGGCACTACAAAAGAAATAAGAGCACAAACATGACAAATCACGATATAATGATTTTAATAACCATTAGGAATTCAATATTCCTTTTCATGATATATTTTGCAATTTTGCATGAACAGTTCATGCTATATATATTAAAAAAAACGAGAACTAAACCAACCAACAACCAATGATTTTCTTATCAATCTCTTATTGCTATAACGATTTCTAATTAACTGATGTGTCAATTTTTTCAAGCAATCAAATTAAACAACAAGGCATCATATAAAAGCAATAAGAACTGTAAAACCAATTATAATAAAACAAGCGACGATAGGTATAAATAAGACCAGTCAGATTAATCTCTATAATAAAGAGAGTTATAAATATTAAAGTATAGATCTCAATAACGAAACATGGAACAGCGATTAAAGCATAAATAGCAAGCTTTATGGATTACTAACAAACTCAGTTAAATCATTAAATAAAGCATATATAAAACTTAGCTAATTGTCAGAAAATTTATCGAAGATTGACGGAGACATGTGGGTTGGGGATTTTGGCAAAGAATCTATTTGCATTGGTGAATTGTCGTTCATTGGCCATATTATCTTTTTCGAAAATACCATGAAGGCTCCTCACACGTTCGGTTATGTCTCTCGCAAGCACATAAAATTAACATGTTAATTAGAAATACGTTTCCGAAACAGATACAACATCGACAATGATTTTGAAGCAATTAAACCAATGAAAACCAAATAACCAAATTAACATCTTATGTCAAATTATAATAATCGAACTTCAAGTCATGTATAAAATCTAGGAACATCGAAGTATGTGTAAATTAAGGCACTTATCTTGACAAAGATGTTTTCGGAGAAGATGACGATGTTGAAAAAGGAATACGGGTTGAGGGCTAGAGATGTCGGAGGAGAATGGAGACTGATTAGGGTTTTGTTTAGGTGTTTAGATTTTGGGTTTAGATCAGACGATTAGGGTTTCGTTTACTCAGACGGCTAGGGTTTCGTGCTGATAACGTGTTGTGAAAGAAGAGAGATAGAAGAATTGGTGATGTTTATTCCAATGAATAAAGGCTCCTTTATATAGGAGTACAAGAACTTGGAGACCAAGTAAAACCTAGAATACAAGTAATTCTAGAAGCTACTACGAGATGGGCCTTATAATGGACATCCATATTATTATTCATAACAGATTTAGTTTAGTTAGTGATAAACTGTGATTAAATATTGATGCAACCATAAGTTGCATCATTCACAGTAACACATAATTCGATTTATTAAGTTTCTCCAAAATAAACAGTGGAAGACCAACACAATTATTCCGAAAGAAGCTGAGTATCAAATCTTGAACACACTAAGGGATCGATCTTCTAATGTCATGCAAATAACTCAATTCCAACTAGACATGATGCCTTTCTAGATACCTTTCTCAAGCATGGCTCTAACTCTCATAGGAAGCCCATAAAGACGGATAAACCCGGCTGCATCCGCTTGGTTGTAGATCTCACTCCCTTCAAACGAAGATATGTCCTGTCTGTATAGACTGTTCGGACTCTTACGCCCTGTAACAGACACAGATCCTTTGTACAGCTTCAATGTAACGGAGCCAGTAGTTTTCTCAGTTAACTTCTCCATGAAAGCGTCCATGGACTCCTTCAGCGGATCAAACCATCTTCCCGCATAGACCATCTCTGCGTATTTCAGTGCTAAAGAGTCTTTCACCTGAATGCTCTCTCTGTCTAGTGTGAGGGATTCTAGTTCCTGTACAGCTGCAAAGAGGATTGTGCCTCCGGGGGTTTCATAGACACCACGTGATTTCATCCCAACCAGACGGTTCTCGACCATGTCGATCCGGCCAATGCCGTGTTTTCCTCCTATTGTGTTTAGCTCAGAGAGAAGGGTAGCTGGAGAGAGAGCCTTCCCGTTGAGTGCCACTGGAAGTCCAGATTCTATCCCGATCTCAATGTATCTGTTAAGTACAACAACATTGAAATACCAAAAGTTAGGATGCAAAATGTAAAGTCCATACTATTGGTACACAAAGTTAAGAGGATCTAAACGATACTCCTTTATTCAGCAAAAACTATGCATCATAGAGAGATTTGAATAACGAGAGAACTATCTATTTTTGATCCAAATCCCAATCCAAAACACCCAAAGTCATTCTGCCTAAACTTCCTTTTAAGCTGTGAGCTCTGTAGCTAACAAAACTCAACAATAGTTGCCAAGCTTATCAACAAAGCTACAATCCACTACAGATCACCTAGGGTAATTACAATGCTCTAGACTCACACAAGAACGTATCAAAGTACCAAACAGAGCTTCAAGCAACTTACTCAGGCTGATCAGGAGCATCTTCGGGATCTACACTCATCATGTACATATCTTTCTTGGGCTCGTTTGCTGGATCTTCCAATATATCACCCTTTCAACAAAAAAAAAGATGTTCAGTTTCAGAGATCAGGATAATATATTATTACGAATTCAAACATGTGATAAACTAGATCATTTGTATCCAAACAGGGAATGTCTATCAATAGTTGACTTTTGTTTTACCTCATGACTAAGGTGCCAGAGGTTTCTGTCCCGGCTGTAAATAGATTTCTTTGTCACCGGAACAGGAACATTATGCTTCTTCGCATACTCAATAGCGTCTTCTCTGCCTTGGATTTCCCATTCTCTCCATGGTGCCACAACTTTAAGTTCAGGATTTAACGAAAAGAAGGTAAGCTCGAACCGAACCTGGTCCATCAATCAGTAAAAAGGTAATGTAAGACTCAATAAATGTGTTTTTACAATGTGACACTTTAGCAGTAGCAAGACATTCCAAGTACTTGCCTGGTCATTTCCTTTGCCAGTACACCCATGTGCAACGGCATCAGCTCCAACCTCTGCTGCTACATCAACCATGGCCTAATCATTTAGAAGTTGTATTAGAGATAATAGCGAAATTCAAAAGATATATTCACATGTTAGAAATATTTGATATCTTCACAACATAATCATACAAAACCTCTTGAAATGTTACCTTAGCAATGACAGGTCGAGCCATAGAGGTACCGAGCAAGTATTTTCGTTCATAAATGGCACCAGCTCGAAGACAAGGGAATATGTAATCTTTCACAAACTCCTCGGTGAGATCTTTAACGACCAACTGAGAAGCACCACTAGCCTTAGCCTTTTGTTCCAAACCCTCCAACTCTTTTATTCCCTTCATATCAAAGCATTAAGAGGTTGAGAAGACATAAGTCGAATGCTACAAAACTTCAATTCTCAAGTCTCAACTAAAATTGTCAGCAGATGGTACCTGACCAACATCTGCGGTGAAACACACAACTTCACAGCCATAGTTTTCCCTGCGGAACAAATAGTTTCGTGTAAGAACTAAGAGTAGTGAATAGAAGAAAATTTCGTGAAACAACTAGCAGCAAAGCTATTCTAAACTGATTCTTTCAAAACCAGATGGTGATTTACGAAGTTATTCTTGCTAGAGGTCAGAAATGAACAAGAGAAAAGGGAAATAACATACTTAAGCCATGGCACGATGACGGATGTGTCTAGGCCTCCACTGTAAGCTAGAACAACCTTTTTCAGTTTACCACGAAGCCCGGCACCCTTGGAATCAGCAGCCACGGCAGTTTGATCATCACTGGATAGAACAGCTCGAATAGCTGCGCAGTATTCAAGACTCCAAAGTGTTTAAAACGTAATAACGGATATAGCATACAAGATGATTCATAGAGTCATAGGAGGGAATAAAGAATGTGATTTGGCATATTGAGTGTAACCCTAACTTTACCTTGATTCTTGCAGCCGCGGGTTCCAGGAACATGACCAATAGCAATAGCATTGCCAACAAGCTGGCTTCGTCTCACAGATAACTGCAATTCAGACAAAGCAGATAGATAGAAAGAGGTCGTGTAGGATTTAAGATACAAGATCGGAAGATGAATTGTTTATGTAAGCATAAATTCCAATTGGAAAATACCTCTTGAAATGAGGAAGTGGTTCTTAGACAAGCTACATTCTGACATCTTAAGCTAGCTGCGGAAACATATTAATTTCAATTACATTTCGATTATAATAATATGTTGGAACATATCAGAGATCAATAACTCAGATAGAGACCCATTTGCAATATTTTCGGATTAAAATAGAGATTAGAAACGGCATTTGTCATTCAAACTAGAGGATTACAAAGCCCGAGAAAGGAAATGAGATCAGAGAGATAACCATTGCAAGGGCTGCGAAGCGCAAGAGCAGATGACGAAGAAGACGGAAACGAAGTCACCGAGATTTCAGCCATGTAAGAAGATTATTTCTGGATTTTTGCTTATTGTCTGCGTTGTGTTCGACAATGGGGCTTGGGGACTCTGGTAGGTTGTAAGATATTCAGCAGGGTCCACGTCCTCTAGGGTTTTGGCTCTTTTTCTGCCATATCATTTCTTTCATTTACAAAATTAATTTTCAAGTCGTTTGTCCCTTATGTTTTTCATTTTTCAATATAATTATATTTTAATTTTAATTATATTATATTGATAATTAACCAACTAAATTCGGAGGAAACCGGGTATAAACCAGGAAATTAAACCGGAAGCAAAATCTATATATCAAACCAACAGGAGAGTCTCGAACCAAACCAAACCAAAACCCGGTTAGGTCCAATGCACTTTAGTTACCATCTCTTTGCTTTAAACCGTTCGTCACTGGCGGCCAAGACTGCAGGATTATCGGCATTGACCGACCTCCTAACCTGTCCACGGCAAAGTCGACCACCGCAACCGCTCCAAAGACTGATGTTCCTTTCCCTCCCACCGCCTTCCGGTTCCTCCGAGTCTCGAACGTCGATATACTTACGGTCTGACCCAACAGTTAAAAACCCTCGATGTTCCCTTTCCGGCGAATTTGACCGGAGAAACCTAACTCCTCCGTTCTGCCTCACATCTTACCCGAACTCGATCTAAGAAGCAAAAGGCAGAGAAGTCGAAGGCAATAAGGCCACCTCACCTCTCACCGACTAAACTCCTCCTCCGTCGTGGAGACCTCACATAGCGCCGCCACACACTCCTTTGACACACCGTGACTCCAACCACTAACCTCCCATGCGGCTTCCACTTCTAGCTGGTTTCGTCTCCGCCTCCATTGCCTGCTTTAGCTCGCCATAGAAACAAGACCTCCTAAGTTTGACGAGGAAAGCATCGAACCGAACCGAGCCACCTTTCCGACTCCGCCGCCAGCCTTAGCTTGCCGCCGTCCTCTTACGACCTCCTACGCTTGACGAGATTGGAGCCATCGATTTGACCTGGAACTAGATCCAGACCGTCTCTTTTTCTCCAGTGACTGCATTAGCTTAGCTTGTTGCTGTCCTCTACAACCTTATAAGCTTGCCTGCCTCGGAGATCAAGAGATTACCCGGATTTCACCGCTAGATCCGCCGATCCGCCGATGAGATCAACCCACCACGCACATCCAACTACGAAGCCACTCCCGGAATCCTTCACCTGAACACCGGCCACTAAAGCACAAGAGAAAACGTCGGAGATTCCTCACGACGACGACGAAAATCATCGCTGCTTGAGAAACCTTCGCCACAACAAAGAGAAAGGAAAAAAAAATTGGAGAGAGTTTCTTTTTGGACGCGTGGGGCTCAAACGCTTGATACCACTTTTTTAAAACAATATGCTTTAGAGTAAAACAGACCATATGCTTTATTTTGAACTAGATTAGAAGTATATGTTTAACACATCTTTTCAATTAAATGTACAAATTATATGTCCAACGTCAAAATAAATTATTTCTCTTATTGTTAAATAAGATGGGTCGACGTCAAAAAAAAAAAAACATTTATTTCTCTTATTGTTTTATCGAGAGCTCTTTTCAAGACGAATAGTTGAGATATTTTTTTTTTTTGATCAAAGAGATATGGTTTCTGAAGTAGATTTAATCTGTCCAGATCCACTTTCCCCGTAGACCTCGTTCCATTCTTGAAACTCTGTCATGCTCACCGACTCTGACGAGATGCTCGCGGACAACTGATTCAACAACACCAAAGATAACAGTTAGATCATCTCCAACTCTCCTTCATTTTTCACTCCAAATTCCATTTTGAAGTAAATATTCTTCAACCTTACTTTATATTTCACTACAAAATGTATTAAAAATGGAATTACTCCAAATATAGAGTAATTATATTCATCACTTCAATTTTTAGTCATCTTCATCTTTTTACTCCAAAATAGAGTAGAATTGGAATATAACTCAACTCCATTTTGGAATAAAAAATAGAGTAACACATTGGAGACGCTCTTACAATTCTATGAGCCTTCATGACTTTGATATGAAAACAAAACATCAAAAGTAAATCTTACATTTTTAAAGCTCGGATATCAAATTTATCATGAACTCGTTTTTCATCTTCCTCATGGCCTGATTTTCGCCATGGTTTCTCTTCTGCCTAGCATGCTATCCACAGTGGACAATTCACCTACAACACATTAAAATATTCTACAAAGTCTCAATGCTTTGATTACAAGCAATATTCACTCATGAACTGACCATGAAAAATTTACCTTGTCCACAAAAATAACGCAAGGAGACATTTTACAGGCCAATGAAAAGGTAGTTTCGACGTATTCTTAGCCTCACCAAACAACTGTAGTATGGAGAATAACACAAGACTGAACAAGAGAGTTCCGATATAAATCAGTGGAGTCCAACTTTTCAGGTATTTAGTTACATTAGATATCATGCTTGACATTGACATGTTGATGAAGTTAGCACCAGCTTCCGCTGCCACTACCTTCGCAAGCAAAGTCATTTTGGTTCCAGGAGGTCCAAATAAGAGAATTCCTTTACAAGGCTGCATATAGATGAATAAGAGGGCTCCAATTAGGAAGCCACCAATGCACATATCAAAACAATGGTTACTTCATATTTTCCTAACACCGGAACTTAAGGAGAGAAATTTTTTGAGGAAAACTAAATTATCAACAAATATAATTAATATCATCAGCTAGTATAACTAGTATCATCATTACTCCACAAAAATCATGTAGTTGTATACATGCACACTCATATACAAAGCTCACATATATCTATGATAACGTCATCAACATGTCAATGTCAAGCATAACATCTAATGTAACTAAATACCTGAAAAGTTGGACTCCACTGATTTATATCGGAACTCTCTCGTTCAATCTTGTGTTATTCTCCATATTACAGTTGTTTGGTGAGGCTAAGAGTATGTCGAAGCTACCTTTTTATTAGCCCGTAAAATGTCTCCTTGCGTTATCTTTGTGGACAAGGTAAATTTTTCAAGGTCAATATTGCTTGTAATCAAAGCATTGAGACTTTGTAAAATAAATGTGATTCTCTTCTCTTCCTTAGAAAAGAGAACCACATTTGTTAATTTCCCCTTGCAAAAGAGTTCATGAAGTTGTAAATGAAGCATTACCAAGCTCTTTAAAATGTTTGACATTCTCAAGTACTCTATCGTCATCAAATTTAACACCAATGTCACTGGGCAGAATAACATCACTTAACAGCATCTTCTGAAACTCATTTCCGGTTTCAATGTCCCGAATGCACCAGAGAAAACTAAACAGTTGTTACACGGCATAAGACATTTCCATAATGCTAGTCAGTAACAAAAAATACAAGTTCTTCCAAGACAATGTGGTAGATTCATTTATAAAAGCCTATAAAACTCCAATTCCATATTCTATGATGCAATGATCCAAAGTTCGCACCCAATACTTAATATGTGTGAAATAACCTAAAACAACTTAAAAATCAAAACGAAGGAAGCACAAATTTTGAACAAACTATTGTAACTACCTCGGTTTCACCAACTTTCATAATTAGAGAGACTAACTGCTTAGACATTTTGATATTTTGTTCTAACTACAAATTGAAGATTATCATCTAAAACTGATGTTGGTAAAATTTTATAAAAAGAACAACAGTTTTACCGGAAATGTGGTGAGATATAGCTAATTTTTTTTTCAAGATTCATATTTCATCGAGCCAAAATCATTGCATTTGATCACCATTTATTGAGATTAGTTCAATTTGACTATTCACGATAGGCCTGAGCATTTTATCCTAATCTTAAGATCCAAATTGATACCGATTCAAAAAATAAGGTTTTGATCAAATTTGGATATTGCTAATTAACCGATTAGATATACATCCCAAAGTATTTCAGGTACATGATCGGGCTGGATAATACTCAAGGTCCTATCAGTATCCAAACATATAATATACACAATTCTCATTTTATTTCCATATGCGTTTTATCTTGGTATAACATTGGTTTTATATAATGTTATGGTTGATTTTTGGTTTTATGTAGTTCGGATGTTATGTTGTTAAGAACCATTCTTTTTTCAAATTTTTTGGTTTTTAATATTGGATATTTCTGATTCAAAAGGTTGCTCTCGGATAAAAATATAGAATCCAAACCGAAATCAAACTATTTTGGTTCTTTACATAAACACTGATCCGACTTGGTATCGATCTGCACACTATCTAACATGTAAAATTATCCGATCAATACCGATTTCTCTATATCTGAAATACTTTATATTCAAAATATCTAACCCGAACCTGATATGATATTCAAATACTCATGCCTAATCAACGATCAATGTGTAAGTGAGAAGAACTAGTATATGGTTATGGTTCATTCATGATTCAGTTCGTGGTTCAATTCATGCCTCAACAATATCCATCATCAATAGAGTTTGGGGTACTTTGTAACATTTGCACATGATAACAAACATGTTTGTGAGGAATTGCTAATTCATTTTCGTTCAATGACTCTAAACCATGATCATAGTTTCATTTATTCTGCTAATTTATTTTGGTATATTTTGTTGTTTTTTTGGGGTCAGATTTTGTATATTTACTATGCTAAAGTAACATATCGCTTTAGCAAAATTTGCAGACCTTTCACGAGCCAATAACCCATTTCTCAGTACTCCAGGTTTTACAGAACTTTCAAGAGTTCAAATTTTTTTAGATCTTTATAAGCTATCAACAAAGAAAATCGGTTTAGTCAGATTTTTGTTTGTTTTCGGATATAAAACAGAACTCAATCTAAACCATTTAGTATGTAACCAAAAGCAAACCGGTTTGGTTCAGCTTTGTAGTTTTTGTCCACCACTGGTTTCAACCGCGTTTTAGCTTCCCAAGAGTATCGGAGAACCTGGAGGTCCTGGACTCATTAAACAAAAAAAAAACAATCCGACCATAAGATTCGAACTCACTACCGCTTCGATAGAAGTTTCTTCTTCCGAGAATGGCCCCGCATGATCTCCGCCGTCCGTTCAAACGACGACCTATCTCCGATCAACAGAAACGCCGAGAGCTTTCCCTTCTCCGTCAGTCTCAGAATCGCTCTGACGCCCAGCAGCGAGCCAGAAACCTCGCCTCTTCCGTCATCTCGCTCCAATCCTCCTCGCCAGATGTCGACCCGGAAATACTATCTGAAGCCATGCCCGACCTCGACACCGGAGACGAATCGGAATCGAGTAGCTTCGACATTCGTCAAGCTTCGAGTCTCAGAGGACCTGAAGCTCGGAAGTGGTTCGCCAGGCAGCTAATGCTACCTGAATGGATGATTGACGTCCCTGATAACCTGAGCCGAGATTGGTACTGACCCTTTTCATTCATGTTCGATTTGTGTTTCTTCTTCGAAAATGTAGGGGCTAACTATCCTTGGTTTGGTTTTGTTATGGAATTTGGATTAGGTATGTCCTAGCAAGACCAGCTGGAAAACGATGTTTTGTAGTATCAGCTGATGGAACGACTGTTAGTAGACTACGGAATGGATCCGTCTTGCACCATTTTCCTTCTGCGTTGCCTGGTGGTGCCAGGAAGAAAGGCACCTCTGGCCCAGCACAATCATATTCAATACTAGATTGTATATTTCACGAGGTAAAAGATTCCTCTTCCCTTTGTCTGTCTCTCTGATTGATCGGTTTATACTCCGTTCTTGATCTTACTAAGTGGTTTGCTACTGTTTTGTGCAGTCGGATCAGACATATTACGTGATTGATATGGTTTGTTGGAGAGGTTACTCCCTTTACGAATGTACAGCAGAGTTCAGGTTCTTTTGGTTGCAATCAAAACTTGATGAGACAGGTGCTTGTGATCCGCCTTCCTTTTACCACAAGTTCAGGTTCAGTGCTGTTCCGTTTTATAATTGCGACCAAAGCGGACTTCACTCGGCTTATACAGGATCATCACCTTATGTCAAGGACGGATTGTTGTTCTATAACAAGTAAGTTCATCATTTCATCTCTTCTACTTGTAAGATGCCCTTTAGTTTTCTTCAGTTCGCAAACATTTGTGTGCCTTCAGGTTTGTAGTTGTGAATCAGTTGTTTTCTTGTCAATCAAGTGAGGCCTATTGTAACTAATTTAGGTGTTGAACAATTAATATCACTGGTTGCTTCATATTCGGGGTATATCATGATGTCAATGTCTTTGACCACATACTCTCATTGGTCTAGTGCTCTTCTTTGACAAAGTTTGTGTTTCACAATGACGTATATAAATTTCTTTTCCATTCCTCACTAAAGTTCATGTAATACTCGCAGGCACGCACATTATCATACTGGTAATACTCCTCTGGTGTTGATATGGAAGGATGAGAGGTGTAGTCAATTTGTCATTGATACAGACAACAATGGACAAGTACCAAACCAACAACATGTAAGTGGACTTAATATACACATGTACAGCTCTTGTTTTTTTCATACAAGGTGTTTAGTGCATGTATACTCACATTTATGGAAGTTTAATATATATTCTCTTTGTATCTTGTAATTAATTTCAGATCGTCCTGGAGTTGCAAGACGATGGGAAAATTGTAACGTCAGATGATCCACCCGTACCAGTTGGTTGCTTGAACTCAGAATTTGTAAAACAGGTATGTAGGTTCAAGCTGTAACAGAGTGATTCTATTTTCTGTTTTGCTACTAGGAGACCGACGGAGTCTACGCAAGAATAGCTTAGGATTGAATTTAACTTGGCTTAAGGATGGTTTCCAACTCTTGTTTACTTTGCTAACTGTGTGCTTCCACTCTTTGGATATTACAGTCAGGACTTACTTCAGGAAGCCTTATTCGCTTTTCCATTGGCGATGGAGGCCTGAACTGTGTGGACGGTAGATTTGAGAAGGCGGATTTACAATATACCGGTGTCTCAAATCGAGCCAGAGCATTTGCTGATAGCTATGCCAAGGTTGGTACTCTCTCTCTATTTCCCTGTTGCACTCGAACTTTTAAGGGAATCATATTTATTAATTGACTCAAGCATCTATGATCCATCTTTCAGATCATGTTTCAATATATGGCCAGACATTCTCCCCTCAAAGTTGATGATCTAGCATCAATAATTTCACATGAGAACCAACAAGACAAGTCCCCTGAAGTAGAGATGTCCGATTGAAGAGAAGAGAAAGAGTACTGTTGGTCACCGTGTTGTGTTTGTACAAACACGTGAAGCAAACTTTTAGATTTTTAGTTAACTTTTGGCTGTTATGATATTTTGTTCTATGAAAATGAGAACAAATACTTATTTTGTCTACCTAGAAAAATCACTGAAATTAAAGAAATCAACAAATGTTTTCCAAGAATTGTGTAAAACCTGTCCTAAAAAAAGAAAAAAGAATACCAAAAAGCTAATATTTTTGCAGGAAAACCATGTAAAAAGAATAAAATCATGAAGCCGACGTGGTGGGCTCGCAGCTATCGTGAGTGCAACCCAAAACATCTTTGTAGTCTCTAGAAATGTTGAATGAGTCATACACTTGACCAGTGCTACTCTTCTTGTACTCAAAGAGAAGCGATGAGTGATCGGTAGCAGTCAACTTCACAAACCCATAGTCAAGGTCTCTGACCAAACTCCATTTGGGAATCATTGAGCTAAAGGAAGACAAGTGACTTCCTGCACCACCAACAACAACGTGAATGGTTCCTTGGAAGGCCCCTGAGTAGTGATCCTTTTCACTGTTCACACATTGGCTCTGCAATTGAAAACAACAAAAAGGTAAGACGAGTTACATTGATAAGAGTATTAAATAATGATGGGATCAAACCTGGTAAATGGGACATGTTCGCTCATAGTTGTGGACATGTCCGTAGAAAGCAATGTCTACTTTGTACTTCTGCCAGAGTTTCTGCAAGCTTTCTCTTCCCATAGGCTCTTCATAGGTTCCTTCTTGACCATACCAATCATTGGAGGAGTAACCGAGGACACGATGAGCAATAAAGATGAGCCAAGGCTGAGTCTTTCTGTCAACAGTGGCAAGGCAATGCTCGATGAATTTGTATTGCTCTGTGCCTTCTCTCCAATCATGTTCACTGTCCGCTACACAGAAGCGGAACATTCCGTAATCTGCCTTGTACCTGCACATTCAACCGAAGTCTGTAAGATAATGATCTGAAAACTCGCGAGAAAAACTTCAATGGTTTAAACAAGTTTACCAGAATTTAGCTCGGTTCTCAGCAGGAAAGTAGAACATGGTCTCTGCAGGAACACCACACTCTCCTCCAGAGTCTTTACCGGCATAGAAGGAACCTGTGTCTGGCCAGTCACGCTCGTGGTTGCCACTGAAAGTGAAACAGAAGTAACTGAACCAACTGCAAGAAGAGACGGAAAAAACGATGAAGCTTTTCTTATTGACTAACCTTGCAATCATGTATGGAACCTTAGAAGCGATGGGCTCAACTTGAGCTGTGAACTGGTCCCACTGGGAGATATACCCATTCGAATAAGTGATATCTCCAATATGGAAAACAATGTCAATGTTCTTCATGTCCTTGATGAGTTGATCAGTTGTGTTGAGGGAACCAGGCTGATAATCATTGTACTCATTCGAGCCATCTCGCTCTCCCTGAAATGTAAGTGACCATAATGGTAAGATAATACGCCAAGAATCGCAATGGCCTAAACGAGACAGTACCTTCCCCATGTCACCAAATATTATGACCCGTTGTAAAGAGTCTTGTCCAGGAAAAGGAGAGGAAACGAAAGTGTAGTTCTTGCTCCAAATTGTCGAACCATTGAACAAGTCATGGCCTAGCCTGTATGTGTATCTAAAAACCAAAGGATTGGAAGTTACAAAACTATATTAGTACTCTTGGTTTAGATGAAAAAGAGAGGCAGATTACAAATGGCTTACTCGCGGTTTGGCCAAAGTTCTTTCAAGAAAGCGGTATGGAAGAAACCCGGATCGCGCCAACCAACACCACGAGCAGGATCACCTGTGTAAATATCCAGATGAAGAGTTCAAGAGAATCCAGTACTATTAACTCGTGTATCACACTGAAAGATGAATGAAAAGAAACCAAACGAGACATACCACACATGCTGTTTCTGTTGAAGGTAATGGTTCCAGCTGGTGATCTTCTACTTGGAAGTCCCTTAGAACTCCATTCAATGAACGGGACAGCCTCATTTATATTGTACCCACTCGTCCATGTTACTGTCATCTATCAAAAGATCAACAAAATAACACTGCTTTAGTGAGAGATACCAAATACAACTGCTACCCATTTCAAAGTTTGAATCTTTTTCTCAAGTCCGAAGCCTTTGATGAAAACTTACTTCGTCCCAATTCTTCCCCAATGCAAGACGTGGGTATACAGGTGCTTTAGGATTGACGAAAGCTACAGGATTCGAAACCCCGAGAAATTTTGGCTGTGGTATTCAAAAGAGCAATCAGTGTACAATATACTAAACTGAGAAAACTATATAGTCAACTTACATTCCAAAGTTTCCCAGAAAACAGTGCAAAGGAGATATCAGCTCTCTGGTTTATAATCTGCAACTTCATAATCACTTTCCCGGACTTTGTATACTCCGGATAGTTCTTTGCAGGCATGTACTGTCAAATACAAAAACAGAACGTCATCCTGAGAAGATCAAATATAGAATCACAGGTGGTTAAAAAACAAACCTTGATGGGAGATGAGCAAATGTAAGGATATTTCGCTTTGCCATCTTTTGCTGGCCAACAGGTAGATGAGCTAGCAACAAACACGAGTTAATAATAATGAGTAAAAGCACAATGGTCCATACACACAATCAAACAAACACACAAACTCAATAGATGAGAAAATTACTCGAATTTTGCAGGTGAGAAAACTCCAATCCAATCGTCTGAAGTGGGATTTGGGTTGGAGATAGCAACGTTTACCCATTCAGTATCTTCACCCTGTAGATCAGAATATATAAACAAAAACTAGTGACATCAAAACCAATCGATTTAGAAAGTTTAGTTCTTTGTGAGATCAAGAACACAAATTCTCTCATTTAAAACGGCTAAAATAGACTATCATACAAAAATCTAGCATTAAAAAATCGTTTCTTTATCTCTGTATACCTCCTATATCTCTAGAGGAAAAAGTAGAATCAGACAAAATCAAAGAAGAAAAATTTGGACATGAAGCATGTTTTAGAACCTTTAAACCAAGAGTTTGAGGTGAAGCGTGAATGGAGACAGAAGTATCGACAGCGAGACTTGTTTGGTAGATGTTAATCTGAGCCAGAGGCTGATCTCCTCGTCCATTGTTGGACTCACCCAAACACAACTTCCAGCTCAGAAATACAACGAACCAGAGAAGCAGAAACCTAGGCATGATCGATTCGTTGTGAATGAGAAGCACAAAGCCAGATATTTATAATAAATTTTTCTTGCAAATCTCGAGTTATCTAAATATTCTTTAAACAAATCTAAATATCTTTGATTCCCTATCGAAAATCTAGGTGAGAAGAAAATCTAGGGTAAAACAAAGTTGTGGAATATTCCTGATGATAACAATATTTTGTTATAAGAGCAATAATATTTGTTCCTAACCAATTTCTAATACGCATTTGACTATTAGTTTTTTTTTTTTGCGGTGAATAGCCAAATTTAACCAATATGTTATATTCACATTCTACTAACATACTTAATACAAAAACTAGGAAAGAAAATCTTAAAAGCGCGGAAGTCTTCCAATTCCGACGAGAAGGAGGGCCACTCCATTGGATCCTCGAGCATACTAATGAGTTCCATACAATCCGAAAAGAAGCAAGCGCTAGTCAGCTGAAGTTTCTGAAGACACTGCATAGCCCAGAGCAGGGCGTCGAGCTCGGCATGAAGGGGAGAAATACTTCTTCTGGATCCCTTAAGACCCAAGTGCACAATCTCAAGTCCTTGCTGGACGATCCACCCTTGTCCGCATACCGAATCTGAACCAACCCAAGAACCATCAATGAAGCATGAGAGACATACTCGTGATAGGGTAATAGATGGAGAAGTCCCTTGCGGGGAAATTGTGGGGGAATTCTCATCTTCCTCCATATTAGCCTTCTTCCATGCTTCTTCTTCAAGTCTAGCTTTCTCTAGAGTCAATCTAGGATCTTCGTTAAAATTTTCAAATACTTTCCTATTGCGAGCCTTCCAAATAAACCACATAAGCCATGGAAAGAAGCTTATGGAATCCTCAGAACCCATCATCTCTTTTGCTCTCCAAAAGAGGAAGTCCAAATTAGTGAACACCGATGAGGATGGAAAGATATGAGGGGCAGATGGAATGGGCGAAAGTGCCCAAGCTTGACGAGCTGTAGGACATTCAAAGATAGCATGGTTAATAGTCTCTTTCTCTGCACCACATCTGGGGCAAGTGGAATCTCTGCCAATATGGCGATATGCAAGAGAGTCACAAGTGGGTAAGAAACCCGACGAGCATTGCCACACGAAATGTTTAATTTTCCGAGTGGTTTTTAACTTCCAACCTTGCGCCGTAAGTACCGTAGTACTTGGTCCCTGAGAAGGGGTTTCGCAAGCCGGGCGAGAGAGAGCTCTCGCGGCCCAATAACCGGATTTTACGGTGTAGTTTCCGGATTTGGTATAGATCCAACAATAACTATCTCTCGAGACTAACTTGCTCGGATGTAAGCCCAAAATGAGGGAAATATCTTCTGGTGAAAAGAGCTCTCGAAGACGGTCTACTTTCCATTGCTTTGTTTCAAAATTAATAAGTGAATTCACATATAAATGTGGATCAGTCTCATTATTGATACTTCTCGGTACACGAGCCGGATAGTCGGGAATCCAAGGTTCGCTCCATACTCTAGTGCCGAATCCCGATCCTATAGTCTTCCTTATACCTGATATCAATAGTGGTTTAGCTGCCATCAAACTTCTCCAACCGTAAGAGGGTCTATTTGAGACTTGTATCTCTAAAGGGCTCGAGTACTTAAAGTATCGCCCTTTTAGGATTCTACTCAGAAGTGAGTCTGGAAATTTGAGAATTCTCCAAAGTTGTTTCGCAAGAAGAGCAATGTTCTGTTCTTCCAGTGCTCGGAAACCTAGTCCTCCTTCAGAGGTTTGACAACAGATTTTATCCCATGCAACCC
The DNA here is from genome assembly GCA_030180135.1 of Orychophragmus violaceus. Classification (NCBI taxonomy): domain Eukaryota; kingdom Viridiplantae; phylum Streptophyta; class Magnoliopsida; order Brassicales; family Brassicaceae; genus Orychophragmus; species Orychophragmus violaceus. Next base: position 10,740,845 of record CM058239.1, on the reverse strand, counting down.
AATGGATACCCTTACCATTAGCATTGGAGCTCCACCAATAATTGGAGATTACACTTCTTATTTTGGAACATACCGTCTTTGGTAGAAGATAACACGACATCACATAGTTCGGGACCGCTTGGGCTTGTGATTTAATAAGAACTTCTTTGCCTCCCCGAGACAAGAATTTTGAAGACCAAGTGCTAGCCCGATTCTGCACTCTATCTCTAACAAAGGCAAAGGTTTGTGCCTTCGAGCCATTAATCTGCTCTGGTAGACCGAGATATGATCCCATCCCTCCTTCTTGAGAAATACCGATGATTCTTTTGATTTCACCTTTTCTCTCGTGAGGGACATTAATACCCATGCTGATAGTCTTGCTAAGAAAGCTAGAGCACGTGGCCTTTTATTTTCCCATGTAAGTTCATCGGTTCCCGACTGGCTCTCCCTTGAGGAGAGTCGAACACCGAATCCTTAATAAAATGGAGTTTTGATGTCAAAAAAAAAAAAATGTTATATTCACATTTATACTACTAGTTATTAATATGTTATAACTTTTCTAACTATCTTTTTTTTTTTTTTTGAAAAATCTTTTCGGTAGTCCGGTCAGTCCCGATAGAAACATACCAAGGAACTATATAGTAGACTTTTTCTCGAAAGATCACCACATTGCCTCAGATCGCTTGTTACTGACAACCATATAAACTGTCTGAACCAAACTGAATCCAAGCCCAAACTTTCCACATAATTATATTTTTGTATTCAGGGAGAGTCGAACCGGGAAGGAGTACTGCTAACACATTCCCAAGTCGCCTCTTACCACTAGACCACAATCATGTGGGATAGACCAAATCTATAAATATAAATATAAATTCTAATAAGTTTTGGGATTTGGTACACTATTGGGCAAAGTTCTTGTGCGGATGTGGTAATATTAGAGTGTATAGTCAAGTATTTAAAGATGTATAGATATATTATAGATAATACTTGTATATAAAAAATACTTGTACATACTTTTACAATTAATGAGAATCAGTATTATTTACATGTTTCTCATAATATGGTATCATAGAATTATTATTTTTCCCTCTCTTCGTAACAAATTTTTCATGGTCAAGAACCTTCGATTTCTCAGAGTTTTTCGTCAATCTTGATGAAATTCGAGCTCTGGATCTTCATATTGGAGCATTTCGATTCTTCTTATCGGTTTAATTTTGTGTTTTGCTTCACAAAAATGGGAAAGCGAAACACTCGAGCTCGTCGTACTGAGTCTCCTGGTCCCGGAGATGGTTCCCTAGTTCGTCCAAATTCGTCTCACCGTCCTCATTCTCCTGGTCCCGGAGAAGGTTCACAGTTTCATTGGCGCTCATCTTTCATTCACAAAGCGAATGAGCGATCTCCGATTCGCAATCGTTCTTCTGGTCCTAAAGTTCGAAGCTCTTTCTCTGGTTTATCGATAGACAGTGTTCACAGCCCTTACTACCTTCATTCATCCGATAATTCTGGTATGGCTATATCTTTTGAAATCTTGACTGGAGAAAATTACAACACATGGATAATCGCTATGACTGTGAGTTTAGAGGCCAAGAACAAGCTTAGATTTGTCAATGGAACATTTCCTAGACCAGATTCAACAGATCCTTTATATGATATTTGGTGTCGTTGTAATAGCATGGTCAAGGCATGGATCTTCAAACCGGCCTCGAAACAAATCTTCAACAACATTCTATATTTTCAAGATGCTCAAGCGATTTGGAAAGATCTTGCCAAGAGACTTCATAAGAGCGATCTTTCTTTGATCTATCGTCTAGAAACTGACATTGTGCTTCTGAAGCAAAGTTCAATGGATTTACCTTCATACTATACGACTAAGGTGACTCTTTGGGAAAGGTTAGTACTAAACCAGCGATTGTAGCAGAATATGATAATCCTAAAATCAAGCTTCTCCTAGATGATCAAGAGACTAGCATGATAATACAATTCCTCATGGGATTCAATGATGACTTCTATGCAATCCGAAGTCAGATTCTCAACACCAAACTGACAAGTTTTGACATTTATAATATGGGCATGTTTTTTTCCTCATCTGGAAATTGCGTCTGGAAACCGTCCAGATACAGTTTCCAAACGTCACATCCAGATGTAGTTCTTTTGTGCATTTTGAAGATGCGTCTGAAAATTGCGTCTAGATGCAATTATGTTTCTTTGTGTGTTTGTATATATTAGTTGGATGAATTATTTGTAAGGTCTCGATTTTGTGGTTTTGGCGGGAAACATTACTTTTACGGTTTTGGCGGGGAAAACGAATTTTTTCCACTTATGGCAGAAAATTGCTATTTTGCGGTTTTGACGGAAAATCGCTATTTTGCGGTTTTGACAGAAAACTAGTATCTTCGATTTTGGCTTAAAATCGCGATTTTACGGTTTTGGCGGGAAATCGTGATTTTGTGGTTTTGGAGGGAAATCGCGATTTTGCGCAAGATTTTGCGATTTTGGCAAGAAAACGCGATTTTGCGGTTTTAGCGGAAAAATGTGATTTTACGATTTTGTGGTTTTTACGGAAAAAAATGATTTTGCGGTTTTGGCGGGAAAATGCGATTTTGCGGTTTTGGCGGAAAATACGATTTTGCGTTTTTGGCGGAAAACACGATTTTGCGGTTTTGGAGGGAAAACGCGATCTTGCGGTTTTGGCGGGAAAACACATTTTTCGGTTTGGGCGGAAAAATGCGATTTTGCAGTTTGGCGAGAAAAACACGATTTTTGCGGTTTTGGCAGGAAAACCGTGATTTTAGGTTTTGAGGGGGAAAAGCAATTTTGCCATTTTGGCGAGAAAAACATGATTTTGCGGTTTTGGCGGAATTTTTTTTTGCGGTTTTGGCGAAAAAATGCAATTTCACGGTTTTGGCGAGAAAAAAATGTGATTTTGCGATTTTGATGTTTTGGTGGAAAAACACAATTTTTTTTTTTGGCGAAAAAATCGCAATTTTGCTGTTTTATTGAGAAACCGCTATTTTGCCGTTTTGACAAAAAAATGCTATTTTGTGATTTTGGCAAAAAATGCTATTTTGTGATTTTGGCGGCAAAAAACTATTTTGTGATTTTGACGAAAAATGCTTATTTTAGATTTTTGGTGGTGCATCTCAACTCTACTTTCAAATGCATCAAGAATTTCCAATTATTTTGGATGCAATATCTGGTTTTTGCAACTGGATGCATTTCTTAAATACTACTAAAAGAACAACATCTTGTTTTTGCAGTGAGATGCAGTTTCTCAACGCACAAAAGAACAACACCTATGTTAGATAAAGATGAGAGCCAGAGGATTCAGAAACATCAAACTTCTAATCCATCTGCATTTTCTATTCAAGCCACATATGATGTTCAAGTGGCGACAATCAGTACAAGCACTCAAAAGACAGAATCTAGATCCAGAGCAACATGTTCTCACTGCAAGAAGCAAGGTCACACAATTGATAAGTGTTACAAGGTTCACGGTTATCCACCTGAATGGAAACCAAAGAACAAGTCTTATTCACACAATGTTTCTGGAAATGATTTGTCAGCGGATCAACTCCAAAATCTGATCTCTTACTTTAGTTCTAAGCTTCAGCCTCATTCTTCAGGTTCAACAAAAGAAGCATCTACCTCAACAACTCCTATACTTCAACCAAACATTTGCAATGTAAAGGGTAAAGTCTATCCATCTATCTTTTACTCTGCAAATGGTAATGGTAGAAAGTACTATTATTCTCACATAAGTATCAAGAATGATTGGGTGATTGATACACGTGCAACACATCATGTGTCTCCGGATTTTAATCTCTTCACTCAATATCATTCTCTCACTGATACTTACGCCGATCTACCTAATGGCGTGAGAGTGAACATTGTTCGAGTTGATGTTATTGTGATCAACAATAAAATGAGCTTACCTTGGATTGGAGGATTGGGAAGGGTAAACAGGTCAACAATCTTTACATCTTGGATACAAGTTCAGTCACCACTTTGAAGGAACCTTCTCAGTTCGTACGCTTCATATCAAGATTATCCTCAGACATTTGGCATCAAATACTCGGACACCCTTGTCATCAGAGACTTGATATGCTAGCTAAGTCTGGTTCTATTTCTTTTCAGCATAAACTCTCACTGTAAAGCTTGCCATTTGGCTAAACAGAAACAACTATCATTTATATCAAATTCAAATATTTCTAATATTTTTTTTTATTTGATACACATTGATACATGAGGTCCTTTTGTTGAACAGTCACATGATGGTTATAGATTTTTTTTTTACCATTGTGGATGATCACTCAAAAGCTACATGGGTGTACTTGATGAAGAACAAATCTGAGGCAGTGACCATTTTTCCCAAGTTTGTTGCATTGGTTGAGAAGCAGTATGAGGTAACTGTCAAAGCAGTGAGGTCAGACAATGCACCAGAATTCAACTTCACAACATTTTTCCAGGAGAAAGGAATCGTTGCTTTCCATTCCTGTCCAAAGACTCCACAACAAAACTCTGTTGCAGAGATAAAGCACCAGCATATTCTCACTGTTGCTAGAGCATTATTTTTCCAGTCTGGATCCCTCTACAATTCTAGAGTGAATGGATCATGACAACAGTCTTTCTGATAAACAGAATTCCAATACCTGTTTTGTCAAACAAGACCTCTTTTGAGATACTAAAGATGAAAGCACCAGATTATGGAAGCCTGAAAGTGTTTGGTTGTCTATGTTATAGCTTTACATCATCCAAACACTGACATAAATTTTCCCCTCGTGCAAGAGCATGTGCTTTCATCGGTTATCCAAGTGGTTTCAAAGGATACAAGTTATTGGATCTTGAAACTCATACTATCTTCATTTCCAAGAATGTCGAGTTTCATGAATCTCTGTTTCCTTTTACTGGTGCAGATTCTTCGACTGTTGACAAATTGTTTGAATCGACAGAAGCCTTTATACCACAAGTAGATGACGCATCTATAACAGTTTCTACAGATCCAACTGAATCATCACAACAAGTTCCCCAAGATGTTATGGTACCTCACTCATCTCGTATCTCTTAACGTCCTGCTTATCTTGATGATTATCATTGCAACACTACCTTCGGAAACAATGTGCAACTTCATTTCTTATGAAAAGCTTTCAAATTCTTTTCATTGCTTCATCAATGCAATGACAAAATACCTGAGACTTCTTCATTTATTGAAGCAAAGAATTTTAAAGATGGTGTTTTGCAATGAATGAAGAGATCAGTAACATGGAAACCACTAAGACATGGGATTTGACAGTTCTTCCTGTTAACAAAGAAGCAGTAGGGTGTAAATGGGTGTTCAAAGTGAAGTATTTGGCAGATAGATATTTGGAGAGATACAGAGCACACCTGGTAGCCAAAGGCTATACTCAGAAATAAGGTCTAGACTTTATTGATACATACTCACATGTAGCAAAAATTTCATCTGTAAAATTGTTACTAGATGTTGCCGCAAAGAAGGGATGGAACTTGTATCAGTTAGGCATCTCAAATGCATTTTTGAGTGGTGATCTATCTGAAGAGATCTACATGAAATTACCACCAGGATATGCATACCATAAGGGGTAGAAGTTACAAGATAACTTGGTCTTCGGTTGAAGAAATCCATTTATGGATTAAAAAACAGGCTTCCCGCCAATGGTACCTTAAATTTGCAGAGACTCTCCAGGTAATGGGTTTTATCAAGACTACAAATGATCATACTCTATTCACATGGACACGAGATGGAGTATTTGTAGTAGTTCTTGTCTATCTTGACGATATCGTCATAGCTAGTAATTATGATGATGCAGCTAGACACACTATCTCTACTCTTCAATCTCACTTCAAACTCAGAGATTTAGGATCCCTTGAGTATTTCCTAGGCCTGGAGATATCTAGATCAAAATAAGAATCATTATGTGTCAGAGGAAGTATGCCTTGGAGTTACTAGATTGTGTTGGAATGCTAGGTTGTAAACCATCGTCAATTCCCATGGACCCTGTGAGATCTGAGATTCACACCAAGAATTTGTAATCGTGGATTTGGACTTTAGGATATAAAAATGGTATAGATTTCCTATGAATCAAAGACTATATTGAGATTGATCATCGAGATAGAACAAACACAATCGAAAAGAGAGTACAAAGTATGATGATCGAGCTATCTAGTCGAAGTGTTCTTAATTAGGGTTGGAATGTCTTGAATGAATCACCACTTCTTCTTTTTATACTCTCGACCATCATCTTCTTGTTCCGATATTTCGGCCTTGCCGTGATAACGATCTACGAGATTTGCGTGGATCAGTTGAACCGACGAAGACCAGGTTGCTCTATCTTCGCATTGTATCCTATCGAGCTCGAGCTCGATCGCCTCGCACTTCGGCGTTGCTTGGGCCTTGTCAGGATGTCAATCGTATGGGCCCAACAAAGGATAACGGTCGATCTCTCTGTCTTGATTTTGGAACGGGCTCATGATTATGGTCCTTTGTTTTATTTGTTTATGGGCCGGATTTCCTAGAGGTAAATCCAGTACCAACAATAGCCCCCGACCAATTAATTTCGACAAGTCGAGGTTGATGGGCGGTTGGCGTTCTCGGGAAGAAGCGTACGCCTCGGGCGTGATAAACCGAATGATTACTTTCGCCCCATCCGTAGATCTTGTTTCGATCCATCGGTCAAGGGTGGGCGCGTGGATCAAACCAACCTGCTTTTTAGCGCGTCGGCAGTCGTGGCGTGTATTTGTTTAGAGAACTTCATCTCCCACCGTGCATCCGGTCGCTCGCTGACGGCTGAGATTCGAGGATCACGAAGAGTCTTTTCGAACTCAATTCCTTGCTGATGTGGCTTGGCTGGCATGCACTCGTGACCGTTTATCTCGAATCGACAGTTAGGATGGGGAAGGCGAGGGGTTTCAACCATTTCGATTTTCTCGTACTTATTACGAGTTTGGAATCGTCCGATACTTTGCACAATTTCCACCATAGATAATAATTTTTTTTATATTGTAGAAAGTAACTTTCCCTCTTCTCATTTGCGTCTCGCAATCTTTCTGATCACCAGAAACTCTCTCAGAGGTTTCTTTTCTTTTCTTTGGCATATTTCTTTTCATGGCTCTGAGAGACGCAACAGGAGCAAGTACAAGTACGGCGGCGGGATCATTTGGTCCACATCCGCCGTCTGTCTTAACCGAGAGTCTTATCAAGCGGTTACGGACGCAATGCCAGATTCCGCCGGAAGTAGAGATTGTTATCCCGTCACCGGCGCTCTCACTGGAGACCGTCGTGGAAGGCTATTGTTGTGCTTCCTACGCCTACTTTGAGAAATGTGGGCTCTTCTTCCCCATTCCCCGCATTGTTTTCTTAGTGCTGGCCCAACTCTAGTTGGCGTTTCATCAGATGACGCCAAATTTCGTTCGGTACGTTATCGGACTTGGAGTCAGGGCCGCAGAGGAGGGGATTGAGTTTGGTCCTGAGGAGCTCATGCGAGTTTGCTCGGTGAAGCAAGATTCTCGCTTTCCGGGGACGTATCGTCTTTCTCCCCGCTTTGGGAGGATCCTTGACGGTATTCCATCGAGGGATGAATTGAGGGACCAATATTTTTTCTTTAGGATGACCCATCATTCGGTCAGGGAGTTCGATTACTCGGTCGTCCCTTCACGGTGGGCTTCCAATGTTGGTAAGATTCATGGTTTAATAATCGATCCTCTCCCTTCTCTTTTTTTTTGTTTTTGTCAGGATGCTTCCTGATTGGTTTTAGTCTGTATCACAGAGTCTCCCGAATCCCTCGCCCTCAACCCGATTACGGAGTCTTTAATAACCCGACTGAGAAGGGGTACCGTCAACTAGGACAGTTTTACAGTGGAGCGTGTGCAAGCTGCTCTGAGGATCGACTTTGAGCGGGTTCCGCGGGGTCGTCCTCAGGTTAATCGAGACTTACCACTTTCCCCTATGCCTTTTCGGGTTCCCCCGGTTCGAGCTCCTCAGACCCCTAGTGGGTTGCCCGTTCATGACGTTTTGTTTGTCGTCATTGGGAAAGGTCTAAAAATTCTTTTATTTTTGCAGGTCGTCCCTCTGTGGATGATAGTTCAACCGCTAGTACTCCTCCTTGGGAGAAACTATCTCGGAGGGCAAGGAGTCGCCGAGAAGGGAAAGACCATGTGGAATTGGCGAAGAAGGTGAGGGACGGAAGCTTGAGCACTGCCATCTTTTTTGCCATCTGTGATTCTCCTCCTCCCCCTCTTCCAAGTCTTCCCTTGAGCACAGGGGCCAACGACGCCGTCTCGGGGACAGGCGGTGTGATACCCCGTATCCAAAAATATGGTCAACGGGCAGAACAAAAGTCAACAGGGTAATTTTGCTAAACTCAGGGGCAAAATGGTAAATTTACCAAAGTTCGAGACGGAAGGCATGACGGGCAAAATGTTCTCTTTTTAAACCATAAAGAACATTTACAAGATCAGAATTCGGAGAAACGGAGCAGAAACGCATTTTCGGAATATCGGTCGGAAAACCGACTAAACCGGGGAAACTTCGTAAAATCATAACGGGAGCTAGGAAACTCCAAATGAAGTGATTCAAGTTGCTAAATTCATCTAAAATCAGGGAGAATCCGTTTATGGAGGTTTAGAGATTTATGGGAATCGTTCGGCATTTATTAAAACAATTTCCGAGGAAACAAGCAAACCGAGCAAAAGTGTTTAGTCAAGCTAAGGATGGGTTTTATTGGATTGGGCCGGTGCTAATGAGCCTTAGTGGACTTCAAACACTCACCAGGGACAGCTGTGAGCTCCCCAGGTCGCCAGATTTACATGAGAGGTGGCATAACCACATTTGGTGCATGAAGAAAAGTGTATACATGCAAGGAATCTCAACTATTCACCCCTTTACCCATTTTTGATGAACTGAATCTCTCACTCTAGCCTCTCTCTATCGAAAGCACTCTCTCATCCTCTCCAGAAACATTCATCAAGTTCATCAACTTTCTTTGAAGATGCAAGAACACTTCAAGAACAAAAGGTGTTCTTCATAGCTTCTCACACAAGAAAGTACATAACTTTCTCCTCCTAGACCCAAATCACACTCTACAAAGCCCAGGAGCTTCATCTCGTCCTCCTCTTCATTTTTCCAGCCAGCCACCATCGTCGCCGTCGCCGGATCTCACCGGAATCTGGCTAAGAAGCAGACGCGGTTAGGGTTTGTAGGGTTATCTCTTTCTCTTCAACATATTTCAAGGATTCAAGGCCATGGGTGGGTAGATCTAGTCAAGAGGAGCAGATTGGTGGGTGGAAGAGCTTCTGAGTCGCCGGAGAAAGCCACCTCCGCCGCGGTCAACGCCGGAGCCGCCGCGATCAACGCCGGAGGAGTCGCCGGAAAACCTCCTTTCGCCGTCAAATCTTTAAGCGGTTCTTCATGGGTGGGTGTGTGATGCATTGGAGTTGGTTTGGTCTTGGTTCAGTGGGAGAATCGGTTTAGTCAGACCGGTTAAGCTTTGGTCAACGCCGGTCAACGGTTTGACCTAAACCGGTTTAACTAAACCGGTTGACTTGGAATTGGTTCGGATCAATTGGTGGTCCAGCAGGTCAAAGGGGTTAACCGGAGTGGTTAACGGTCAACCGGAGTTAAAGTCAACCGTCGGTCAATGTCGGTCAACGGCCGGTCAACGCAGTGGTCAACGCCGGTCAACGCGTTTACTCTGGCCGGTTCTTGGGTGTTGCGGTTCATCTGCGGGTGTTCGGGAAGTCTCGGGGTTCATGTTCGGGTATTCGGAAGAAGTTCGGGTTTAGTCGGGGTCTCGGGAATCCGTATCCGCATTCGTGTCGTTCGTTCCGTCATATCACTGTGAGTCAGCTCAAACACCGTAGTTGCATATAGAACGATAAATGGGAAAACGTAGTGATAGGATTGCATACCCGTTGAATTGAATTGAACCGGTAATTGATTGATTGACTGATTTAACGTTAAACCGGCTAGGGTTAAAGAAGCATGTTAGATTTAAACGGATTAAACCTGTTGAGTGCCGTTAGGTTGGTAGTAATGTTGCGTGATGCATTCATATAGCTGTTGCATGATTAGGGCCGTATATGCATATATAAGTAAGTAAAGAACGGTATGAAACGAATCTATATACGGGTATTAAGACGAGTTAAAATACGGAAGTTAAACCTGAACTAACGTATATAATATGAATGGTGTCGGGTTTCCCGAGATTAAATAAATTAAGTAATGAATGATGAGACGTCGGGGAGTTTAGTAAGCTACTAGCTCTAAACCGACGGATCGAGGAGTTGTTAAAAGATGATTAAGATTGGTTAAGAAAAGAGAAGTGTTGTGATTGGTGAACTGTCTACGGGTTAGCAAGATGCTAACCCAAGGTAGCAGGCGTAAATTGGTTAAAAGATGTTAGTAACCCTAATAGGCATGTTGTGTGATGTTGTTTGTGTGTTGATTGCGTTTGTGTTGTTGTGTGGTTGTGGTTGATCTTTTTGTGCAGGCCTTTAGATCGTCTCGGTGTTGGGCCGAGCGATCCGTTTGGATATTTAATCTTGTCACGGGACCGGTTAAGTCGTAACCGCTGACTCGGTAAGGTGCTGAGTCAGGGGGCGGGGTGGTGTGTGTGAGTAGACTTATGGGATGCGGGGTGGGGTTAATTGTTGTTATTGATTGAGATTGATTGTTAGAGTCCGAGCGAGTCTGCGTGTTTACATTCCTGTACTAGGACTCTAGGGTGCGTTAGATCCCACAAGTCTAGGTGTTTGATTACGTTTTGTTACTTCCTACCCGATTGGATCCTCGGGTAGTTACCTAACTGGGTCGTGGTGATTCTGGTTATGGTGTTAACCTACTGGGTGACGCTGGTAGGTGTGTAGTCCGGAGAATACGGGGTCATGTCCTAGGGCCGGACTGCATGGAAACTTGGGTTATCTAGGGGTAGCCTGAGTCACCGCGTATCGATGGACAGAGAACGGTGTCCTAGTCGTTAGACCTTGTGTGGACGACTAGGAGTCGTGGGTTAGTTACCATATCGGTAACGGTGAAAACCCGTGGAAGTTACCAAGATTGTAGGGGCCCAGCGTTGTGATCGGTGTAGTTGGTGTTGCGCGGTAGATAGATCGAGTCTCAATCGGGAACATGTGCCACAGTGCTCCCGATTTCCTCTATTCGCCTTCTCTTTCTTTTGGCAATTGATTGTGTGTGGGCTATGTTGGTTATCCGAGCCAATTCTACAGATTCAGAATTCTCGCGAGTTCCCAATAGCCTAGGATCTAGGGTCTAGTTAATTGAATCATGATCTCACCTCGTGATTACCTGGTGTTTGGCAGCGGAAGATGGATCAGGTAATACGAGATCTACTGCGCCTCAGATGCTGCGCCTCTATCGTAGTCCACACGCACACAAGCTGGAATCCGCCGGGTTGCTAGCGCCGGTGCTCGGATCTCTTTGGGACCTTAGTTTCTAGAGGAAGAGCTTCTGTTTTCTGTCTCAGAAAACTGTCTGGGCGGCTCGTATTCCTTAGGTCGAATTATAAGATCACTTATATATCGACTCTGTCATAAACCGAAACATCAGTTTCGGATTTGCCACTGTGTCGACCGACACATCCATTGGTGTCGATCGACACAAGTCTTGTATCGACCGACGCACCTAATGGTGTCGATCGATACACCTCTTTGAAACTCAATTCAATGCGTATCCAATACACATCGATCAGACCATGTGCCAATGATCTATCCCATGCAGAGTATATCCAACTTGCTTAGGTGTGTGACCCTGTAGGTTCACACGATACTGGAAATGAGTTACAACTCATTTGTCATAATTGGTTTCTAGCAAAACATTATGATTACCCAGTATCACATGAATTGTCCGATCTCGACAATACAACTATCTCCAGAGTTCGTACAATGTGATTTCTGGACATAATCCCAACAATCTCCCACTTGTACTGGAATCATCTATTCCTATAATCCCTTCGTCTCTATATCTCGATATGGCATAAGGCAAGAGACTGTGTCATCCTTATTATAGCCAACATCATGTTCATCGAACTTCTGATCTATACTGATTAAAACAAACGACTGACAATCACCTCGTTTGAGCACGGCCATGCATTTTCTCAGTATCAAATCTTCGATGGGCCCTGAGATATTTATCTCCCGTTTTCCAGGAGGGACAAATCCCATCTTGTTCCATCCCTGTTTCTACACATACTTCATGATACGCACAAGCAATGCCGTTATAGCCGCCAGTTACGGATTGACGTTTGACAAGGTCAACACACACCAATTCATATGCTAGAAAGCATGATGAACTCAGGTCTAAGGACTATACTCTATAGTCGTAATGAGAACCTCCCATGACACTGATGTAACTATCCTGTGGAGTTCTCATTAAGCGGGTCATGTCCAATCATATGTTCACCAACATACATCTATGTGACTGACTGTGATAATCATATCATTGACTTCATGAAACTTAGTCCAACAGTCACCTCACATACTAGTCTGCGCGGTTGTTAGTGTCCCATTTTAACAACCTTGACTAGGGACAATCATAATTTATGTCATCTTTTACTTATAGGGTTTCATGATCAAGTCTTCAACTTGATGACCTATAAGATGACCATAAAGTACTTTGGGACCATTATTTAATTATCCAATAATTAAATAATACTGATGTCAGTTTTAACTTACACAAACACTGCCAAAGCATGTCTATGTAAAGTTTACAACATAACTAAAATAACTCCCACTAGAATCAAGATCATCTTTTCAGATATCTTACACCTACAGCAACAGAATAAATTCCGTGCTTAGGTTGTGGGAGAGAGTGCGGTGCTATTGCTTGAAACAATTTCAACAAATTACACCGCCATTCAGATAAAAGCACTATTCTACGGTCCACTGCTTGGAGTCTTTCCAACAGTTAGTACCGCTATTCAGACAAAGAGACATAACCAGGTGGGAACACTACAAGAAATATGGGCATTGGTAGCAGGCCGTTGTAGCACTAATTCACCAACTGCTACTAAAACTGCCAAAATCGGATTACAACTCTATCGTAGCATTAAATTCGTGCTAGGAAAGATTTTCATTAACGGAGAACAAAAAAATCGACAAAATCTACTTTTTTACCAATTTTTCACATCTGTAGCACATTGAGCGCCAAACACTTAGCCAAAAATTCATTTTACCACCATTTTTTTTCTGGGCGTAATGAGATTTTCTGCTAAAGTCATTTTCTCACATAATCAAAATAATTCATTGAACCGATCCAAAACTAAACATCAAAAAAAAAATATTCCCAGCTCTCTTCATCCTCCATCTCCATCCCCATCTCCAGACATGCTCTCTTCATCCTCCATCTCCTTTCTGCTTCTCAATGGTTGTACAAACCGGTTTGGTTATCAGTTCTCTCGGCCGCGTCGAAGATAAGAAAATCCATCTCCATCAACAAGATCTCACTGGTAAATCCGGAAATTAGGGTTTCTTCCCGCCACCGAGTACCTAGCCGTAAATTGCACAATCGAATCTAGATAGAGAGATGTCAGGCTTAGCCTGTAATTCGTGTAACAAGTTCGAAGACGACGCTGAGCAGAAGCTCCATTACAAGTCCGAATGGCACCGTTACAATCTCAAGCGCAAAGTAAGTGACTCTCTGGTGTTTTGTTTTAGCTTCTTTTATTTCGACTTAAATTGGAACTGGTCGCTTGTTTGTATCGTCGTTAAGGTTATATGGTCTCAGTGTCTGTCTATGATTTATTGAGAAGAATCGAAGGGAAAAAAGCTTTAGTTTGTTCATTTGGCTTGCGTCTTCGATTTCGTTTTATGTGTTTGTTCTTGTGATTATGATGAACATTTTGGTTTATAAACTTTGAAATCGTTCGAAAAATGTTAGATCGCTGGTGTTCCTGGAGTTACAGAAGCTTTGTTTGAAGCTAGACAAACTGCGATTGCTCAAGAGAGGATCAAATCAAATGAAGCACCTATGCTTTATAGTTGTGGAATCTGTAACAAAGCTTACCGGAGTTCCAAAGCACATGAGCAGCATCTCAAATCAAAGAGCCACGTTTTGAAGGCTTCTTCACAAGGAACAAGCAACGGAGAGGAGGATAAAGCGATAATTAAGCAGCTTCCTCCTCGTCGTGTTGAGAGAAACGACCCTGCTCAGCTAAAGGGTTCGATTGATGAAGAGAGTGAAGAGAGTGAAGATGAATGGGTTGAGGTTGATTCTGACTTAGCGTCCCTTGCATCTAACAAAGAGCTGAGCAGTAACAAAGAGATTGAGATAGAAGATTGCTAAGATTGCAATCGATTTTCTCATACTCATGGCAGTGAGATCTTTGCAGGTGGTTGCGGATAGAGGAATTGAGCAACTCTCAGCTACTTTTATTTTGTGTTTTGGTGAGATGCTTAATCCTACATTCCTAATTGCGGCTGTCTTGATCTTTTAGTCTTGTTACAACAAGATCAGATTTGTGTCTCTTAGTTTAATTTTCGTCTGGTGTAGTGTTTAATCTCCATGGTTTCTCTTATTATTATCAGGTGACGATGCTATTGTATGTCACTGGCCGCAGTTCCTCGGATAAGATCATTCAGAGCAGCTCTTTTCCTAACAATTGGATTCTCAGGCGTCATACCTGCCTCACATGTGCTTTACCTTCACAAGGATCCTCCAAACGTGCTTATCGCTCTGGTTTACGAGCTTGCCATGGCTGTGTTGTATGCAACAGGAGCTGGGTTTTATGTTAGCCGTATACCTGAGAGATGGAAGCCTGGAGCTTTTGATATTAAGATCACAAGTTGCTTAGTTTACATACAAAAGGAATCATGGAACCTCTTTAATCAGTTTATACAGAGAGTTATGGGAAGTTCAATATTACTCATACACAAAATCCAACATCTCGTCTATTGTATGTCTCATACTAACATACCAAATTTTAAAATAAAAGATGTTAGAAATTGAACATACACAATCTTTATTTTGATTTAGGGTATATTTAGGGGTTACGGGTTGAAATATTATTTGTTCTTAGAACATTGTAGTATAAGTTAAGGGTTTATGGTTTAGGGTATTGGAATCCCTCTCACTAATTTTACATAATACCCTAAACCCTAGTATTGGAATAACTCTTATATTATCTTAGGGTATACATAGGGTTTAGGGTAATACTAATTTTTGTAGTTTATAACATAGTCTATAATAAAAAAATTACATGTTACAAAAGATAAATAGAAAAGTTATGATTTTTTGGAAAAAAAATAATTTTAGGGTATAGATAGGGTTTAGGGTTTGAACCTTAACCCTATACCTCAAACTTCTAACCATATACCGCAAAACCATAAATCATATTTTAAACCTTAAATTCTTAATTGTATATACATAAAATTAATATTTTTCAAACAATAATCTCAAACCTTAAACATAAACCCCTAAACCCGTAAACCCTAACCTCCAAACTTGAATCATATCATAAGCTATAAACTAAATATAAACTTTTTGTAATTGATGTAAATTATAAATATAATAATATTGGCTTTGCATATTCTTACATAAGCTATAAACTCAATCATTAATTCTAAATTAAAAAATTTAACCCTTTAATCTTAAACTCCAAATAGATAGGGTTTGGGATTTGAAAAAAATGTAACAACTATAACATATCCCAAAAACAAGATATAACATTTATAAATACTAAATTGTGAATTATAACTCTAATAATACTTTCCAAATCTATTATTTTCAAACATTAACTTATAACCCTAAACACAACCCTATCAAACCCTATACTCTAAACCATAATCATATTATAAAACCCATTTTAATCATAAACTATAATTTATTTAATTGTTATATATCCTCATAAATAAGATTTAACACTTTTAGAATTAAAAAATCATGTAAAATTTAATATTTTTTGTTATTTTAATCATTTTTGCTATTTTATTCATTTTTGCTTTTTAATCATTTTGCTATTTTTAAACATTTTAAGTATTATATATACTTATTTTATAATTTTTCAATCACTTTTAAAATTTAACACTTTTTAAAAGGCCATTTTTCTATTTTTATGTATTTTTCATTATTATTTCTTAGTTATACCATGAAATATTCTTATTGGACGAGAGGTTATCACACGGATCGCCATCTACAACCGTTAGATCTATACATTATATTAAATCTTGACCGTTCAATTATCTTCTCCTACTTATCTATTCTTAAAACCTAAACTTTAACCTTAACCTTTTTTTTTTCCTTCTTCCGAGCAACCCTTTTGTTTGGAGAATCCAAAAAATTCATATCAATTTCAGATCTCAACAACTCCAAACCCAGACTGAGATCCGCTATTGCTCTTTCTTAGCTTGTTCATATGCCTTCTCTTTATCTTGCTACTGATTCTTGTAAATCTATCATTTGCAGGTGGTTTCGTCGGAGATAAAGACGAAGACAAAACGGTAGGGGGTAGAAGACGAACGATTTCTCTCCTCCACCTCGTTGTAGCCGGACGAAGACGACCGATCTCCCTCCTCCACGGCTCTACTAGATCTATCGTCGCTTCAACTCTCCACCAAAAATCGTGGAAAGTCACCATTGTAATCGACGAAAGAGGATGAATTTAAGGTAAATCTCTTTCGATTTTTGTAATTCTCCTTGTGTGTCTATTGATAGTGGGTTTGTGGAAAAATCGAGTCTTTGTTATATATATGTCTGGGATTATCATTGGTGCTCTTGGTTCGGACCTGTGTTGATTTCTTGTTTCTTGTTCCTTGTATATAAGACATGAATGAAGAAAGTAGGGAACTTTTGTGCTGAGATTTGGTCCTTAAGACTGTTAATCAAATTGCTTTTGAAGTAGTGAGAATATATGAAATATTTTGCATTGTTTCTCAACTGGTGTTCTCTAAGATGAATTCATGTTTGATTAAATGATGAGATTCAAAGTATTTGCTGCTGTGATTTCAGTGTTTCTACTATGTGATGTGCAATGCAGGGAAGTGTAAAGAAAGTAAGCTAGCAGTCGGCATGTACGTCACCATTGTCGGCATGTACGTCACCATTGTCAACAGTCCTGTCACTGTCTGTGGATCTTCGACGGTTACAGCCGCAAATAGGCTCATTCTCGGCGGTGAGAAGAAGAAGACGAAGATGTGAGAGAGACGACGGTGGTGGTGACGGCGGAGAAAGACTAGAGAGCCCAAGGAGGAAACCGTCACTCTCGGAGGATCATTGTCAATAACATTGAATCATGTCTGTATAGTCAAGTGTAGTTCAATATTTGTAACTAATGTAGTGATATTTGAAGATATATCAATAAATATATTTTTTTCCTAAATTAATTTTGTTTTTAGCAGAATCTTTATTTTTAATTTTAATTAATTTCATAAAATAATTTTAACAAATTTAAATTATTTTTAGTCGTTTATTGTAATATACAATAGCACTAAATTAATGGTATAATAAAATACGTCATGAAAACATATTTACTGGCAATGAAAATGTGTTATAATAATTTATACTACAGCACAAAAATATCGCCATGAAAAACTGCATGATAGCTCTAAATATGTGTTATAAAATAATATCCGATAGCGATTACATAATGCTACAATATGTCCATTTATTATAGCATTAAAAAAAACGCTATGATAGGGGGGGTCTATTGTAGCTGCGGCTAACATAGCGTTCATGAAAACGCTACTAAAACCTTATGGTAGCGTTTTCGGTGTGCTACCAATGCCCATATTTCTTGTAGTGGAACCGGGATTCGTCTTTGTCTGTCTAACTACTTTCAACTGGTTCGTCACTTCCTCAGTTCACCACGAAACTATCCTTAGAGTTCTTTAAACGCTTGGGATATTTCTGGCAACTGATCAGTGACTCTTACCGGAATATTTTGGTATTTTTCATGCTTTGTGCGTAAGCTGCATCTAGACAAGCGCAAAATATGGCATTCATGATGGATTCTATTGCAGAAGCATTAGAACTCACACTCATTAATATTAGCTCAGACAGTGTTCAGAAACACTTCTTCTTACTAATATTGTTGCCATAAAACCTTTGGTATGAAGCCATTCTTGGAATCAAGCGTATTAGATCTGTCCAATACCTTATCAATATAAGGATTTTGACGCGATCCAATTAGCTACTCTGATCCATTCCAATGGATCCTTATTCCAAGAATTCACGCGGCTACTCCCATGTCTATCGTTTAAATTTGACTTCCGACCTAAATCTTGACAAGACTTTAGCATCGGAACGTCGTTTATGAGATTCATGTATGTTATCTACATACTGTGTGAGAATTGCCATTACGCTCCCACTAGTCTTCTTGTAAACGCATGGTTTCTTTTTCTTTCTGATCAAGTCAAAACCTTTGACCAATCTGTCAGAATGTTGATTCCAACTCCAAGATGTTTGTTTCAATCCACAAATGGATCGGTGAAACTAACATGCATACCCAGCCAATTTTTGGAGTTGGGCCTCACCATCGCTTCTTCGAATTTCGCATGTTCGTCACTTTTCAATGATCAGCAGATCACGACAATAGGTTACGAGATATCACTCTCGAGTTAGTGACGGATCCTTTCGGATCTGCGAATTTCAGGCTCCACAGGTGCAGATCCTACAACACTTTGTAGACCTCACCGCTGCTCTTCCTTATCAGGTCGAGCAGCTTACTGTGTTTATCGAATTTCTTCGATGTGTACTTTTACTCCCACTGTTCCTTTTGAAAGTATGATCTTTCTTAAGAGACACAGTTCTGGACAAAAAGTATTAAGCCTTGGTTTCCTTAGGACAACCAGCGAGGTAGAACTTATCAGATTTGGATTCAAGTTTGTTTGTTGACTACTGTCTTACACAAACCTTGCAATCCCAATTCATCAGAAAAACAAATTTGGAAATCACCCAGTCCACATCCAATGTGGTGTTTTTCACTGATTCTGATAGAAAACTTTTAGCGTGAACATAGACATTTCAGAACGTATTCTTAAATGGTTATGGAAGATTCATGTGATTCATCATTAATCGAATCATGTCTCATAAGATCTGATTCATTCTTTCAGATGATCACCCAATTCTTGACTCTAGTATTTTCCTCCGCGATTCAATCGAGGATCTCAATACTTCTGTCAAATTGGTTCTACACTTCATCTTTGAATTCCCTCAAGGGATTCCAGCTCGTGTCTCATCAAATGAACACATCCATACTTATTGATGCCATCAATAAGGTAATGAAGTATAGAATATTTCCTTTGGCAATAATGCTTGTTGGGCCGCATACATCAGTATGTGTAAGGCCCAATAAGCCTCTGGCCCATTTCCTTTTAGCTCTGCTAAATGGGCCATAGTCATTTGGTCACGTGAACAGAATTCATATCTCAAATGATTAAAATCAAATGAGTCCAAAGCTATGGATTTACCGAATCTGCTTCACTTTTGTGGTTAAACGACTATACCAAAGAAAGGTCGAGTTCGAGTCATCAGACTTAAACCGTTTGGTATTTATGTTATATTTTAACTCATGTTGGTTTAAGATATAAAACCCATTCTAAACGGGGTGCTACCATTAAATATTTCATTAAGATCAAAAGAACAAAACTTGTCTTTTATCAAATGAAAAACATCCAAATTCTCAAAAGAAAATGAAAGACATTTTGCATATAGCAAGTACATGGTGGCAATTACTTAATTTCAAAAACCAAGTAGGAAAGGCTCCTTCAAGTGGAGAATCTCTACGGCTCATGCAGCAACCATTGCTTCATACCAGACACGCAGTTCCACTTGTCCTTTCTTCAACGTTCTACTATCGCTTAGGTCCTGCATATTTCAAAAATATCAGTACCATAACAAGTATCCAATACTTATGTAGAACTTGAATTAATAACACAATACCTGAAGAAGAAGTACCATACATCTTCTCCATCTCTTGTGAATCTTCCAAGAATTTAATGCAATCTCTCTTCCAATGCCCTGACTCATTACAGTAGAAGCACTTACTAACACCAGATGGGCTTGACTTGGGCTTATAAGATGACACAGGCTTATCCTGATTCCAAATCTGGATGGCCTTGCCTTCACCCTTGTCTATACAAGATTTCTTAAATCTTTTACCCCTTTTGATGTTTTGCTCTGCTGTCTTGAGCATGCCATGCAGCTCAGTCAACGTCTTCGTCAAGCCTTTCTTGATATAGTTCTTAATGAACTTATCATAGCTTGACGGCAGTGACTGCAGAATGATGTCAGTAGCCAACTCTAAGCTGACAGGACATTCCAGTCTTCCCAGGTTATCAATGTAACCCATCAGTTTAATGACATGAGGACTTACTGGAGCATCCTCTGGTAGCTTGCACCCAGTGAGAGACTTCACCATCTGGAATCTCTCAACTCGTGCTAGATCCTGAAACTTCAGTTTCAGACTGGTGATCATCTCTATTGGCGACTCCATGTTCTCATACTGACTATTCAAGTCTGAGTTCATGGAAGCCAACATCAGACCACGCACATCTACCACATCAGTATAATGCTTATTCCAAGCATTATACACTGCATGCGAGCGATTGGTCCCAAGCTTTTCTGGAAGAGCCTTTTCAAGGACATAGTCCTTGCTCTCCTGCTTGAGAATGAATCTCAGATTCCGATACCAATCCAGGAAGTTGGATCCATTTAACTTGTCCTTCTCAAGGATGGATCGCAACGAGAAAGTAGTCATAGACATAAGCTGAAATCCAAGAAAAACAAAGATTTAGTTATGCATATGATGAGAAATCTTATCAAATAAGAAAAATCGCATTATATTCAAACAATGTTTCTTCTATGAATATAATAATCCAAGACCCATACATCATTAAAATCTGAGTGGACGACTCGCCATCACCCATAGTTTAGCAATCTAGGTAAGCAAACCATTGCTAATTGTACTCAGTACAACTATTGGTCGTAGATAAGACAATCCATGTCTCATCCACTCTGATGTCTCTGGGCCCAGAACTTCTGATAGCCTAGTCAAGTAAACCAATCTCTTCTGCCTTGTGATCATTGACAGTCGCACTGCAAGTCTATCAATGATCACTTGCCTTACTCATGTAGCAGTGGATACCAAGGACTCCAAGACTATCCAACATACGAAACAAGTCTTGACAGTGACAATATTGGGCAAGACATCAAGGTCACTTGATATTTAGTTGAGGAGACTAAACCCAAAAGTTTAGCAAATCAATCTCTTAGGTCACGTAATTGTTGATGTTTAGCACTGCAAGTCCATCAACATTACTACCTGCCTTACTCACGTAATTGTGGACACCAAGCTCTTGGCTAGACCATCACACAACGAAACGAGTCTTGACAGTTGACCACACTGAAGCTAATCTTTGATTAATGTCTAAGTCTAGTTTGGTTTCTGCAAATTCAAGGTTCAATAACCAGAATTTCGAATACTGTGTCGATCGACGCAGACTCTGTCTGTCGATCGACACCACCAAACAAAACCGGACTTCAATAACCGGTTAATTCAATTAACCCGGTTCATCGAACCAGTCATGTCGATCGACACAACCCATGTGTGACGGTCGACATAGACATAAACCGAAGACAATTTTGATAACCGGTCCCATCCAATTGAACCGACTTATCTGATCAAACTGATCTTAACCAATCGGTTTATACTAATTGGGATAACTAGTTCAATCCAATTGAACCAATTCATCCAATTTAAACCGTTTAAACCAGTTTCAACTAATTGTGATAACCAGTCCAATTCCATTGAACCGAATTATCCAATCAAACTGATTTTAACCCACCGGTTTATGCTAATTGAGATAATTTGTTTAATTCAATTAAACCAATTCATCCAATTTAAACCGATCAATTCGGACTTAACCAAGCATGATAACCGGTCCAATCCAATTGAACCGATTAACCATTCGCTCGGCCTGTGTCGATCGACACTCAACCTGTGTCGATCGACGCAGTAGGCTTTTAGGTTTTCTACGAGAAAAACCCTAGCCGCCGAATTTTGTCCTGTGTCGACCGACACTCAAACTGTGTCGATCAACACTCGACCGAGTTTGCTCTGTGTCGACCGACACACCCAGTGTGTCGATCGACACAGAAGGCTTTTGGTTTTTCTTCGCGAAAAACCCTAGCCGCCGAATCTGTCGATTTCGCCACCTTGTGTCGACCGACACACCTCGTGTGTCGATCGACACAGTGCGAAAACACAGATTCGCAGATCGATCAAATCGATCTCACCTGTTCTAATTCAAACAACCTAGTTTGCGAATCTAAATCATCAAATTCGATTAACAGGTGCGATTCAATGATAAAACCCTAAGGCTCTGATACCACTGTTGGTTATCCGAGCCAATTCTACATATTCAGAATTCTCGTGAGTTCCCGATAGCCTAGGATCTAGGATCTAGTTAATTGAATCATGATCTCACCTCGTGATTACCTGGTGTTTGGCAGTGGAAGATGGATCAGGTAATACGAGATCTACTGCGCCTCAGATGCTGCGCCTCTATCGTAGTCCACACGCACACAAGCTGGAATCCGCCGGGTTGCTAGCGCCGGTGCTCGGATCTCTTTGGGACCTTAGTTTCTAGAGGAAGAGCTTCTGTTTTCTGTCTCAGAAAACTGTCTGGGCGGCTCGTATTCCTTAGGTCGAATTATAAGATCACTTATATATCGACTCTGTAGATGTTTCGGATTTGCCACTGTGTCGACCGACACATCCATTGGTGTCGATCGACACAAGTCTTGTATCGACCGACGCACCTAATGGTGTCGATCGATACACCTCTTTGAAACTCAATTCGATGCGTATCCAATACACATCGATCAGACCATGTGCCAATGATCTATCCCATGCAGAGTATATCCAACTTGCTTAGGTGTGTGACCCTGTAGGTTCGCACGATACTGGAAATGAGTTACAACTCATTTGTCATAATTGGTTCTAGCAAAACATTATGATTACCCAGTATCACATGAATTGTCCGATCTCGACAATACAACTATCTCCAGAGTTCGTACAATGTGATTTCAGGACATAATCCCAACAGGCTCGACACGACGTGGTAGTGCGTGATCGGCTATTTTGCTATGCTTGATTGTTATTTTGGGTTTCAGGCGGGAATCTATAGATGATAGAATTAGAAGCTTTAGTTGGGAGCCGATTCACTGGGTGATCTTAGATCGCTCATTAGACTCTTTTTGTGTTTTCAGGTTAAGCAGCGACGGACGCGGGAGGTCCTCGGTGTAGTTTCGGGATGGCTTGTGGCGGGGTTTTGATTCGATGGTTTTTGGGGTTTTTCTCTCGGTTCAGCTTGTTGCCACTTTTGTATCGATTTGCGTGTTGATTATTTATTGATGAAAACAATTTGTAAAATGACGGTTAAACGTTGTGCTGAACGTTTGATTTACTCAGAAATGAATATGCTTTCCTGATATTGTGTTTCGTCCGAACCGACACAACTCGCAGAAGTAGTGCAAGGCGATCGACTTGTACTATGGAAGTGAGGATAGCGGAGTCAAGGATGGGTTAGTGCGAGCCTTTGTCTCAAACCAATCCGTCTCTGGCTTCGTCCTGTGACGAACTTTTCCAGTTCGACTTCTTCGGGTTCGATCGGTCATGTTCTTGTTTGATTGTTGGCCGGTCAGCTCAGCGGTACAGGCGGTGTTCCCCCTTCTTTGATTGCCCGGGAGACGGATCTGATACCGCCCGAGGAGCCAGTCTTACGTTATTCTTACCCGAGTGGTACGAGGGAACCGGTCGGTCAGAGTGGGAGTGAAGTTTCCGTGCCGAAGCGCCGAAGGGTTGACACTAGGGAGGGCTCGAGGAGATCAGGCGAAGATGTTGGGACGCCGGGTCGCGAGGCTTGCCTGCTGAGGCGTTTTACACCTGGGGGTATCCAGCTCCCGGCTGTTGGAGACATGGTCCTTGGTGATTCATACACCGAGATAGCGACGGCCATTGGAAAGGTAATGGTCTTAGATCTTTGTTTTCCTTATCTTTGTTTCGGGAACTCATCATCAGTATTTCTACGAATGGGTTTGTGGCTAATTCCGAGCGTGAGCAGCGCGAAGGGTCGCGGGTGGGCGAACTCGAGACCGTCAAGAAGGCGGTCGTTGACTTGAATGTACAGCTGCAGGGTTCCTTGGCCCGAGAGGAGGAACTTAAGAGGAGATTGGCTAGGTACGAGGGGATCGAGGCTCGACTACTGATTCTTGAGAATCGGGATTAAGATCTTTCTCAGAAGCTTCAAGCGGCTGTGGGTCAAACTTTGGCTGCCGAAGAAGCGAGTCGGGTCGCAGTTTCGCAAGCTGCTCAAGATCGAACTGATATAGGCTTTCGGGTCCGACTTTCCAGAGAACTCCGGAAATTTCGTTTTCTTGATTTCTCGGATTCTTGCAAAGGTGATCCGGTCTGTGAACGGTGTTTGGCGCGTTTCTTCGATCACTCGATCGATGTCGGGCGCCGCGCTTGTTGCCATGTGAACTTTCGATCTCAGACTGACGAACTGGGCCTTAGCTTGTTCAATGTACTGTCTAAGCATATCGTGTTCATCGCCTACCGTATGCGCAAACTGGGCTTGTGCCTGATTGGATGTTTGTTCCGGGAAAACGAGGTCGAGGAGATCAATTGTTGGAATCGATCTCGTCTGGTCAACCTGCGGCGTTTGGAAATGTATCGTATTTGATCCGTTAAGGTGTCCTAAGCTCGAGGCGAAAGCAGAGCCTCCTAGTTGCCTCGGCCGGATATTAGAGTTATTCGGGAAAGGTGGTGGCCCGGGTAATGGTCGGTTTCCCAATTCGGTTGGATCTGTGACCATTGAACTCGAACTGAATGGGGTCGGTATCGCGATAGGTGTCATTATAGGGCGGAAGCCGCTACTTGACGTATTAGCGAAATTTCCCGATGCTCCCGGGGGAGTTACTACCTGGGAGAAGTCCAAGCGTGTACACGGTGGAGGACTTATGGGGGTTCGTGGATCTCGTGTTGATCTACTCCCTGGTTTTGGCTGGCGAGCTCTTCAAGACGGGCGTTAATGCGCCGTTCCTATTTATCGAGCTGCGCGGCCAGAGAACGGTTTGCGATCTCTTGGGCCCGTGCGCTTGCCTCGTTGTTTCTCGTTCGGTTTACCAATAGGCTTAACATCGAACGGATTTCAGCGAGGTCATCTGGGCCTTGTCGCTGCGGAGCAGAAGGCAGTGGCAAATTAGGTCTGGTTATTCCAGATCCACCTCCTGAAGTGGGGGCGGAAATGGAATCATTCCTTATCCACACCCAATTTCTGCTCGGATCGTTAGTTCCTGACAAAACATTTGTCGGAGTCTGGCTCGTCGCGACCGTTTGAGCGATTAGGCCGGCTGGTGCCGAAGTCGTGGAGACTGAGGCAGAGCTCGTCAACACGCCATCGGTCTGGCCCATGATTCTTACCCCGGTGGTGTTCTGAGGAACGTTGTCAACCGTTTGAGGGTGGTCGACTGGTGGTGTGGCGCTGGGAGAGCCAGATTGGTCGGGATTCATCTCGATCTATCGGATCTAAGATATGTTTCGTAAGACAGGAAAAACTATAGATAGTCCCCACAGTCAGCGCCAAATGTGAGATCTGAGATTCACACCAAGAATTTGTAATCGTGGATTTGGACTTTAGGATATTGAAATGGTATAGATTTCCTATGAATCAAAGACTTTATTGAGATTGATCGTCGAGATAGAACAAACACAATCGAAAAGAGAGTACAAAGTATGATGATCGAGCTATCTAGTCGAAGTGTTCTTAATTAGGGTTGGAATGTCTTGAATGAATCGCCACTTCTTCTTTTTATACTATCGACCATCATCTTCTTGTTCCGATATTTTGGCCTCGCCGTGATAACGATCTCCAAGATTTGTGTGGATCAGTTGAACCGACGAAGACCAGGTTGCTCTATCTTCGCATCGTATACTATCGAGCTCGATCGCCTCGCACTTCGGCGTTGCTTGGGTCTTGTCAGGATGTCAATCGTATGGGCCCAACAAAGGATAACAGTCGATCTCTCTGTCTTGATTTTGGAACGGGCTCATGATTATGAGTCTTTGTTTTATTTGTTTATGGGCCGGATTTCCTAGAGGGAAATCCAGTACCAACAGATTCTAGTTTGAAGATTTTGAAAGATGATGGAGAATTGTATGATGATGTTAAACACCATAGATGCTTGATTGGTAAGCTCATATATCTTACCATCACAAGGCCAAACTTGTGTTTGCAGTCCAGAAGTTGGCTCAATATACTTCTGCTCCTCAGAAGCCTCACTATACATCAGCGATGAAGATAATGAGATACATTAAAGGAACGGTTGGCATTGGTCTCTTCTTCTCAGCATGTTCACCTTTGATTCTAAAATATTTTGCGGATGCAGACTGGGGTGTTTGCCCGGATACGAGTCATTCAGTAAGTGGTTATTGCTTCTTTTTGGGAGATTCATTGATTTCATGGAAGTCCAAAAAGCAGGATATTGTATTACGATCAACAACTGAATCAGAGTACCGGAGCTTAGCTGATGCAATCTGAGAATTGACCAGTTTACGGAATCTGCTCCAAGATCTTAATGTTGAACTTACTCAACCTTCAGTCATGTATTGTGATAACACAACAACCATTCACATAGCTCACAATCCTGTATTTCATGAAAGAACGAAACACATCAACCGAGATTGTCATGTGACAAGAGAAAAGATTGAAGATGGTTTTTTGAAGCTGGTACACGTAAGAACATATGCTCAACTTGCAGACATTTTACAAAGGCCTTACTTCCTCAACAGTTCACTAAACTATTACAGAGTATGGGTTTAGTTAATCTCTTTGCTCATCAATTCAGAGGTTGAGGGGGAGTATTAAAGTGTATAAATAAGTATATAAAGATGTATAAATACAATATAGAGAATACTTGTATATAAGGAATACTTGTACATACTTTTACAATTAATGAGAATCAATATTATTTACATGTTTCTTATAATAGGTAACGACAAGATGTGGTTTAAAGGCTTAACCTCTTATAATATTATGTTAGCTTTTGAACAATTCTCACTCAGTTTTATTCATCTCGTTCAAAATGATATTTTTATAGTTTTTTCATGCAAAAAATGAGATTTTATAATAATAATATATGAGAATATTCAATTATAGTTATCAATTTTAAACTCAATAGAGTTATCTAATTTTTGTGTGATAAATCTAAATATTTCTACCAAAATATAAAAACAAAAGAAATAGATGTGAAGCTAGAAACAAAAAGAAGAGAGTCAAACAAGTATTTCTGCCAAACTTTGCAATGAAGTGAAACCCGTTTGTTATCAAATATTCGGAGGAACTGAAAATAACAATTAAAAAATGTTCAAAGGATATTAACAATTTAAAGTATATTAACAGTTTTCTTTCCTAACCGTTTTCTAACCACATTTTACTATTAATTAGAATAAACGATTGAAACGGTTCATATTTTAGGGCTTTGCTTCTTGCAGTATTGAGATAGTTTTTGAACAATTTTCGCTCATCTTATTCATTCCATTTAAAATTCAATAGAGTGCATGTTCTTCAAAACATAAGATAGAATTTTGAAATATGGGTTTCATTTATTGATTGATTATCACCATAAGAGAGATTGATTTAATTTTGAATATGTACCCACATACATGAACATACAACTTTCTTTCATTTTTTGTTGGAACATGATATTTTTTCTATTATGCTTTTTGAGAAAGATGTGAAATTGATGTTTAAAAAAAAAAAGTTTACGGATTGAATCTGGATAATCTCGTCCATTTTGAAACATAAGCTCGAGCTCATAAATCCGATGAAACACATAAGCGGAAACAAAAACCTAGCGATCGTCGTTTTATTGTGAATCAAAGGCAGAAGCACGTAGAAGATATTTATAATAGTAGTGTCTGAGAATCTTCCAAGAATAATTCATATCTATTGATTTCAGTTCATGCTGTTTATGTAAATATCTTTGATATCGAAAATCTAGGAAAGAGAGAGAAGCGTGGGGAAAAGACAGAACATAGTCAAATATTTTTTGATTAACTTTGCAATAGAATAACAATTTTTGTTTCTATTGATCTTAACAGGTTTTGTTAAAGGATGGTAATTGTTTCTTTTCTAACCGTTTTTATCGACATTTTATTCCTATGGAAATAAAGTTATTATCTTGGTATGCAGTTCGTGACAAATAAAACCTTGGTATGCAGTTGACAAAAAAAAACCTTGGTATACTATGGTATAATCTTTTTAATTATGTTTTTTTATAATAGATTATATAAATTAATAAACCGTTCTAAAACCGAAATTCAACCGAATATAATCGAACAAGACCAAAATAATAACTAAAACTTAATTAATGGGACATGAGCCTTTTTAATTATGTTGTACCCAACATAAAAATTATAATAGCTTCCAAAACGATGGTATCAGTGACGATACCTGTTGCAACGCCGGCGAGTGTCTAAATCGGCGGTGTTTGATCCGGCCTCGATTACTAGTTTCGAGATCTTCGAAATTTAGTTTGTCATCAGTTTGCTGCTTTTCCAAAACGACGAGCGGACGGTTATTTGACACGAGTTTCTCCACGGAGAAGAAGCTTTTGCCCCTATTGCTCCGACGCAAAAGATCCGGCAATCTTCAGCAGCCTTCGGCGGCGAACCCAGTGAAGAAGATCCCTAGCGAAGAAGTGGCGACTTTTCTGCAGTTTTATAAGCCAGGGTTTGTTGAATTAAGCTCCTAGGGTGTGGTTTTGAGGAATCAGGTTTTTGGCACTTTTTTACTTAGGTTTTAGTTATCTCTCCGAATCATCGTTTACGTTATCCTGGATTTCCACTTTGAGTAGCTGGTTTGTGTCCCTGTTGAAGCTTGATTAGGTGCTTATTTAAAGTTGTAGAAGCCTAGTTTGTTGTTGTGGTGGTTAATTGGATTCCTTCAGTTATTTCATTTTTGAGCCTGCTACCGCGGGTTTGATTAAAGATCAGAGATTTGCTGGTTAGACCATCTGATTCTCCAGCAACCATCTAGTAAGCAATGACGACGCTCAGTTGGAACTGTCAGGGTGTGAGGGGTCACCTGACAGTTTGTCGCCTAGAGGAAATGTGTCGTGCGCATTCTCCGGACTTTTTATTTCTTCTAGAGACTAAAAACTCTAGTGAACTGGTTGCAGACCTTCAAAGGTCATTGGGATATGACCACCATTACTTGGTAAATCCCGTAGGTCTGAGTGGAGGACTTGTACTCTTTTGGAGAGATTCTTACACGGTGGAGATATTGTTTTCCTGCAACAGATTAATTGATACAAAAATATCAGTGGGCAGTGTATCATATTTTAGCACTTTTGTTATCCAAGTGCTCAACGCAGACAAGAAGTTTGGGATATGATCACTCAGATAGGCATGAATAGAGATGAAGCATGGTTTCTTACTGGAGATTTTAATGAGCTAATGAACAACTCGGAAAAGCTCGGAGGAGTTAATCGACCGGAATCTTCCTTTTTTGCTTTCAGAGCCTTTGTAAGAGATTGTCGAATTAAGGAGATTCCGAGTTTAGGGAACCAACTCTCATGGGCTGGAATGCGAGAGATAATGGTGAATGGTGAGAAACAGAACGCCTGGATTCAATGCAGGCTGGATAGAGCTTTTGGAAACACTGAATGGTATCGATTGTTTCCTAGATCAACAACAAAATACTTGGAGCGCTTAGGATCTGATCACCGACCTAGAATAACCCGCCTGGATGGGTCATCTTCAGGTCGAACAGGTCGTTTTATCTTTGATAAGCTCTGGTGCTCTAATCCGGAGGTTCGAAATATCATCCAAAATGTGTGGACCTTGCAACATCAACAAGGAAGGAGATCAGTTTCTGATTGTATTTCAGCATGTCGCAAGGAACTTGCGAAATGGAAGAGAAAGGGTATCAACAACTCTAAAGAGCGACTGAGACGTCTGCGTGTGGATCATGATAAAGAATCCTCAAAACTTCAGCCTAACATGGCTAATCTCATGTTTTTAAATGAGGAGATAACAAAGGCTTTTAAGGAGGAAGAGGTTTATTGGAAACAGAAGAGTGGTAACCGATGGCTTAGAGAAGGAGATAAAAATACTAAAGTATTCCATGGTTGGGCGAGATCAAGAAGAATGAAAACAAGGATTGTTTCACTGAAAGACCAGAACAACACATATCATTTCTCAAAGGAACGCAGGGGAGAAATCGTTGTTGATTATTTTCAGAGGCTTTTTACTTCGTCAAACCCTCAAACAACCTCTATTCTCTTGTCTGGTTTTCAAACGAGGGTCACAGAGAGGATGAACAGTGATCTCACGTAGCAGATTACGGATGGAGAGATACGTAAAGCTGTCAAGAGTATCAAAAGTGACAGTTCACCTGGGGCAGATGGCATGACATGCCATTTTTTCAGAGGTATTGGGACATCATAGAGTCTCAGGTCCTAGCAGAGGTCAGATTGTTCTTTACCGCAGGGAGACTCCCTCATGATTGGAACTACACACGAATATGTTTACTGCCAAAGGTTAAGAATCCAAATCTTATGACTGATCTCAGGCCTATAAGCCTTTGTGCAGTATCTTATAAGATTGTCTTTAATGTTCTTTGCAACCGACTCAAGAAGATACTTCCAGCTCTAATATCTGAAACACAAGGGGCTTTTGTAGCAGGAAGACTTATCTCTGACAATCTGCTCATTGCACATGAGATGATTCATGGTCTAAAAACAAACCCGGCTTGTAAGGAGAACTTCATTGCCATCAAAACAGATATGTCAAAGGCCTATGACAGGGTTGAGTGGTCTTTTCTTGAGGAGCTTTTTAATAAGATGGGTTTTGACAGGAGATGGACATAATGGGTGATGATGTGTATTCGCTTCGTGTCTTATACGGTTCTGCTCAATGGACAAACGCATGGTCATATAATACCTGAAAGAGGTTTGAGACAAGGGGATCCTCTTTATCCTTTTCTCTTTATCTTATGTGCTGAAGCTTTAGTTCATGTGATGTATAAAGCAGAACAAGAGGGGCGAATAACGGGTTTGAAGATTTCGTCGGGTTGTCCTTCTATTCATCATCTTTTATTTGCCGATGATAGCTTATTTCTCTGTCAAGCAACACTCAAAGAATGTTCTGAGTTCCTACAGTGTCTTAAACTCTACTGTGGTGCATCTAGATAAGTTATCAACTTTCAGAAGTCCTCAGTAACATACGGGAAAGACATCGACCCTATTCTGAAGCGCCTACTTGCAGAATTGCTACGCATAGAAAGTGAAGGAGGATCGGGTACATACCTAGGTCTTCCTGAATATCTCAGTGGATCCAAACAACAATTGCTTGCTTTCATCACTGACAAATTGAGTAAAAGGCTACATGGCTGGTTTGCAAAAAAGTTATCTCTTGGTGGGAAGGAGATATTCCTTAAAGCCATAGCTATGGCATTACCAGTGTATTCCATGTCCTGTTTCAGACTTACAAAACATCAGTGTCAGAAAATAGCGAGTGTGATGTCAAGTTTCTGGTGGAACGCCTGTGAAGGGAAACGGAAAATTCATTGGGTGTCTTGGCCTAATCTCTGTAAGGCTAAAGATAAAGGCGATTTGGGCTTTAGAGATATTGAAGGTTTCAACCAAAGCTTATTGGCGAAGCAGGCCTGGAAATTGGTGAACGAGCCGGACTCTCTGATGGCCAGACTTTACAAAGGAAGGTATTTTGCTCATAAGGACTTCCTGAGTTGTGGCAAGGGTTTCATACCGTCTTATGCATGGCGGAGCATTCAGTTTGGAAAGGAACTGCTGATGAAAGGATTATACAAATCAATAGGTGATGGCCAGAATACTCATGTGTGGGTCGATAAGTGGCTACTGGATGAGCACCCTAGAAGGCCAGTGAATAAATAAAGCCTATATGACTTGGAGTTGAAAGTATCGGATCTGCTAACAGCAGATAAGGCATGGGACAAAGAAAAACTGGATGATTTGTTTCTTGCGGAAGAGGTAAAGCGGATCCTTCATATTCCAGCTGGTCATGTGAGGGATCAATTTATTTGGGCTTATACAAAGCATGGATCATACACAGTGAAAAGTGGATATTGGTTATGGTAAAATGCGGTTCCAAATCCGCCTTCACAAATATAGGTTGTTGAGCAACACTGTATTGAACTGAAAAAGAAAATCTGGAAGCTTCAAACTTCTCCTAAGGTGCGTTTATTTTTTTGGTGGGCTTTATCAGGAGCGCTGGCAGTTGCAGACCATTTACGGTCAATGGGCATCAACCCGGACGTTTCATGTAAGCTTTGCCACCAAGCGACGGAGACTATTGCGCATGTTCTCTTTACTTATCCAAATGTGCATGATATTTGGTCTGCCTTGCAACTCCCAGCTCCAATGGGAGGTTTTTCACAATCTTTGGAAGACAACATGGCTCACTGTTTTCGAATCATGGAGGATCAGTCTGTTCACTTTGAACTTCGTCAAGCGATCGCTTGGTATATATGGAACATTTGGAAAAGTCGGAATTCCATTGTGCTGGCGAACACACAGGAGTCTTCTTCATCTATTGGTAATTGCATAATTGATGAATCGAAGCAATGACATTTAGCAAATAGCACTTCGGACACAGAGGAAAGGGACGATAGGAGAGCTTTACAAACTAGGGAACGATGGCAACCACCTCAGTTTGATGTGGTGAAGTGTAATATTCATGTAAACTGGAGGAACACTAAGTTGTTGAGTGGTGGAGCTTAGATCCTACGAGATACCTCTGACGATGTTCTTTTCAATGCAAGAGATGCTTTTACTAGCTCCCCAAACAGAGTGGTGGCGGAATTGAGATGTTTAATATGGGTGATGCAAAGTTTACAAGACTTACACTTTCATGAGGTCTTGATTGCTTATGATTGTTGTGGAGTTGTGGAAGCTATTAATAACCCGAGGTTTTGGCCAAGGTACAAGGTGTATGTGGAGCCTATATTACGTTTGAAGTCGGAGTTTCTTCATTGTAGTATTGAGGCAGAATCACCTAAATGTAACACCATTGTTCGTGATATGGCCAAGAATGTCCTACGTAATGGTATGATGCAATCCTACATAGCTATGGGTGGCCCAGCATGGTTATCTTCACGAATTCAACAGGAACGAACACGGTATATCTCTCCTCAGGCGTTTGAGAGTTAGATGATCTCTGTCATGAAGTTATAGTTGGAGGAAATGGGGGTGTTCTTTTCTATCTTTCTTTTGGATTTAGTTGGCGCCCCATTATGTTTTGATCTTGTTTGGTTTTTTCTCTTCTCTGAATTCTTTGCTTATTTTGTATCACAGATTTTTAAATTTCTCAGACATTATAAAAAAAAAGATCCCGTAAAAAAAAAAATTATAATAGATCAAATCTATATGTATATCCAATTTTTTTTTTATTAAATCATTGAATCCCTATAATGTCGAACAATATATATTTTATAAGATTTGTAATGTGACCCCTGGCACGTCTGATTATATTGTTGAGTAAAAATATATTTTTCTACAAATTTTGATAAAGATATAAACATATACAATATTTATTTTACTGAAATAATAATTAAAATTAAAATTTTAATTGAAAATTACATTGAAAAAGAGAGTAAATATTATATTACCATATATATTGATACAAATCTTTGTAATCAACGGTGCATATATTCTCTATCTTTTTTTTCGGTTGAACATATTCTCTATCTAAACTGAGTTTTTCTAATGATTATCACGTTATAGACAAATGATAAATTACACATGTAACTATTTGTAAAAATGTGATATGATTAGCGGTTGTGGATTTTTACCGGGGGGGTGAAAACAAAAATTCCGGTTTAATAGATATAACCGACCCGAACAATTTTATTCTAATCCCACAAAAGTATTCCCTTCTCGCGAGTCAGACGCAGAACTCAATGGAAGAGAAGAAGAAGAAGAAGAAATCATCAAAGAAGAGCGAATTCGAGTTCTGCAAGGTGTGCCGACTGCACCACGACCAAGGCCCGCGCCACAAGTACTTCCCCCGCCACAAAGAGCTTCTCTCTGCTTTCCTCGATCGATTCCGTTCCAAAATAGCTGACGTCAGATTCTTCCTGAAGAACCCTAGCGTTCTAAGGCCACAAGAGGAATCGCAAAACCGTGTTTGGTGTGTCTTCTGCGATGAGGACATAGTCGAGCTCGGTAGCTCCTTCGCATGGTATTGTATTCCCTTAATCTTTTCCCCCTGGATTTGAGTGTGTTCGTTCAATTTGGGATTCTTTGTTTGTCTATGCTTGCTACTCGAATGGAATGTGGAATTGGAGTGCGCATTAGAATTGGTGATGTAGTTAACTGTGCTAGAAAACTAGGATTGTATCTCATGGTAAGAGAAAAACAAAAACTTGTTTTGTCTTTTTGTCAGTTCTAAGGCAATCAATCACTTCGCAAGTTCCGAACATCATAAGAATATCAAGCAGTTTCTCTGGAAATATGGCCCGTCAATGGATTGCGTAGACGATTTCCGAATTTCAGATGCTCATGTAACTAAGGTAAGAAGCTCTAAGTTCTTGAAGTTTATACTCTTCTGTGTAAAATTTCTCAATTTTCTGTCTAAGAGTGTAGCCGTGACAAAGGAAACATGTTATTTTGTCTTGTTACTTTTTCATTCGTTGAATTCTCTAACGAAATTTTATTATTATGCTGGCTGGATGCAGTGGGTGAAAAAATGCTCGGCATTGGGAAATAAAGATGCATCTTCTTGTAAAAGACCATGTGGACAGCTTTCCGGGACATCTTATGATATCCACAATAAACTTGAGTTTGATGAAACTATGGACAGAACTGAAAAAGTTCCTGCACATTACATTAACCCAAATCATTTAAATAATGTTATGCCTTTACAGTATAATACGAATGAGTATCAGATATCACATTCAGGGCTTCCTGGAGTTACACATTATGGTTCACATCTGAACGTGGATGCTTCTCATCTGTCTCTATGTGCTGATCCGCTGAGTCATCTACCAGGTATTACTTTTTTGTTTAATTCCGACATCCAGGTAGGTGTCTGCTTGATTTTCAAACTTGATCTGCGTAGTGTATGTTTTATGATTACTGTTTCATCGTCTAGGTTTATGAATTTCATTAGTTTAGCCAATCTGATCTGCACTAGTTTTAATGGCATGAGTGTTTTCTCTTTCTTCTTTTTCATTGTCAGGTAGCATTTCTTCCTCACATCCCAGCGATTCAAGGGGGAACGTTCACTCTGGAGCTCCTCCACCGTGGCTTAATGCAAATGATGGGAATATCTACAGTGTTCAACTAAACCAATCAGAAATTACCAGATTTCAGGAAAAGATACCTGTAAAGAATAGTAAGCTGAACCCTAATAGAGTTGGCGCTGCATGGGCTGAAAGGAGAAAGATGGAGATGGAGATGGAGAAGAGAGGACTAGCAGTGAATAGTAACACTGATGCAGACTGGCTTCCTAACTTTGGTCGAGTTTGGCAATCAGGCACTCGTAAAGAATCTAAAAAGGAATTTGAGAAGGAAAAACGGAAGTTAGTCAAAACTGAAAGCATTTCTATGGAACCAGAAGAACCAGTCAAAATACAGCCGTACATCAGCAAACGGGCGGTAGGTTTTGCCTTTATAATACTAAATTACAATTGACTGGTTTCATGTTTTCTAATTATACAAGTATTTGTTCTGATTGATATCTCGTTTAGTCACAGTTGTGCTGTCATCCTTTTAAAATGTTCATTTACTCACAAGAGATAGATAAATATTGCTTTGATGGTTACTGTTTTTTCTTTTACTTCAAGAAGTACATCTCAGTGACCTTATGTGCTTATATTTATTTTGATTGTAGAGAAGAGAGCAGAATGGTGAGTGATGGTTGTGGCTGACATTAATGTAGAAATTTTATGATCTTCTTTTCTCGGAGATGCTGCTCAGTTGTATCTTGTTTTTCATGTCGAGCTCTGAAAGAATTCTAGAGGTATGTGATCCTGGATGCTCCTTTTGAACTAATGTAAGAAAATGGTTACAATTTTTGTTTTTGTACTGGTATCTTAAAGGGTCAAGGTTTCACGAAGCTTATGCAGTAATAAAAATCTATCATTGACAATGCCTTAATGCTACTATCTGATCTTCCATTGGTTTTTTCATCTTAAGATAAAGAACAATCTATCGTTTCTACTTA
The DNA here is from genome assembly GCA_030180135.1 of Orychophragmus violaceus. Lineage (NCBI taxonomy): Eukaryota > Viridiplantae > Streptophyta > Magnoliopsida > Brassicales > Brassicaceae > Orychophragmus > Orychophragmus violaceus. Next base: position 10,704,633 of record CM058239.1, on the reverse strand, counting down.
CCAATCCAAACACTTGAACCGGCGATACAATGCTCAGATTACAAATTGCATGAAAGATAAGATGCACTTCTTTATTCTTGTTTACACTAGTATTGTAAAGTAATAGTTAACAGCCCAATGAACTCAAGAGTCTTCCTTTACGGGTCCAAAGCTTCTCCCATCTCGGCAGCTGGTTTGTTTTTCTTCCTCTTGTCTCGTATGAACCTTCCACGGCATGTCAGTATATCTTGCCGTGCGATGTTTCTTGTTCTGTGGGAGATAAAATTGAAATAACTCGTATTGTGTTTGGTGCATAGATTGTGGCCATTTCATCAAAGCTGTATCCATTTTCTACTTTGTACAAAACTCTGAAAGCTGCTCTACAACAATGGCTTATTTGAAAATATGTTTTCCTATACTGTTATGAGACAAAGACGCAGTAGTGTGTCGACCTTGGGAGTAACAATGTTCCTCTGGATTAGATATGTACAAAATTTTGTTAATATCTGATCAGGGCTGTTTCTGGTGAGCAAAACCTAGATGCATTTGATTGACCATTGATCTGAAACTTCCACAAGTTTCCTTTAGCGGAAACCTGATTCTCTTGGCACAAGAATTCCCAGGAGAACCACTTCTCAACAGTCCTTTGCACATCATGCACAAAAACATATGTTATTGAGTTACTACCTCCTCTTCTTGCTAACACAGCAGCAGTATATATACTCCCCATCCTACCTGGCGCCTCTAAATCATCCCCACGTGGCCCATCGACAACTATCACATCCCATTTGATGTTGTGTACTTCCTGTGGCAAATCCCTCAGTTTCAGTTTGCAGTCTGATAAGCCTTGACGTGGATCATTCATATTTGGTGCACATGCGGGATTAGCTCGGGCATGTCGAAGCAGCTTGTAAGCGTTTTTGACTTCCATCCGATGGTATTTCAAGCTGTAGATTCTTGTGTTGTTGGGATTTACTTGAGCTTTTGGTGTCATTATTTTTGCAGGTTCATCTTCTAGAATGACGGTAATGCCTCTAGTGTTGATTGAAGATAACATCATGTATTGATGTGCAAACCCGAAAACAAGAACGTTGCAAGGGGATCTAAGAGCAATGGTGTCAGATAAGAGCTTGAGTTCCTTTTCCGTGAGAGCAGCGCTCTGGCTCGTATTAGGTCTGATCCGCTGACTGGACTCAGGAGGACTCAACCGAAATGTGTTGGAAGAGAAGGGCCGAGACGCAGGGGATGTAGACTTTAATGAAATCCGGAGGAGTCGAAGAACAGAGAGGCTTGAAAGAAGGAAGATAAGAAGAGGTATGAGTTTGCGCACGGTGAATTTTGGCATGGTGATCTTTGATTGTGTCTGATGTTTGGGATTATCAGGGGAGGAAGGAGGCGAGAATCTAAGTAGAGGATTGAGAATAGGGAGTGAAGATTGATGAAGTTGTGGAGGCATTATGACTATACTCACCTTTTACTCAATATCATCAGGTTTTCAATCTCTGTGGTTTTAAATGATCGACAACTATGTGTTTGTGTCATCTTTGAAGTGAATAACAAGGAAAGGTCGTATTGCTTCTATTCCAAGATTCTCTCTTTTTTTGTTGTTGTTGTTGTCATGTCATTTGCTTTGTTAGTTTGGGTTTACCTAATATCATTATTATCATTATGATTACTTAAATTCTTTTTTTTTTTTTTGATCAAAGATTACTTATTTGTCATATCATTGTAGTGGCCACGATTTTGGTCAAAAGAAATAAACATGTATCAAATATCGATGTGATTGCGATATAAGTGGGTGAATTAGTTGGCTCCATGAAACCCTCTTTAGGATCTCATTAAAAAGTAGCAATAGAAGACTCGTCTGTGTAAGATATAATTAACAACAATTAATGTGTCATATTGATTCTGTTTCAAGATTCTCACTCTTCTTTTTCTTTTGTTGTTGTCATGTCATGTCAACAATTAATATCATTTATTCTTATTATGATTACATTTGTCATGTCATAATGTTAAAAAAAACGTGTATCAACGTGATTACGATAAGGGTGAACATGTTTAGTGAATTGGTTGTTTCTATTAAACTCTTGGAGTGGGGTTTTGGTGTTGAATCGGAGGCAAAATTTATCATGCAAGAATAGACCCTCGGGGGATTTTAATTTGTAAGTTTCGTCACCATAACTAAGGGTTGAAGTGAAAATAAACAGTGACTGACATATTAAATATAACGCAATTACTGGAGATTGCAAAATTGAACAAATGTTTCTGGAGTATCTGAACAAAAAACAAAAACTGTGAAGCGTCTTCTTCAAACCACAAAGCTGTAACTACTCTTCTCCATCCTTCTTGCAAACATACCAAACCAAACCAAACATTATAAGAGTATATCCTAAATTACAAGGGCAAAGCAAATTCCACTTTCACTTTGCAATTCACCATTCGTATCTAAACAAGAGTTACATATCATCCAAATATCATCGACTATGCATATTCCCTTAACATGTCAGATGCAATGCTTATGATCTAATCACAACGTGTATTAGCAGTTTAGAATTAAAGCTCTTTAGATATCTTGACTCGATAATGAAATGACAGAAACCAAAAAACTCGTGAAACAATTCTTTTGACAGCCAAATTTAGAAGACTATCACCATGACTTGAACCAAACTGACAGTTGAATAAACGCCAACTTCAATGAGTTTTACAGCATAGGCATAAACAATCCCATTAGATGTACACATGCAAAGTGCTTTTTAGTATCTAGTGAACATAACCCTCCGAAGCAATTAACCTTTTAGGTACTTGTATATAATATGGTACCAAAGATTGCTCAAAGTAAAAAAAAAAAAGCTCAATACAAGAACTATGGCATGGGACCTAAAGGAGGAGCTTGTAAGAGATGTAGAGCTTGGAGAAGACAAGTATTCATCCATAACTTAGTTATATACATGTATCAATACTATACGAAGCAGCTTAAACAAATTAAAAAAAAAAAATGAAAATCACCAATTTAATCATCATTATCACCTACGCCAGTAGAAAAAAAAATGCCGATTAAATCTATGAAACCTTTGAATCTAAAAGAAGAAAGTGGTGAAGATGATTTACCTAAGTAGCACCGACGATGATGTTGTTGATGGGAATAAAGATGAGCTTCACAAAGAAGCCGACGAATCCCATCACTACAAAACCAATGGCTGTACGGACCGCCACTTTCGTGAATTCTACAACCCAAAAGAACACACAGAATCAGACAAATTTTCTTCATAATTGAAAATAACAACAAGGATCTATCCATTCAACATACAGATCTTCCAATCCGCAAAAGCAAAAAAACGATAGATCCAGTTGATCAAACGATTACAACACACAGATCCCTCATTAGCATAACTATCTATAGACACGAATTTCAAACCAAAGCAGAAAAAGACAAACGCAAAATCCGTTTGACCGAGCTCGTTCAATCTCTGGGATAAAACGGAAGATAGAACTAAAGGTGATAATATACCTTTGCGATCTGGTTTGTGACAACGCTTAACGAGGCGAATGCTGTCCTTGGCAAAGTCTCTAAGAGGATCGACGACGGAATCGATGGCGTCCATGGAGCTTTCTTTGACGACTTATTTTTTTAATTGGTACAGAGAGAAACAAATGGCAAGTCTTCGGAAAAACTAATGCAAATATATATACCAAGAGAAAGAAATAACGTCACAAGAGCCAATCACAGACCGAACCTCCGATGAAGGTAATGCCATGTCAGCAAAGTCAAAACTATACAGAATTAGGCCCAAGCCCACTAAAAGGATTGTGGCTTCTTCTTACAAGCATTACAAAACATAGGCTATGTTTAAATGCTAAAGATAACATTTACAAGTTGTGTAACACACATCAGCTTGTTCATAGGTTTCTTTGATTCTCAAAAGAACAAAAACAAACTCATAATGTCAAGCATCTATGATTGTTATAAGGGGAAAAAATAAAGAGAAGATTATTCCATGGTTTCAAAGGTTGGAGCATACCAACCAAGCTCATCGATGAGCTTCTTCATCCTCTCTTCTTGTCCCTTTGAGTCTCCAAAAGCAGTGGTGAAAGGATACACAAAGGTGACCTTAGTGCCCATTACCTGTAAGTAACCATATCTTGCTTCACCAAAAACCTAAATAGCATTGATATGAGTACCAATACAAAAAAAAATGGAGTAATACTTGGGTTCACCCCTAGAGGTGAACCCTTTTGTTCACCTCCACATTTTCTAACCAATCAAATAATTCCACATAATCTAATATTAAAAATAAATAAAATTTTAAAAATGTTTTAAAAATAAAAAAAATAAAAACGAAAATAAAAGAAAAGAAAATATATTTTATTTCAAACAAAATTTAAAAATAATTTTTTTTATTAAAAATACTAAAACCTAAATCTTAATCTTTAAACCCTAAATTCTAAACCCTAAACCCTAAACGATAATTTGAACCTAAAATATTAAAATTAAAACTAAATCCTAATCCCTAAATCTAATATGTAAATCTTAAAAAATAAAAAACTAAACCCTAATCTCTAAACCCTAAACCCTAACCCAAAGAGCTTAAACCCTAATCCATAAACCCTAAACCCAAAGAGCTTAAACCCTATACCATAAACCCTAATCCCTAAACCCAATATGTAAATTTTAAAAAATAAAAACTAAACCCTAATCCCTAAACCCTAAACCCTAACCCAAAGAGCTTAAACCCTAATCCCTAAACCCTAAACCCAAAGAGCTTAAACTCTATACCATAAACCCTAATCCCTAAACCTTAATTTTAATTTTATAATTTTATTTAAAAATAATATTACATGGCATATTTTGATTGGTTAATAAAGAGGGGGTGAACAAATGGGTTCACCTCTAGGGGTGAACCTAAGTATTTTCCAAAAAAATGGGTATGGATATTGAAACGGAAAACGACAAAATAAAAAGTTTATGGATATATATACGGCGGAGATATGTTAAAATATATATATATAAAAATATACCTATAAATATAACTATTAAAAAATTTATGCTTAAATTTTAACATATTAAATTACAAGGTGTTTTATATTTATACGAGATATCAATTTTAAAACTTAACTTTATGAAAATGTTTTTTTCCAAAGAGTTTCTGAACTGCCTTCAAATTTCCCGTCCCCTAAACATTTCGATATTAGGACGGCATCCTACCGGTGCATCATAGACTCATAACCAAAAAACTTTATCACATCTCTACTAAATCCTCTCCATTCTATCTCCGCTTCCAAATATCTCCTTGCATTTGTGTCTTATCAAGTTATGATCTTTACTCAAATACAGTTTTTTCACCCATTTTATTTTCAGCGTCCATTTTACAAAAAATGATAAAGTTACAATCCGCAAAGTTCAGTGTAACTAATCATACATGTATTTAATTATATATGTTTCATTCAATGGTTAATTAAATTCAGATTTGACTTCAACAACACTATAAAAACTACCAGCGAATCAAATTCGAGAGAGGTAAAAAGACGTTCAATCATCCTGACTCTTGAAGAATAGTTTCTCCTGCTTCTTATCTCTCACTATATATATACTAGTATTCTGTTTTCCAAACGCTTTGTTTGAACATCTGCAGAACATTCCAGGGGAACATAAAATGAAAAAGAATTCACTGGACAAGGAAGTTCTAGTTTCACGGTTTAGCAGGTATGCTATATTTGTTAATACTTCTTCTACATACTTTTAAAACAACGTATTTCATAAGATTTTTGACAACAAAAGATGAAAATACAAACAAAAGAGGTAAAACTTTTGTAAACTCCTAGTTAAGTTTATATAGGTACAATCCTCTTTGTCCATGTCTTTAGCAACAGGAAAAAAGAGAGCCTATTGCCCATGTAGATATTGTTACCAGATTGGTATGTTTATATTGTAAGAGAACTACAAACTCTTGTAGAAGGTCTGTTAGGGTTATTAAAAAGACTAATCTGTTTTAAACCGAAGTAAATACTTAAACACAAAAGTTACAAACGCATATTCAATGAATTATTGTTTGACTAATCTCATTAGCAGCCTCTGTAGATAGCAGAAATGAGTTAAGAACATTCTTAATTATTACTTACTTTAGTGTAGGTCAAATCATATATTACAAAATTTCATTACTAGTTACTCTATAGTATAGATTATTTATTTTGAAAGTTGTTTCTTGTTAATTCTTTTTTTTTTTAACACTGGAATTAACCAGAAAATATAATAACAAAACTAACAATAAAAATTTGTTATTTTTTTGTCAACTCAATAAAAACTGGTTTATGTTTGTATTATCAATTTTTTATAAGCGGAATAACAGTAATCTTAGCAATTATTTTTTTAATTGACTTTTTTTTCCATTAAAACGCCTATTGACTTAAATGGCTGGCACACTCGGAATAGTTGGACCAAAAGTCGACCCAGTTGCAGTTAGACCTTGAAGACTAGGGTTTCGCAAGCTCCATCTTTTTTTCAAGATTATTCAGTAACACGTATGCAAATTTCAATTTCTGGAAGCTAAGTTTTTGTTGAATTGATAGCTTGAATTTGAGAATGGACGGAGAAGAGCTCACCGAGCAGGAGACTGCCTTGTACGACCGCCAAATTAGGGTTTGGGGCGCTAATGCTCAAAGAAGGTTACTTTCCCTTAATTTGTTTTTAGTTTTCAAATTTTCAAAGTTTGTTGCTTTCAGCCTGTATGATCCCAGTTTTGCTTTGGCTGTCTTTGGTTCGAGTGCTAAACTCTTAAAGTTGATTACTTTGCAACTCGCATTCCGAGTTAGTGTATAGTTTGAATTCTGCTTCTAGACAGTGAACTAGTGACTTCTGAGTTTTGTTCAGGTTGTTCTGAGACGACACAGTATCATAGTATTTACATCAGATTATTTTTACTAAGAATCTAGTTTTTCAATTTCAAAGTTTGTTGCTTTCAGCCTGTATGATCCCAGTTTTGCTCTGGCTTGCTTTGGTTCGAGTATGTAACTCTTAAAGTTGATTACTTTGCAATTCGCTGTAGTATAGAGTTTGAGCTGCTTCTAAACTAGTGAACTGGTAACTTCTGAGACGATACAGACTGTATCATAAGAGTATTTGGTTTTGGGTTTTAACTTGATATCGTTTGGGGTACTTATAGATCGATATAAGGTTACTCGTTTATCCACCTTTTACTTCTTGCTGGAGCTTACTTGATTGAAACAGTACACTATCATGTAATTACTATAATACTATGTAAGCTTGGCACCATTTGTTATAGTGTGAGGTTGGTGTTTTGCTTGCAGATTGACCAAATCTCATATCTTGGTTTCGGGAATAAAGGGGACTGTTGCTGAGGTAGCTGTACCTCTATAATTTTTGCTGAGATCTCTGGCTTTTCGATTAATTAATCTGTTCGCTTGACTTTTGCTTTCATTTGGTGGGTAGTTTTGCAAGAACATTGTGCTGGCAGGAGTTGGTAGTGTGACTTTAATGGATGATAGTTTAGTGAACGAGGAGGCCTTGAACGCAAACTTCTTGATCCCACCTGATGAAAATGCTTACAGAGGCAAAACAGTGGCCGAGATTTGTTGTGATTCACTCAAGGACTTTAACCCTATGGTCCTTGTTTCTGTAGAGAAAGGTTTCTCTCTGATACATCTCCTTAAAATGTTTTAATAACACAACACTATTGTCTGATCATTATCTCTAAGCTTTCAGGTGATTTATCGACACACAGCACTGAATTTTTCGAGAAGTTTGATGTAGTGGTTATAGGCTACGGTTCTCTTGCTACAAAAGTATTGTCAACAATTTTTTTATAGTTCCCACTTGTCTTCATCTTTGGTTGCTCCATTTATCACTCCATAACGTTATCTATTTGTTTTATTTGTTGCAGAAAGCTGTCAATGAAAAATGTCGGACGCTATCAAAACGAGTAGCATTCTATACAGTTGATTGTAGAGACTCATGTGGTGAAATCTTTGTCGACCTTCAAAATTACAAGTACACAAAGGTACTTGCATGAGTTGATGTTGCATTTCGTATGATGACTATATTCTATTCTGACTTCTCTTGTGCCCCATAATTCTTTCTTCGTTCCAATAGTTTTACCATTCAACATTTGAACTCTGTAAAGACATCTCTAAGTGTGCCACATATTCTTCTTTTGTGTTGGTTTTTGTTCAACAGAAAAAGCTTGAAGAGACTGTGGAATGTGAATTAAATTATCCAAGTTTCCAGGTACAATCTATCACTAATTTTGTTTGTTTGTTTGAATAGAACTAAGAAGTAATCTCGATTTTTCATTTTTGGTTGATTGCCATAGGAAGCGGTATCAGTACCTTGGAAACCGATTCCTCGGAGAACAGCAAAGCTCTACTTCGCCATGAGAGGTGTTTACTAGTTACTACAGCTTATCTATTGATAGATAGAGAAGAAACACTTCACTGAATCTTTGAGTGTCTCATGTTAAATTTCAGTAATAGAAGTGTTTGAGGAGAGTGAAGGGCGTAAACATGGAGAATGCTCACTGCTTGATCTTGCCACAGTCTTGGAAATCAAAAAGAAACTCTGTGAAGTTAACGTGAGTGTTTCCTCTGTTTTTCGTATTTCTGTTTTCGATTCTTTATAAACTTCACTTGAGCTAACTGGATATTGCGACAGTCTGTGAGCGAGAGCCATGTTCCAGATACTCTCTTGGAGAGACTTATCACTGGTACCACCGAATTCCCACCAGCTTGTGCTATTGTAGGAGGAATATTAGCACAGGTTCTCTTCTCTGTCACTCACTCTCTTTCTGCAATGGAATCTTCTAACTATAAACTTGTAATGTTGACAAGAAGAGGGTTTGATGTTGCAGGAAGTGATCAAAGCTGTATCAGGCAAAGGAGATCCATTAAAGAATTTCTTCTACTATGATGCTCAAGATGGGAAAGGTGTGATGGAAGACATTTCCAACTCTTTTACCTCTTAACCAGCTAGCCAGTCCTAAATTTCCAACTCTATTTATTAATCTATTTTGAATTTCATCGTTTCTTTTGAAATCGTCTAGTGAATTTTACTACTAATTTTATTTTTCTTTAAAAAGAATGTGAAAGAAATGCTTCAGTTATGATTTTCCTTATTTGTAGAATAAATTATTTCAGTTTCTGATATTTTGAATATTCAGTTTCAGATTTCGAATTTTTATAATTCAATTAAAGAGTAAATCTCTCTAACTAAAAATTAAAAAATAAGTAATTAGTGAGACCTCAAAAGATTTTCGCCCTTTTTAAAACAAAGTTCTGTGTTCATTCTGCTCTTAATTCTTTGTAAAAAAAGTAAACTTTTCTTTAAAAAAGAAGAATGGAAGAAAGAGAGGAAAATCCACACGAGCGATTGAATCAGCAGTTCAGTAAGCTTGAAAAAGAATGGGCAGCCATGAAAACAGGCAAAGGCTCATCTGCAGTTTCGTGTATCACTACTGAAGAAGCTCTCGAGTTTGTGGAAAGCACTCCAAGAAAGCTGATGCTCTCTCTCCAACATGATCAGGATTGTCCAGAGACAGAGATGATACAAATGAGATCACCCTGTAGGAGAAAACTCTTTCAAGACTCTGATGATAATGATGATGAGACCGAGACGACATGCTTTTCTCATTCGACTTGTTTGTCTTCGAATGTGATGAGAGTGGGAGATAGTAATAACAAGAAGAAGGATAAGAAGAAAAGAGGAATGGATATTGTCTATGTTGGTTTGGTTGTTATTTTGTTATTGTTTTTGGTTGTAGTGATGGATGGTTTTGATCATTACTCCAGCATTAGGCAGATTAATACTTTGGTCCCTACTTAAAATTGTTCTTGTTTTGAGATGCTCATCAAGCTCAATAAAGCAAAAGATTTAGTCCCTTTATATTATTACCTAGCATGCATATATACTCTAGCAATGGATGAACTACAATAGTATTTGAATTGTTCACTAGTTGATCCAATATTTTGGTTTAGAAGAACTGAGACATATACATACATTATTATTGATTAACTTGTAAAGTGTAGGAGTATCAATTAAGATCAAAGCTTGAAACCTGATCTCTGGCTCTGAAAAGTATCAGATTTGGGCTTAAATATATAAACCTTAATAAATTAAGCCTTTCGGGTTAAGCTAATTTGAGTTTGCATGTTATGACCAAACCAGACTTTAGAATATAGAATCAAAAAAGTTTTGGACCAGACAATGTTTAAAAGTCTAGAACCAAAAAAATTGGACTAGACCAAGACCAAGCCGGATTCAAATATTTATGGGTTTTGAACCGGACCGAACCAACCTGATTGATATCCCTAATAAAATGACGCAATTAGGCAAGTATTTCCTTTACACACAATTCATTCATTCTACATGGCCTAAATAATATCAATAAAAATTAATGTAAAAAGAATAATTCCATATATAATTTACATAAACTTCACTATATTTGATTAAAGTGTGGTTTTCTTCTTTTTATGTATTTTCAAAACAGAAGCTCAGATTTTACGTTTTATTTCGCATTTTACAGAAGTTTTTAATTAATAAAATATTTACAAAGTGATTTTAAAAATAATCCCGCGATTCTGGACATTAATTTTTTGGACATAAAGAGTAGATTTGTGTTGAAAACCACAAACCACAAATCTACCAATTAAGCCCAGTAGAAGGCCCAAGCCCATATGCACAACTCACATAACGAGGAAACCTTAAATGCTTGATTGTCCTCTCATTCGTCAGCCTCTCTCTAGGGTTTCAGTTTCTTCTCTCTTGGGAAAACAGCTGCTGTAAAAATGGTACAGCTTCTGCTCCGAATTCGTTCCATTGTTCTTAAAATTATTTATTCTTAAATCCATTGTTAGTTCCCTCTGCTTGTTTCGTCTTAGATTGTATATTGTATTATCGGTTTCAGCAATGATTTTTCTCTCCATCTCCGTAGCTCCATTTTAGTGGATTTACTGCGTTAATGGATTCTTTGAGCTTCTGTTCTTATTGTTTTAGATTCAAACTATAGTAATAAATTGTATAATCCCTGATTCTTAAGTTTCTGCACCTGTGGTTTGTATGGATGCGTGTCATTGTAGCTGGCATAGTCTTTTATAAGATGAATTAATTGGTACTTCCTTGGTTTATTTATTTGTTAGCTTACACATGGTAATATGGTGTATAATTCATGCTTGATAGATAAGCTTGTAACTTTAATCATCAATCAATAGCTACTCGTAGTCACTTGTTTGTTTATTATCCTTCTTCTGAGGTTGGTCACCGTGTAAGTTGCTTCGTTAATCTAAAATGTGAACTTTAATTGGATTAGGCCCCAAAGAAAGGAGTCAAAGCTGTTACCAAGAAGAAGCCGGTATGTGATTGTGTTCTGCTCTCCCTATCTCTATAGAAATTGTTTGCTTTTCTCTGTGTATATTCTTAGTTGTGAACATTTTCTTGGTTTCAGGTGAAAGTGACAAACCCTCTCTTTGAAAGGCGTCCAAAGCAGTTTGGGATCGGAGGAGCATTGCCACCGAAAAAGGATCTGACTAGATACATCAAATGGCCTAAGTCGATCCGCCTCCAGAGGCAGAAGCGTATCCTGAAGCAGAGGTTGAAGGTTCCACCAGCACTCAACCAGTTCACTAAGACCCTTGACAAAAACTTAGGTATTTCATCTCTTTCCCTTTTGTGGATGTTATCTGTTTTTATTACCCTGTAGCAAACTTTAGAGCAATGTCTGTGTAATTGCAGCGACTTCTCTGTTCAAGATTCTGCTTAAGTATAGGCCTGAGGACAAGACAGCCAAGAAGGAGCGTCTTCTCAAGAAGGCTCAGTCTGAGGCTGAGAACAAACCTGTTGAATCGAAGAAGCCAATTGTGGTGAAGTATGGTCTTAACCATGTTACATACCTCATTGAGCAGGTCCCTTCCTTTTCAGAACTAAATCAATTGTTACCCCTCTAGGATTTGATAAACTTTCTGTAGGATTCTTGTCTGAAACCTGTCTGCTTCTGTGATTGTAGAACAAGGCGCAATTGGTGGTCATTGCTCATGATGTTGACCCGATTGAGTTGGTTGTCTGGTTGCCTGCACTATGCAGGAAAATGGAAGTTCCTTACTGCATTGTCAAGGGAAAATCACGATTGGGAGCGGTAATGATATGGCTGTACACTCATCTTCTCTTAAAGACATGTTGTTGGTCTGTTATCTCATTCCTTTGTTGTCAACTTGTTGTTGCAGATTGTCCACCAGAAAACAGCAGCTTGCTTGTGTTTGACAACAGTGAAGAACGAGGACAAGATGGAATTCAGCAAAGTCCTTGAGGCCATTAAGGTGAGATGCTTGTTCATTCTCAATTGCTACGCCTGTTTATATTTCTATAAAATAATTTCTTAACGATTTCCATCGTTCGATACAGGCAAACTTCAACGACAAGTATGATGAGTACAGAAAGAAGTGGGGAGGTGGAATTATGGGATCAAAATCTCAGGCTAAGACTAAGGCTAAGGAGAGGGTTCTAGCTAAGGAGGCTGCTCAGAGGATGAATTAGACTTATCCTGGTTTCACTTTTTTGGAGGAATCCAGTTTTAAATTTAAATGAAAGTCTTTTGTTTTAGCTACTGAGATGTTAGCATTGTTTGCTTGAATGTCTTATATTTCGACTTTGACTTTACAGAGTTGCATATCTGATCACAAGCTTAATCGTTTGGTTCCTTTTCTTTTTACTAATCAAGCTTAATCGTTGGGGGAAGAATCTCTTCCCACTAGTTGATATATCCTACGAATGACACGAGTTTTCATAATCCACAAATAATAGATAGTTAAACAAGAAAGCATCTCTTAGAGAATTATAAAAATAAAGCAATGACGAAAGCACGCACCGACCGCGACCTTCTGTTCTTTTTTAAGGTCGGTTCCTTGTCGCGGTCTCAAGTTAGAATATTGTCTCCCCTCTGTTCTCTCGCCACGTGATACCAATCGTGCTAATGAACTGAACCGATTTGAACCAAACAATGGGATTCATGAGCTGAACCAATAGACTAGACCGGAGTAATTTCTAAACCGACCGACATCAGCGTGATAGAGCCAATGAAAAGGGTGTAAAGTGTGAACCAACTGTAGCAAATCCGTACATTTCTCCAAGATATTTTTCTATAAATTTGGCTCTTCTTTTCTTATTTCCTGTCTTCTTCTCGCAGAGAAAATTTAAAGAGCCTCGAAAACTTAACAGAGTTGTCTCCTCTTTCTTTCTCACTCTTTGAGATTTTAGTAGCTTCTGAAAATTTCACAGCCTTAAACAAACAAAAAAAAAGAAGAAGAGAAAAATGAGTAAATTCTGGACTTTCCTCACTGCTGTTCATTCAGGCGCTGGGTATTTCATTTCTTCTTCGTCCTATAACATTTCTTTTTATAAAATTATTTCAAACATTATTCGATGCTTTCGATCTCTAATGTGGTTTGGTATGTATATGCAGTCCCCTGGTGATGTTGGTGTATCCATTGTAAGTTTTCCCTTAATTCGATTTTTTTGTTAAAAGAAGAAAAAAAAATCATGAATTTAGGTGAAAAAATTAATTGGTTTGAAGGTACGCATCGGTGGTAGCAATGGAGAGCTCAACGAAAGTAGACGATGAACAGTGGCTTGCCTACTGGATCATATACTCGTTCCTCACACTCACGGAGCTGATTCTGCAATCCCTTCTGGAATGGATTCCGATTTGGTATTCGGTGAAACTGGTCTTCGTCTTTTGGTTGGTTCTGCCTCAGTTCCAAGGCGCAGCTTTCATCTACAACCGTGTGGTGAGAGAACAGTTCAAGAAACACGGTGTCTTCGGCTCCTCCTCTCACCACCACTCCTCCAAGCACTCTAAGCACTCCAAGCCCAACATTCTCCACTCCATTTTCTCCCACCGGGTAAATTATTTCCCCCTTTTTTAGAAATTTATGTTCTAAATCTTGAAAGAATTGGTTAAAAAAAATCTTGAAAGAAAAACAAAAACGTCAAAGGTAACCATTAGTTCTTCAATTCTAAATCGGTCAAAAAGCAAGAAGATAACTTCTTTTAGCGTATTGCATTTAATTTTTTAATCCTAGGAAACGTAATTAGAGTGCGTAACTAAAACTCTAACGTAGCGAGCATTAGAATGTTAACAAGTGTGGTTGTACCTAGTTTTTAAATTCATTAATTTTGTTCCTTTGGGTTTATTTTGATTTTAAAACATGTATTAGGATGGACACGAGGCTCACTCTCACTGATGCCATAAAAGAGGAGAAAGCTTCAATTAGCATTGTAATGGAGTTGTTGGTAGTCCCGTCTTGTCTATGTCTAATCTTACTTTTGCTTTAGTTTTATTTATTAATAAAAAATTGGGTTTGGGAAATATGATGATGACTGATGAGGTGTGTGGTCGTTTAAAATTAGAATTGGCTTCTTGTTGTCGTTGTATTGCTTTGCTTCCACGCGTATCGTTTCCATTTGGGAACACAAGTGCTGAACCGCTTTCTAATTTCATTAGTATGTTAGTAAATCAAAACATATTCGATGTCCCAGGTGCTTTTGACTTCGTTACTGTCTGGGATTCGACGCAATTATCCTACCAAATCAACCCACAGTATTATATTTTGAGTATTTTTTCTATCCCATTTTACCTAACTACCATCCTATGAAAAAAAAAAAAAAAACTAGCATCCTATGGTTCATACGTGTCCATCTGGGTCGGTATACCGGGATTGAGAGAATCAAACAAATTCCCTTCGATAAAAAAATGATGTCTTCGTCAATCATCCAGCTTACACTAACAATGTAACAAGACAATCAGAATTTACTACTAAACATGTTAAGACTAGATTTATAATCCATAACACACAAGTCTTGATCATAGCCAAAAGTATGCATATCCAAAATATCTGAAACCGAAGTACTAAATCGAACTCAAAAAAAAAAAAAAAATCTAAATCTGAATAAATAAAAATGAACAAATCCTAAACTCAAGGTATTGGATTCGAATTCGAATTGAAGGCCAACTGAATATCCAAATAATTAATCCTACACTCTAAGAATTGGAATCAAACTTGAATCAATAACAGAATGAATATCTAAAATAACTAAATTATAATTATACATCTAAATTTTTTATTATATTTAGATTTTATATAACATATTTATCTAAAATTACTATTATAAATCCAAATATATTAGTTATGTTGATTGAAATACCTGAAATAAACAAATATGAAAGTTTTTTTTGTTAATTTTGTTACAACTTAGCTAGCTTTTATTCAAATATAACTAGTTTTTATTTTATTCAAATATAACTAGTATTTAATTCTGTTAATCTATGATCATTAATACACACTTAAGAGTAGATATACACTTGTGCAATGTGGTCATCTTAGTTGTTGGTCAATACCCGGTTTAGTGGTTTGATTAACTAATTAGGTGATCCGGTTAGGTGGTTATGTGTAAACCCTTGGTTATATAAAAGGGTATAGCCGTTGTATTGCACAGTGTGTGTGAGTCGAGAGAGTGTTATCATCGTTTCAGGTGAGCTCTTGATCTTGTACTTGTTCGCGGTGCTTCTCAGGTTGTTGAGAACACCTTTTTCTTCGTATTAGTGGATTGCTGGACTGAGTCTAGCCCCAGTGAGTAGCTCCACATCCCGTGGGTGAACACTGGGTAAACAAAACCTGTGCATTCGTTTCTTTGTTCTTCTCGGTTCTTAGTTTGATCTTTGATTGCGAGCTGAATAGAGATCTTGGTGAGTGCTTTGAGTGATTGCGAGTGAGTCTGGGTTGATTTCATTAGCAATTCTGAGCTCAGGTCAGGTAATAGGTTACAAGAATTTTGACCCAAAAAAAATTAGTTTTTATTTTATAATTTTTGGGTATTCAAAATATAATTGAACATGGATAGAACCAAACCCGAACGTAAATTCTAAAATATCTGAAATGAGTTTTATATTTCTAGCCCTAAAAACCTAAAAACGCGAAAACCCAAACTGAACACAAATGGCAAAGTCTAGGCAAAAGTGGTAAACATGTTTAAAACCAAGTAGAGAGAGAGTTATAAACATTGTTTCTCTATATATGTTTTAAAGGCTGAAAATCTATTAACCTATTTTACGAAATAAAATAAGTTATAAAGCCATTTTCAATGTAAAACTTTATTTTTAGT
Organism: Orychophragmus violaceus; assembly: GCA_030180135.1. Lineage (NCBI taxonomy): Eukaryota > Viridiplantae > Streptophyta > Magnoliopsida > Brassicales > Brassicaceae > Orychophragmus > Orychophragmus violaceus. Next base: position 10,688,498 of record CM058239.1, on the reverse strand, counting down.
TCATGTTTCAATTTTTTTGTTCCAAAATAGAATAGTATTGGAACAAAAAAATAAATTTTAATTTTATTTTCGAATCACTTTATTTTAAAATTAAAAAAAAATGCAGTTTTGTATTAGATATGTCCTAACCCACACTCATAAGCAAATATAGTATTAGCTTTTATGTAAAATCAATATGGTTGGGCTTATAATTTACATTTTCATGAAACCCAAAATGGATCAAAGAGATGGCCCATCTAGCACAACTCGCATAACGAACCCCCCCCCCCCTTTCCGTGTATAATCGTCTCTTTTGTAAGCCTCTCTAGGATTCCAGTTTATGGGGACAACAGTGCTGTGGAAAGCTGAAAAATGGTAAATCTCTTGCTCAGAATTCGTTCGGCAATTCGTCTTTCTTATTCTTAGATTATTTAGCGTAGTGTTGGTTTCATGAGTCAACAAACTGATTTCATTCTCCATCTCTTTAGCTCTATTTTCGAAATTGCTGCGTTAATGGAGTTTTTTTGGTCTTCTGCGCTTGTCTTGGAGATCCAAGCTAATGGAAATGAATTATTTTTGTCTGATCATAATGTTTCTGCACCTTCGGTTGGTTTGAATGCGTAATTGATTCTGGCCTTATGTGTTCCATTGTAGCTAACTTAGTTTTGCATTTCAGGAATCGATTGGTATTTGTTCAGTCTACATATGTGCAAGTATAGATATGACATAACTCATGTTTGCTACAAAGGCTTGTAACTTTAGTCATTAATCAATATGCACTTGTTATGCTAAAAGCTATAATTTCAATTGGTTTTAGGCCCCAAAGAGAGGAGTCAAAGTGGCTACCAAGAAGAAGCCGGTATGTGATTGTCTTCTGCTCTCCCTCTCTCTATAGAAATTGTTTGATTTCCTCAAGGAGCGTCTTCTCAAGAAGGCTTAGTCTGAGGCTGAGAGTAAACCTATTGAATCAAAGAAACCAATTGTGGTGAAGTTTGGTCTAAACCATGTTACAGACCTCATTGAGCAGGTCTCTTCACTACATGATTCATAATAGTTTTCTAATAAGGTTGCTGCATGAATCTTGTCTGAAACCTATTTATTTCCTTATGATTGCAGAACAAGGCCCAATTGGTGGTGATTGCTCATGATGTGGACCCGATTGAGTTGGTCGTCTGGTTACCCGCACTCTGCAGGAAAATGGAAGTTCCTTACTGCATCGTCAAGGGGAAATCACGATTGGGAGCGGTAATGATATGACTGTTTACTCATCTTCTCTTAAAAAGACATGTTGTCGACCACACTGAAGAACGAGGACAAGATGGAATTCAGCAAAATCCTTGAGGCCATTAAGGTGAGATGCTTGTTCATTCTCAATTGCAACGCCTGTTTAGATTTCTGTGAAATGAATTCATAACGGTTGCCTTCATTGAATATAGGCAAACTTCAACGACATGTATGACGAGTACCGGAAGAAGTGGGGAGGTGGAATTATGGGATCAAAATCTCAGGCCAAGGAGGCTTCTCAGAGGATGAATTAGACTATCCTTCTAAAGGTTTCAATTTTGGAGGAACCTAATTTTTATTTGGTTTGCACATTATGAGTTTGAAGCCAAGTCTACTTTTTGTCATCTACAACATTTTTGCTTGAGTAGCTTTTTTGTACAAGGCTTTACAAAGTTACTTGTTTGAGAAAATTGAATCTTGAGACCACATTAACCTTCTATATTCATCATAGAATGTGAACACAGCACATTTATGTCTGATTTGTATTGAGAGAGCAAATTGTACAGTACGTTTGTCAAGATATAGCACATCTGAGTTATTCAAACTAAGGGTTGAATTGGTGAGTGTATGTGCGGTGGTACACATGCAGTTTTTCTTTTGAGAAACATAAACAATTTTTTTAGAACAGGCCAATCAATTTTCTTTCTTTTATAGGAAAACACCATTTAAAAAAAAAATGTGATTGATAACTTAAACTGTTTTCAAAAAACTTAAAATGTTTTTTTCCCGTAATCACCATTCACTGGCCTAAATTTCAGAGCTTTTGAATTGAATGAGTTTCACTTAAAAAAATGTTAAATTGGTTGTAATAAGGAATTTCTTTTGTCGTGTACAATAAGGACTAAGAAAGTTAAATATCCGACAAAAAATAAACAAGTAAAAGTAAGACACGTGGTAAATAAAGTAAAAAACCCTTTACTTACGGGGTTTTCTTCCTCGATTTAGATTTGTCCGCCGCTTCCAGTCTTCGCTTGCCGCGTTTTATTGCAGTCTGTCTCGCCCGTCATACGTCGCAGGCTACATGCAAAACGGGCAGCAAAAGTTTTCTCTTTTCTGATTCGTCTTCTTTCTCCTTCTTTAACTCATAAAAAGTCTCTTCTACACCTTTAGTCCTCTCTTCAAACTCTTTCTTCTTCCTGTCCAGTTCAATTAATGGATAACGAGGTGAAGCAAGAGAATCTACAAACTTCTACTCCTCGAGAAGAAACTGTAACTTTAATCGATCTATGTAGCAGCGACGACTCCGACTTGGAGGAAGGTTTTGGAAGCGCCCAACGAAGGTATAATTCTGGAAACCCCATCGGTGCCAAAAGACCAAGAGATACTTCTGGGGGTTCCTCGGCATTGGACAGGAACAATGTGAAGAAAGTAACAATGGATGAGCTAGCTGTCGTGTTGCCGGAAGGAATCGGCCAATCAACGCCTCCGGTAAATGTGGCGCATGCTATTCCGGCGGATCTGCGCTATGTCTTCGCGTCTATGCCTCCGCCGTCGTCGTCGGGAATGTCATCCGGTCGAATTAGCAGTTGTAAGCAGTTTTGGAAAGCTGGAGATTATGAAGGAGCACCTGGTGGTAATTGGGATCTTTCTTCAGGTAAACACAGAGCAAAAATCTTTCTTCCTAATTTGTTCTGTGAAAACATAGTTTCTTACACAACTGTTTGACATCAACTGATACCTGTTTCGCTGTCTCTTTGTGTTTCAGGTGGCTTTGATCATGTAAGAGTCCATCCCAAGTTCTTACATTCTAATGCTACCAGTCACAAGTGGGCTCTTGGAGGTATTTTTGTTTGTTGATCAACGTTGATTCGAGCTAAATTTACAGTAGTGCTTGCCTCTTCTTTTATAATATGTTCTTTTGTGCAGCTTTTGCAGAGCTTTTGGACAATGCATTGGATGAGGTGGGTTTAATTTCTTAACTTGTTATAATATATAATTATACGAATTGAAGCACATTTTAGCTTCTGTTTGTGGTATTTGTTTCTAATTGATATCAGGTTGCTAGTGGAGCTACTTATGTTAACGTAGACATGCTCGAAAACAAGAAAGAAGGAAACAGGATGTTATTGATTGAGGGTATTGTATACATTTGACTTTGCATATGTCTCTTTCCTGTTGTATTCATGTGGATCGGTTGCCTAAAGTGTTTCACTTTTGTCCACTGTGAAATGCAGATAATGGAGGTGGGATGGATCCTGAGAAGATGAGACAATGCATGTCTCTAGGATACTCTGCCAAGAGCAAACTTGCAAACACCATTGGACAATGTAACATTTCTTTGTCAACCGTAGTGATAAGTTATTATATGTTAGGAGGAAAAAGGCTTAATTCATTTACTGCTTATAGATGGCAATGGTTTTAAGACTAGTACAATGAGACTTGGAGCTGATGTCATTGTATTCACGCGCTGCCCTGGAAAAGATGGAAAGAGGTTAGTTGTTTATTACCAATTTGTTACCCCTTTCGGCTGTCATTGTCTTGAACCGTCTTGGTTGGATTGTATTTTCGCTACTGAGTCTGAAGAAAATGAACAACAGCTTTTGTTATAATTTTATAGTTTATTTTACTTGATGTTGGTTTTAGTTCTACGCAGAGCATCGGGCTCCTATCATATACGTTTCTGAGGAGCACAGGAAAGGAGGACATTATTGTACCCATGGTAATCTCTCTTTGTTTGATTCTGTGAGTGGCAATTTTCATCATTGCTGGTTCATCTTAGCTTGTGTTTCTCACATGATCCATTTTTATATTTAGATGAATATTGTATTCATTTGATATTTATAGTCTCTTGTGATGTGATTTAAATGACCAGCTTGACTATGAAAGAAGAGGCACTGAATGGAGTAAAATAGTCCGGTCTTCCCTTGGTGATTGGGATAAGAATGTGAGAACAATAATTCAGTGGTCGCCATTCTCTAGTGAAGAAGATCTTCTTCGTCAGGTAATACAATGAGACCTTCTATTACCGAGGACAGCCAAAAAGAGCCAATTATAGAGATTGTTTCAATACATTTCGAGTGTGGGTTTTCATATATTACTACCCCTTTACTGTTTTTGAGCAAATGTTCTCACTTATGTGTTGCTTGTTGTAGTTTGATCTAATAAACGATCGTGGCACACGGATAATCATATATAACCTGTGGGAAGAGGACCAAGGGATGTTAGAACTTGATTTTGATGCTGATCCACAGGTATGTGTTTTTCTTGTTCAGTTTACAAGGATTATTGTTTGAGATAATGGAGACCTTTTATGCTTAACATATTGTGTATCTGCAGGATATCCAACTTAGAGGTGTCAATCGGGATGAGAAAAACATCAAAATGGCTGCTCAGTTTCCTAATTCTAGGCACTTCCTAACCTACAAACATTCACTAAGGGTATACACTTTTATTTCATTTGTTTTTGCAATAAATTGTTAGTAAGATTGGTTAAAACTAGCACTAGTCAGTCTCATGCTAGTTACGACGATAATGGTTTTGAATCAAAAGCTTGAATAAGGAATCTTGTTCAAATTGGTGCATGTACTTGTATTCTACAAATATATTTCCTCACATCATTTTGACGTGTTCCCAGAGTTATGTATCAATTCTTTACCTAAGAATTCCACCTAGATTTCGTATCATACTACGAGGAAGAGATGTTGAGCACCACAACGTAGTGAATGATATGATGCAGACTGAGCAGATCACATATCGACCTCAATATGGTGCCGATATATATGTTAAGGATTCAAATGTATGTTACAGTAACATAAGTATACCAGCCTTCTTATATTTCTCTTTATTGCAAGCCAGATTCTTCCAGTTATAATCTGGCTACTTCTTTTTTTTTTCCAGATGTCTGCCGTTGTAATTCTCGGATTCGTGAAGGACGCAAAACACCATGTTGATGTTCAAGGCTTTAATGTCTACCACAAAAATCGTCTCATCAAGGTCTCCTTCTGCTTGCCAAAACTCTCCATACTACTAGGCCTTTAATTTAACAGGAGACATGTTGGACTTCATATTCTCATGTATTGATTTCTAACTTGTTTTATCAGCCATTCTGGAGGATATGGAATGCAGCAGGCAGTGATGGTCGTGGGGTCATAGGTATCCGTTTTATCTAGAAGTTATAATAATGTTATTCAGTTTACGAGAAGATAACAATGTTAGTTTTTTGTGTTAATAGGTGTTCTAGAAGCTAATTTTGTTGAGCCTGCTCATGATAAGCAAGGGTTTGAGCGTACAACTGTTCTCTCTAAGCTCGAAACACGGCTAGTTCAAATGCAGAAGATTTATTGGTCTGATTCTTTTCTTAAGCTTTCTAAGCTTGACTTGGATATTGCAGGGCTTATGTTGTTTCCATTATTTTTGTTATCAGGAGCACCAACTGTCACAAAATTGGATATGCGCCCAGGCGATACCAAAAGTCTGGAAGCGGTTTTGGTTACAGAGGTACATTGTCCTTTTATTTGTTTTAAACAATGAGAATTAACTTGTAGGAAACAATCATTTGAAAAAAGTTTGTATCGGATTGTAGACACATCACCAGAAAATGATCCTGAGGGATCTTCTCCATCAGGCATGAAAACTCGAGCTTCTGACAAGTTCTACTCAAGCTCATATCCGAATCATAACGGGAGCAATGGTGTGTCAGGGAAAGATAGTTCAATGGTAAATACTTTTAACCCAAGAAAAAACAGAGAATAAATCCTCAAAATACCTTTCCATTGTAATAGATCTCTCATTTCTTTCCTTGGTACTCGCAGTATTTGCAAGAGGAGCTGCGACGTGAGAAAGAGAGAAGCAAGGCACTTGAAGCTGAGGTATGGTTACTACTCTCTGACATTTTTTTTTTTAATACTTCTTACGGTTTGATTTCAATCATGATGGAACCTCCGTAGGTTGAAATAGCAAGGCAAAGAATAGAAGAAATGAGCAAAGAGCAAGAGAATCTAATAGAGATATTCACAGAGGAAAGAGACAGACGTGATGGAGAGGAAGAAAGTCTAAGAAAAAAGCTAGAGGTTCCTCCTGATCATTCACTAAACAAAACTCGTTTTAATTATCATTTTGTATACTCACTCTCCTTAAATAAAACTTTGCAGGAGGCATCGAACACGATTGAAGAGTTGTTGAATAAGATAAGAATTCTGGAGGGACCTAAAGGGTCGAACTGGAGACGTTAGGCATTGAAACTTACATATAATTGGAGGTTAAATTATGAAAAAGGTATCTCTATTTGATTTGTGGCTCGACCTGCATAGGGGTTGGATGCATGTTGTAGATTAGTGTAATAGGTGGGAAATTTATAACATTTTTATAAGTGTTTGGCCAATGATTTACAAACTCAATAATCTCTAGCTTTGGCAGTTTGTCTTGTAACATTAAAAACCAACCATAATTAAGTAATAATTTGTGTTGACTTGGTAGAGATATTGGATTATATATATATTTTATTTCATTATTATTTTAGAATTTATGTTTGTTTGATTTGATGTCAGGAGATTTCAAAGTTACAGTTATCCTTTTTTATTGAAAGGAAAGGAGAAGCATGTGTGATTTAAATAAGAAGTCAACTAAGAAGTGGGGAATCATTCATCAACAAAAAAAAAGAGGAAATAAAATTATAAATGAAGAGATGGGAATGGGAAGGTTGTTTATGAAGCAGACCAAAAGCTCTGCAAAACTCTGTTGTATCAATGACACACACCTTGTGTTGTCTGTCATTGCGAAAATGCCTTCTTTGTAGTGTATTTATTACCCATTCCAGGACAAAATATACAAATAATAACTAGATATATTCTTCAATCTTTTTCAAATTTTCTGTTGAGTTTTTTTTTAAAACTTTTCGAACTTGATCAAAAAATATATGCAAAAGTCATTCATATTTTTGTTAGAAAACTCGTTTTATTCTGAGAGCAAATGTTGAAACAAAAGAGTTAACTTTACATATTGTGACCTTTTTATCATCTCTGCAGGTCAAATAAAAGTAACACTCGCTCTGTTTACATTTTTTCGGGCTTACTTCTGTCTGTTGGTTTGGCTCTTCTTTGGGTTTACTTTCCTTTATAGAATCGAATTTCAATGTTCTTTTTTCCTGGCACGAAGATCAAAGCTAAGTTTGTCAAAATCTTTAAAAAGTTTTTGATTTTCTTTTCCAAAATTTTGATTTATTTATTGAACAAATTCTTTTTCGAGGTTTTCCTCAAACAAGTAAATAAATGTTATGAAAGAATATTCCAGCGCTAGTTTACGAAATAGGAACAAGGATACAGATGAGAATATAAAATGTGTACAAAAAACATATCATCCTCTCCATCATAAATGCCATTAAAGGCGCGTGTAAGAGAGACTCGTGTGCTTCTGAATACTCCCACGTGAGGATGTGACAATTTAATATACACACAAATAATAATTACCCAATCTTCTTAATCTGATAAAATAATACAAAGCCAATCATTATTCCCTTCACACCCGCCACGGCCTCGATCTAAAGTTTATAATTATTTAATTACGTTTTCACCCTTATACTTGTTGTTTTATTATACATCCGATTTTTATTTTATTTGGCATTTACTATATGCTGCAATAAACGTACCAATCCATTTTTGGTTTGGACAGGAGCGGGGTATCTCACACTAACCATTCCTAAAGTTGATAACGGTATTTATTTATGGGTTTCAATCAATCAGTTGTTCCAAGGATTGCTACCACTCCATGTGGTGGTCCATTTAGTTTTTCATGGAACACAAAAAATAATTAATTTTTTTTTTAAACACCTAAATAATTTCCCAACCAAAAAAAGATATATGTATTCTCCCTTTTTACATTACAAACCATATAATTTGAAGTATTATTTTTTGCAAAAAATAAATAAATAGAAGTATTAAAATTTTTAAAGATTATAAATTGTTAAAAGTGGAAGTTTGGTAATATGTTTATTAACTTCTTTGTTTACTTTTGTTCATGATTCGAATAAAAAATATAACAAATAATAAAAAAGTAAAAGTCCGAAATGGTGGACTATATAAATACGTCTGTGCTGTGTGATAGTAAAACACAGACTAAAATCCTCTCACATTCTCTTTTCTCTCACACAGTCTCTCTATCCCTTCGTCTTCTACCTCGGCAACACCAGTAGAGGCACTCGCAGAGAGAATTTGAACGATAGAGAAGAGAAAAAGGTGAGTACCTCTCTGTAATCTGTACGGACGTATACGTATCTGTAGAGATGTGAATACTACGAATTTTCTCTATCCTCTGTTCCTACTTTTTGTTTGTTTTTGCTTCGCGCTACACTACGCTCCAGCTTTCTGTTTGTTTTCCGTCAGAGTTTTGTTTTCCAGGAAAGTCGATCGATCGAATGGTTTCTCACTTTTACCTCTATTACTTTCCATTTTTAGTCGCTTTTGCTTATGATGTGATTCGCCTGTAGCTGAATCGCTTAATTAGTCTCCTTGTTTTGATTTGGATCCAGTTTCTCACTTTCCTTTTGCTATTTTCATCTGTTGTTTTCGTGTTGCTACGATGAAGTTTTCCAAGGGCTAATGTCCGTCGTTTCTCCAATTTTAGGTTTTAGCTTCTCTCTCTCATCTCTCAGCAACAGATTTTGGTCAATGTGGATTTCAAATTTCTGCAAACAGATTCTCTCATATTTCAAATCATATTTAAAAAGAGCGAGTGATATTAGGAGCCGCGTAAACCTCGATTTTCGTCTATATAACTGTTCATTGATATGATTGATTGAATAAATACAAGTCGTCGTCTGATAAGATACTGAAAAGGTTCTTCCTCTGATTTTTTTTTACAGATTTTCCGGTATTAGTCACATCGGAAGCAGAGCGATACAGCGAGTCAGATTCTTAATCAACTTTAGTTTTCCAGACGTCTGTGCTCATGAGCCAGCGACTACTACTGCTCTCATATTTGCTTCACGGAATGGCTCTCGTCTCCGTCGTCGCTTCCGGTGGTACAAAATTCATAAACCAAATGTCGATTCACTCGTTTCTTTTTAATACTTGGTTCTTTTGGCTGAGTTATTATTAATGGTGGTTGAATCAGGCGTGGAGGTTAGAGATAACCTAGATTTGACCAAAACGACGACGTTATCGACATCTACGCATCGGAAAATGCTTCTTCAGTCTCCTACTGGTAAGAGGGGCATTTGATTTGATTTTGGGAATTAAAACTCATACCAAATCGGTGATTGGTCCTATGTGTTGATTTTTTTCCTTCTAGTGTTTGTTCCCAATTTGTGATAAGTCCTCGTGAAATGGGGATTTGCTTTTGTTTTTTTGGGCTCAGAACCTCTTCTCTCTGCGAAAACACACAACTTCCTGATGCGGTCATCGTCGTCCTTTTTGTTTTTTCACAGCGTCGTCAGTGTTTTTGCACGTCTGTGTTTTCTTGCTCCCTTTTGTTTCTTTGTTCGTTATGCTTTTTTTGTTTGGTGGACCCATTTTAAGAGCCTCATGACTTGTCTATAATTAAAAAACAAAAACATTAAATATTGTTTTTTAAATGTTGGATTTTTTAGTGCTATTGGATGGAATTTAACCTTCGATTTTTGAATATTTTTTAAAGCTTTTTTTTTTAAATCAGTTTTTTTTTAAAAAAAATTGGGAATTAGTTGATGAGATTCTGTCATTCTTGTTTGACTGTTGACGACGTAGACGGCGTACATCTGTAGAGCAATGGGTGTTAAACAGAGGCAAGGAAAACAGTTTTCTAGCTGTCAAATTAAATATCTTACTATATTTTCAATAATTTTAGCATTTCTAAAATTTGAATATTTTCAATAATTTAAACCTTATTAAATTATTATATAAAATAGGTTTAATTAGCCATGTAACTATACTTAAATTCCTCTGTTTTTCTCTTAACTAGGAACTAAAGCAGAGACGAGAGCAGAGCCGGATAGGATCGGAGAGATGTGCAAGAGGTCAGACATAGTTGTGAACCAGGCACCAACCGAACCTATGCCCAACGGCATACCTGGTTACACGGTGGAGATAACGAACCAGTGTATGTCTGGATGCAACATATCGAGGATCCACGTCAGCTGCGGTTGGTTCAGTTCGGCTAAGTTGATAAACCCGAGAGTCTTCAAGCGTATTCACTACGACGACTGTCTAGTCAACAACGGCAAGCCTTTGCCTTATGGCTCAACAATCTCTTTCCATTACGCCAACACTTTCCCTTATCCTCTCTCTGTCTCCTTCGTTACCTGTTCTTAAGACTCGAGACGAGATTTTTCTTTCTTTAGCTTTTATTATAGGATAAGAAGATAGTAGTAGAAACAGTGGGGGAAAATTAAGATACGGGAAATATGAGGTTAATCATATTCATACCACAGTCATCCTCTTTTGGGTTATTTTCTTCTCTTGGGATGTGAAATGTTTTGAGCATCGGTGATATATAAAAGAATATATCATATATTTTTCCTTCTATAAGCTCTACTCGATACCTATGGCTGATATTAGTAGCTGGAAAGTGTAAAAAATATATCATCGGTATTATCCATCTCAGGAAATTTTCATCTTCTTTGAGATCTTCATTTCCCTTGTTTCTTGTGAGACACGTCAATCAAAATCATTAGGTTTGTTTTTCAGCCTTGCATTGATATTGATAATGGTGATGGATCATGGAGTCGAGATACTCAGTGAACCAAGAGCCTTCGAGCTTATACCATATTAAGCCATGAGAAGTAGGAGCTCCTAAAAGCAATGAAAGGTTAGGCAATTGTGAACAAATCATTCATGCAAGAAGATCCAAAGCAAGTGATTCAAATACTCGATTTGAGGGGAAAATGTCTGTTGTTTCTTTCGTATAATTGGTGCTTACCTTTGTTCTCTAGTTTTCAAGTCAAAGGTTTAAAATTGAGAAAACCCACTGAAAAATCCCCACAAGAAACTGAATGGGAAGTATTATATGAAAAACCGCACACTTGTTTCCAGCAAATCATTCCATTTAAAGATTAGTGAACTTAATTTAAATAACAATTCATTCTTGTAAAATAGGTTAATTCACTTACTTGGCTTGTGCATATCCTTGTGTGTGAAAGCCATTGATGAGCACAGCAGTATCATATCCTTTCAAAGTGGGGGGCGTATCAAGACCGTCTCGTCAACAACGGCAAGCCTTTGCCTTATGGCTCCACAGTCCACACTACCTTCCCAATTTCTTTTAGCTTTGATAGGATAAGATAGTATGAAATTAGCCTTTATAGGATAAGATAGTCTAAATAGGGGGAAATAAAGAGTCTTATTATTGGGATGTAAATGTTTTGAGCAACAATGATGATAAAAGAAGATATCAAACTTTTCTCTCTCTATAAGCTCTACTCAAACCTATCAAACCTATTAGTAGCTTGAAAATGTCAAAATCCTTAGGATGATGTTGTTACGGAATTTCGATTTGATCCAAATAATTCGGGTTACGATCAAAAAGGTCTGAATTAACGAGATGAGAGTAAACTTTAAGTGGGGTCGGAAACTATTCTTATTAATAATGAGGCCGAAACAATGAACATGATGGACGAGGTGGTAGTCCGTCAATTGACGTGCTCCCTAAAAGTTGCTCGGACTCGTCACTTTATAAGCGTAGCTCGGAGCTTTCACAAGTTACAAGATGATGAAAAATGAAGAGTGAAAGATCTATTTATAATGTGAAGGGTTTGACTTCTTGCTGGGCCGTTTGACTCTTTTAATGGGCTCGATTGTTGGGCCAATTTTTTTTTTTATGAGGTGACAAGATTTCTAATAAGCTTATGGATGTGTGCTAAACCCATATCCAACAATTAGTCCCCCCTCCAGTTCGGCGATCTTCGGATCAGGTCGGAGTCGGTGAATCTCTTTGAGTATTTAAGTCAGGCAAAAATCTGATCGGCTCGTCTGGCGGATCGGCACCATTTGGGCCGTTGTATTCTTTCATGGTTTTAGGAGAATGAAGAGACGCGAACCGCGGACACCGTGATTTTTTCTCAGTTTATATATATATATTTTAAATATAATTTTGAACAATTTTTATTTTATAATAAGTTTGTTAATTATTCAACAATTTTTTTAGTAATTGAATATTATGATGATTATGTATTTAATGTGGGAATGCACTAAATAAGTTATTTTGTTTGAAAATAATGTTGTTATATTATTCTAAATATTTTGAAAATTTGATAAAACAATCCGTCAAAAATTGTGATCGTAAAAAAATTAATTATAATCTAACCCTTCATATATTCGAATAATATAAATATATAATAATTTTAATACTTTTTATCAAACTAATAATACATCAACTAAAATTGGTTAATCCATTATAATCCCTCTTTTGGTATGCAAAGTTTGTTTTTATATTTTTATAAATGAAATTGGTTAATTTATTTTTAACCTATCTTATAATTGTCTAAATAGAAATATTTTTTATATTTATATAGATCAAAATATAAACATATATTTTATAATAAAAATTAATAAAAATATGAATTTAATAAAATAGTCATTGTAAAAGTTATATGATATAATTTTAATTCGTGCTATATTGATCTAAAATATTTATATTTTATGAAAAACATATAACATGTCTTCATATATAGAAATTAAATTAATAATAATTTGCATATTTTTATAGTATTTAAATTATAAAAACTATAAAGCAACCCGCAAAAAACTGCAATTGTATAATCATCAATTATAACTCGACTAATAATATATTTGAATAATGTAAATATTTATTAATTGTTGATATTTTGTTTTTTTATAAAGTTAATATATATATCTAATTGTTAATACTTTATAGTCTTCATTTTTCTTGGAAATAAAGTATGTTAAAAACACATAATTTTTTTTTTGGTTTATGTGTATATTAGATAAATTAGTGGGTTATAAATCTTTTATTTTCAAAAGAGTTCCTACAACTATTAAATTTATTTATGATTTATAAATATAATTTGTGTAATAATTCATTTAATCATACTTTTCATTATGGATTGTATATAAATTTATAATATGATTTTATTTTATTTTGTTTTATATACTAAAATGTAATTAAATTAAATTATAATTAGGAAATTAATTATTTATTTAAAATAAAATTGAATAAAAAATATTTTATTAGATTTTTTATGATAAAAAATAAAATACATTTATATTTAAAGTAAAGAAAGATATTGAAGATATTATGAGTAAATTAGTTAGAAGTTAGTTTGACATTATTGCTCTTAATGAAATATTTAAATATTTAATTATTACAATGACAAATTGTGTAATATAACACATCATAAAAGGTTAGTTTCAAAAAAAAATCATGTTTCGGTAGTATAGATTTAAGATATACCGAAACATGAATTTTCTGTTTTAGAAGATAAAAATATGGATTTTTAGTATACACAAATGAATATATTTCCATTAATTCTTTGGTACATATGAAAGTAAAAAAACGACAAAGTTTTTAACATGAAGAATATCTCATGTTGGATTCCCTCCAACAAACTCTTCTTGAGGCTAAAAGTTTGAGGTTGGCCAACCAACTTGACGAAGATGTAAAGGAAATACATGAACTAGACGATGATGCCCCCCCCCCCCCCCCCCCCCCTCACTCTTTTGGACTCCCGCACAAAAACTAGCCAAATCGACGCTTTTCTGATCGATCATGATCATGTCACTGATATCAGGTGGTGTTATAAAGATTTCATGGGATGGAAAGTTATAGAACTAAAATGACGCTGACAGAGTCTTTCAGTATTATATGCTGAGATGGACGGTCTGCTGTGGACCTTTTCCTGTTTATGTGATAGAAATATTTCGAGAGTTCTGACTGAGACGGATTGCTTGAGTTTCGTCGCCACGATAAAAAAAAAATTCAGAGGACAGCCTATTTTCGAGTATGAGATAAATGCGTTTTTCCGAGTTAGATAAATATTTGAAGTTCTCGAATTACGCCATATTCACTGATTTGCGAGTAAATATGACGAATTACCAAAAATTGCCTGATCCCAAAGTATTCTTTTCTTCCATGTAAACCGGACTGCTCTGATAGACGAAGTCCACCAGGCTTTCATCTTATTGGGCAAAACTTGGCTTAAAATAAAGATATGGACTGATAGCAAAAAAAACTAATTTTTGCTCATTCAATTTTCAAAAAGGAATAATTTAATTTAAAATGATAAGTCATTTTTAATAGCCATGTCATGCTTTTGCTAAACATATCACATTTACTTATGGTAAGAATGATTGCACAAACAATTTTTACAAAAACCACTTTGCAAATACTCCATGACTAAAAACTTCCAATATGTTTTTTGTTGCCTGGTTATCACGTTTGAGCTTTTTTTTCTCCTATAAAGATCATTTCATTCTTCTTCAATGTTGCATTTTTAACGACGATTGTCCTTAAAGGGAATGTGTATTACAGTGGCGTGGAAGGAAATATGAATAAGAATAAAGGCACAACTACTTTTTCTTTCATAGATACATAATTATCATCTTCATCACACGTAATCATTTAGAGAGCTAGTATAACCTATACAACTTCCGTTCATAACAGTACGTTGGGACGCGAATAAAGTATACCAAGATTGTGTGAACAAAAAAAAAAAAAAAAACAAGGGACAAGAGATGATGGATACTTCAAAAGAATCCTAATCATTTTCTACACATTCAAAGCTTTCATTTCAAGGTTATGATACTACACAGCTTACAGGGATGCTTTACTTTACTTTTTGTTTTCTTCTGTACCTGAAGAATTGTGATGGTCTGTATGATACATGTCTTGCTCCCTTCACAAAATGGTGCATGTGCATATAACTGCCTTGGGTGTTTTATCGACCTTCTTCTCTGTTTAATCAAACCGGTATTCCACTGTTAGTTAGAATTCCTCAACATTTTCTTAGAAATCACAGAATTAGTTTCAATCATTTGATCAAAGTTTGTGCAAGTAAATCATTGATACAATTTTTTATGGTTGACCAACATTTCTGAGACATTCTCTAAAAGATTTGAGTAAACAAACATCATACTAGCTGCTGATCATGACAACCAACAATGAAAACAGGCTATTCTTTCTCTCATGGCATGCCTTTGCTAGGTTTAGAGCTGACTTTGCTTTATTTCTCACTGATGTTTCAAACAAAAAGTAACAAACCAGAAACTTAGGGATGAAATCTACAGCATCTCCTACTCTCCGAGGCTAAACAAACCAAGTATACTCAATACCACTAAACACCTGGTGATTGAAACCTTCTAGAGAATGGCTACTTCTAGACATGGCTACTTATCAAATCAACTGTTTATACTGACCATAGGCACTGACTAACTTGCTGATGAACCAAGTGTTAGTGGATGAACACTACTTATCAGCCTTAATGTATCGACTAGAGGCAGATGATATTATAACAATCAATACATGTGACAAGATAAATAACACAAGACAGATATAATATGTTGGAAACTCTAAGCAAACATAGACTCCATAAAAAGTACATTTTTTCATATATGCAAGAGATGAAAAGAAAGAAAGACATTAACCTGTTTTAGTTTTTGCTAGGGATGGCTGTACAACAACATGCATGACAATGACTCCACCTGCAATATCTCCAAACGGTGTCTTACACTGGCCAACAGTCTTGTTGTTCTCCAAAATCTTACCCGAGCTGATCAGCTTTACTTCGTTTATCCCTTTTGGAACAACTGTTTTGCCTACAAGAACAAACAGGCTGAAATTTAACGAAACTGATCTGGATCACTCACCATAATTCACAAAGACATGCTCTTTTTCTTCTCAATCATCATGCTTATAATAACTTAACTCAAGTGGACTAAATCATCCGGTACTAATAACCATTCTACGGCTTTAAATCGCACATCTTTCTTTCTACCGAGCAATAGCAAGATTCAGGGACATGGATCACGGAATTGCGAAACTTTAAAAACCCTAACGAACCTTTGGGCCAATCAGAGACGACCCTTTGCTTCAAAAAATCAACCGTAGATGCAGCTGAATACCGAAAGGGTCCGATATCAGAGCCATCGTAGAGCCTGAATTTGATATCTATCGACTCCTCCTCCGGCATATCTGTTGACTTCTCTCAGACCTCCTTTAACTACCAAAACCCAACTCTGATTACCAATCCCGATTCTCAAACTAGGTTTCAACACAACTCTTTCAGATCTGAAATAGTTCCAATCTGCGAAAAAGTAGACAAAAAGTAGAATCAGAGCTTGCTTCGAAAAGGATAGAAACACAAAATCAAAAAGAGAATCAGGGGATTCAAAATACCGAATAGAAGCTCTGTCTCTCTCTCTCTCGATTTCGCCTTGTGATCTTTGAAGGACGATAAAGAGGAAGGAGGAAAAGCTTTTGACGAAAGCTCAAGAGTCCACCAAATATCCAACTTCTCAACCCGAACGGGAAAACGGCCAATTCATACCCAAACAATAACGAATGGTACCGATTCGTACCTGCACAGTTTTGATGTGCTAATTCAAACCCACACTCTTAAATATTTGAATTTTCATACCTAAACAAATTTTTTATGACCTAAACATACATTGACTAAAAATCTGTTAGTCAAACCGTTAAAAAGTTAACGGGCGATGAGTCACTTGACACGTAATAAATGACGTGTTTTAAAATAAAATTTCAGACAAGTTTTTTTAACTAAAACGTGGTCGTTTTAGTTTAAGAATTAACTAAAAAAAAAGTAAAACATTATTTAACAACTTTGATATCCAAAACTCAAATCCAAACTCACGGTGTCTTCGATTGATGCATCGATCTTGGACTGGATACACTCCTTGGTAAGGAGAACCATGTCTGTAAGCAAAATCAAGCCGATTCTACAAAACGAGAGGACTTCGGATCTGTCACTTTCTTAACGACCTTCATCAAATCAATGTCTTGGCAAGGCATGGTGTTGGAGCCGTGAGGACGATCGGAGATGTTCCCAGAGGAATTAGTGGTGAAATACGGAGCGTCCCACCCGTCGATTTGATAAATCGAAGCGGACAGCGACATAGACCAATCAACAGACGCGATAGAATTTGGCGATATCGGATTGGAAACGCCGGAACAATCAACTGAAAAGGCATCGACGGGAGTATCAACGAGAGCCAGCGTAGTCATCTTCTTCTTCCTTCAGCGACAATCACAATTAATACTTAGTAGACGAATTTTTGAAAGTGAATAACAAAATCGGTGAATCAATTTTTCAATAAAAAAGAGAGAAAATGAATCTGTAATTTTTTGTTTTCTTCTCTAAATTCCACAGATTTTGTGAATCTGGGGGGATTTTGAAGATGAAGAGCTAGATGATGCGAGTGCTCAACATCTGTTTCTTTCCTCTTCATCGAATTTTTAGAGGTGTACCTCTCTTGTTCCAGATAACAACAAGAGGAATGATCCAACAGTGCATATCTCTCGCTGCGAAGTTAGACAAGGAAAATGAAATGAAACGTGGCGAGATCGTAACAGATAAAAGTGGGAATGGGAAGAATAGTCAAAAGTCAACGATTGATGACGGAAAGTATGCGATTAGCAACTAACCGGTTTAATTTTTTTTTTATTAATTCATTAACCAAAACGACCACGTTTTAGTTTAAAAAACTTGTCTAAAATTTTATTTTAAAACACGTCATTTATTACGTGTCAAGTGACTCATCGCCCGTTAACTTTTTAACGGTTTGACTAACAGATTTTTAGTCAATGTATGTTTAGGTCATAAAAAATTTGTTTAGGTATGAAAATTCAAATATTTAAGAGTGTGGGTTTGAATTAGCACATCAAAATTGTGCAGGTACGAATCGGTACCATTCGTTATTGTTTGGGTACGAATTGGCCGTTTTCCCCAACCCGAACGGTTGTTTCACTTTTTTTTTCGTCACTTGTATTTTTTAATCAAGCCGACGTTTTATTTATTAGTCGTGGTGAAAACGGTGAAAAGTTTTGATCGAAATGGAAAATTTACCCATATTTTAACTGTTCTACACCTTCTTGACCCACGAAACCAGAAAATAACTGTTCCCACCAGATTTTTCTTGTAGAACAATTTTAGTTATGTACCTCGTCGGGTCCAAATCATTTTACTAGTCATAGGCCCAAAGATATTTCTCTCTGGACTTAGATCTTATAGAAAATTCATTCACAAAATGGGTGTATTTGACTTTTTTTTTTTTTTTTTGTCATCTGATATCTGATGGGATTATATTCAAAGATCTGAAAACAAGAGTTTAATACAAGTCCTAATCATAGGAAAATAGAGCTTAAACAACAGGCAACCAAAGCCCAACCAACAAGCAACCACAGCCCACAGAACATGCAACATAAACCCATCAAAGGTAGCTAAATCCTACAACTAAAGGAAACATAAATCGAAGAAACAAAGAGTTAACAATAGCAACTCGACCTTGGAAATAGTGGCAACCGCAAAAGAAGGAAGAGCGAGACAAATCGCCGTAGCCCGCAGCTCACCAAGCGATAACGACAATAACCTGGAGACTCCCAGAGAGACACTCTTTCACCAACCCATAACTCAGAAACCAGACTTCCTAATCCGACAAGATAAAACCTAAGAAAGTTCTACGAAACCTCTCTCGGATACGGTAAAGACGCACTCATAAACGTCTAAATAACCCTAGAAAGAAGCCTTACATGAAACCAAATCTCCAACGAAGTCTAAACAACCCAACAAAATATCTAGAAAATAAACACCGGATTGAAAAGCACTCTAAACGAAACCAAGTTAACCACAAAGATCCAAGAGGAGAGACTAAAGCCAAAACCAGATTTCCAATTTACCCTATTAGCAGAGGAACCAGAAATAAACTAAACCAAAAGCAAACCAGACAAACCCAAGACCAAACCATTCAGCAAACTCCAACCGCTATACTTTATTACCGCAAAATTACCATCGATAACGGACGAAGCCTTGAGCAGCAACAGCCCCGGAGAATAAGACCCAGAACCAGAGGAGGGAGACCTTAGACCACGCCTCACCGAAGGAGACCAAGCCAAAAAACCACACCGCTGGAGAGGCAAACCGGAGGAGACTGCTCGCCCACCGGAATCAACCACCACAAAGCAGTGGAAAGGACGACAAACACTGACGGACTCGGAGACAGAAGACGACGACCAGCGGCGCCATAAGACGACGACGATGGTAGCAGAGGCAGGTACACGGCACAACGGAGGAACGCCGGAGAGGGCTGGTCGAGGGCGAGACACGGACCTACTAGAGACGACGAGACCTTTCCCGGCGGCAGTGGCGCCGATCGCCGGCCGCCGAAGAGGAGCTGAAGACAAAGGGATGCGGCGCCTTGGGAAGTTCGTCAGAGAAAAAACTAGGGCGACCTCTGGAACTTTCAATGGGTGTATTTGACATGAAATTCTTTTTTTTTTTAATTGAATTTCATTAATTTAAAACTACCAAAAGCCAAAAGTTAATACAAAACTGGATATAGCAGAAGGTAAGCTTAAGAAATTACTGGAAAAAAAACAATATTTACATAGTCAACAACTAAATAACCATCAATTTTTTTCTAAAACCTTTTTCTCTTTCTATCAGCCGCCGACTTTCCTTTTAGGACATCTCCGATGTAAAACTCCATTTTTTACTCCAAAATAAAGTAACTTTAAAATGGAGTTGTGTTTTGCTCCAACCGTACTCCATTTTAGAGTGAAAAATGGAGTCATGAACAAACAAAAATGAGATTACTCCAAATATGGAGTAATCTCATTTTTTACTCCATTTTGCAGTTGAAAATGAAGTAGGGTTGGAGCAAAATTACTGCAAAATGGAGTTTGGAGTAAGAAATGGAGTGGGGTTGGAGATGGTCTAAGATCTGATTTCTTTTCGCCGTTGCCGAATCTGCCCTTATCATTTATCTTCTTTCTCCTTCTTTACTTTTCGGATTTTGTCTTCTGTAGTTAAGTTTCGGAAGCTCGCCTTCTTTCTCGGTTGGCTCTTCCATGGTTTACAGTGGTTTGGATCTTTGTGGTGGTGGTTTCAATGTGACTTTCGGTTTCTTCCTCCGATGTTTTGAGATCGGATTTCTTCGCCTCATTTCGGTTGTCATGGAGGGCATCTGGTTTATTTTACCTCTTTCTTCTCTTGTCGTGGTGGTTGGCTTGATGACTTGTGTCATGGAGAAGAATATGTCACCGATTTGCTCTTGAGGGTGATTTGGTTGTCCTTATGGGCGTTGTATTAGTAGTGGATGGACTTTAAATTTGTTCGGTTCATGGTTGTGTTTGGTCAACTATAGACAGATTTTTTAGGCAATGGTGTAGTGTTTTTCGAAATTCTTTTATTTATGTTTGGCGTTTTATGGGAAGTGCTATCATTCTTATTTATTTTGTATGTATTTGTTGTTCAAGCTTGTTCAAGCTTGTTCAGCAGGATCTTCAAAAAGGCTATCTTCAGCAGAAGTTGATAAAGACAATTGCAGAAGAAGACCTATTTCAATTATGAGTATTATCGTGTGTCGTAAAAATATTGGAAGTCCACCTGATATAGATTCGAAAACATCTAATTTTTATCTTGTTTTAAAAAATATTTTATGTATGATATCACTATTATGTCATGATGATTGTTGTCTGTGGAGAAAGACTAATAATTTTTGAAGGTATTTTATACATCCAGCTTCTTTTTCAAAGATGTAATTTATATCAAATCAAATCTAATAAAAGAGCATTGAAAAGAGAGGTAAATAACCATCAAGAAAAGTTAAAACAACTACAAAACACAATCTAATAAACTAATTGCTGAAAGAGTTTAGAATCGTCAACAATCAGAATTGACATGAAATTCATATCATAAATATTTAGATGTTTATATAAATTTGAGTTTCTCATCTTTGTCAAGTGATGATGTAAGAAAAGAAGTCCATGTTTAAGAGTTTTACACAAAAGTTTAGACCAATTTGAAGTGTAATTCTTATCCCTATTATCTTCTTTACTTTGTCAACTTATTTATTTATCCAAACGGCCTTCCTCACACACGAAATTCAAAATTGACTCGAGTGGTAAGACATTTATTTAATCTCATTGTATTAAATATCACCATGATATTTTTTATAAGAAAGGAAAAGATACATTCGATTCCTTTTTTTAGTTTGTTTCTTATAAAGAAATCGAGTGATTAGTCACTGCTTCTCCCAGACAGCACAGTCGAGACCTGAAAAAGCTAAAGCATAATCAGAAGGAACGAGTGTTCCCAAATCCAGTTTTGGCCCAATCTTCATGATAACCTTTTCATCAATCATAGCCAAATAAAGATCGGACTCGGCCGCTTTGATCATAACAGAGCTTGTGCTACCAATCCCATTTTTATTCCTGATCGCCACCAACTTCGTGATGCTATCTTTTAAGCCCCATTCCATGTAATGACTATAAAACTGCAAACATTAAACCACCACATCAGAATTGGTTTAATGTACTAAACCCAAATTGACTAAACCGATGACCAAAACCGTAAACCAAGCAAGACTTTGTAGATAGATCAAGTTTTAGAGTAGACTTACGATGCAAGGAGTGCCTGGATGAGTAAGAATATAAACGTATCCAAGCAAGACTTTATCGGAAGGAAAAGGCCACGCGTTAGGTCTTATAGTGTCGTGGTTATCTACGAACGTCACTGCCTTCCCGGGCATGATCCCGATTAGACCAGACGGCTTTCCCTGAGAGTCCTTTAGTCTCCAAAGCTCACCTCCGACTGCAGATTGTAAGATCCCTTTGGTCGTGAAATCAAAAGCTGTCAAGACACCACCACCACTTTCTTCGATCCAGTGTTTGAGACCCGACCGATGCTCCTCCTGATCATACTCCAGTTTCCCATCTCCTCCGTACTTCATACCGTCCCATTTCTCACCAACCGCAAAATCCGGTGAAGTATTCTGCGTATAAAAAAAACAAACACAATGATAAAGATCTCTTACATATATAAAAACTTATTTATATAAAAAAGAGCTTCAAATATAAAATATTTTAAAGGGTGACCTGAACGTATAATTTGGTGATGGAAGAAGCAAAACCTCTAACAAAATCGATTCTCCAACCACTGAATCCGATTTCAGATTTGAGCCAGTTCATCCATTCCGACAGCTCTTTCTGAACCCTAGGGTTAAGGTGGTCCATGTCTGGCGCTCCATTAAAATCTTCCCCGGTGTCTGGATTTCCGGTGCCGGCAAAGTTAGGATCGCCGCGACAGATGAAGGAAGAATCCCAATCTAAACGATCATCGGAAGTCCCACCTTCGAAATAGTAAGACCCACTCTGATCGTCTTTCCTCTCATATGATCTGTGGTTAATCACAATATCAGCCAGAGCTTTTATCCCTTTTTGTTTCAGTGCTGCGATTAAAGATTTCAACTCCGTCTCTGAACCGTATTTGGAGCTGTTTAGATCGTATAGCTTACCCGGCAAGTAACCTGAGAGTATATTATTGAAGAATTTAGGGTTTTGTCAGAAAGAAAGATTGGTGTGTGAGATTTTGGTGACGGTGAAAGTGAAAGTGACCTTCAGGAGCAGCGGATTGAGATGAAGGAGGAAGCCAAACATGAGTGATTCCAGAGTTGCTAAGGTCGTCAATGGAGTTGTGTAGATAGTTGTAGAATCCTCCTTCTTGCATCCATGATTCCCATTTGAAACCCTGTCAAGATTCGAATCATCAACCACAAAAACTGTATTAAAAGTGTGTAGTACTATTTGGTATGTATATACTCACCTGAAACAACAAGGTGGAAACTGTGAAGGTTGGGAGGAGGAAAGACAAGAGTAACGTTTCATTTAGACGAGTCATTGTTGTTGTTCTTTTGTGAATTGTCTGCTTCTTCTATCCATTAGTGTTTTTATTGACACTTAGAGAGCAACGTACCGTATACGACACGCCTTGCCACATCTTTTTTTTTTGACACATCTGATATTTAGCTTCTTCTACAAGGCAAAATCCACACTCTGTTGTTAGCTCTAATTGATGATTATTGTATTTTAACTGAATTGAATTTATTTAATTTTATTAGAAAATAGAGTGTTAATTCAAAAATTATTAATTTGATACTAATCGTATTTGAGCTTAAAAAGGTGAACGATGGATAAATTACCAGAAAATGATTTAAGGTATATTACAAGTGAGAACAATACATGCAAATATTATATGGTATTTCTTTTTCAAATATCATATAGTAATTGCAAAGAAAGTTAACAAGTTTTTCGAATATCCTAAACTAACAATGCAACCTTCCTTCAGATAAAGATAGACCCAGAAGACAAAAATTTAGGTATGGGATCCACGAACCGAGTGGTCGAAGCGTTACAAAATTATTAATGATTCAGAATTGGTTGTAATAGTTAAATAATGGATAATTATCCATCCATTTACCAAACTTCCTTCATTTCAATTACTAACTTCCTCCATTCCATTTACTAATTCTCTCCACTCTCTTTACCAAATCTTATCACCATCACAATATTTTACTATTATTCTTTTACTATAAATATGTGGTTTTCCTCGTTGTAAAACTCACTCCAAAATCAATAAGAATCTTTCTCTCATTTCTATCTCTCTTAATCTCTTAAGATCAATTATCTCTCAAGATATATAAACATATATCTTATACAAATTCCATAAATATTTCATAACACGTTATCAGCACGACACTCTACCGATCCGATCAACCACCGACTTACCGTCCGATCAACCACCATCTTACCGTCCGATCAACCACCGTCTTACCGTCTAATCAACCACCGATTTACCGTCCGACATACCGTCTTAATTTTACTATTCACTACCAAAGAAGAATGTCACAAATCGGAATTCATGATGGAGACATATGTCTGGCAGACAGTGCTATAACTCATACAATAATCAGTGATAAAAAGTATTTCTCCTGTCTCAAAATAAAAGACTCCGCTGGAAGCGTGAGTACGATTTCTGGTAATGCAAAAATTATAATGGGCTCCGGAAAAGTGAATTTTTCAATGCCAAGGGGAACAAAGTTTGAAATACATGATGCATTATATTCCCCAAAATCTCAACGGAATTTATTAAGTTTTCGAGATATCCGCAGAAATGGATATCATGTTGAGACTATGAGTAAAAACGGTATTGAATATCTTTGCATTACATCAGAGAGGAAACATGTATTAGAAGAATTAGAAATGTTATCCTCCGAATTATATTGCAGAAAAATAAATACAACTGAATCATATGTTACAATAAACCCGAAGCTTGCGAATACATTCAAAGTTTGGCATGAAAGGCTAGGGCATCCTGGTTCAGTCATGATGAGAAAAATTGTGCAAAATTCTAATGGCCATCCGTTAAAAAACGAGAAAATTTTGCAATCGAATGAGCTTTTATGTGATGCATGTTCTCAAGGAAAACTTATAACTCGGCCATCACCAACTAAAGTTGGGAATGAATCACCAATATTTTTGGAACGCATACATGGTGATATATGTGGGCCGATTCACCCACCTTGCGGACCGTTTCGATATTTTATGGTCTTAATTGACGCATCCAGTAGATGGTCACATGTGTGTCTTTTGACCACAAGAAACACGGCTTTTGCAAAATTTATTTCCCAGATAGTCAGATTGAGAGCACAATTTCCTGATTATACAATAAAGAAAGTAAGGCTTGATAACGCTGGAGAATTCACTTCAGCCACTTTTAATGACTATTGTATGTCACTGAGAATTGATGTCGAACATCCGGTTCCGCACGTTCACACACAAAACGGCATGGCTGAGTCTTTGATAAAACGGTTGCAACTCATTGCGAGACCATTAGTATTGAGAACAAAACTCCCAATTTCAGTATGGGGTCATGCTATTTTGCATGCAGCAGCACTACTCCAGATAAGACCAAGTGCGTATCATAACCATTCTCCGTTACAATTAGCATTTGGCAGAGAGCCAAATATATCTCATCTCCGTGTTTTTGGATGTGCGGTTTATGTTCCAATAGCCCTACCGCAAAGAACAAAAATGGGTCCACAAAGGAGATTGGGAATATATATTGGGTATACGTCACCAAGTATAATTAGGTACCTTGAACCGCGAACTGGTGATATGTTTACGACACGTTTTGCCGATTGTCATTTTAATGAAGATGAATTCCCCGCGTTAGGGGGTGGATTAAGAGAATCACCAAAAGATATCACATGGTGTACACAATCTTTGGCTTATTTTGACCCTCCTACAAATCAACGCGAGATGGAAGTTCAGAAAATTGTGCATTTACAAAATATAGCAAACCAGTTACCAGATGCATTTACAAATACAAAAAGAGTGACGAAGTCATATATACCCGCTGCGAATGCCCCATCTAGAATTAAAATTCCAAAAGAACGAACTGATGGAAGCATTGCTAATGAACCTAAGATTCAATTGAAAAGGGGGAGGCCAATGGGTTCAAAAGATAAAAATCCCCGAAAGAAAAAGAAGTTGGGAGAACAAAATGAAAAGGTTCATGTTGAACCACATCTGGAAAAATGTCCAAAAGATATTTGTGAAAAGTATCTCGAAAAACCAGAAAAAGATGAAAACCTCGAAGTCAAACATGATACAGAAAAATGTGAAGTATCCATTAACTATGCCCAAAATGGAAAAGTATGGGTAAGACATGAAATTGATGATTTGGATGGAGTGCTCTCCTTTTCTGTATCTAAGGAATTTGAACATGAAAATGATGATTTGGATCCAACGTCTATAATAGAATGTCAGAAAAGACATGATTGGGAAAAATGGAAGATGGACATAGAAACTGAATTACTCTCCCTTAATAAAAGAAATGTCTTTGGACCTATTGTCACAACTCCTAAAGGTGTAAAACCAGTCGGATACAAGTGGGTATTTGTGAGAAAGAGAAATGAGAAAAATAAAATCACAAGATACAAAGCCCGACTAGTTGCTCAAGGTTTTTCTCAAAGGCCGGGAATTGATTACGAAGAAACGTACTCTCCGGTTATGGATGCAATCACATTCAGGTACTTAATGAGCCTAACGGCATCTAAAAATCTTGAAATGTACTTAATGGATGTTGTGACAGCATATCTATATGGATCACTTGATAATGATATATACATGAAAATTCCAGAAGGAATGAAAATGCCTGAAGCATTAAAATCCAAATCTAAAGAAATATGTTCGATCAAATTACATCGATCTCTTTATGGATTAAAACAATCCGGACGCATATGGTATAATCGATTAAGTGAATACTTGTTGAATAAAGGTTACATCAATAATGCGATATGCCCTTGTGTGTTTATTAAGAAATCCTCGTCGGGATTTGTGATCGTTGTTGTGTATGTTGATGACTTGAACATGATTGGAACTCAAAAGGAAATTAATGATGCAAGAAATCATATGAAAGAAGAGTTCGAAATGAAAGATCTCGGAGAGACAAAACTTTGTCTTGGACTACAGATAGAGCACCTCCGAGATGGAATATTTGTGCATCAATCAAATTATACCATGAAGCTCTTAAAATGTTTTTATATGGATAAAGCAAATCCTTTGAGTACTCCAATGGTAAATAGATAACTTGATGTTGAAAAGGATCCATTTAGACCTTGCGAAAATGACGAAGATATATTAGGTCATGACGTACCTTATATGAGTGCTATCGGTGGGCTCATGTATCTTGCAAATTGTACTCGGCCAGATATATCGTTTGCCACTAATTTACTCGCAAGACACATCTCATCTCCCACTCGTAGACATTGGAACAGAATAAAACATATTTTTCGTTACCTCCAAGGTACGATTGATTTAGGTTTATTTTATCCAATAAAATCTGAGGTTGGTCTTGTTGGTTTTGCAGATGCAGGTTACTTATCAGACCCTCATAAAGCTCGATCGCAAACTGGATACGTTTTCATAATTGGCGGAACTGCAATCTCTTGGCGTTCCCAAAAACAGACTTTGGTTGCAACTTCATCAAATCACGCAGAAACTATTGCGCTCCATGAAGCATGTAGAGAATGTGTATGGTTGAGATCCATAACTCATCACATTTAAGAATCAAGCGGAATACCTCAACGTTCAGGAAACATGTTAATAATATCGGAATGCGTCATCTACGTGATTTATGAAGACTTATCATTTTCAGGGGGAGATTATGTTACTGTACTCTTTTTCCCTTTCATGGTTTTTATCCCATTGGGTTTTTCCATGATAAAGTTTTTAACGAGGCAGTACATAATTCAAAATGGATAATTAAGGGGGAGTGTTAAATAATGGATAATTATTCATCCATTTACCAAACTTCCTCCACTTCAATTACTAACTTCCTCCACTCCATTTACTAACTCTCTCCACTCTCTTTACCAAATCTTACCACCATCACAATATTTTACTATTATTTTTTTACTATAAATATGTGGTTTTTCTCATTGTAAAACTCACTCCAAAATCAATAAGAATCTTTCTCTCATTTCTATCTCTTAATTTCTTAAGATCAATTCTCTCTCAAAATATATAAACATATATATCTTATACAAATTCCATAAATATTACATAACAGTAATATATTAGTCTCATTTATGATGGATTTTAGTGTATTATGTTTACTTTAATACAAACCAAATCATAGGTGGTGATATTATTGGATTAAGTAACGTTTTCAAAAATTAACAAGGAAATACAAGTAAAATCCATGTACATATACATTGTAATGAATTCTTCAAAATCTATTAAGACATTGCAAATTCAGATGTTTTCTTAGTCTAAATTTAATAATATAAAAGATTTTTGAAGTTAATTTTTTACACTAGTATATAACTAGAAAGTAAAAATTTTAAGTTTTTAAAGCTCAAATTTAATAATATAAAAAAATTTGGTGTTATTTTATTACAGTAGTAATCACTAGTTTTTGGTTTAGGCATGGTTTTTTCTATTGGGTTATAAAGTTTTGGTTTTTGGATTTAGATTTTTAGAAAAAGTTGCTCTACGGGTTTTCAAGTTGAAGATATCATTCAATGGACCGTGATCAACGGCGATTTATCTCGCTTCTTATTTTTCGTGGATGTCAAAAATTGCAAATTTGATTTGGTATTGCTAAATTTTGATTTTTTATCGATTTATATATGTTATAGTTGCAGATTTAACAATTTTATAGTTTTTCTTTCAAGGATATTCCATTATTCGGCCGGTTTAGTTTTTTTTTTTGCGCTTAGCTTTCGGATATTGTTGTTTTTCTTCCGACATTGGTATTACACTAATGTATTTTATCATGGTTAATAAATTATTTCAGATTTTTTTTAAAAAAATCACTAGTGTCCAAAATTTTTTTTTACCGAAGGGCCCATATTTATAATAGTGAGCCAGCAATTAGATGCAATAGAAAAAGTTGAAAACCTAAAAACACGTAATACAACCTTTTGTCAAATTTGGTGGCCTGCTTCGTTCAAGGTCCTTGTAACGTCTGAGACAGTGCAGAATGGAAATTCTTCTAGGAAAACCGTTACAGACGGCATTTCGCGCGTGAATTTCTTGTGGAAGTAGTCTACTGATCGTAAGAATTTTAAGTTCTTATTTAATCACCCAAAATACTATTATTGTCACTATAATATTCGAGGTGTCAATCCAATCTCACCGCAAGAAAACAATGCCAAAACCGACGGATTTTCCGATAGAAAATTTACCGTCGGAAATTCAGCCATATTCCGACAGCTTCCCGACGTAGAATCGACGGTTTATGAGTTGTCGGATATCTGTCGGTAAATTCCGACGGAAACACAATCTGTCGGAAATATTCCGACAGATACCCGACAGAATGTATATTCTGTCGATAATCCGTCGGTAGACCGTCGGTTAATAAAAAACTGGTAGAAGGGCGGTCTCGAACACGAGATCTTTGCACAGTTATACCTTGTTCCCGAACCACTGTGATACGCTGAGTTATTCGTTTATCTAATTCAAAATTAATAATATATTCTGTTATTCGTATATAACATTTAAAAAAAAACAATTTTATTTATAAATTCATTGTTATTTTAAATAAAAATTACAATAAATTTTTAATTGTTATTATTTTGTGTTTGGTTCCCGAACCAATTCCCGTCGTTCGTCTCCCTCCATTGGTTGACCATGATGTTCCACTCTCCCGCCGGAATCCAAGCCGGTCTTCCTTCACCCCGTTGCCACCGGAGCTTCATCCGCCGCATCTTTGTTTGGAAACTTTCCTTGCGGCCCGGTGGAACTCCCGCCAAACAATAAAAAGATTATCCGGAGAGAATGTAAAAAATTCCTAAAATTAATAAAAAAATTGGGTTAAATAAAATTTAAAATTAAAATATAAGTACAAAAACATAAATATATAACTTACCAGAAAATCAATAAACCATGAAGTTTTCAGGGTAGGGAGGACGTTGTAGTACGTCAGGTATCTTCCAGACCAGCGATTCTGGATTATGTCGCTGATCACGGAGGGAATGACTGCATTGGATCCAAACCAAACTGCCTGATGTGGTGGCGGAGTTGGGTCGAGGTTTGGCAATGCCTCCCGACCTGGTTCCGCGATCATTTGCAGAATCGTCATGCGGGCTTCGGCAGAAAGAAAAACGTAATTCATTTTTTTCTTTTGTTTTCTTTTGTTTTTTTGTTGATGCCAAATTGGAAGAAACTCGGTGGATATATAAAGAAAAATTACCGACGGCCAAACCGTCGGAAATCAGTCGGAATTCGGATTTATTTCCGAAGGGACAATTACCGACTCGATGCCTCGGTAAGAGAAGAGAGTTAATTCTCTTTTTTGACCGTTTACCAAATTTCCGACAGATTATCGACGGATAATACAATCCGTCGGTTTGCCGTCGGAATCATTACCGTCGGTATTCTGTCGGAAATCATGAATAAGACCGTTGGGCCCACATAACCGTTGTGTTGCACTGTTGAGCTGACATATTTTCCGAGGGAAAACTGACGGTAATGACTAGTCCGTCGGTTTTCCGTCGGTTAATTTTCAATATAATGAAGCATCTCTCCCTTCTTCTCTTCACCATTCTCTCTCACTCTCTCTCTCTCCCTCTCTCTCTCTCTCTCTTGTTCTCTCACTTTCTTCCGAGATCAAAATGGCTTCTTCTAATTATTTCAGATCGTGGATGGACGGACCGAGGGTAGATGAGACGACAGATTTAGTGTATAAACCATATGCACTCGGTATTGTGGAATTCATGACGATGGCTTGCAATCAACCTCATACGCAGAAACCCGGTAAGATGAAATGCCCATGTAGTCAGTGTCGAAATGTTAGAAATTCTACAATTGGCGAAGTATGGCATCACCTTTACTCAGTTGGGTTTATGGCTGGTTATAAGATTTGGTATCTTCACGGGGAAACATTTGATGGCGCAAGTAGTAGTAGAGATCATTTTGGTAGTGCTAGTACGCGGGAACATATTGGTAGTACTAGCGAACATCATAATATCGTGGATGAAGATGTTGGTGTAGCAACTGTTCAGATGGTTAATGATGCATTTAGAGAAAATATACAGGAAGTAGGTGAATATCAAATCCCTAGGACAGAGGAGGAACCTAATGTAGAATCTAGGAGATTTTTTGATATGTTAGATGCAGCGAAGCGTCCGCTTTATGCTGGTTGCAAAGACGTACATTCGCCATTATCATATGCAACCAGACTAATGGGAATACAGACGGACTATAACCTGGCGGAGCAATGTGTGGATGCTTTTTGCGAATACCTGAAAGATGTTCTTCCTGAAGATAATCTTGCGCCAGGTTCATACAACGAGGTTGAGAAACTGGTTAAAGGGCTTGGTTTACCGTATCAGATGATAGATGTTTGCATCGACAATTGTATGATATATTGGCGAGAAGATGAATACCGTTTGGAATGTAAGTTCTGTAAGAAGCCGCGTTATGAGGATACAAGGGGAAGAGCTAAGGTTCCTTATAAGAGAATGTGGTATATGCCGTTAACCGATAGGCTCAGGCGCTTATACCAATCAGAGCGAACTGCAGGGGAAATGAGATGGCATGCTGAGCATAGAAGAGGACCAGAAATTGCGCATCCGTCTGAAGCTGAAGCGTGGGGACATTTTCAGAGTGTATATCCAGATTTTGCATACGAGCCACGTAATGTGTACCTCGGATTATGCACAGATGGTTTTAACCCGTTTGGAAGGCATGGGAGACCATATTCGTTGTGGCCAGTTATTTTAACTCCGTATAACCTACCGCCATCTATGTGTATGCGCCGAGAGTTTCTTTTCCTCTCTGTACTTGTTCCCGGTCCAGAGCATCCTAGAAGATCACTTGATGTATTCTTGCAGCCATTGATACACGAGCTGCAAATGTTATGGTTGCCTGGTATTGTAGCATATGATGTCTCATGTAAGGAAATTTTTTTGATGAGGGCTGCATTAATGTGGACCATCAGCGACTTTCCAGCTTATGGTATGTTATCAGGATGGACTACGCATGGAAGGTTAGCATGTCCGTATTGTCAGGAAAAGACCGATGCATTTCAGCTTAAGAACGGACGCAAATCGTCTTGGTTTGACTGTCATAGGAGATTTCTACTGCATGATCATCCATACCGGAAAAACACTAAACTTTTTACGAAGAAGAAGAAAGTGTTTGATGATCCTATTCTGCAAGACAGTGGGTCGTCTACTTTGGTTTTCTTAGAGGGTTTTGGTGCATTAATAACTCGTGAATGTGGTGGTAACGGTCATGAGAATGTATATGGGGCTGGTGTAGTCCATAACTGGCACAAGCTGAGCATCTTCTGGGATTTACCGTATTGGAAGGACCAGCTACTAAGGCATAATCTTGATGTGATGCACATTGAGAAAAATTTCTTTGATAACATCATGAACACCGTTCTGAACGTCCAAGGAAAGACGAAAGATAATGTTAAGTCTAGGCTTGATTTGCCTGAAATTTGTCAACGGCCAGAACTTCATCTTCAAAAGAACGGTAAACCTCCAATTCCAGCGTACTGGGTAGATCAGAAATCAAAGGAAGAGTTCTTCGAGTGGATTACGCGCCGCGTACGATTCCCTGACGGTTACGCTTCAAATTTGCGTAACTGTGTTGACACTGAGGGGGACAAGTTCATCGGGATGAAGAGTCATGATTGTCATGTGGTGATGCAACGACTACTGCCATTTGCGTTTGCTCATCTCCTCCCCAAAGATGTTCACAAAGCAATTGCCGCGGTAGGTTCCTTTTTCAGGGACATAAGCACGAGGTCCTTGACGGCTGATGGCATTCGAACTTTGGAGGATAACATTCCTAAAATCCTTTGCAATCTTGAGAAGATATTCCCACCGTCATTTTTTGATGTTATGGAGCATTTACCCATTCACCTACCTGGAGAAGCTCGACTAGGTGGTCCGGTACAATATCGGTGGATGTATCCCTTCGAACGCTATATGTTCCACCTTAAGAAAAAGGTTAAGAACCCAGCTAAAGTTGAGGGTTCAGTTGCTGCTCAGTACCACAACGAGGAAGCAGCGACATTTGCCGGTTATTATTTCCCTTCACAAGTACGCACAAAGAGTCGGCGCCCGGCAAGAAACGATGACAGAGGTGAAAGACCATTTTATCCTTCATCGGTTCCCAGTATTTTTCAACAAGTTGGGCGGTTAAGCGGTAAAGAAATAAAGCGACAATTAACGACCCAAGAACACGCCCACCTTCAGAAATATATTCTAAACAACTGCGAGGAAGTACTTGAGTACGGAAGGTATGTGTAGTTTACTTCGTTTACATAATTGCATTTAAACTTCAGGATCACATGCATTTTTTTACCCATGGGTTGATTTTTATAGGTTATACATGGAGTCACTGCAACATCGGCATCCAGAGTTGAACGAGAATGACCGTGAAGAGTGGAAAGACACATACTTCTGCGCTTGGTTGAAGTTTTATGTGAGTTTTGCATTTTCATTTAGCCGCAAAGACAATAGATTTGGTCATTTACAAAAACGTTTTACATGCTATTTTCTAGGTGGAAACAGAAGTCAAATGTGAGCGCCAACCGGAAGATTGGTTAGTAGACATAGTCAACGGCCTCCACTACAACACAAAGTCTTATCCGCGATATTGCACGAGGAGATATGCCTTTAAAGTGTATAAAGAAGGGTCCTCTAGAACGACAGCCGAACACGGAATCTCATCTACATTCGGCGAAGTTGTGTACTACGGTGTGCTCAAAGAAATACTTGAAGTCAAATACATCGGAAAGCTAGGGATGAGATGCGTGGTTTTTTTGTGCGATTGGTACAACCCTATTATCGGGAGAGGTGTATCAATAGATGAGTTTGGCGTAACGTCTATACATTCGAATAGGAAGCTTCAAAAATTCGACCCCTTCATTATTGCATCTCAAGCAGACCAGGTAAATAAACCGGAATGTTTTGGCCTCGTTTTATTTTTCCATCATCGATATAACGTGATTATATAGAGCATCTTATGCTAATTTCTCCTCGCTAATATATGTTAGTTACATCCCTTATCCTCGAGTAACATACAAGAACGATCCATGGGTTACAGTTACCAAAATTTATCCACGAGGAAGAGTTCAAGGAGTCGAAGAACAAGAACCACTTCAAGCAAGGCAAAGTGATTACATAGCTCCGGTTGAAGAATCTCTTGAAGTTAATCTCGTCGTTGATTTTACTCATTTTGGGAACATTGTTCTCCATTCGGATTCCGAAGAAGAGAGGGGGGAATTCGATGACGACACATATTCTATTTCAACGGACTACGATTCAGGAGATGATGCGGATTAATATTTTTCTAATAAGACTTTGTAAAATGGAACTAAATATTTTATTTTACTTGAAGTCAATGTGTTGGTCATTTTTAATCTTTGCGTTAATAATTAGGGAAGTACTAATAAAATATTTTATTTTTGTAGTAATTAAGATCTTTTCTATAATAATGAAACGTTGCAATAAAATGCTAACTTGGCAGACAACCGAATTGGTTCTAACTATCCTTGTGTCACTACGAGAGCGTGGGTTCGAATCCACGCGGAGGAAAATTAAACCTCATGTTTTTAATTACCGACGGATTTCCGATGGAAAGCTTATTTCCGTCATAAATCCGTCGGAAATTTCCGACAGAATACCGACAGAAAAATATTTAGGGTTTAGGGTTTCAAACCCTAAAACTTCTAATTAATATAGCTCTCTTCTACTAATGTTTATTGTCTCTATAAACATTGAAAGACTTCATTCTACGGAAAACTAACATTATGCGTTATAACAAGAATAGGAAATACATCGGACGAAATAACTTCTTAACGTACACTGCCGTTTATCGAACGATTCAACCATTCTTATCACCGATTTAGATAATATCTATACACTGTTGCATAAGTCAATTTATCCCAAATGTGATGAATATCACATCTAATTTTAGTGTAAGTGTTCAATAATCTACAAACCCTAACCCCTAAACAAACCCTAAACACAACCTGTCGGAAATCCGTCGGAAATTTCCGACGGATTTCCGATGGAGATTATATGATCTGTCGGAAATCCGTCGGAAATCAGTCAAAGGCTGCAATAACGCAGGCCTGTTAAACCTGAATCTTTCCTGCACGTTTCATTGCAACGTCTCTTCATGTATTTAATTAATTAATTTCCGACGGCAGCCGTCGGAAAATCCGTCGAAAAATTTTGCATAAATATGTGCTCAATGTTTCAATTTACTCCACACTCTACAACTTCACAAACACTCAAATGGATTTTGTCTATATGTCTCCTGAGAACCGCGATTCTTATATGCGGAAAATCCGTAAACGTGGTCGGGGACACCTTCCTGTTCTTAACCCCACTAGAGAAAACCGTTCTCTTTGGTTTGGATACCATGCAAGCATTTTGGACGCCATAAGTAGAATCATCGAGAATCATTGGTCGGGGAGCAACGTCGTGTATTACACAATCCCAGACGACCTTAGAGCTGCATGGTTCAAACATTTTCTGGTAACTATTTATTCTTCGTATTGTATTTTTGTGAAGTCATTAATGATTTTTTATTATTTTATTTACCATAACAGGATCACTA
Source organism: Orychophragmus violaceus (assembly GCA_030180135.1). Classification (NCBI taxonomy): domain Eukaryota; kingdom Viridiplantae; phylum Streptophyta; class Magnoliopsida; order Brassicales; family Brassicaceae; genus Orychophragmus; species Orychophragmus violaceus. The sequence goes on along the minus strand of CM058239.1, from coordinate 10,653,206 downwards.
CAATTTCGCTCCTGAAAACCTCTTAAATGTCTGGCGGGAATTCCATAAGACCGCAAGACGTGTTTTCCAAACAAAAATGCGCCGTTTGCAGTCACTTGCGGAAAATGGCGGAGAGAAACCGGAGTGGATCCCTGCAAGGTCATGGAACCGTATGATCTGCAAGTGGAGACAAACTGACGCAGAGAATTGGTTCGAGAACCAATTTCCGAATTATAATAACCGGACTATCTAAGTGTAACCTTTAAATGTTACCAATAATGCTTGTAACTGAAATGTACTGCGTTGTTTTTAATGATGATTTAATGAAAGTTCGTTTTCATTATGGTGAATGTCATCATATTATTAACGCTGTATGAACATTACAATTAGTAACATCGGCACACTGGTTAAGGTACGACATAAACATCCTAAGGGCGCAGGTTCGAATCCTGCAAGCACATTTTTATTAACCGACGGATTTCCGACGGTAATTATGTTTCCGTCGTAAATCCGTCGGAATTTAAAATTTTCCAAATTTTTTCGTTTTTGCGCCGAACCGTTTTCATTTAACCGCCAAATAATTGGACCGACTCGGAACCGACGGATTTCCGACAGAACTTTAAGTGCTGTCGGAAATCCGTCGGTTTATAATTAGATAATATCGATTAAACTTCTTCTTCCTCATTTTCTCTGCGATTTCTCTCTCTCTCTCTCCACCGCGAATCTCCGACTTCTCTCTGCCTTTTCTCGACGATTCCGGCCACCGACTAGCAATCCCCACCGCCCAACGCCATATAAACATGTAAGTTCCCTTTCTAACCGATCAAAAACGGAAATTACATGATTTTTAGTATGTTAGAAGTTTGGATTTAGGATGCATGTAGTGATTAAGGTGTGTTAGATCTTAGGTTATGGTTTGTGTAGTTAGATTTGTAGAGTTATTGTACAAGTAATGAATTTTTGTATTTTGTATAAGTTTGATCCAAAAAATTTTTTTTAATGGTTTTTCATAATATTAAAAACGTTTTTTAAATTATATAAAACGTTTTTATTTTTGGTAAGTTTTTTTTTAACTTATATAACGTTTTTTAATTTCTATAGATTTGATCCTAATTATGAAAAATGTTTTTCAAATTTTAGATATGTTAAGCATATATTTTACAATTTTTTAAATTGAAAACTATAATTGTATATTTTAAAAACATTTTTCTGATTTTTAAGATAAGAATTGTAATTTTGGAAAAAAAAAATTGGGTTTTTAAAAATATTGCAGATTTATAAACATTTAATATATATATTTTTAAATTTTTTTAACAATATATAAGTATTTTTATCTAATTATGAAAACTTTTTAAATTCTTTAAAATGATTTATTATTATTATTTTTTTTTTGGAAGAAATGAAAACTTTTATTTGTGTATTGTAGGTCGTACGAGGAGTTCGAGGCTTTTTTGAGCCAGACCGATGGGTTGTTGCCGGGGAGCACTTCTCAGACTCCTGTGGCGACCACATCGTATCCTCCACCTCAGACTGCTCCGACGAGATTGCCACCGCAACGCCGCTCTCGGTCGACTCAGGTTAGACCGACGCAGTCCGGGCCACAGCAGTCTATCCATGCTGGCAGCGACTCTATGTCCAACGTCCCAGCAACCCCGGAGGACGATGCACCAGCGACGATTGCACCGGAGATAGAGTTGCTGGTGGAACAGCCAGGGTGGGAGACGTTGAAACGGCTCCATCCGGATCCGTTTAACAACCCCGGGACGACTTGGTGAGTAGTTTTTAACTTTAACAATTAAATTTTATTCTTTTTAATATTATGTAAACCGTTTTTATAATTGACCCATTTTTTATGAACTTTAACAGGTTCAATATTACGTCCTCCAAGATCACTAAGTCTATTTTAGCAATGATGTGTAGCATGCTCCGTCATCCGTACCCTCAGTACGCGAAAATGCCAAGGTCCGAGCAGCATAACTGGTTCCGGGCATTTTCTGTTGGAATTATGTCCAGTAATCTCTGTACTGTCTCTAGAAAGTAAGAGTATGTCAATGATCAGACATAAGTCATATAATACTGGGGGTCATGATGGCTTGCTAGAGTCCGCTCATGATCTATAAGTCTTGGACTTATTGCCTTTATTATATGATCCCATATGGGTCACACGCCTAAGCTAACAGGAAAATGTGTAGGAATGGTTTAGAAGAAGTACGGTAAAAGTGCTAGGCATTTACTGTACTTAGAGAGACGAAAGGGCCTGATTAAATCCAAGGGATTTAATCAGACTGGGAATTGGGCCCAAAAGCCCAAAAGGGATTAGGCATAAGTTTTATGATTAAAACTTAACCTAGCCACCTAATTTTCCCTAAGCCTCTGCGCCACCTCTCTCTCTCTTCTGCGCCTCCCACCAGCTGGTCTAGCAGCCAATTTCCTGTGCGTGCGTGTGTGAGCCTTTGGAGGAACTATCTCTTGGTGGTTCTGCTGATCTCTGACCCGTACCTCCTCTTTCCGCTGCATAAACAAGGTAACAGGTGAGATCTATTATGTTTCTAATCAAGTGAACCTAGATCTGCATGTTTAGTAGGATGAATCAATCTGAGAATTGAATCAGGAGACACTAAACGATCCAACAGTGGTATCAGAGACATTGGTTCTGTTAGATTTTCTTGTTTAGAATCATGTTTAGGTTGTTTAGAAGTGTTTGAATCAATCTACTGATAAGAAAACACTTAAGAAACAAAGAATTAAAACCTAAACAAACTAGAAATCGCATGATCCGATCTATATGAATCGGTATGCGTCGGAGTGTTGATCGGTATCGGATCACACGTCCGGATCGGCTGACTCACGGACCGATCGTTGGATCGAGTCGCGTGGTCGAGTTGATCGCGAGAGATGGGCCGTACGCGTCCTGCATCTCTCGGCCACGATCGCCCGATCATGTCCCGTCCGATCGCGAAGAGATGGGCCGATGATCGCATGGATCGCACGATAGCCGATCGCATGGGTCGCGTCTCATCCCGATCACACGACCCGAGCCATCCCGTCCCGCGTCCCGTCCCGTCCCGATCGCATGGCTTGCGGCTGCCCGATTGTTGCTCGATCGCGTGAAGCCGCGATCGGTTCGTGACCTAATGGGCCGGTTCGTTTCGGTTAGGTGGTTCGGTTTAAGATATTTTAAAATCTTAATCGTCACGGTTTAATAATTACAGACTTAATAAAATTTATTAAGTTCTGGTTAAACCGGGATAAGAAATCCAATGTCGAAAAATTGGATTTAGTGCCTAAACCAGTGGTTTTCTAATTTGATTTGGTTGGACCAAATAAATTGAGAAAATCCGGTTTAGTAAATAACCGGTTGACAATTGTGGTCATCGTAGTAATTAATTTTGGTTAGACCAATTTTAATGAACCAGACCGGTTATGTCATTTAATTGGACAATTGGGTTATGTCTTGGACATGGACCAATTCTTGGGCCTCGGGCCAAGAAGTTAAAACAATTGGGCCAATTATTTGAGTCTTATTCTTCAGATTATTTTAAAATTCATTTAATTATTAAAATTTGATTTTAAAAATTAATCAGTTTCCAAAATCTGAAATTAGAAAGTTTCTTAAATTAGAAGTTTCTAGATTTGCATGTTTTGGATTTTAGGAAATTTCTATATTTAGAAAGTTTCCAATTTTAGGAAGTTTCCAATTTTAGAAAGTTTCCAATTTTAGGAAGTTTCCAATTTTAGAAAGTTTCCAAAATTAGTAGGTTTCCCAAAAAGGAAAGTTTCCCAAAATAGTAATCTTCTATTTTGGGATAAAATCTTAATAAACCTACAAACCTCAAACAATATCAAGCGTTGGATGTCTTGTCCAGTCTATGTCAGCTGTCGAAGCCCATTCAATTGTACTCATGGCCTTACAGTGTGAGGGTGTCTACTTTTGCGTGGGTAAGACGGTTTGTGATTCATAAATGTCATTGGGAGTCCCAGACATTAGTGATTACATGACTGTATAGTCTGGTTTTCTTGACTAGGCCATCGGGAGTCCCGGGCCTTGAGACATCATAGTGGATTGGGCCTCGGGCCCAGATTCACAACCAAGAGTTATATCACGGATATAATTAGCCGAGATAGGGCTTACCGATATAAGCTAAGGTTGGGTGACGGCCAGTGGCCCACTTTGATCTTAGTTATATGTGGATCTTGGAATCATTATATTCTATTGAGGGTAACTGAAGTTATTGAATATAATGAGAGATTAATCATATTATCTATAATGCGAGATTAATCATATTGAACATATTAACTAAAATTCTTTTATCTTAAATTTCAGTTATGACTAGCACAAACAATCAAAACACTTTCTCGATCCGGTCTGTCCTTGAGATGGACAAGCTGAACGGATCAAATTTCTTGACTTGGTCGCGGAACCTGAGGCTAGTCCTCAGACAGGAGAGAAAGGACTATGTCCTTGAGAGAGCTCTCCCGTGAGGATCGGGTCCAATGCCTCTCATGCAGTATATGATGCTTGGAATAAGCATTATAATGATGCGGTAGATGTGCGTGGTCTGATGTTGGCTACCATGGACTCAGATTTGCGGAAGCAATATGAAAACATGGAGTCGCCAATTGAGATGATCAGCAGCCTGAAATTGAAATTTCAGGAGCAGGTAAGAGTGGAGAGATACCAATTGGTTAAGTCTCTCACTGGCTGCAAGCTACCAAATGATCATCCAGTAAGTCCTCATATCAGTAAAATGATAGGTTATATTGATAACCTGAGGAAACTGGATTATCCAGTTAGCCAAGAATTGGCAACTGAGATCATTCTGCAGTCACTGCCGTCAAGCTATGATAAGTTCAGAAGGAACTATATCAAGAAAGGCTTAACGGAGACGCTGACTGAACTGCATGATATGCTCAAGACAGTTGAGCCAAACGTGAAGAGTACCCAGTATAATCTCATAATGGAGAAGGGTGGGTTTATTAAACCTAGTGCTGACAAGGGTGAAGACAAAGTTGTCCAAATTTTGAATCATGGCAAGCGTGTGTCTTCTGAGCCCAAGTCAGATACCTCTTACGTTGGCAAGTGCTGCTACTGTAAAGAGACTGGGCATTGGAAGAGAGATTGCATTAAATTCATGGAAGATGATGAGGAGTTGAAGTTGATGTATGAGACTACTTCCTCAGGTATTCATGTTATTACTTCAAGTTCTACCTTAAAGGTATTGGATACTGGTTGTGGCACTGATATTTGTTGTAATATGCAGAGCCTAAGCAACAATAGAACGTTGAAAGAAGGGCAAGTGGAACTGCATGTCTGGAAGGAGCTATGGATGCTGCCTCAGCCGTAGGGTTTTCACTTAGAGATGCCTTTGAGGCTTGGTTTTGTATTAAGTAATTGCTACAATGTACCTGCTTTAAGCAGAGTTGTCTTTCATTTTCTTGTAAGAATTTGAATGTTTTTCATTTTGATAAAAGACAAGTTTTTGTTCTTTTGATCTTAATGAAATATTAATTGTAGCACCCTATTCAAGGAATGGGTTTTATATCTTAAACCAAAGAGTGCCTAAATGTAACATAAATACCAAATTGGTTTAAATCTGATGAATTAAACCTGATTTTTCTTGGCATAAAAGTCTTGGTCACATAGAGTAAGTCGGATTCAGAAATCCCATAGTTATGCACTATTGGGCTCATTTGATCGGATATCTTATGAGACTTGAATTCTGTTTACTGGACCAAAAGACAAAGGGGCCTATCTTAGCCGAGCTGGAGAAAGGCCCAAAGGCTTATTGGAGATTGAACATACTCATGTATGTGGTCCGATGAGCAGTAATGTCAGAGAAAATTTCCTGTACTTCATTGTCTCTACTGATTAATTCAGTGAGTAAGACTGTGTTCATTTGATGAGACACAAGTCGGAATTTTTTTTTTGACATGGTCGAAAGAGTTCCAGAATGAGGTATAGAATCTGAGTGACAGAAGTATTAAGACTCTGAATTAAATCACGAGTGAGAATACTTGAGTCATTAATGGTGTGATCATCTGAATGAGTGTGAAGTCGTTTCACAGCTCAATTCTCCTGAAAACCTTGAGGTATTTCTGTGAGAAAGAATCAGATCTTATAAGAAATGATTAAAGATGAGTCACACGAATCTTCCATGATATTATTGAAGAATAACGCTCTAGAAATATCTATGTTTACGCTGAAATAGTTCCACCAATATCAGTTGAAAGACACCACGTAAATGTGGATTGGAATCGATCCAAATTCGTCTTTACTGAGTATTTGTAGTTGAGCTACTTCGCTGGTTGTCCTAAGGAAACCAAGGCTTGTTATCTTTTACGTCCATTCTGTTTTCAAGAAGGGAAGTTACTTTCCAAGAAGAACAGTGGGAGTAAAAGTATGACTCGAAGAAATTCGACAAATACAGGTGGCTGCTTAACCTGTTGAGGGAGAGCAGCAGATGGATTTACAGATTTCTGTAGAATCTACACCTGTGGAGCCTGAAGTTCGCAGATATGAAAGAATCAGTCACTAATCCGAGAGTGAATTCTCATCATTAGTTAAACCTGATGATCATTGAAAGTTCGCATGATCTGATGATCATTGAAAGCGACGAATCTGCGAAATTCAAAGAAGCGAAAGTGAGCCCGGACTCCGAAAAATTACATTTTGTGTAAGTTAGCTTCATCGATCCATTCATGGATGGAAGCAAACATATCGGAGTTGGAATCTTCGTTCTGTTGAAGTAGTCAAGGTTTTGACTTGAACAGGAACGAAATGGAACTGTGCGTTTACTAATAGATAAGTGGGAGCGATGTTGCATTTCTCATATTGTATGTCGATGACATACTGATTCTCGGAAATAACATCCCAATGCTGCTGTCGGTAAAGGATTGGCTTGGGAGTTGGTTTTAATGATTGACATGGGTAAAGCCACATATGTTCTTGGATTTTGGATCTAAAGATAGAGATCCAAAAGAGCTGGTAGGACAATGTCAGGATTCTTAAATTGACAAAGTCCTACACGTTTTCAGCAATCCAAGAAGGGTTTTATGCCAATATCACATGGCTTACGTTAAGCAAGAAACAGTATCCTACGATATCTGCTGAGCTTGAATGCATGGATGAGATTCCATATGCGTCGGCAATTGGATCTATCATATATGCCATGACACGTACTTGTTTTGATGTTGCTTTAATGTTAAGAAAGACAAGTAAAAGACCAGTCAAATCCAGCAAAGAATCACTGGATTGCCGTAAAGAATATCCTAAAGTATTTGAGGAATACTAAGGATAAGTTCTTGATTTACGGAGAAAGTGAGGTGCTACGAGTCGGTAGAGTCTGAAAGGCATGCTTCCAACGGACAAAGATGATTTCCGGTCACAGTCCGGTTATATCTTGTGTCTATCTGGCGGTGCAAGGCACTGTTGCTGACTCCATGACTTAAGCTGAACATTTCGCAGCTTGAGAAGCGGCGAAAGAGGTTGTTTGGAAAGAAGAGTTCGTCACTGAACTTGATGTGATTCCCAGCATAGATGAGACTAGCTGCACATCAGAGGTCCAAACACCTTGAGGATAGGTATAACCTATTCCGTGAGATAAATGACAGAGATGTTAAGTAGATCAGCAAGTTTCAACGAATGAGAACGTTGCTAATCTATTAACGAAGCCACTCCTTAGGCCTAAGCACGAGTCGCGGACTGTTGCTGTAGGATAAGTGAAATTAAGATGTAGTCTTAATTTCAGTGGGAGTTAATAAAGGGCTTTATTTGGTTATTGATATGTTCTTGTAAAACATTTTATGATGTTTAATGAAATTATTATTTCAAGATTATTTTAACTGTGATGAAATAATCGTTCCAAATTATATGAACCATTTTATAGGTCATCGAAGTAAGTGACTTGATCTTGAGTCATCAAAGTCATTTAGCTTGATCATGAGACCCTATATTTGATAGATGGCTTATATCATCCTGTCCCTAGTCGAAGGTTGTTGAAATTGGAACACCAACAACCGTGTGAGACTAGATTGGTATGTGACTTATGACAAAGTCTCAGGATGTCATAGATGCACGGCATCAAAGTCAATACATAGGTGTATGTTGGGGAACATACGACCGGACAAGACCCGATTATAAGAACTCTTCAGGATATTTATATCTATGTCATAAGAGATTCTTACTACGACTATAGAGTATAGTCCTTAGACCTGAGTTCGCATGCATGTGACTGCACATGAACTAATACGCTTTGATCATTGTCTAATGCTGTCGTTAAGCGATAGTTATAAGGACCTTGTTTGGGTGTATTATGAAATGAGTAGTTTACAGTGATGGAACAAGACGGGATTTGTCCCTCCAATATAAATGGAGTGAATATCTCTAGGCCAATCGGAGATTTGGATACTGGAAAATGCATGGCCATGCTCAAACGGACTTTCCCAAGTCGTTTGGATTGTCAGTATCAAATCAGAGTCCGATGAACATGATTAGACTTTATAAGGATGACACTCATCTTGCCTTATGACTAATCGAGATATTGAGACAAAAGGATTATGAATACAGAGATTCCAGTTCAAGTGGGAGATTGTTGGAATTATGTCCAGTAATCTCTGTAATGTCTCTAGAAAGTAAGAGTATGTCAATGATCAGACATAAGTCATATAATACTGGGGGTCATGATGGCTTGCTAGAGTCCGCTCATGATCTATAAGTCTTGGACTTATTGCCTTTATTATATGATCCCATATGGGTCACACGCCTAAGCTAACAGGAAAATGTGTAGGAATGGTTTAGAAGAAGTACGGTAAAAGTGCTAGGCATTTACTGTACTTAGAGAGACGAAAGGGCCTGATTAAATCCAAGGGATTTAATCAGACTGGGAATTGGGCCCAAAAGCCCAAAAGGGATTAGGCATAAGTTTTATGATTAAAACTTAACCTAGCCACCTAATTTTCCCTAAGCCTCTGCGCCACCTCTCTCTCTCTTCTGCGCCTCCCACCAGCTGGTCTAGCAGCCAATTTCCTGTGCGTGCGTGTGTGAGCCTTTGGAGGAACTATCTCTTGGTGGTTCTGCTGATCTCTGACCCGTACCTCCTCTTTCCGCTGCATAAACAAGGTAACAGGTGAGATCTATTATGTTTCTAATCAAGTGAACCTAGATCTGCATGTTTAGTAGGATGAATCAATCTGAGAATTGAATCAGGAGACACTAAACGATCCAACATTTTCGGTACGTACACTTATATTCTGTATTTATCAAAGTTTTATTTTTTTAAACCATACTAACGTTAATCCTTTTTTTGTTAAAGCAAGAATACACATGGGACAGGAACCGTACGTCCCAAGTGGAGAAGGCTTTCCACAAGAAGGCACGGTCCCATTACACTCACGTCATCAACGAGTGGAAGCAGAAGTGGGTCTTAAAGGAAGACCCGAAGGGAGTCAACCCATCGCTGATTGAAGGGTTCAGCCGCCACTGGATCAAACCCACTACTGCAGCAGATTCGGCGATGCATTCCCAGAACCGCAAGAGCGAGAGGGCCGATCTGGGAATGGCGACTCATAACGCGGGAGCTAAGAGCACCGCACAACGAAAAATTGAATTTGTAAGTATTGCTTTATTCAATAGTGTTATTTTTTATCTTTGACTGATGGTTTTTGTAATGTGCAGAAAGAAAAAACAGGGAAGGATCCAAATTTTCTTGAACTTACCCAGGAGGTCCACACGAACAAGTTCACCGGTCAGATCCAGGATCCGCTCGCTCGGAGAATCGTCGAATCAGCAAAGAGGCGGGTTGACGAGGTCCAGACTCAGTTATCCGAGGAGGTCGGTTCGACGGAGGAGGTACCGTCACAGAGGATCAACGAGATCTTTATTGAGGTAAATTCGTTTGTTTACTCAAAATTTAAATACATGTTTTGTTCATTTTAATTGTTTCACTAATATTTGTTACTATACTTCGCAGGAAACGCAACGCAGGAAGGGCCGTGTTTTCGGTTTAGGAAACATGGGGGAAGCCTCCACTCCGCATTCACGCTTCCGACCTGAGAGCGACGTCTTCGCCGAGGCTCTGCGCGAGAAGGATGCTGAAATTGCAGCTCTTAAGGACACCTTTGAAGCTCGGATACGAGAGGAAAGGGTCGAGAATGAAAGAAAGATGGCGGAGATGCAAGCACGGATCATGAACTTCATCCAGTTTGGCGGACCTCCTCCAGGACAAGACTTGGGCGGGACTGAGCATGCAGCGGGACAAGGAGCGGTAACGGGAACGGGAGCTTCAGCTACGGGTTCTGTTCAGGGGTTGGGTACGGGATTCGGACCCGGAAACGTTCCGGATCCCAATGTTATGTAAATTTTAAAAACACTTTTATTTTATAAAATTAATACAAAATTTTTAAAATATTTAGTATATAAAATTTTTATAAAAATAATTGATTATAAAATAATATATATTAAATATATATATTTTTTAGAAATAATAATTTCGTATCCGTCGGAAAAACCGTCGGTGAAGCCGTCGGTCCTAGCTGTCGGAATACTCTCGGTAATCTACCGTCGGTTAAGAACCGTCGGTTTACCGTCGGTTAAGAACTGTCGGTAAACCGTCGGTTAGCAGCCGTCGGTAAACCGTCGGTTAGCAGCCGTCGGTTTGACGTCGGTTTTATTCCTATCGGTAGATTGTCGGTTCGCCGTCGGTTTTGTGTAGTCGGTAAGCTGTCGATAATCTGTCGGAAAATCGCATGTCGGAAAACTGTCGGAAAATATTGACGGGTTTCCGACAGAATGTTTTTTCCGACGCCCTGGAACCGACGGATTTATCCTGTCGGAAGACCATCAGAAAACGCCTTTTCCGACGGTATACCGACGGTTATGTCCGTCGGTTCCGGGCTGTTTTCTTGCAGTGTCTGAGATAAACTAGCACAGAAAATACATATCTAACTTAATCTAAGTCAAACGAAGTTTAAATTAGCACACTAAGAATACACGACTAACTTAATCTAAGTCAAATGAAGTTTACACAGAGGATTTTTACTAACTAAACATCAATTTAAAAGCAATAAACAAAGCATTAGAAAGAAAAAACAATAAACAAAGAACCAAAAAGAGAAATAAGAAAATAAATTAATCAAATGATAAATAGCCAAGCCTTTGGGTTAAGTTTATTTTTAGGTGATTAATATGTGATGCTAATACAATCTTGCAATGCTAATCACTAGGCCTAAAATCACTAACTAAGTGAGTCCACTCTATGCTAATCATGCAATTAATCGTAATTGTCATTAGTAACATAAGATAAGCATGCATTTAAATAAGTTTTAATAGCCAACTTTAGACATCAATTTTCATAGGCTAAGTTTGTAACACACTTAAATAATTCATTCATTCATTTCATCAAACATTTTTCATGCAAGAAAAAAACTAAGTTCTATATTTTGATTAATAAGTCAAGTATATCTATGAGCACATCAAATAAGTGAGGATTGTTCTTAATTAAACCATAATCATCACAAATCAATGAATAATCACCTTATTTTATCCAACCTAAAATGTTAAAAGGATACCTCACACTAATCTCCATATTAACAGACAAACACATGTGAATCAAGTGTTAAAATAGAAGAGTATGACCATTTCCAATGTAAAATTTTATTTTTCACTCTAAAATAAAACTGAGTTTCTCTCCAATATATCACTCTTTTTTTTCACTCTAAAAATAGAATATTGTAAGTATATTCTATTTTTATTTTACTACTAATAACTTTTATTTATAAATTTCACAATTTGATCTTATTTAATCCAACCTAAAAGTTTAAAGTCTACCACCCTTTTACTTAATGAGAACTTAAAAAGGTTTAAAGAAGAAGAAAATAAGAACAAAATGCTTAAAACTTGAAGAATCTCCAATAGAATTTTAGGTTTACAAAGAGATAAGAAATAAGATAAGATAATCAGAGCTTTGGTTAAAACATTATTTATGGAAGCCTAAAAACAAATTGAATCGACCCAAAAACCATACCCGACTCAGAAAAATCTAGGTCAAGAATTTTGAACATTTAGGAGTCTAGCGGCCAAACAACACGGTTGGAGTAGGCCGCTGGCATAATATAAAAGTTGGATGGTGTCGCCCGACTTTTGAATTGTTCAACTTCAAATTATTTTTAATTTAATATTTTGTTTTTTTTCATTAGCCAAATTAGGAGAGGTATCAAGTATTTATGGGTAGAGAACATCAGAACAAATGTTACAAAAACTAAAACATGCGTACATACTTTTTGAAGGATTATACAGTTTCGATATATTTCGCACATCAAGTTTCGTCACCACCATAATTTTGAGGATGATCCATCAAATCACCCGAAACTGGAGTTGATGCAAGCTTGACCATATGGATGGAGGGATCCGGCACCGTTTTGGGTTTCTTTGTGTCATCAGTTTTTAGAGCTTTGTAGTACTTGAATATGACGTAGATAATCATTTGAACTTCTCCGAGAAACGCACCCAAAATATTTGAAAGCTTCAATCCAAAAAGTAATCACATATATCAGTAATCTTGTTAATCATTTGTTGAATCTCCGAGAGATAAAATAAAAACAAATATATTTGTACCCTAGTTTTCTCTCATAAAATCATATAATATATGACTGTAAGCATAAAGCAAAAGACTTATAGAAATTATTAGTTACCTACGAATTTTCTGTGATTTTTGGTTTTTTCGAAAAAAATCACGAAAATACTGAATAATCACAAAAAGATTAAATAGTCATGCAAAATTTTAACCACAAAAAAATCATCACAGTTTATATTAATATATATAAGAAATTTATCATACTTGTCCGCATTTCTTGCAACATCTTGTAATGAATGATATTAATTAATAAAGTAATTTGGCAGAAAAAAAAAAAAAAAATTTGATGGGGGAGGGGAGGAAAACGAGATAAAGGCTCTTGATAAAGGTGGTGAAAACTCTTCCCTTAAACATGAAACCATCATAATAAATATATGATACTATGTCCATAACTATATGCTTAAACATTTAATATCACAAAGAAAAAAGACTCACCGCAACGTAGAGGTCTTTAATAGCAAGACCAGCCACATAATGGCGCTGAGTGTAAGAAACAATGATAGAGAGAAGGGCATAAACTCCATACTCTTTGTTCGTATCACCGCTCTCTGCATCATTGTTTTTACTTTCATATGTTAAACTATATAATATACTAAACATAAAGAGATGGTAACACCAGAAAAAGAAAGACAAGAAGCTAGAGACGTTAGTTTCATTAGAGGGTATTGTATATTATTCATAGGATTAATTAGCATGGCTCTTTCAACATATATGTAGCAAGTAAATACGTACCATGATGCTCAGAGACAAGAGTAACGTTGCATTAATTAGACGAGTCATTAGTTGCTGTTGTTCTTCTAGGAACTGTCTGCGTCTTCTCTCCATTGGTGTTTTACTGTTTTTATTGACACTTAAAGAGCAACGTATCGTAAACGATACGGCCTTAAGTCACATCTGATTTCAGCTTATTCTATAAGGCAAAATCCACACTCTCGGTTGTTAGCTCTAATTGATTATTATTATCGTATTTTAATTGAATTGAATGTATCTAAGTTTACAGAAAATATAGTGTTAATGGAAAAGGTATGTATTTGATATTCAAACTCGGTTGTAATTTAAATTTTACGTATGATGGATTTTAGTGTATTCTCTTTATTTTACCACGATAAACCAAATGACAGATGCGTGATGAATCATCAAATGGTTCGGTGCTAAGGCAGCAATCAAACCGAGTGAAGAAACCAAACTCAAAGTACTAAGATTAACCGGTTTAAATGAGTCCATGTTTTAATTGTTGTTTTCTTTGTTTCAGCAAATAATCAAAAACGTGATATGCTTTTTAACTCTCCATGTCTCACATTTCAGTTCCATGTTTTCCTAAAATCCATGTTGTAATTTGCTTCCTTGCTTGCAGGAAGTGTTAATTACAAATTGTTTTATATATAAATGAAAAAGCCAAAAAAGAGAAGAGAGAATATTTTGTCTAAGGTTATTTGTGTTCTAAGTTTTATTTGCAATTGTTTATAATCAACATTGATCATCCTGCAACTGAGATCTATCTTTGTGCTAATGAATTCTTCAAACTCTCTTAAAACATTCTGAATTCAGATGTATTGGAAAAAGTTGAAAACCTCAACCCGTAACACAAGCTTCTGTCAAATCTTGTCTGCTTTGCGCAAGGTCCTTGTAACGTTTGAGATTCTTATAGGAAAACCATTACAGACGGCATAAATATGTGGTTTGGGCTATTAAAAAGGTGATTGGGCCGTGACGTTACCTTTTTCTTAAAAATATATAGTCTTTAACTACCGGCGTGAATTTCTAGTTAAAATATGTTTTTTAGGCGCCAAAAATATATTATATATTTATTGACATCATATAACAAAATATTTATTGTGGTTTAGTAGTTGACATATTTGAGCTTTAGGCGTTCAATAGTAACGGATCAGCCTTTATATCCATTTCAACTAGGCTTCGGCATTCGGGTCTTCAGATCGGGTTTGGGTCGGATCTCGGTCGAGTCCGGGTCTATCGGGTAGAAAAAATGAAGGATCCATTTAAAGACATGCTAGTTTCGGATCGGGTTCAGGTCGGGTACTGCTGAGTCCGGGTCAGGTCTTAAGGTAGCTTACCTGCCAATATCCGTTTTTATTCGGATACTAATAGGGTCAGGTCAGATACATGTTCGAACAGGTTTGAACAGGTTCAGATACATGTTCGGTTACAGGTTCGAACATGTTCGAAATAGGTTCAAAATAGGTTCGAAACAGATTCAGAATATGTTTGGTACAGACTGAAAACAGGTTCGAAACAGGTTTGTTACAGATTCGGAACAAGTTATTAGTATATTTAATATATATAAATACATATATATTATTAATATATATATTTATACATATTTATATGGGTATCCGAAAGACTTACGGGTAATATTCGGATCCGAACCTCTATCCATGGATCTTCAACAGCTAGACCCAACAAGTTAAAATAATTAACCAGGTTCCTACTCGAACCTGTCTTACTCGGATCGGTTCCGAATCGGGTTTTCGGATCCGAATAAAAATGCTGAGGCCTAATTTCAACCGCGAATCGGAAGCACGGCCAGGTTCGGTTAAAGGTAAAACCCAAACATTATTGAAGCGGTTAAAACCCGTCTCGGAACGTTATCAATTTGGGAACCGGGAACAAAAAAACCGGTTGACCCATATTTAATTCTTTTTAATTTTTTTTTCAACAAATTTATTTTTATTTTTTGACAATAGATTTAGGGTTCTTATAAAATTGATTCTTGTATTCTTGAGTTTGTGTACTTTCTGTATCCTAAATTTTATTTCGGTCTGAAGAAACTCCACCGTACAACTGCATATTCAAAGTCAAGTTAAAATATGTTTCTAAATTTATAATTCATTTTTGTTTCTATATTTATTGATTTTTGATGATGATCTTTATTGGAAGAAACAATGGTTTCAATATTTTAATTTTTTTAATAGAAGTTTAAAGAGATTTATTTTGGATTTTTCAGAAGTAATTGTATCATATTCTATTTATCATGTATTTAGACATTTTACTTGCAATTATAAATAATTATTTTCAAAAACATAATCAAACCCGATTGAACCATGTTGAACCTTGTCGAAACACATTGACACGCAACCCAAAAGTTTTTTCTCGGTCCGGTTTTAAAAACATTCATTTTTCTAAACACAAGAGACTGCAATGTGTTTCATACTTTTTTTATTTTTCTCTACCTTTCTTTTTCCATTTTATTGTTCCTAGTGATTTTTCTATTTTATCTACAAAAAACTTTAAAATAATTTTACTTATTCAATATGTTATATGTTCAAATATTTTTCTAGCATTTGATCACTCCCACATAACATATTACTTTCTCTTAAAACTAAACAATATAGTAGGTTATTTTTTCTGAAAATCAAATCCACATCTAATTCTATAATTGAGAAGTGAAAACGCACCAGATTCAATCTCACGAGGTTACTGACCAGGATACCCTTAATGAAAAATTTAATGAAAAGTCACACATCGGTAATTGGAGAAATAATTAACTAATATATATATTGTAAGATAAGAAGAGAATGAATATAGAAGAAGAACAGAGAGAGGGAGAGAGAGAGAGAGAGAGAGAGAGAGAGAGAGAGAGAGAGAGAGAGAGAGAGAGAGAGAGAGAGAGAGAGAGAGAGAGAGAGAGAGAGAGACTCTAGCTATGACCAGAAGAGGAAGAAGCGGAAGAGTATGAATAGCAATGGCTGGAGAACTCTAGCTACGACCAGAAGAAGAGCTAACGTAAGTAAAATAGAGGAAGAAGAAGAGGAAAAAGAATAGAGAATTGAGAATGCACCAGAGAGAGAGAGGAAGAAGAAGAGAGAAGTGAGAATGCACCAGATTCATTCTTACGAGGTTAATTACCAGTTTACCCTTAATGAAATTTTAAACTCTTAATTATGTTAAATTTTCCTTTAGAATCGAGCCCTCTAGGTTATGTTAATTTTCTTAAAATCGAATCCTCTAGGTTATGTTAATTTTCCCTTTAAAAATCGTTGTACGAGGTTAATGACCAGGATACCCTTAATAAAATTTTTAATGAAAAGTCCCACATCGGTAGTTGGAGAAATAATTAACTAATATACATAAGCTAAGATAAGAAGAGAATGAATATAGAATAAGAAAATAGAGAGAGAGAGAGAGAGAGAGAGAGAGAGAGAGAGAGAGAGAGAGAGAGAGAGAGAGAGAGAGAGAGAGAGAGAGAGAGAGAGAGAGAGAGAGAGAGAGAGAGAGAGAGAGAGAGAGAGAGAGAGAGCTCTAGCTATGACCAGAAGAGGAAGAAGTGGAAGAGTATGAATAGCAATGGTTGGAGAACTCTAGCTACGACCAGAAGAAGAGCTAACGTAAGTAAAATAGAGGAAGAAGAAAAAGAGGAAGAAGAAAAAGAGGAAGAAGAAGAGAGAACTGAGAATGCACCAGATTCATTTTCACGAGGTTAATTACCAGTTTACCCTTAATAAAATTTTAAACTCTTAATATGTTAAATTTCCTTTAAAATCGAGCCCTCTAGGTTATGCTAATTTTCTTAAAATTGAATCATCTAGGTTATGTTAATCTATACTATTAAAGCAGAAGTACGTTTTAGAAATTGTCCAATTTTTTCAAATAATTACAAGCCATGCCACTGTTATTGTTATTAAGTTTAGATTTCTCAATAGGGTTATAATAGTCCTAACATTATTAATATTCGGCCCCCCTGACCAACGGAAAATTATATACTGGTTTGATTTGGTATGTTTCTATCATTTACAATAAACTTGCCTTATCTGACTGGTTTAATGTTAAAAAAATATCAATTATTACAGAACCGGTTTTACTATCATTATTACAACTTACCAAACTGGTTTCTACTAAATATTGACTTGCGTTGATGATTGGGCCTATACCCGTATACACCATTTCAATATAATTGATGTTCCAATAGTAATAGTTTGGTTATATTCCTAAACCAAGCCAATTGTAAATCATTAAAATAAACAGGTATTTAAATAAGAAATAACCAAAAGCATAATTTTTGTATGATCCAAAGAATATTCGGTGGTCAATCTTAGAACAATTTTATTTTATTTTCCTTAATAACCTTCTTTAGCTAATCGTCAAATGCATAAATCTCACATTTAAAACTAATGCAAAAATCTTAAAGATTCCATAAAAGTAGTCATTGTAATCTTTGATTATTCTGAATGTAAATGTATCAAGACACAATGTGATCTAGATACACAATCTCACTTACAATCCAAAATATTATCATTCAACAAGATTTGTTACCTTTAAATCTTGCAAAAGTTGTGACGGAAAAAGCATTAAACTTCTTTCCAAAATCAAATAACTACCATAAAATTTAAAATTCAAATTTAAGAAACATTATAAACGATTCTGTATCTGGACACAAAAGCTATACCATACTAACATTTCCGCTAACCGAATTTTAAAAACAAAATCTCATATATTTATTTTACAAAATCAAAACAAACTCATTGTATATCGATAATATACCATACTAAAATCCCCTCTAACTGCCGAAAATTCAGAACAAAATGTCATATATTTATTTTATCAAATATAATCTTTCCTAATATCTAAACCGCATAATAACTCAATTCAAATTATAGTAAATCGAGTTGTGCACACGAATATTCTTAATCTTAACATATTTTCTATAATATCTAAACTTGACAATAAAGTAATTTACACTAATTTAGATAAAATAATAGCAACGAGATTTAATAATTCCAATAATATATTCTTCCTACCTATCCAATAAATAAACTATCAAACGCCACAATTCATTCATTCACTCCAAACATCCCAATTCAAAATCACTCTTATCTCTCTATTCATAAAATGTCGACAATGACAAAAATTAATAGTGGTTTTAGTAATCTTGAAAGTGTGAAACCTTTCAAAACCGGTCGGAGAGTCCGTGTTAAAATCCTTCACTTTTGGAAACAGTACACTTCCCAATCCGGTGAAGCCCTTGAAATCATTTTAGAAGATGCTTCTGTAAACTATTATCCATTTCATAATCTTTTGATTTCACGCTTTTAAAACTCATTATTCACATCGTTTTATGAATCATTACTCCGCTTGGTATTTTTTTAAACTTAATACTCGAGACTTAATCATATGCTTTCACGCTTGATAGTTAATAGTATAGATACATAGTTTTATGATACTTTCTCGGCTTGATGTTTTTTAAAACTTATTGTTCATGCATTGTTTTTTTATTACTTACACTTAAATTATCATATGCTTTCAAGCTTGATTATCATAACACTTCCTGATATATGTTTATTATTTAAACTATAATTTTAAATTCAAAAATGTATAATAATTATGGTCTACTAATAATTCATATGTTCAATTTTTTATTTCAAATGTAACTAATTATATTTGTTTTAAATTTAATAAATCATGTAATCACAAAATTAAGATTTTAGTTGTAAACTAATAATTATAAATAAAATATTATAGATAAAATAACAGTTTACAACTCCTAACTAATATCAAATTAGAAAATCTAATTAAAGAGTTACAGCATGTTGAATCCTGATCCTCTTTCTTCATCCTCCTCTTCTTCTCTCGGTTCGTTGTCATAGCACTGAAGTAGCAGATTTAGTTTTATCTTCCTCATTCGTCTCTCTGTTTTTCCAATTTCATTAGGATTGGTTCACTATTAGGCTGGGGATTTTGCTTTAATTGAAATCGATTATGAATTTATAGCAGAAACTAATTCGTTTTGATTGTCCAATTCTATGGTGTTTTATAGGTACTACACCTTGGCCTGTGGTGTCTCAATGAGTCTTGGTATCTGCTCTCAGGTATAGATTTAGATATATTTCAATAAGAGTATTCTTTTATATTTATTTTGGCCTAATCATGTTGTTAATCATGTTAACAACATGATTTTAAAAAACGAGTATTTCAAGGAAAGAAAATTGATTAATTTTTTCTTTTCTAGACAGAAAAATTTGTTAGTACACACAATTTTGAGAAAAATTATATTTAGATGCGAATATTTTTTTTATTTAGAATGTTTAACATATTAAAATGAATTAGTAAAAATACATAAGGTGGGATATATTGTATTTCCTTTATTATTATTATTATTATTATTATTATTATTATTATTATTATTATTATATTTTAAACTTTTTTTTCTTTAAATGCAATGCCGATTATTCAAATGATTCTAAATACATTCAATTACGCTTACTTGATAAAGATGTTAAAAGTAATTTTATCACAGTTTCCATCAAATTGGGCCAAATATTTGTTGCTTTAATTGTTGTCAAAATAGTTTTAGCATTAGTTAGATTTGGGAATTAGGTTTAATAACCTGCGGGTTCTGTTTTATTAGAATCACCACAAAATGTTTATGGGTTGTTTAATTAGAAAACCATTAAATCACGGGTCATGTATAAGCGATTTTGGATATGACGGAAAGAGTAAGGATCTGTTTTTGGCGAAGCAAAATGGTGAAAAGTGGAAACCGATATTTTCTGGATAAATTAAATTATGAATATTTATCAAAAACTAATATAGTATCTATATAATAATTCATAATTTTTTTTTAAAAAAATATGTATTTAATTTTATAATATTTAATTAAAATATTTTTAATTGTTTCTTTATGTTGTAAAATAATTTCTATTTTAATATATTTTGTCATAATATTCTCAATAATATACATTTGTATAAATCAAATATAATTTCAACCCATAAACTGTTATTTATAAACTAAAATTAGTTGGAAAATCGAAGGATTTATTTCCAAGTATATTAAAATTCATTTTTACAATAAAGTATAAACTAATAAAGATAAATTTTATAAGTTTTTATAAAAAAAATTGCAAGTCTAAAAAAATATTCCAGACAAAAAATAAAAATATACATAACAACTTATTTATATTTGGATTAATAATATATATTAACCACCATATTACATATACATTTTATATATTATACTAACTACTACATAAAGATAAAAAATGCTCAAATCTTTAACAAACAACAATAGAATATATGTAAATCTATATCATTTACAAAAAGAAATAAAAAATAAAATATATAAATACTATATATACATATACGTTCAACATATTTCAAAAATCCAAATTTAATATTAATAATATGTTATAAAGACATATTATCAATTATAAATATATTATTATACACAAAAATATCAATAAACATCAAAACAAAATTATACCCGCCGATCGGCGGGTCAAAATCTAGTTTTTCCTTTAAAAAAAAATCATTGTATTAGGGACATAATGTCCCACATCGGTAGTTGGAAAGGATCTTAGTAATATATAAGGTATGTTAGTCACTCCACTTATCAACTTAATATGGAAGAGGAAGAGGAAGCGGAAGAGGAAGAGGAACAGGAAGAAGAAGAGGAAGAAGAAGCGGACGCGAAAGAAGAAGAAGAAATAAATCACTAACTAATTATAATGTTTGCGCGATATAATGATCGGAGTTTTGGAATTACGATGGTCTACGAGAAAAGCATAAATCGCTCTAAAAAGTCAATCAACGAATCTAAATCTCATGAATCTAAAATATTTCATAATGAAAATAAACTTCCAATTTTATTTACTCTAACAAAATATTATGTCCGCACAGGGTGGGTGCGGACACCCCACCTAGTAGCTGGTTATTCACAAAACAAAATTGATTATTTTTTCGAGTAACTCACTTCTGATCAAGTTTTTTTTTTTCCGACCAAAAAAGAAGAAGATAAAGGTGTTGGAGCATTCAATCGATATGGTCAAGCTTGCATCAACTCCAGTTTCCGGTGAGTTGACGGTTCATCCTCAAACTCGTGATGGTGATGATTTAACTTCTGATCAAGTTACTTCATTGAGTAACTTCCCTTCTTAATTGGCTAATAAAATCTGCGTGCATGAAGTTAATGTTAGTCTACATGTTGAGGTTAATGCATTATTGTATAGTACGTCAAAAGGGATAAATAACTAAGAATAATAATTGTACATATTTTTTCCAAAAAGACTTCAGTTGTGAGTTAGAAAAAAAAATAATAATAATAATAATAAAGAACGAATAGGAAAGTGCTACGTAGGCGTGAATAGTGAAGAAACCGATCCTTAGCTAAGGATCGATTCTTAAAAGGTTCTTAAAAAAAAAATTTATTCTGTTTTGTCTAAAAACCCATACCAAAAACCCCTTAAATTACTATGATTTTTTTTTTCATTAGCAAAACTAGGAGAGGAATCAAGTTTTTAGTCATGAATAGAGATTTTTATTTTCCAGTTAAAAAAAGTCATGAGTAGAGAACATCAGAACTATTTTACAAAAACTACAACAAACGTACATACTTTTGGAAGGATAACACAATTTCGAGATATCTCGATATAATATGATAGGAGAAAAGACAAGGGCGACAAAGTACAATGCAGTGAAACACGACTCAACAGTACAACATTGATAAAATCACTAATATAGAAACTATACTTAGGATTGGATTTGGTTTGACACTTTTGTTTCCATCTGTCCCTCTAAATCATCACCACCTTGAATTTGAGGATGAACCGTCAACTCACCGGAAACTGGAGTTGAAGCAAGCTTGACCATATCGATTGAATGATCCGACACCGTTTTAGGTTTCTCCGTGTCTTCAGTTTTTGGAGCTTTGTAGTACTTGAATACGACGTAGAGAATCATTTGAACTGCTCCGAGAAACGCACCCAATATATTTGGAAGCTTCAATAAAAAAAAGTAATCACATCATTAGTCTCATTAATCATTTGTTGGAACAGTATCAAATCCATTAATTTTCGAACAGATACTCTCGGTTTCTCTGACGCAATCATATAGTATATGATTGTAAGCATAAAGCAAAAGTAACGTACGGCTCAAATCATATATTCTCCTTTATATAGAAGGTATTGGAGGTAAAGAGACAAATTAAAAGGTGGTGGAAACTCTTTTCCTTTAAACATGAACCATCCATAATAATATATGATACTATGTTGCGCTAGCTGTCCATTATTATAAGCTTATAAAATATGTTAGTATCAAAGAAAAAAACGACTCACCGCAACGTAGAAATCTTTAATAGCAAGACCATAGAAGAGCCACGTAATGGCGCTGAGTGTAAGAAACAATGATAGAGAGAAGGGCATAAACTCCACACTTTTTGTTCGTATCACCACTCTCTGCATCAATTTTTACTTTTCACATGTTAAACTATATAATATACGTAAACATAAAGAGATGATAATACCAGAAAAAGAAGACAAGAAGCTAGAGATATTAGTTTCTTTAAGAGGTATTATACGTACCATGATGCTCAAAGGAGCTGCGAAGACACAAACAGAAAATCCGACGCAAATCCCTCCAAGGACCTTCTCACGGTTTGATCCTTTGGTCAAGAGCTCACAAACAAGGATAATAGCGGCAAAACCCAAGAAGTTCAAGAGCCCAAGAACCTTCAAAGTTGATATCTACATGGTTGTTTATATCATCAGGATTTTTATATATGTGTATGTATTCTTATATACCAAAAGAAATGATATTGTGTACACGGGCGTACTCTAGCTTTCTTGTTAGCATAGGTAATGAAGAGGATGATGTAGATGGTTTCTATGAAGCATCCCACAGCATTTATGGTAATCAGAAGGAAGCCTGATCCATCTTTCTGCATAGCGTAATAAATCCATAGCATCGCGCTAAAGAGTGCTGACACGTAGGGAAGTGATTGAAAACCTTCTATCGATTTTTTCTTGAAGATTCTAACGAAAGTTGGCCTTCACGTACATGAAAAAT
Source organism: Orychophragmus violaceus (assembly GCA_030180135.1). Lineage (NCBI taxonomy): Eukaryota > Viridiplantae > Streptophyta > Magnoliopsida > Brassicales > Brassicaceae > Orychophragmus > Orychophragmus violaceus. Next base: position 10,629,807 of record CM058239.1, on the reverse strand, counting down.
AATATCAAAAATCTTTTTAAAATTATATGATACAGAGAAAACGAATAAGAAAGTGAGTGTTTGAGATCGATGATGCTTACACGGGTGCCAAGAAAACGATGAACGATATGATGTTACCTGAAAATATACATATAGAAAAGATAGCATGAGTAAGAAATAAATATAGCAGAATAACATGAGTGAATATAGATATGCACGTATAGTGTATAGTATATATTTAGTATTATTTTGATGTTGTTGATACTTACCCATGATTCCAAATGTAAACGCCAATACGTTTAGAGCCATTTTGATTGTGTTGTATGTGATTATCGAAGAAAATGAAGAAGGAAACAAGAGAAGATATTCAATTCTTGCTAGCTCTAGTTGAGTTTTCTTCGATATGAATTTAACTACGAGGCCAATGGTACACACTATATATAGGGAGGGTTACATGTGTAAGGGTGCAATGGTTATATGTTGGGGACGTCGTCGTTTTCGTGGTATAAGAGAGAGAAGAACATTGCATATTGATGGTCTCAGATATTTCTGAAGTTTTTTAAAAGAGGAAAATATTCCATGATTTTATGTGGTATGCACTCTTGGCGTGTATTATATTTGTGTCAAACTTTTATGCCAAACCTTGGTTTTATATTATTATCGTAGTTACTTAATTAAGTGAGCTTTCTTTTTCCTTTAAACCAAATTTAATAATATAATTAAAATAATTGTGCTTAACTTAATGGTGATTAGTTCTTTTGGCATGACCAATAAAATAAACCATCGATCGGCTGTTAGCTTTCTAGCCAACCATTCAAATAAAAATTATATTGCCTAAATACTTTTGATGGGTGTTCTCTAATCTCTATCAATATGCAATTATCTAATTTTCCAGTATTCTACCGAGACTCGAACTAGCTAATTAGATCTTTGTTTTAGGTACACCAATGTTTTTAAAACCGAACCGGCCACTGAACCGGTAAAATTTTTGGGTCATGGGTTAATATGATCCGACCGGATCGGATTCGACCGGGTTCGACCATATTTGATGATAATTTAAAAATAATATATATAATATGTTATTAATTTCAAACTATCAAATAAGACACTTCAATAATCATAATTTTTAAAAACATATGTAACAATTATTAAAAAAATACTTTAAAATTTTAAATGTTAAATAATAACGCTTAGACATATTTAAAAGATGTTGAGACCTAGATCCAAAGAAGCTCTGAAACACTTTAAATAGATAATTTATCTTCAAAACATATTGTTCACCAACATATACATCATGCCTCTTATATACATAGTTTTTACTTCGTATGTTATTAGTCTATTAAGAGAAGAGATAAGATATAATAACACATTTAATTTTAATTTTTAATAAATATTTAAAAATAATATAGTTATATTTGATTGTTTAGGAAAGAAAAAGTAGTTAACAAAATATAAAACAATATTTTTTATAAAATCCGGTTTGATATTCAATGGGTTGCCGGTTTCTGGTTTTTTGACGGTCCAATTCGGTTTCTTAACCGGTTCAACTATCATTGGGTTTTATAATCAACCCAACCCGGGTATGCATCCGGTTCGCGGTTCAACCCGGTCCGACCACCGGATTGGTCCGGTTTTAAAAACACTGAGGTACACATATGTTTATATAACGTATATGTCTTCTGATTTGTGAATAACCATTCCAAAGTTTGCATGGTAAAGTTACTAAAATATATATTACCATAAACGCTTCAATTATGGCGACATGTGTAGATGTATGTAGGATATATTAGTATTTAATATTTAGCAATGACTAGACTAATTTAAGTATCAAAAGTGATTAATAGAATATTTGATATTTCCATATAATGCCATCAACAAGAAAATACGGCATTTACCCACAAATTTCCCCATAGATATCCAAAGAATTTGAGTTTGTTAGGTTTCATTGGTTATTCGTCGATAATTACCGATCGATTGTTGATTCGTTAATAATTTTTAATAAATAAATGACAAAACAGACTATTGACTAATTTTTGTCAGAAAACAGTCGGAAATCGTAATAATATTTATCACCAATTCATGCTCGTGATAAATATTATTACAACTATAATCCTCATCATATAGTGTCACAGTGATTCTAAGTATTTTGAAAAGTGTTCTTTTCCATCAACTTACTATCTAAGGACATGACAATCAACTATTTACGGTCTACGAGATGTTTGCATCGACAATCATAACCAAATTAAATTAAACATGTGAGAGGTTAATACACGCTAGTTCGGGTTGCCGGATAAAATAGTTTTTGATAGACTTCTTCAATCCGTCTTCGTGTTCTATCTTCCCGTCTCTATTACATATTCATATTTCTCTTCCGGCTTCTCCGTTTTTATTACTTTTGATTATGATACCGATTGTTTTTACTTTTATTTTTGTATTTTTTGCATGAAACCAATTTCTATATGTTAAGCAAATCGTTAACATTCTTTTTTTTTTTATAATTGTTAACATTCTTATTATTATCTTAACTTTTATTCTGAATGATAATTTACATTTTTAACCCAAAATGTTAATCCACGCCAATGATTGCAAGTTATTACAATTGAAGTTCCATTGAGGTACAAACCGATGTTCGCTCATTTTGTTCCTCGTACCAGTAAAAATGAACGTTTAAGTGTGCGCCACGTGTGGCATAGTTTATGTTGTCTTCAAGCACTCTTGAACTTCTTGATTTGGCCGCCGAAATTAGGTCTGTAAACTAATTGCTTTCATTATAACAACAAATAATAATATTATATATGTGTTCCCTGTGATAATGTATATAAACGACTCTAGAAGAAAGCAAACACTAAATGTATAAAACAAAGAATAGTGCGTTTCATCTTAACTAAACGCGACTGTCGCGTGTGTAAACCGTATAGGTAAGATTCACCATCATGCTTCTTGATGTTCCACTTGGCTACTTTTCATGTTAATCTAGCTAATTAATTATCTACACACAGCCAAAAAAAAAAGATTATCTACACAAATATTATCGTATCCAACAACAATCTTTTATTGATTTGAGATAATTATGTTTCTATTTCATAAAATTATCAAACCAATAACATTTAAGTTTTAACTAGTAAGCTAATATTATTGAAAATCCTATATATATAGTGTGGCTTTGTTTAAATAAAATCACCATTTTCTTTTTATCAACAAAAAATATATTCATTTGTATATTGTAAATTGCGAGCTAGAATTGTTTTTCCAACTATTTTGTGTTTGAAATTTACAAAAGGAATTTACTATATAAAATATTATATATCTTAAAACTGATATATGTAATATTTTTAGCTTAAAATGCTAAAACAAATATTTTCATTTAACAACATTAAATTTATATAGAAAAAAAAAAGAAATTATTTGAAAGACCAAAGTAGATGTAAACATGATATTTATGAGAAAAATGCATATATCAAGATCTTTTTCATGGATTAGATTGGGACTGATTAAAACTAAACACCAAAAGATGATGGCACAACTACTTATTTAAAAGCCTCCTCAGTTCTGATTATGGTTACAACCGGATGTGTTTTACAGCACTAATATTAAACTAGAGATTATTAGGCGTGCTTTTACTTAAATTGTAATATAAATCTACTGCGATTTGTTCGCATTATATGCGAGTACATATATTATTAAAAATAAAGGTTTAAGATAAAAAATATTAAATTAATTTAATAACAATAATAATATTATAAAATTTTATATAAGACTATTTATAATTGAACATACATACATTATTATATTTAATAAAATATTTATAATTTATTATAATCAAATTAATAGTAATAAAATAATTGTAGTTATATATTTTATGTATCAAAATCAACACATAAATAATTTATGATATATATATATATATATATTCAAAATTTATAGAAATAATACGAATTTACTATATAAAATTTAAAAACAATATTTATTAATATTTAAAAATATTCATAAATATTTTCATATTTATTATTTTATTTTTCATTTTTTGTTGAAAGTTATATATATTTGGAAACTAAAACTAAAAATCTTCATAAATATTTCCATAGTTTTATCTCATCTTATTTTTTATTTTTTTATTCAAGGTAATTTATATCTCTAAAATATTTTTTTTTTAAAAATCTTCATAAGTATTTATATTCATCATCTCATTTTTAATAAAATATTATGTATATCTTCATAATAATAAAAATTATCAATATAAATTAAAGTTAACATAGTAATTAGTCTAATTTTATTAATGATAAACTATAATCAGATATTTTGAAAGTAAATATAAGATCAAAACACTTCACAATTAATATAATACCAGGTAAGAAGCTCCGTGTCCAATTAGATAGCTATAAATAGACCATCTATTGTTACCGTAGAACACTATCATTTTAAAATAATCGAATTGATATTAAAAAAAAAAGAAATTAAGAAAAGGCCTATTTGAAAAAATGAAAGGTAACCAAGTGATCTTGGTGTAGTGGTAAGGAGACGGGACTTGGGTACATCCGTAGACATCTTTAGTGGTAAGAAAACTCGGATTTCTATGAATCTTGTAGAGATTAATCTTTGAGTTTAGAAAACCTTTGAAATCCCCACAATTATTAAAAAAAAATGAAAGGTAGCATATGTTAAAATGCTGAATTTAGAAGTTGAAGGGACAGATGATATTCACCAAGACTAATACATATGGTAAAGGTGGCATCACTGATGCCTCATGACCAACATCAAATTTTTACGTATATCGGTATATGTATGTAAATATAATGAGCGAATTTGGTAAAAATGAGCTAGTCACAATTTTAATTTCATTGTATCTGTTCAAAAAAAAAAAATTATTTCATTAATGTGTGAATTCTTACATTTATAGTAATTTTATAAGTTGTATGGTATACTTCATTTTTTTTAATAATTGTGGGGATCCAAAGGTTTTTTAGGCCAAAATACTAATTCCACAAAATCTATATAAATTCGGGTCTTTTGTCACTAAAAACGTCTACGAGTGGTCAAATGAAAAAAATATAAAACAGATGGATCGAACCTTGAATATAGTGCAACCAAGTCCCGTCTCCTTACCACTACACTAAGACCACTTGGTTATGGTATACTTCTATTGTTCAAATCATATACTTGTGTTTGCGGTAAAGTGTTGTGTTCAGTTTACAAGCTTGTACGTGACTACGTGGTATCAACTCATTAGATAATGCATCTATTAACTTTGAGAAAGGTAAAATATATAACAAATAAGCTATATATCAAAGGAGAAACATAAAACGTATGGTTGGAACAAAAAGTGTATGAAAAGGATTGACTATGAAAACCCATTTGCATCCTGATTATTATCTCCACCTTTCGTTTTTGGCCTCACTCACTTAATCAAAGACTAATTGACTGATTGCATTAAAATATAAGTAGATAATTAGCAATGAAACTCTTTTACTTTATGGACTCTCTGTGGTTCTTTTGTGGTCAAAGGGAGTGGTTCCATCCAACCATGCAGATTCCTTATTAGACGGCTTAAAATTCGTTCCCAACCATTCCTCCTCGTCCTTACTTTCTTCACTATTTTTGTTTATTTTGTTGGTATATTCGAATTCAAATATATTTAACTGAGTCTAAAAGATCTCGACAAAATAGAGTACTGTAGGAGAAGAGCATCTGCTTCAATGTTCCATATTATACAATTCTCAAGAATGTTGTTGCAATATGTAAGTGATCAAACTCAAAGCAAATGAAGGAATCTTTATAAATATAATTTCTTGAAATAATATACAAAACTGTAAAAAAAGAAAATATATCGTTTTATATATTATTAATATATGAAATGAAATTTTAAATTCAGAAATATCATTAAAATACATATTTTATCAATATATAACAATAAAATTTACAAAAAATTTAAGAAAAATGAATCACTAAATTTTGCATAATAACAAAAAGGCTGAGGGCAAATGCCTTCTTTTTTCTTCAGTAGATACACGACCCTGCTAGAATATTATGCTTTACAGTGCTAACAAAAGAGCTTTATTTCATTGGCCTATGGATTGCCAATAATATATAGCTCGACGAATAGAGCTTTAGTGACATACTATGGTACATAGCGAGCAAAGTTATAGAATCTATTTCGGTTATTTTACTAATTATCAATTGAAATAACAAAATATGCCTAAAAATTAAATCACTAAATGAACAACTAAAGTAAAGGAGCCTCAAACTAACACATATTTGATCTAATGTGTATGTGGTGTTATATTGATGGGTCATAGAAAAAAAAGAAGAAATATATTCACGACAAAAATGGTATTGTTGTTTCGAAGATAATATAAATATGATGACAGAAATGACAAATATCCGTGGAAGTCTATTTCAGTTACATACGGAGTCTAAAGCGCTAATTTGGTCATGGAGTGCATGGAATTCTTCAATCAGAGAAAAAGTGTTTTTGCAATGGTTGGTGAAGTTGGTATCAAAACGAGAGAAATGACCAACATTTACAGTATGCAATGAGAAGTTCGAGATCAAAAAGGTCTACTTCAAACATTTTGAGCTCGCATAGATACCAAAAACAAGGAACATGAAAACATATAAGATAACAAAAAATGATTGCTTTCAATTGTTCCACAATCCACATCAACCATCGTGAATAACAAAATCTTTATAACTCAATACTTATTGAGACTTCTTGTGATATAATATGTTTGCCTCTAAATTGATCGTCCACTTAAAGTGCGTTACCCTTTAGTAGTAGACAGCCATTCCACCTTAGCTTTATTTTTGTCATGTCTTGACCTTTGAAATCAAGTATTTCATTGTTACGGTGGAGCTTAAAAGTTGGACCCATTACATTTCTATTCACCTCACTACACTTTACACCTTCATCTCAATATATAATATTCCAGAATTTCACATAGCCAATGATAACTTTGTCGTATATATTTTAGGAGGAATGAGCATTCTTTTTGTTTTATATTATATGACATTGCTTATGACAATTTATGTAATAAACATTAACGTCAGGACTAGGAAATATGCATCACAATAGTAATATCCATCGCGGTTATCCTATTTGTCTGTTTTATGCACTTAAGTGAGTATAGCAGACATTGGTTTGGAACTGATCATGATGGTTCTGTGATTCTCTAGTCATTTCTCTCTTGACTTTTTTTTTGGAAACAAAACATAAGCAACCATCAAAAAATTCCGAATCTTTTGGTAAGGGGCACCGCAGCTCGATCCGTCAGCTCAATGTACATAATCAGCTACTGCTCTGAGTGCTCTCTTCTACGTTCTGTTTCCATCGGCAGAAAACAATACACATACTAAAGCATGCAAAAAGGAGATTCAAAAGACTCAAGCACACAAGTTATCACCAATTATTAAACTGGGGGATTTATGTGCGCTAATCTCAGATGAGGTTCAAACTATATTTTTGTAGTTTTTTTTACCTATTCGAAGTTTGATCAACCAAAAAAAACTGTCATCTCAGGGACATGTTGAAATTAGTTGTAGAGTGGATGACAAGAGACCGGATTATGATAGACTCCAAGAACATAAAAAAAAACATAAGTCTAAACTTATGACCAATGAACTTTGTTGATACTGTAAGAGAGAAATCGAAGCTGCAATCATCAGTTACTACACTTTACACCTTCATCTCAATATATAATATTCCAGAATTTCACATAGCCAATGATAACGTTGTCGTATATATTTTAGGAGGAATGAGCATTCTTTTTTTGTTTTATATTATATGGCATTGCTTAAGACAATTCATTTAATCTTTACAGTTCTGACCAGATAGTAAAATATTGTTTTTACATCCATTTTGAAGTCTTTAAAAGCTTAAGGGCATCTCCAACCCATTGCTATATTTTCCTCTAAATGTTATAATAGAGGAAAATGAGCTCCAACCCACCTCTATATCTTGCTCTAAAATAGAAATTGCTATTTTTTTCCTCTATATATAGAGGAAGAAATAGCATTCCTCTATAATAGAGTCAAACTTTTTTGTTTACATAATTCCCCTTTAACTTTTATATTTGACAATTATAACCAAAATAAATATAAAAAAACATTATTTCATTGTTGCTTTTATACATATATACAATTTCTTTGTTTTTTTTCAAATATTTTATATTTTTATAAAAGTTTTGTAAAATAAAAAAGAATAAAAGGGGTTAATTTGCAACTTTTAAAAACAAAATGTATTATTAGTAAAATAAAAAAGAATATTAGAGAGAATATTCCCTTTTAGAGGAAAATATAGAGGAATACATTGGAGCAAAACCCACCTCTATTATAGAGTTCCTCTATAATAGAGGCAAATATAGAGAAATACATTGGAGATGGTCTAATAAACATTAACGTCAGGACTAAGAAATATGCATCACAATAGTAATATCCGTCGCGGTTAGCCTATTTGTCTTTTTATGCACTTAAGTGAGTATAGCAGACATTGGTTCGGAACTGATCATGATGGTTCTCTGTGTTTCTCTAGTCATTTATCTCTTGACTTTCTTTTTTTTTTTCTTGAAACAAAACATAAGCAACCATCAAAAAATTCCGAATCTTTTGGTATGGGGCACCGCAGCTCAATCCGTCAGCTCAATCCGTCAGCTCAATGTACATAATCAGCTACTGCTCTGAGTGCTCTCTTCTACGTTCTGTTTCCATCGGCAGAAAACAATACACTTACTAAAGCATGCAAAAAGGAGATTCTAAAGACTCAAGCACACAAGTTATCACCAATTATTACACTGGGGGATTTATGTGCGCTAATCTCAGATGAGGTTCAAACTATATTTTTGTAGGTTTTTTTACCTATTCGAAGTTTGATCAACCAAAAAAACTGTCATATCAGAGACATGTTGAAGATTAGTTGTAGAGTGGATGACAAGAGACCGGATTATGATGACTCCAAGAACATAAAAAACATAAGTCTAAACTGATGACCAACGAACTTTGTTGATACTGTAAGAGAAAGAAATCGAAGCTGCAATCATCAGTTATGACAAGTTTGAAGAATCAAGTTTTCTTAATATCTGTAAAGTTTCCTCTGTTCCATATGAAAGGTATTCTCTAATGACAGTTCAGTAACCATAACCATAACCACAACCACTGCTCTCATAAGAGAGACAACTCCTCAAAACCAATCCAAATAGTTATCTAACTCTTGCAGTGAAAAGAAACACTCCATTTTCATATGAAACATCACAAGTTTGTGTAACAACAAAATTAGCCAGATGTGACAAGAAAATTAGAGGAGGTTAAGGGAGTAAGTCACTTTTGTGACTGAACGCTTTTGATGATGAGCATACTCATATCAGCGTAACGCTTAGCACAGTTTGTGAGGCATGAAGACTCACTTGAGCTTAACTTACTTCCCGGTGCGCTTGTTATGCATTTGTCCCAGCACACGCTTGTCAGCTTCGCCACCATCTCGTTCATCATCACCCTTTGTTTTTCTTCCTGTTCAAATGTTTCAACCAACCGTTAATTGCCATTGTACCATAATGCATTCATAAAAGAAAAATAAAAAAAATCAGTTTAGATCTTCAAAACTTATACATGGGTTCTAGATTTCCATAAAGATATTCACGAATTTAAATCCAAAAGAGGTTCTGACCTAATCCTTGATTTCGGAATTTCGTTAACCAAATACAGAAACAAAACAGTGATTCAACTAAGGATAGCTTATTCATTAGTTATCTCACAAAATCGGAAACTTACATTAAGGAACCGAAGCAATTCAGGATTGTTGGCCATGGAGGGATCCATAGCGTCTCTGTTTGAACCAAATCCCAGCTCACTGAAGAAGATGAATCTAATTTCCTGGGTGACTAAAAACCCTAATTTTGTCAATCAAAAACCCCAAAGAGGTCTATACGAAAATAAATATAGAAAAAGAAATAGAAACGAAACCCATTGGGCTTAAAGGTCCACTTGATAAAGAGTCATAAACTTTTGAGTGACAAGATACAAAGTTTTATTTTTTACTCATGGGATTATATGTATGAAACAGAAAAACAAAAGGCTAATACCAAATCCTAAACATAAGAAACTAAAGCCCAAACAACGACAACCAAAGCCCACACAACAGATAATTAAAACACAAACAACATACAACTTACAACCTACAACAAAACATCCAAAGATCGATGAAATCCAAACCTAGAAATAACAACAAAACTTGCGAGTCCAAACCCTTGCGAAGAATTTTGAGCGAGAATTACCGAAATTGTTCACGGTCCACCAAACTATAACACCAACTTCCTGAAACACGAATGGGAGACACACTCACAAACACAACAAACCTATACTTCATAACTCGAAAAAACCAAACCTCAATAAGTTCCACTAACTCTTCTGGATACGGCTGAGACTCACTCATATGCGCTCGAATAATCCTAGATAGAAGCCTGAAACCAAACCTGATTCTCATTTGAAAAGGAAAAATGAAGCCCAACCACGTGAAAACACCGAAAACTAAACGAGAGCGGCATTAACCCGACTGGAAAGCACTCACAGAAACTCCGCAACAAATCTAACCCCACATGCTAAGAATCTAAAACTAAAAATTGAACCCACAATCTAAGAGTTAGAAGAGGGAATGACTAAACCAAAGCTAACCAGATTAGAACCAGCAGCACATAAACCAACTAATCTATACTAATTAGACCCTAGACCAAACCAGCGAAATAAAAAAGAACCACAAACCTAACCCAACAATCGAACAAGACGAGCATCAAAGCAGCTCAACTCGACCCACTTCCGCAGAAGATCAACCGGAGAAGATGGAAGCCGACCTAAGCAGCACCGACTCTAGAAGGCAACTGGAGCCGCAGCCTCGCCGGAAAAAACCACATACAAGATATAAGGTTAACCAGCTTATTATAGGAAATTTTTATAGTCTTGCTATTATTACACTACTCCGCAAATATTATAATACAAAATGATTTATATATATATATATATATATATATATATTATTTTGATAATTTTTTTTTGTAAATTATTAATATAATATAATAAACTATATAGTAATTCTATCTAAAAACATAAAATATGAAATTGTATAAAATGAATCCTTTATGTTAATATTTAATTGGTTCTAAATTGTTTTCCAACCTTTGTTAGATTTTTTTTAGCTATTATCGGATTTTTTATTTGATAAATTTTAAAAAGAAAGTTTTCATTTTTGTCACTAATGAGAAAGTTAGATAAAAGTAGCTACAAAATCATTGAAGATTTTGAAAATTTTACAATGTACAAAAAATAGAAGAATATAATATTTTGTTTATATATCATTGAATATTTACAAGTAAGTTAACTTTCTTTATAAGATGCATGCATATTTTAATGTATTATTAAATTTAGATTATTCAACATTCTATCTAATTTTGTCCAATACTTTAAAATATTATATTCTTAATTTTTTGTTTGTTTCATAATTAATTAATTTGTTATTAAAGATTAAGGAATTTCACCAAAAACATCAGATTTTTTTTAATTGAAAAATTATATTTATATTTTTGAATCCAATTTTTACATTGACAAACATTTTCTTTAATTCAATTGCTTATTTTATTTTTCCTTTTCCTTTTTCTTTTTAACTATGTTTGTCTTAAACTAATTGACATATACACATTTATTATTGGTTTTTATTATATGTAAGATTTTACAAAAAAACATATAGTATATCAATAACTAAAAAATAGTTGATGTGTTAGTCTCCATATATTATCCACCAAATTTTCATTGATCTTGTATTTAATATATCTTGTTTTTTTTTCTTCTAGTTTATATAAAAACTTCTGATTAATTTACATATTCATCATCTTTTCTTTTGAAAAATTAAATTTATCCTCCTTTCGATTCAAACCATAAAATTTTCTCATTTTCCTTTATTTTCTCGTTGTTATATTTACTTTCTCCACTATTATCAGTCATGATCTCCTTTCTTTCTCAATCATATTTTATGATTGTTCTCTTCGAGAGAAAAAACTCTCATATCTTCGTCTCATATTTTGTCTGCCTCCTTCTCAATTTTTGGATTTTATAAACAAAATCAAAATGTCATAAACCAATTTGGAGATGGGCAAAATTCATGAACGGAAACAATATTTCCAAGTTCAAACCAAATTTTCGGAACCCAAACCAAACTAATAATAAAATAACCCAAATAGTATATATATATATATATATATATACTAAATTAACCAATCTCAAACCGAACCAACTCAAACTATATAAAAACCAATTTGAACATAATAAAATTCAATTAATATTAATATTTTAATTACATATAAAAATTATATACAAATTATAATCATAATTAAATAATTAGATTTTTGTTTCTTATATGTTTTGTTAAAATTCAAAAACAAAATATTATGTAATCTTGAATGTGAGACTTATTTTTTAGAACTCAAAAATTCGAAGTTCTAAAAACTCGAACCGAACCGAGATAAACAGAATTATAAGTTGATCTTAAGTAAGATCTATTTTTCTTTTCAAACTCGAAAAGTCCAAACTGAACCAAACCAGATAATCGAATATCCACATGTAAACTTAATCACTTAAGCTTATGAATCATATTAAAATCTGATGTGTATTTTTGTTATGTTTTTATTGACTTTTCAATTTTTTTATTAAAATTGTTGTGTTAATTGATGTGTATTTTTATTTCATTTGATTTGTTTTTAACTTTATTTCATTAATTGATATCACTTTTTTACAATTCTAAAATGGTGATGTGTCCTCTATTATTGTTACTCTATTGTTGTGTTGATTTGTAGTTGTAATATAGCAAATACTCATTCTCTCCCCAACCCCTAGGCTTCGTCTGAAAATTTTCTTTGGTCGGCGGCTACGCCGGCCATATCTCTTTCCTTGCTTTGTTTATTTTCATTTTTTTTTTCTTTCAAATTCTTGTACAAATTCTCTGCGGTTTCTCTCTTGTCTCTTGCATTGGAAAGGACATTTTCAAAGGAGAAGAGGAGAGGTGGGTGAATTGAAGAGATGTTATAAATATTTCGGTCCAATGCTCCAGTTGTGTCTTTGTACCATTCTCGATGCGGTTTAAAATGGTAGAAGAAATAAATGTTGCGATTCATATTTGCAAAAACAATAATCTGTCTCAACAACCGTTCGTCAATCGTGATGTCTTATATGTTCGAATTAGTTATGATTCTCGGCAATCTATCAAAATCGGTGGGCTTTGCAAATTCGGTTTCTTCAAAGTGGAAATATTGTTTAATTTGGTTTCTTCTTGATGACTACATCATATGGTTTGTCACTATCAATGGATTTCTATGGAGTTACACACATTATCAACCATAGCCATTACTTTTGAGGATAAAGCGAAATCTCGGTCTCAAAACCTTTTCTCTCTAATTGAGAGTGTTTTCATGGGTCGTGGAGAAGTTTACAGTACATCCGCTAATTCAACAGTGGATTTGGTTAACGGCCTGTCTTCATGTGTAGTCTTCCGTTCAAATGAAAGTGGTATTGCCTGGTTTCTTCCAAACAGATTTTCCAACAAAGCCTTTGGCTCTCACTGGTTTCTAGGAGTAATCTGTTTTTTTTTAATACGGGTATTGATGATACGGAGAGTCACATATCACATAAAGGTTATGAACAACGTCTGAGTTTTTGCGAGACATCCAAAGTAATCATACTACTGATTATGCTAGACCAATGATATCACATAACACCCGCCATGAAATAATGATGGAAGTTGCAGCTTGGGTTATAAATATCATTGTTAGTGAACAAAGGCATATAGACAAGATGTGTCGTAGAATTAAGATCCAAGAGACTTTTTTTTTTTGGTCCTGAGATCCAAGAGACTAGGAAGAAGATTTTGAAGACAATTCAACAACAAAGAATTGATACTCCTTCAGTGAAGGATTTCAACTATGAGGCTACAACTGCAAGTAATTGGAATCAAATGAGGAGAATGTTAAAGTAAAAAAAAAAATCAAAATGACTTTGATATAGAAGCGTTGATATCATATTGTCAACTTTTCAAAACTGTTATCGAAAACATCAGATTTTTATCATGTCATGTGTAAATTGGAATTACAGCCAAGAGATGCTATCCACACACAAGTTGCATTAAAGTAAAATCAAAAATGTAAAAGGAAAATAACGGATATGGTGATCCATTAGCTGAAAGTTTATCTATGGAAAACTGTTACCAAAAACAGAGAAGAATAGAGAAAATATATGACTGAAAATGCTTTGATATTGATCGACAGAAAAGCTGAGAATACAAAAACTAATGTTTAAAAACAGAATGAAAATAACAGACTTCCTAAGACTTAGGGATTTTATTGGACTGCAACAACTAACTCAACAAATGCAAATGACTCGTTCCTTCTTATTATTCGGTCGTGTAAAGACCACTTCAACTTAATACTTCAGATCCTCCCCTAAACTGGAACAGCTTTAGCTTCCATTTTACTCTTCTTTCTTGCACACTCCTAACCTTTGCCTTAACTTCTCAAACACGTCAAGCTTCACCGCCTTAGTCATCATGTCCGACAGCTGATTCTGTGTACTGCAATACTCCAGGTTGATCACTCCTTTGCTGACCAGTTCACGCAGAAAATGATATCTAACCTCAATGTGCTTACTCCTTCCGTGAAGGACTGGATTCCTGGACAGCTTTATAGTTGAACTGTTATCGCATAATAAGACTATTGCCTCATTCTGATCAAAACCCATTTCTTCTAGTACATTTCTCAGCCAAACTCCTTGACAAGCTCCATTAGCAGCAGCTACATATTCAGCTTCAGTTGTTGATAAGGTGACTATGGTCTGTTTCTTTGATGCCCAAGACACTTCTCCATCACCAAGCAAGAAGGTGTAACCTGAAGTACTCCTTCTATCATGTGAATCTCCAGCATAATCAGAATCAACATAACCAATAAGCTTATCATCTCCTCCCCGCTTGTACTGAATCCCATAGCCACTAGTGCCTTGAACATACCTCAAAATTCTTTTTGCAGCCATCAAATGGTCTTCCTTCGGCTTCTCCATGAATCTTCTCACAAGGTTAACTGAATATATGAGGTCTGGACGTGTGGCTGTTAGATATCTCAAGCTTCCTACAATCTGCTTGAATGCAGTCGGGTCTACTTCCTTTCCTCCAGCATCCTTTGAAAGTCTGTTTCTCGGAACCATAGGATTTATGACCATATTACATTCTTCCATACCATACTTCTGCAACATATCAGTCGCATATCTCCTCTGATTCACAAAGATACCTTCCTCATCTTGGATTACTTCTACTCCTAAGAAGTACTTCATCCTACCAAGATCAGTCACAACAAACTCCCTCTTCATAGATGCTTTAAATCCTTCCAGCAGTGACTTAGAATTTCCTGTATATATGAGATCATCTACATACAGACTGATGACCAGAAACTCTTCTCCACTGATTTCACAAACAATGTGTGTTCACAGTAGCATCTCTTGAAGCCTTCTCTTGTGAAATAGCTCTCTATCCTGCTGTACCAAGCTCTTGGGGCTTGTCTCAAACCATACAGAGCCTTGTTGAGCTTATAAACCTTCTCACAATCCTTCTTAGATTCAAATCCTCTTGGATGTTCAACATAGACATCCTCATTCAACTCACCATGTAAAAATGCAGATTTTACATCAAGTTGATATACATTCCAACCCCTTTGAGCAGCAAGCGCCAAGATCAATCTAATAGTATCCCACCTTGCTACTGGTGCAAACACTTCATAGAAATCAACACCATGAGTTTGATGAAAGCCCTTGGCCACTAACCTCGCTTTATACTTGTCTACTTCTCCTTTTTCATTGAACTTGGTCTTGTAAACCCACTTTACTCCAATCACTTTAGCTCCCTTTGGTAAGTCTACAAGCTTCCAAGTGTTGTTCTCTTCAATGGATTCTATCTCTGCCTCCATCGCTTTCCTCCACCTTTCATGAACAACAGCTTCTTCAAATTTGACAGGATCATTATCTGCAACAAATAAGGCGATCAAATCCGCTTCTTCTTCTTCCATGAGCAACCCCATTTTATCACAGACATAGTCCTTCATCCATTCTGGTTTCTTCTTACTTCTCCCTGGTCCTCTTCTTGTTTCATCCTGCTCAGGTTCTGTTGTTGCTTCTTCCTCATTTTCAACAGTATTTCCTCCTTCTGCATTCGCTTCTGCAGTTTCATTACCATTCATATTATCACCTTCTCTGTAACGCCCCTTTCCCATTCTCCGCTGACCGTCGAGCTGACCGGTCAACAATCAAACAAGAACATGACCGATCGAACCCGAGCAAGTCGAATGGGAAAAGTTCGCCACAGGACGAAGCCAAAGTTAGTTCGGTTTGAGACAAAGGCTCGCACCAATCTATCCTTGACTCCGCTATCCTCATATCCATAGTACAAGCGGTACCACTTGCACTACTTCGATGAGTTGTGTCGGTTCGGACTTAAACCTCATATCAGGGAAACAATTTCATTTCTGAGTAATCAACATTGAGTACAACGTTTAATAGAATTTTCACAAACAATCGTCAAGTAAAATATACAAAGAAATCAACACACGAAATAACAATAACGCCGAACCGAGAAAACACTCAAAAATCACGAATCAAATCCCGTCACAAGCCATCTCGAAACTACACCGAGAACCTCCCGCGTCCGTCGCTGCTAAACCTGAAAAACACAAAAAGAGTATAATGAGCGATCTAAGATCACCCAGTGAATCGGCTCCCCGCTAATGGCTTCTAATCTATCTAAGTCTACAAATTCCCGCCCCAAAACCCAAAATAACAATCAGCAGGAAAAATAGTCGATCACGCACTACCATGTTGTGATAAACCCACACATACACAATCAATGCCAGAGATAAAGTGAATTAAGGGAAATCGAAGGCACTGCGGCACATGTCCTCGATTGGACTCGATCTATCTATCGCGCAACGAAAGAAAGATAACAAAACAAACACTGGGCCCTACGAACTTGGTGACTTCCACGGGTTTCCACTGTCACCGATATGGCAACTAACCCATATGACTCCTAGCCGTCCATATAACGACTAGGACACCGTTCTCTGTCCATCGATACGCGGCGACTCCGGTTACCCCCGGTAACCCGAGCTTCCATGCAGTCCGGCCCTAGGACGCGACCCCGTATTCTCCGGACTACACCCTACAGACGTCACTCCATAGGTTCGCACCCGCCAGGCTAAGCTGACCAGGTTCTCAATTCCCGAGGATCCAATCGGGATGGAAGTACCAGCACGTAAATAAAACCTAGGCTTGCGGAATCTAACGCATCCTAGAGTCCTAGTGCAGAAATATAAACACGCAGACTCGCTGGGACTCTAGCACAGATCACGCAATTAATATCAATAGTAAAAGAAACCCCAACCATTCTGCAAGCCTCTACACTACCACCGCTCTGACTAGGTAAGATACCTAGTCAGCACCACTAACTTACCCGATCCCGTGACCGGAGTAAGTGTCCGCAATAACTGCTCGGCCCAACACCGAGCAGTCTAACAAGCCTGCACACAAGCTCACAACAATAACAATAATCACAACAATCAATCACGCAATCACAATCAATCACACAATCACACACAAGCAGGCTTATTAGGGTTTCTAAGTCTTTTAATCCATTTCACGCCCGCTACCTTGGGTTAACCGCTTGTTAACCCGTAGACGGTTCACCAATCACCCCACTTCTTATTTCTTTACCAAACCTAATCATCATTCATTAACTCCCCGATCCGTCGGTTAGAGTTAGTAAACTTACTAACTCCCCGACGTCTCATTATTAACTTAATTTGATTCATTACCCAATCCCGCTATTAAACCTAAGCCCCGATCCCGTTATCATATTCTATACGTTCGTTTAGGTTTAACCATATTTTAATGTCGTCCTAATTCCCGTATATAGATTCATTAATTATCGTTCTTATACCATATATATGCATATACAATCCTAAACAACGGTCTATATGAATGCATCACCCAATCATTACTAACAACCTAGCGGCACACAACCAATTAACCTTTTAATTCTTTAAACCCTAACATGCTTATCCGTTCCTAACCGATTTAATATTAAACGTCCAATTATTTATTAATTACTCATTAGGTTAAGTAACGGGTATGCAATCCTAGTACTATGGTTTATCAATTTCCGGTCTATATGAGTCTAAAGGTTTGTGAGCCGACTCACAGTGAGATAGGTGCAGAAATGGCGACTTTGACACGGTATGAATCTCGAGACCCCCGAACTGGAACCCTAATATCCCGAATGCACGAACTCGAACCCCGAAACTTCCCGAACATCCTGACCGTTGACCGAATGATTCCAATCAAGCTTCCGGACCATCTTTTCTCTCCTTCACGCCTCCTTTTCTCTCTCTTATTCATCTTCACGTCTCTCTCTACTTTCTCTCTCTTCTTTCTCTCTCCTCTTTCTCTCTCTTCTTTCTCTCTCCTCCGGTCTTCTCTCCTTCTCCTCATCTCACGCTTCTCTCTCCTTTCCTCTTCCTCTCTCTCCTCTTCTTCACGCTCTTCTTCTCTCTTCTTCTTCTTCTTCTTCTTCTCTCCCTCCTCTTCACGCTTCTTCTTCTTCCTCTTCTCCTCTCTCCTCTTCTCCTCCTTCACGCTTCCTCTTTTATCTCTCTCTCTCTCCTTCACACCTCACCTCTTCTTCTTCTACTCCTTTTTTCTTCCTCACGCTTCCCTCTTCTTTCTTCTTCTCCACGCTTCTTCTCCCCTTCTCTCCTCCTCCATGCTTCTCCTCTCACATTTCTTCTCTTCTCTCCTCCTCTCTCTACCTTATTCTTCTTCTTCTTCTTCACGCTCACCTCCTTCTTCTTCTTCTTCTTCACGCTCACCTCTCTCCTCCTTCTTCTTCTTCACGCTCACCTCGCTCCTCCTTCTTATTCTTCTTCTTCTTGCTCACGCTTTTCTCTTCCTCTTCTCTATCTCTCTCTCCTTCTTCTCCTCCGGTATCCTCCTCCTTCTTCTTCTTCTTATTCTTCTTCTTCTCCTTCTTCTTCTCCTTCTTCTTCTTCTTCTTCTCTTCTCTCCTCTTCTTCTTACGCTCTTTTTCTCTTCTTTTTGTTGTTGTTGTGTGAATGAAATGAAGGGAATTAGCTTGCTATTTATAGGAAGATACAAAGCATTGAGTGGTGACACATGTTTTTCTCTTCCCTCTTCTTTGAGCCACGCCTACCACCTTGTTGTCATCTCTTCTCTCTTGCCACAACACCATTCATGAATCCATAAAAGATTCATTTAACCATGTGATCAAAATCACATGCATTGTATTTCTTTTAAAATAATGCCACAACACCTCCTCAACATGCCACGTCTCCCTCTCCATTTTTCAGCATAAATTACTCTACTTTGTTGCCCAAAAATCACCTCTAAACCGCCCTTAACCAGCCACTACTCCCCATTAACTCTAATGCTCGGTTTGATGGTTTTCAATTTTAATATTTTAGAATATCTCTGGTTGATCCCATAAATCCTCAAACCTCCATAATCAGATTCTCCATGCTATTTGATGAATTTATAATTTTGAATCGCCTCAAACGGACACCCGTAGCTCCGGTTATGAATTTTTGAAGTTTTATCGGTTTTGTCGGTTTCCATTCCCGATTCACCGAAAAACATGTTTCTGCTCCAATTTCTCCAACTCTGGTCTTGTGAACATTCTTTATATTAAAATATAATAATATTCGGCCCGTCTCGGCTTCCGTCTCAAATTTTGGTAAAATTACCATTTTACCCCCGACATTGGTAAAATGACAATTTTACCCCTGTTGACTTTCTGCTGCCCGTTGACCGTATTTTGGATACGGGTTATCACATTCTTCCCCACTTACAGGAATTCGTCCCCGAATTCTCCGTCACTATCAGACTTCAAACTGGTTCCGAACCCTGCAAGTCACTCCATCACTTCACTCTGACGCTCCTTCCTGGAATACTGCTGCATACCATTATCCTCAACACTGATCCGATCTGACATATCAATCTTGTACTCTGGTCCGCTCCACTCTCAACTGTCTTTATCGGTCTCAATCTTCGGACTCACTCCCGGTTAACTTCTCTACCCTGCTTCTCACCTCGGCTTCCCCACTTCGCTTCGACCTCCACATTCTTCGGTTTGTGACTTTCTGTCTTCTTTTCTGAGACACTTTTCGAAATCTGATCACATGCTTCCGACTGACTGATAACTTCACTAATTTTTCTTTCCAAATCTTTTCGCTAACTCGTCATTCCAACCGATTCGCTCTTTCCGCTGCTCTGTACTGACACCTTCCCACTGACAACACCCATCACTGCTTCACGGTCCGGTCCACTTGTCTCATGATGTCTTGACACTTCATCACGCTTTTGGGTTCGGGTTCGGTCTCGGATTCACATCATGTCGCCATTCCGACCTGCAATCAACACAACAACTCACTGAAACAGTTAGTTTCATCCCGATCTATCCCCGATATCACTTTCCCATAGAAATATGGTTACTTAATCACGTACCCGACGGTTACTCGTGATTAAATAACAATATACTATAAGTCCGATCCCTCGTGAATCGACGGTTTAACACAACCGTCCTCAAGTCGGCTCAAAACTTGAAATAAAGCGAGAATAAAATTATCACTTTACCTTTTTAACAAAACCGAAAAAGCGATAAATCACTACTCAAATTTCTGCGCAATTAGCAACCCAACGGTCTCTAAGACCCCAAACGATCAATCTACCAAAAACCACGCATGATAAAACAACGCAATCTACCGCACAAACAATCCAATCAATCAATCAATCAAGCAACAGGAAAAGAAAAACTAGCAATCACCACACAATCACGCAATCTAATGATCGGTCGGATGCGTCGTCGGTCTGGGTTCGGGTCATGAGGAACAGTCGTCAGTTCAGCTCATCATTTGTTTTCACACAGTAATCTATTTGCTTTCAGAACCATTTCAATCATGCAAATAGATATTATGTTAATCAAAACGATCAGCTGAACACTCTGCATCCACCACGTACATAAAACGATATATCATACATCATAAGGTTTTCAGTACATGGTTATGATCAGAGTCCACTCATAAGACCGGCATCATATCCAAAAACCCATACGACGCCGCTGTACATCAGAAAAGTCAAAGGCGACACGCAAAGTCGCCTATCCGCCGATCAATCTACAAGACAAGAATAGAGTTAGTGCCCCCAACTTACCTGGCCTAACTACAACTATCCTATCCTAACGCCTCCAGCAAGACCGAAATGCCCAACACCACTGGCAAAACGGCTCGCTGAAGTATCCGTTGGCAGGTGCGCCGGGAGGGTGTGGTGAGTGTGTGTCTCGAGATGGTGCTCCGACATGCTGTGGCTCGGCTATCAGGCAAAGATGAGCAATGTGACCTGCGCGGCCGCACAACTAACAGGCTGGAGTGGACGCTGAGCGCGGTCCACGGTAACATGTGGATGCCTGATGATCATAACCTCCACACAACTGATAAGTCCTCATTGGCTCGGGTCTGAACAACGAAACAACCGGTACTGCACAACGGGCGGCTGACTGGGCTCGGGATCTCTGCGGCTGGGTCCCACTCAATAATCTTCTGGTACTAGTGCTCGGTATGACTCTCCATCGGGTAGACGCACTCCTGATCCGACGATAGGACGAGTCAACGCTCCATGGCCCTCGTGACCACACATCGGACGGTGATCGGATCCCGATAATGGATGGTACGGCTCTCGAAGACGCGGGTCTACTGCTCGGGGACACCAATGTAACTGAACTCATACACTCCACATCCGTTGCATGTCTTGTACTCCGGTATTGCTGGCGGCGAGACTGACTGGTCCCTGCGGACTCATGACGCTCAACTGTAACTGCTCCGTTCACACACACACACACACATCTCCACTCCACCCAGGACACACTGCTGTACGACTGCAATCACAACTCAAAGATAAGTTAGTACAAATAATACTAAAATTTCTATTTCCCCATCCCATCCCCGGGTTTAACGGACGCGGCTCGGTTTCCTAATGGATGCTTGTGTGACACATTTGACTCGATAAAACACGGAAAACACTCAAAAATGAAATGTTTCGAAACCCATGCAGAACCATGCTCTGATACCACCTTTCTGTAACGCCCCTTTCCCATTCTCCGCTGACCGTCGAGCTGACCGGTCAACAATCAAACAAGAACATGACCGATCGAACCCGAGCAAGTCGAATGGGAAAAGTTCGCCACAGGACGAAGCCAAAGTTAGTTCGGTTTGAGACAAAGGCTCGCACCAATCTATCCTCGACTCCGCTATCCTCATATCCATAGTACAAGCGGTACCACTTGCACTACTTCGATGAGTTGTGTCGGTTCGGACTTAAACCTCATATCAGGGAAACAATTTCATTTCTGAGTAATCAACATTGAGTACAACGTTTAATAGAATTTTCACAAACAATCGTCAAGTCAAATATACAAAGAAATCAACACACGAAATAACAATAACGCCGAACCGAGAAAACACTCAAAAATCACGAATCAAATCCCGTCACAAGCCATCCCGAAACTACACCGAGAACCTCCCGCGTCCGTCGCTGCTAAACCTGAAAAACACAAAAAGAGTATAATGAGCGATCTAAGATCACCCAGTGAATCGGCTCCCCACTAATGGCTTCTAATCTATATAAGTCTACAAATTCCCGCCCCAAAACCACTACAAGAAAAAGCAACATTAATAGCACACGATACAAGCTATCGTATGTAATAGATAGCGTTTTCACAAACGCTCTGACAGCGGCAGCTATAATAGACCCCCCCTCTACCATAGCATTTTGTTCGTGCTATGTTAGTAGTGCAAATAGATAGCGTTATTTTTTATTGCTATGTTTGGTGCAATCTATTATAGCATCGTTGTAATGCTATATTTTGTAACCGAGCCTAGCCGAGCCGAGCCGAGCCGTATTAAATTATTAGTATTATTATATATATTTTTGTTATTATATATATTTTTGTATTAATTGGATTTATATAAAAAATTATATTTCAAATAATTTTATTAATGAACCAAAACATGTTTACAAAAAAAATCATTAACAAAACTATCTAAGTTAACATGATCAACTCCATGAAAGACTTTGAGGCAATTCTCCATGACCCTGAGATCAACAAGGTGGAACTCATCGCAGAACATGTCTTCAGTCATGTGTTCGTTCTTCTTCCAATCAGACGCAATGACTTACTGGCCCTTGTGCTTGAGACGGCGAGCAATGTGGGAAGCGATGAAACCTCCAGCTCCGGTGATGGATATCCTCAGCGTCTCAGATGGCCAGTAGAGCTCTCTCTCAAGCTCCTTGTATGTGTATGCACCGTAATCGGTTCGATTGGTAGTTGTCATTCTGCAACAAAGAAAACACACAAATCTTAATCAGGAAACAATCTGAAAAAACAGTAAAATTGTAATCTTTGAATCAAAAATCAGAAGTTTCAAAAACAATTCGACCTGATAAACATGCTTACATATCATCTGTTGAACAGCTCTTGGAATAGGAGCTACTAAGCTTCTCTTAGGAAACTCTTTCCCATAAATAAGAGACCAACAAGGTGGCCATTAAAACCAGTTTCGGTAGACAGGTTGCACAATCAGCTAATCTATCTAAACCTTTACTCCATTCACAGAGAAAACACATAAAATGTTCTAATGAAAACTAATGGAAAAATTGACGACTTGAAAACATAAGCTTCCAGCAAAACTATAAATCTACATATAGCCATCACATACATGAGTCAGAGAAGCCAATGAATCATTTTCTCTGAAGATAAAAGTACTTGTAGAAGAGCAGGAATGGTACCAAAAGAATGCCACAAAAGTGGAGCCAGATCATGAAACGCCTGCAAATCAAAAAAACAATTTCCAATGAGCTTGAAAATAAAGTTGTATACATAAACATGTTTTAACCTCATTATTATACAAAAACATTACAGCTCCTAAACAAGACAATCCACATAAACGAATGATCGTGAAATTCTGCACAACAACCATTTTGTTATTCTCTTAGGAATATTAACAAACAGATGATGTGCAATACAAAACTCTTACCTTTCTTTACGTTGTTGAATGTGTCTCATGCGCTTATTGTAATGATCCTCGATATACTTCTTCGCTGCATCAACTTTCTCCAGTGTCGAACTTGAAACCAACCCTTCATCCTCCAAATGCTACTTCCTCAACAGGCTTCCCATCTTCCACAATCTCAGGATTGCGGCCACCATCTTTAACGACATCCTTCCCGTGACTCTCTGTTTCCTTATTCGCAGCACCAGACTGTGCCTCAGGAACGGAATACTTCTCAAGGCATTCGTTTTCATATTCCAATTTTTTCTCCTTCTTAGCTTCCACAGATACAGAACCTTGCTGAATGCTTTGAACCATAGCTTCAGCAGCTTTGGCTAAGGCGGTCTCTTTCTCCACCATATCACTAGAACCGTCATCATCACTCGCATCTTCTGAGAGTAACTTGATGAGCTACAATAAACCCAAAAAATCAACAAACAGTGAAGAAGACGATGTCATCAACACATCGGATCGAAAGATCATACAACAAACTTCCAAGATATGGAGGGAAATTGGTCATACCTCACCAACGTGATGCTTAGCCGGAGAAGAAGCAGCTATTTCCTCGAGGCTATGCCAAGCTGAGGAATCAATATGAAGACATCTGAAAGCGAATGACAGAGACGGCTCAAGAACACGACGAGATGATATAGCCGGTGTTCATCTACAAAAAGAATAGCAGAATCTAAGAAACGTGTCATTTCCTAGGAATCACCTGAAAACGGATCGGAGCAAGCCAGAAACCTCGTGGACCCAGAGATCCCCGTCCTCCGAGATTGAATCACCGCCACTGATTGGCTCTTCTGTCCGGCGATGCTTAGACTCTCCATCGCCTCCGTTGTTATCGGTGGCCGAGATTCAAACAAGTAGGGAAAACAAACGAAGCCGTTTTGTATCAAAGGTGCTTGGGAGGTTTTTTTGGTGTGAATCGGAGAAGGAGAAGAAATACAAGATGAATAAGGTTAGCGCTAGGGTTTTGCAGACGAGAAGGAAATTAGGGTTTGGGTGAGGAGGAGGACGGCGGAATTTGAGGAGGAAGAGAGGAAAGTGGTGGTCGCGGTGAAGGAGATGGGCCACTGAATGAAGTTTAGAGCCATGGTTTTGAGGAGTTGGAGAGAAGAGAGACGAGAGACGAGAGAACTGAGAGGAAAAAGTCTGTTTTTTTTTTTTTTTTTACAATGAATCTGTGTTTTAGCGAAAGAGGGAGAAAAATTGGGAAAAAATTTTCACCAAAATCCCAAAAATTCTAAGGGTTACCGCTCTAAGCAAATTTTTTGGCTCCAAGTCATTTTTTGCTCTCGTTTAATGAATTTTGGCATAGAATTTTGGCATAGCTTTTTTAAAATGCTATAACAGAATCTTCCAGTCAAGCATATCATCTTTTATAGCACTTGTGAAAACCGTGCTATCCTAAAGTGCTATCAATGCCACTTTTTTTTGTAGTGAACCCAAAATAACAATCATCAGGAAAAATAGTCGATCACGCACTACCATGTTGTGATAAACCCAAACATACACAATCAATGCCAGAGATAAAGTGAATTAAGGGAAATCGAAGGCACTGCGGCACATGTCCTCGATTGGACTCGATCTATCTATCGCGCAACGAAAGAAAGATAACAAAACAAACACTGGGCCCTACGAACTTGGTGACTTCCACGGGTTTCCACTGTTACCGATATGGCAACTAACCCATATGACTCCTAGCCGTCCATATAACGACTAGGACACCGTTCTCTGTCCATCGATACGCGGCGACTCCGGTTACCCCCGGCAACCCGAGCTTCCATGCAGTCCGGCCCTAGGACGCGACCCCGTATTCTCCGGACTACACCCTACAGACGTCACTCCATAGGTTCGCACCCGCCAGGCTAAGCTGACCAGGTTCTCAATTCCCGAGGATCCAATCGGGATGGAAGTACCAGCACGTAAATAAAACCTAGGCTTGCGGAATCTAACGCATCCTAGAGTCCTAGTGCAGAAATATAAACACGCAGACTCGCTGGGACTCTAGCACAGATCACGCAATCAATATCAATAGTAAAAGAAACCCCAACCATTCCGAAAGCCTCTACACTACCACCGCTCTGACTAGGTAAGATACCTAGTCAGCACCACTAACTTACCCGATCCCGTGACCGGAGTAAGTGTCCGCAATAACTGCTCGGCCCAACACCGAGCAGTCTAACAAGCCTGCACACAAGCTCACAACAATAACAATAATCACAACAATCAATCACGCAATCACAATCAATCACACAATCACACACAAGCAGGCTTATTAGGGTTTCTAAGTCTTTTAATCCATTTCACGCCCGCTACCTTGGGTTAATCGCTTGTTAACCCGTAGACGGTTCACCAATCACCCCACTTCTTATTTCTTTACCAAACCTAATCATCATTCATTAACTCCCCGATCCGTCGGTTAGAGTTAGTAAACTTACTAACTCCCCGACGTCTCATTATTAACTTAATTTGATTCATTACCCAATCCCGCTATTAAACCTAAGCCCCGATCCCGTTATCATATTCTATACGTTCGTTTAGGTTTAACCATATTTTAATGTCGTCCTAATTCCCGTATATAGATTCATTAATTATCGTTCTTATACCATATATATGCATATACAATCCTAAACAACGGTCTATATGAATGCATCACCCAATCATTACTAACAACCTAGCGGCACACAACCAATTAACCTTTTAATTCTTTAAACCCTAACATGCTTATCCGTTCCTAACCGATTTAATATTAAACGTCCAATTATTTATTAATTACTCATTAGGTTAAGTAACGGGTATGCAATCCTAGTACTATGGTTTATCAATTTCCGGTCTATATGAGTCTAAAGGTTTGTGAGCCGACTCACAGTGAGATAGGTGCAGAAATGGCGACTTTGACACGGTATGAATCCCGAGACCCCCGAACTGGAACCCTAATATCCCGAATGCACGAACTCGAACCCCGAAACTTCCCGAACGTCCTGACCGTTGACCGAATGATTCCAATCAAGCTTCCGGACCATCTTCTCTCTCCTTCACGCCTCCTTTTCTCTCTCTTATTCATCTTCACGTCTCTCTCTCTCTACTTTCTCTCTCTTCTTTCTCTCTCCTCTTTCTCTCTCTTCTTTCTCTCTCCTCCGGTCTTCTCTCCTTCTCCTCATCTCACGCTTCTCTCTCCTTTACTCTTCCTCTCTCTCCTCTTCTTCACGCTCTTCTTCTCTTCTTTTTGTTGTTGTTGTTGTGTGAATGAAATGAAGGGAATTAGCTTGCTATTTATAGGAAGATACAAAGCATTGAGTGGTGACACATGTTTTTCTCTTCCCTCTTCTTTGAGCCACGCCTACCACCTTGTTGTCATCTCTTCTCTCTTGCCACAACACCATTCATGAATCCATAAAAGATTCATTTAACCATGTGATCAAAATCACATGCATTGTATTTCTTTTAAAATAATGCCACAACACCTCCTCAACATGCCACGTCTCCCTCTCCATTTTTTCAGCATAAATTACTCTACTTTTTTGCCCAAAAATCACCTCTAAACCGCCCTTAACCAGCCACTACTCCCCATTAACTCCAATGCTCGGTTTGATGGTTTTCGATTTTAATATTTTAGAATATCTCTGGTTGATCCCATAAATCCTCAAACCTCCATAATCATATTCTCCATGCTATTTTATGAATTTAGCATTTTGAATCGCCTCAAACGGACACCCGTAGCTCCGGTTATGAATTTTTGAAGTTTTATCGGTTTTGTCGGTTTCCATTCCCGATTCACCGAAAAACATGTTTCTGCTCCAATTTCTCCAACTCTGGTCTTGTGAACATTCTTTATATTAAAATATAATAATATTCGGCCCGTCTCGGCTTCCGTCTCAAATTTTGGTAAAATTACCATTTTACCCCCGACATTGGTAAAATGACAATTTTACCCCTGTTGACTTTCTGCTGCCCGTTGACCGTATTTTGGATACGGGTTATCACATTCTCCTTCTTCTCCAATATTTTTTTTCATCCTGCACGTCTTCTCCATCTACACTGAACGTCTTACTATTGTCAGATTCTTCCCATCTCCACGGTTTGGACTCGTCGAACCTTACATCCTTACTGATGATAATTCTTCTCGCAGCAGGATCAAACATGCGATATTCTTTGGACTCTCTGCTAACTCCGAACATTACACACACTATGCTTTTATCATCCAGCTTCACTCTTCGTTCATATGGCACAAGAGCATACGCCACACATCCAAATACACGCAGGTGATCAACTGAAGGCTTGTTGTTACTCCACTTCTCGGCAGGTGTTATATCTCCTAGGATTGAGGTTGGGCTCCTGTTGAGAATATGCACTGCATATTGTGCTGCTTCTAGCCAGAATCTTAATGGCACCTTCATACCAAATAGCATGCATCTGACCATGTTCATTAAGCTCATGTTCTTCCTCTCTGCTATACCATTTTGTTGAGGAGTATAGGCTGCAGTAAGTTGCCTCTTAATTCCCTTCTCTGTGCAGTATTCTTGAAAGGCAATGGAGTTAAATTCCCCTCTTCTATCAGTTCTCAGACAAACCAGTAACTCCCCAAGCTCCCTCTCTGCTGCATTTTTGAACTCCTTAAACATTTTGAAAGCTTCTGACTTCTCTGCAAGGAAGAAAGTCCAACACTTCCTGCTGAAATCATCAATGAAGTTAATTATGTACCTCTTTCCACTCTCAGAGATTGGTGAGATTGGTCCACATATATCATTGTGGACAAGCTCCAGCCCTCTACTAGCCTTCCACATACTCTGTTTTGGGATGTTCTCCTTTATTTGTTTTCCCTTCATACAGATTTCACACACCACACTATTGATCTTCACTTTTGGAAAGTTCACCATCTCCTTGTCTGCTAGGATTTGCAGATTACCATGACTCAAATGGCCGAACCTTTTGTGCCAAATCTGCTCTTCATCATCGCCATTCTTTGCGACATTCACCTCCAATTCTTCTTTAACTCCTTTTATAGTGGCAAAGACTGCAAACATCCGGTTCATAGACATATCCGAGTACATCAGTATCCTCCTTTGCTCCTTGTGCCACACTTCACACTTGTCATCTTCTATGACAATCCTTAAGCCCTTCTGTTGCAATTGACCAATGCTCAGGAGATTGTTTTTTAATCCTGGTACGAGGTAAACTGATGAGATAACTTGTACTATCCCATTTATCTCCAACCTTAAGCTTCCTCTTCCTTCAACTTCCATTCTTCTGTCATCACCAAGCTTAACTCTTTGTCTGAAGCTTTCATCCAACTCAAGGAACCACTCCTTGTTACCACACATATGGTTGCTGCATCCGGAGTCTAGGAACCACACGTGTTTCTCTTCCTCTTTCTCCATGCTTACATGTGCCATTAGAAGCACATCTTCCTCCATCTCCACATAATTCGCAGCCTTCTCTCATGTGGGACATTCACTCTTGAAATGTCCAAACTTATGACATTTATAACATTCAACATTCTCTTTGTTGAATCTTCCATTACTTCTTCCTCTTCCTCTCCCATAACCTCCACGGCTTTGTGACTGAAAGTAGCCACCGCGTCCTCTTCCACTTTCCACCTTCAAGGCGTGTTCTTCACCAACATGCTTGTTCTTGTTCAGATTCTGTTCGTGCACAAGCAGAGAACTCTGCAACTCATCCACAGAGATCTCCCTTATGTCATTTGATTCTTCGATGGCGCAAACGACATAAGTGAACCGTTCAACCAGAGTACGCAGGATTTTTTCCACTATCTTGGCGTCTGGTATGTCTTCATTCAGATTTCTCATGTCATTCGCCTCCATCATCACCTTCGAAAAATACTCAGTGATTGTGTCACCTTCTTTCATTTCAAGCACTTCAAAACTCCTTCTCAATTTCTGTAGTTGAGCACTTTGGACCTTCTTGTTTCCTTGATACTTAGTCTTCATGGATTCCCATATATCCTTAGCTGTATCTTTCTTGGCAATCGTCTTCAGTATTGTCTTCTCAATCGACGCAAGTAGATAATTCTTTACCTTGAGATCTTTTAGTTTCTGGCTCGCCTGCTCACTCTTTTGAGCCTCTGTCAGAACTGCATTCCTCTCCGGTTGTATGATCCCGGTTTCAACAAGATTCCACCACTCCTTAGATTTCAGCAAGTTTTCCATAAGCATTGCCCAATGCTCATAGTCTCCATCAAACATTGGTATTCTCAACATCGATTCCTTTTCACTCATGTTTGCTTTCTCTCTTCCTCACAATCGATCTCACTCAGCTTTGTTTAATGGCTCTGATACCACTTGTTACCAAAAACAAAGAAGAATAGAGAAAATATATGATTAAAAATGCCTTGATATTGATCGACAGAAAAGCTGAGAATACAAAAGCTAATGTTTAAAAACAGAATGAAAATAACAGACTTCCTAAGATTTAGGGATTTTATTGGACTGCAACAACTAACTCAACAAATGCAAATGACTCGTTCCTTCTTATTACTCGGTCGTGTAAAGACCACTTCAACTTAATATTTTTCAAAAACATCCTCAAATTAATTTCTTCTTACAATGCATCTTGCATCTTTCTCATTATATGACACAAATATATTTATGTAATAATTTGTTTTTTACAATTTTTATATACTGACTTTGTAACCTTGATTTGATATCAATGAAACTGTTTGTCGGGAAAAAAATATAGCAAAGACAAAAAGTTTTTTTTTTTTTTTTTAACACTGTCAACGAGAGTTTATAGATATAAATGTCGTAAAGGCTACAAACGTGATGATTATTCAGCCCAATTACAAAACATTCAAAGCCCACAAGACCCATCAGTAGATAAGGACGAGACCATGAATGCAGCATGAAAGCCACGTATACGCCACGTGTAGTAAAAAGGCAAACGCAGACGTCACCGGAGTAACCGAACTCCACAGCTCCGCCGTCGAGTTGCGCAACCATCACCACGAACTGTTCGTCTGCCGCGTCGCCAGAGAAGAAACCAACACATGTGGAGATCAACGGTGAGAGGAGTACGGCGGCGAAGTTATTAAAACACGAAATTGAACAAACAAAACAAAGAGAATATCATACACAAAGAAAACAATCGCTTAATCTGAGATTTCATCTTTCCCTCTGAAAAGTAGAGATCTGGGAAGAAGGAAGAAGAAGAAATTTAGAGAGAAGTTTATCTCTCTAAAAATAGAGAGAAGAAGTCCCCAAAGTCTGTCTTTCAAAGACAAAAAGTTAAGAGTCTGTAAATAATGAACACCATCGTGTGAGAAACGAACATATGATCACCACGGCACGTAAAATTGTTATGAAAAGTGTTTTGATTTTGTTTCTTGCGCCTGATGAAATTGACTTAATTATATTGATTTCGTATAGCTATGATAATGACATATAATGATGATATGTTATTTATTAAAAATAGTTTTTTATACGATAAGTGTACATAAACTTTATTCGACCAAAGTGTATACGTGTTTCTATCAACTAAGTGTTGAGTTATGATCCATTATCCATTAGTATCCCACTTTCATTGCCATTATTATTCTGTAAATGAATCCACAAAGTAAAAAAAAAAACAGGAGTTGTTAAAACTTTTCTCCCAACAAAAATTCAGACCAAATTCATATACCAAATTTAGGCAGGCGATATTAACCAAGCCAAAGTTACCAAACCGAACCAAAACTTTTGTTTTCTTTGGTTTATGTTAGGCTATGAATTTGGTTCAGTTCATTACATTTAGAAAATATAATTATCTATCTAACCAAACCAATACATAACTTAAATTTCGAACTGAATTAACCAAATTACCTGAAATAACTGAATTAATCGAATTATTCAAATTTTAACAAAATTAATCAATTTTTAACTTGAAATTAGTTGAAAACTAAAAACTTTAGTTCAATTCGATAGAGTTTTTACTAATGAAAATAACAGAAAATCAAAGTGAACCAAATTTTTGTTCGGTAAATTTTGTAGTAAAAAACTACTCCCTCCGTTTCACTATATTTGATTTTCTAGCTTTTGCACATATATTAAGAAGCAATTAATTTATACTTTAACTCATTATTAATGATTCTTGAGTATTGGTTTTATAATGATTTATGGAGCAAACTTTTTTTGTTTTACGTGAAACTTAAATTTTTATTTGCTCTTTTGAGTGTTTGTAATTAATTAGTCAAACAAAATTTAATGCATATACTGATTAATTTAACTCAAAAAGTAAAAATTCATTAATTATATTGTAGAAAATCAAATATTATGAAACAAGAATAAAATGCTAGAAAATCAAATATAGTGAAACGGAGGGAGTAAAAACTAAACTAATCAAAAACCGAATTACTCGAAATGAATTAACCTTATTAACCGAACATGTCTAACCAAATTCATATTTTCATGTATGAAAACGGAATCTTTGGTCAAACACGACAAAACGAGAGAGAGAGGAAGTGCCGGCCTTAACTTGTTGTAGAAAAATACAAAGAAAATACGGAAAATGTGGCCAAGACTTTGACAAAAATAAAATAGTGGTTGGGACCTAATTATTATTCAAAGAAAGGCATGCAAATTGCATTATTTATGCAAAATTTGTCAAAGGAGGAGGGCTGAGAGAGATAGAGCGCGTGGTCAGCACGAAGCCAGAGAGAAAGTTTCAGCAGCTCATAGAATTCAACAAAACCCATCTTCTTCTCCATCCACCTAACTTCTCATCCACCTTTAAGTTTTCCTCTCTTTCCATTTCTACAGGAATTTGTATCGTTCCTCACACACGCCTCTCTCTCTCTCTCGAAATCATCGTCGTCTTCCGTCTCTTATCCGTAAGTATTTGTGTCTTCTCTCTATGTACCAAATTTTACCCAATTTGTGATTTCACGTTTGGTTATATATGTGCTAGATCTGATTTAGGCTTAGTCGTTTATAGAATCGTCGAGATCTTTATCCATTGTGCGTGAGATCATTTCACGAGCTAGTGCTCTTAGACTCATTTACTGAAATCGAATCCGGAACTTTTTGACCACACGATTGCTATCGTTTTGGGTTTATTCAAATTCTTCTTAATTTTGGTGGGTTAATTTTGTTTTTCTTGCTTGTCAACCATTGAAGGCTTTTGCAAGTTTCTATGTCATCATCCTCGAATAAATGTGATTTTTTTTATTCAGACGTTTCAATAATATGCTAATTGTTCTTCAATTTACTGACTTTCGGTTCTATAATCTGAAAATAAGAGTTTGGAATAATTGTGTGTAGCAAAGCAAGTGATACTTAGCGTACATCCAATTCTGCCCTCATTTGTAGAATCTATTGCCTTTCCTATCCTCTGTATTTTTTTCTTGCTTTACTTAGAATCATTGGCCTTTTTTTCCATCTAGATTTCGGTTTTAGTGTTGGCTCTGATTCTAGCTGCCGTTGTCATTCTAGTTTTGTGTTTGTAAGGACGCATTTCTTATGATTCTTTGTTTCTTGTTGTTCAGATTCTTTTCAGCTCAGCAAGAATGGCTAATTGTCCTGCAGACTTGAACGAAAATTCGATGACGTCTCACTTAGACATTCTCCGATGCCCATTCTTGAGGAACATCAATGAACCCACTAATCTCTCTTTCTCTTCATCCTTGCCTTTTCCCATGCCTGTAAGTAACCCTTCCTGTGCTTCGCTCTATTGGTGAATGGTTTCTCATCGACTTCCATCAGATGCTTTTACTGACTCGTGACTTATATAAATCCTTTCAGGTGCGAGCAGGAAAAGGTCCAATATTTGAAGATGGACCAAATTTTGATACGGCATTTAGGCTTTTCCATGGGCAAGATGGAGTTGTCCCACTCTCGGACAGCTCTCGAACTGAAGCAGAGAAGCCCGTGCGTTCATCTCCTGTATTCCATCCACTTGCTGCTAAGGCGGCCACAATTAGTCTCTCATCCTTCGGACCAGGAGGGCCTTTTGGGTTTGATGCGTTTTCTGACATGTTTAAAAATCAAAAGAAAAAGTCAGACTCATCCAAAAAGAGGGATTCTTCCTCTAAGGTAAAGATTTTATGCTCTTGTTGCTCAACATGTTTCTTCTCAAACCGACTGGCATTAGTTCAAGAACATGTATAAGGAAATGGTTGAAGCTTTTAAACGTTGTAGAATGCAAAATGCTGGCTTATGAGATCCAAGAAAACTCAAGATAGGTCTCTTTGTTTTTGTCTCTCTTTCAGGGAGGAAACCATGAATCTATGAGTGAGGACTGGCTTCAAACAGGGAACTGCCCAATTGCAAAGTCATACCGAGCTGTAAGTGGTGTGGCACCGCTTGTGGCAAAGATCCTGCAACTGCCTCCAGGAGTGCAATATAAGTGCCCTAAAGCAATTGTGGCAGCTCGAGCAGCGATATCAAAAACAGCTTTCGCCAAGAACCTCCGGCCACAACCTTTATCATCCAAAGTACTAGTGATCGGGATGCTGGGCATGGCGTTAAACGTGCCTCTAGGGGTTTGGAGAGAGCACACTGAAAAGTTTTCGGCATCTTGGTTTGTAGCTCTTCACGCAGCGGTTCCATTCATAGGAATACTGAGGAAGTCAGTGTTGATGCCTAAGATGGCCATGGTGTTTACCATAGCAGCATCAGTTATGGGACAGGTGATAGGGTCAAGGGCAGAGAGGTATAGGCTCAAGTCGGTAGCTCAGAAGAAGCTGACGTTGATGGGACCAGATCCGTCGTCCGTCGAAGCAACTCAGATGCAATTTGCGGGAGTTTCATCGGATGGAAGGTGTGGTGATAAAGTGGTGATGAAATGGAATCCCATGTTGATTGAAGTAGCAAGTCCTGTGTCTACAGGAGCAGCTGGTGTTGTCTGCTAAAAGATTTTGGTTTCTTCTCGAAGAGCTCGAAATATATAATTCTTTCTCTTCCTTATTTTGGCTATTGTATTTGAGAAGTTTGTTTGAGAAAAAAAAACAAGAATAAAGCCATTTTTAAGCTGTTTAATTGTATTTAAATGTAAAGACTCGGTTGATTGAATAAAATAAAAAGATATCATTTGGAAATAGAGCGGCTAAAAATACAGGTTTTGGTGTTTATGCATCTCATAGGTAACACTGGATTTTAGATATAAATAATTTTATTCTAACAAAACAATTGTTTTTTTTTTTTTTTTTTGGTCGAACAACAAAACAATTGTTAAAAAGTTATATAATGTGAAACATTTAAATTGGAAAAAGCAAAGTAAGAACTTTCTTGAAGGAGAGAGTTTTGCAATCGTAAGTTTGTGTTTCTAACATGGATACTACAACAATCACAAGAGGATAGAAACCTAATGATATCAGCTTCTAAACATTCTGTGTTAACAAATCAACCACAACCTGAAAACCCATAACCCCTAACAAATCCCTGAAAAGAAACAGTAACTGATCATCAGCTCGGAATCTCGTTGTCGGATTGGCTATCATCACCAAACTCTTCATCCTCACCTTCTACATCATCGTCATCTTCATCCTCCTCGCCCTCCTCTTCTCCTCCTACACCACCTCCTCCTCCCGGGATGGAAGAGAAAGGATGATCCTTGACGTGGTTAACCGAGTTTGTGTAGTAACTGTGAACCGCATTCACTGTGTTATCATGCGGATATGAA
Organism: Orychophragmus violaceus; assembly: GCA_030180135.1. NCBI lineage: Eukaryota > Viridiplantae > Streptophyta > Magnoliopsida > Brassicales > Brassicaceae > Orychophragmus > Orychophragmus violaceus. The sequence continues at coordinate 10,594,042 of CM058239.1, read as the reverse complement.
GGAGTTGGTGCATGTACAGCAACAGAATTGTTAAGCCTCTCGAATCTCGCCTTTCTTTCTTCTGCTGTGATGTTAAAGGAGATAGAAGATGGTTGAGTTCCGAATCTTAACCGTCTTTCTTTTGCTAGCTGCAAATGGGACTGCTCCTGACCGGCTATAAATGTTCCTACCATTACCTGTGTAATAAAAGTCGCTGTCAAAACACAAGATTCTCTCAAGGTCCAAGACCACAACAAGATTGTAAAATCTGAACCAACCTGGACAGGACCAGCAGCAAGAAATAGACCAGCGAGTCCTCCACCAAAGACACGACCGTCTGGTCCTGCAAGGCAAACACTCATACCACCAGATCTACTTCGAGTTCCTCCAGAGTCATTTTGCATAAACGAACCCGTCAAAGAGAGAATCTCAAAACGACCCTGATAATCACAATAAAAACACAACTGATTTAAAACAAAACCGAATAGAGACAAAAAGGTGTTCTTTATAAACGAGAAGACAAAAGAAGAGAGTATTTAGACCTCGTAAGTTAGAGTACCACCGGATGTGGTAGACTGACGCAGCGTAACATTGGAGATAGGACCGTTTGCTGAAAGAATGCAGATAGCACGCGATCCTTGTTGAGAGAATGTCATTATCTTCATTGTCACATCCTGCATAAATCCATATGTCAAGAGATCAGCAGCGCATACCGATTGATCCTCGTTAATGTGTGAGCCCCAGTGCCTAAGACAGTGAGCATACCACAAATGAAATACTCAGAAAAATCCATACCTCTCCAGCGTTTACTATGAGCACATGAGGTGTAAAGTTCGCCCCGACAAAATCTGCAGCAGTTCCTACACCTGCAAAATTGGTTTCAACTGAATCCAGAGAAGTCAAAATCAAAGCTAGGACAAAAAGCCATTCATTCAGACAGAAGACGAGGACAAAAAGCCTTTTCTGACTTCTGACTCAAAAGTTCACTTCTTATTACAAAATGGTTTTCAAGTCAAACCCGCATAGATCTATATGCATCACATAATTAACAAAACTGCTACATTTCTAATCCTGAACAGACAAGTGTCGAAGGTTCCAAAGAATTTGTCGGAAGTATGAGAGACAATATACCAGGACTTCTGTCGAATTGGAACATCTGGGACTTCTTAAACCATCGATCAGACTTGCCACGCCCTCTTCCTCGCTTCCGAGGAGGAACCCCCGACGACAATGGAACAGAGGATGAGATTGGCATTGGCGACAAAGTCACGGCGAGACTCCCATCGGGATTATACTTTCTCGGCCTCCCTCTTTTCTTTTTCTGCTCGGAGGAAGCGGCCTCCGCCGGCACTGATAAGCTGAACGGAGGAGCCGCATTCTCCACAGAAACGGGGGCAGAAGAAGAAGAAGTGATGGGTGGGCCCATCGGGTGAGCATGAGGAGCACTTTCATGCTGTTGTTGCTTCAAGCCAAAACTGGTGTTGTTGCTTCCTTCTCTCTCCTCCATCTGGACATAAGATCAGGTTCTTGTACGAAAGAAAATGAAATCCTAAGATCCCTCCAAATCTTTGTGATAAAAAAAGATTCAAGCTTTTTTTCTACCAGTTACAGATTCAGAGATGGGAAAATGAAATATGAGGTTTGCAAGGAGAATTTTTTTTGGGAGCAAGGAGCAGGAAACAGATCAGTAGCTAAGACAGAGAAAGAAACAGAGCTTCCATGGGAGGAATCAATCTTAATTTCAGAAAATTCGTCTTAAAACATCGATAATTATAAGCAAAGATGAAAGATCTAAATTTTATTTTCCAATGGGTGGTTTAAGTTTGGGGAGAAATTTCTTAACTTATGAGGTGAAATTAGGGTTTCGGCAAGAATGGAAAGAGAAAAAAACATTTTTTTTTGTCAACAAATTAAAAACAAATTAATTAAAAATTAAAAATTTGGAATAAGCCAGATGGATATTATAATTTTATAATCAATAAAAGAAAAAAAGACACAAGGAAAATGTGACTGTAGATTTGAATAATATAAATTTTTATATTAATTAAAAAGTAATTTGGATTCATACTGATTCTGAAATTAATTAATTACTAATTTATTTTTAATTTTTATTTGAATTGGAAGATAATTTAGGCTTTTTATGAGTCTTAAATTAATTAATTAATAGTTTATTTAATAAAATTAAGTTTTTTACTAAATTAAAATAATTATTTATTATATTTAGTATATATATATAACTTTTATAATACAAAATTTAGAAATATCAAAACAATTTTACTTTAATATATTTGTTATTTGATTTTAAGATATTATTAAATATAGTTATTATTGATAAAATAATTATATATGATGAATAATGTTGTTATTATTAATATTAATTTTTTAAAAAATATATAAATTAAGTTGTTCTATTAAGTAATTAGAAAATTAAATGTATTGATATTGATACCACGACTTAATTTGAATAATTAATTACTTGGTTAAGTGGAAACTGTTCCAGTAGTAGTCTTGATTGATAATAGTATATGGTAAGCGAAAAATAGTTTTCTAAATTGGTTACGGTCCAAACAAATGGTTTGGTATTTACCTTTTTGTTTAGTCAACTAAACGTTTTGTATTTATTTAAACTGTATTAAAACAATTAGAGAAAAAATGGTATTTCTTAAAAACTTTGACTAATCTTTTTATTTCTTATAAAAAATGGTATTGATATTTTTTCATTTAGGATATTAAAATAAAGAAAAAAATATGTAAAGCAAAAGAGAAAACGTAACGTTTGAGCCATGCCTAAATGCTTTTTTTGGCCTACAGTAAACATTAAGATAGAAACATATCTCTTTAGGATCTAATCTCGTTGACTAAACTTAAAAACTTTGACTAATATTCCTCCGTAACTCCCACGCACAAGTGGTCACTGGTCCTTTCCTAAAATCCCCGGACTGGGCCTGTCAGTGTCTATTTCACATGATGATGATACACATCATCGCACGTTTGACTTAGTTCTGGGAGTTGTAATGACACAAAGATGACGATATAAGACCATGTCCATCCGTGTTATCGGCGTGGATTTCTTAACTATTCATTTTTTTGTTTTTTTTTTAAATCTGTCGAAAAAAAAAATTAAAAAAAAAAGTTGACCAATAACATCGCGCCACGTGGCGTGAACAGTGTAAGAATCGATCCTTATATAAGGATTTTAAGAGACAGTTTCTTAACTATTCACGTGACTATCCCCTTAAGAACCCCCAATATGAATGTTCTAATGCGAAAAGGGTATAGATCCTCAATCGTTTCGCTAAGACTAATATATCATCCTGCTAAACTTTGTTTTTTTTGGAATAGAATAAACTTTTTTTCTTAACTTGAAATAAATAAAATAAACTGTGGAACACTTAGTGATATAGTTTTATTGACAAAACAATTCTTATTAAACAAACTGTTTTAAAATTGCATTTCCTTAACATTTATCCTATAAAACATAAAATCGTTCGTCTAGTGAATTTCTTTTTAATTAGATATAAGTTTCTAAAAATAATAACAATGTGAAAACATATAAAATAAGATAACCGATCAACAATTCAATAAGATTGCGGTTATATAGGATAATATCATTAACTTATTTGTTACTATAAATAATATATCGCAGAAAATTAAATTATAAAAAATATAAAATACAGTAAATAATGAACTTACAATGTCCATCAATCTTTTTGTGTAATTTTGTTTGAGAATTTTTTAGGTTAAAAAAATATATGTTTTTTTTAGAAACTTTTAGATGTTTATACAAATTTTGATGTGTTTGTTCTGTTTATCAATTCAGATTCTTCTAACTCAACAAACAATGTAAACCTAGTAATTATTGTAAAATAGATTTTTCATTAAAAGGAAAAAATGCACATCAGAGTATATATACTGTTGATTAAGCTAAAAAAGACTTGATCAACTAACTAAACCGACTAACTTTATACAAATAATTATAATACACTCGCCTCAAACCTCTGAAATCAAAATGGGAGTTGCTGGACAATTTGGATCAATGATGGATTTATCGTTATGTACAAAAGAAGTGTTGGAATGGAAGAGGCTTGATATGGACATGCATGAAGGATGGAGCTGCAGGACCTGGATGAAGAGCCTTAGTGAAGATATATGTGCGCTGACAAACACTAAGAATAGAGAAGAGCTTCAGAAATCCACTTTTCACTTGGTCTCTCGCAATATGACAATCCACTTCCATATATTTAGTCCATTCATAGAAGACCGGATTTGTGGCAATGTGAATTGCACTTTTATTGTCACAGAAACGTTTAGCTGAAGTCTTGACTGTGATCCTCATGTCCTTAAGCAATTGAGAAAGCCAAAGATATTCACAAGTAGCTAAGGTCATACTCATATATTCGGCTTCAGTGCTACTTCGACTCGCTATGTGTTTCTTTTTAGACTTCCAAATGAATAGTGGCTTGTCCAAGTAAACGCATTAGCCAATAATCGATATTCAAGAATCAAGACAAATAGCCCAGTCTGCATCAGAAAGTGCATTGAGAAAAATCTCAGTCAACAACATAGAACAAACCTTGACCAAGATTATTCTTTATGTAACATAAGATCTTGTGAGCCACACCAGATGTTCATCAGTTGGAGAAGACAAGAACTGGCTCAAGTAATTCATGATATCAGGACGAGTAAGTGTCAAGTAAAGCAATTTTTCAATAAATTCTCTGTATGGCGTAAGATTATCAAGCTTCGTTCTAGAATCACGACGTAAATGCACTGTAGGATCCATAGATACAATTACTGGTTTACATGCCAACATATCAGTGGAAGAGAGAATATCCAAAACACATTTGCTTTGATATACATATATTCTAGTCTGATCCCATGCGATATCCAGTCATAAAAAGAACTTTGGAACACCCATATCTTTTATCTGAAAAGCGTCGTGAAGTGCAGCCTTGAGAGATTGAAGCTCAACATCATCATTTCATGCTATCATAATATCATCAACATATACGAGCAACATAGTGAAGGAATTCTCTGTGTGTTTAATGAAGAGTGTGGTATTAACAGTAGACTGCACAAATCCTTCTTTAAAAACCACATTGGAGAAGCAATGTTACCATTGCCGGGAAGCCTACTTTTCTGTCCAACCTTCGAGCGGATAAATAATGCATTCCACTTAATGAACATGAGGGGGGGGGGGGGGGTGACAAGGCCTATCCCGGCCATAGGGCCGTAACGGATTGCCACTACTTAACCAATTTAACTTGAGGTTCGTTTGTGAACCTCAAGCACAATATTTCTATACTTAAACGATTTCCATTCACTTTCATTCATTCAATTCGATTTATATATAGACTAAGGCAAAAGTAGACATTTTATTAATAATCAAAAGGTACCAAATACAATGTAGTTCAAACGCATTATGCTAATAAGTATTCGGTCCTAGAACAATGTCTACCCAACTAACACCACTCGCTCCAAGTCTTGTCCGCGCCTAGGTTTGATCATCATCATGATCACCTGAAACAAAACAAGTTCGTGAGATTTCCATATTCGTTTATATTCGTTTTCATGCATCCTAGCATTTATATTCTATATGATCCCACAAACTTTATATTATACAATCAATCTAACATTTCTATAATTCCAATCTTATAAGTCGCTTGGTCCATACACGTTCATAAACCGCGACCGCAACTTGGCCCACTGTGGTGAGCGTGCGTCCGTGGTAAGCCCGGAAGGTCATATGCGCATGTACCGAAGGTTTTGATCACACGCGGGTTTATGGCCGGACGAGTGCTGGCGCGTAAGTATGACCGCATGGCCGTAGCGCATGTCCGTGTCGATTGTACCGCGTGATCTCACGCTTGACCTTACGGTCGCGTGAACTGATCGAAGCGGATGTATCGTCGGGACAGCGACGATCCTTACGGTCGCGATACACGTCCGCGAGCATCTGTACCGAGCCCGTCATGCGTACGGTCGTGGTCGGGTTGCATATCCGCGAACGGATGCAACTGTTCGGACGGACAGACGCGATCGTTCCGCGGACGGTTGCGATCGGTCCTTACGTCCATTCGATCGACCACGGCCCTAAGTCCACATGCGACCATCCTTAGACGGTTCGCGATAGGCGTACATGGCTTGGGTCCGATTGACGAGCGATTATACTTAGCGGTCCGACGAACTCTTCTCGGTTCGATAGCGCGCTGGCCGATCACGTCTTGGCTTCTCGGTTCTCGGTCAACCGTCCACTTGACGTGCCGTTAAACCGTTCGAAGCGACCGTGATCCTTGGGCCATGTCACGCTTGGACTCGCTTGTATCCGCACGCAATCATCACCACGACCAAGGCCTTAAGGCCGGTCGTGCATAAGGATTTCAGCGCTTAATAGAAAGAAGAAAAGAGAGAAATCCGGCCTAAGTACAACCGGCCATTGGCCTTTACGGTTTGGCCAAGGCCGCGATGAATAGACTCGGATTCTAACCTTGGATATGGTTGCGGTTTTGCCATGAGTAGCCGATGCCTCTCCAGCCATCTTTGCTCCTCTTCTTGCGCTTTTAAACCACCACCAAGCCTTCTCAAACCGCCGGCCTTCTCTTGGAGATTCCGGCTTCTTTCTCTCTTAAAACTCTCTCTCGATTTGGCCTTTGCCTTTGGGAGAATTTTCTGTGTTTGTGCCTTCTAGGCGTGCGCAAAAATGGCTTGGAGATGGGCTATTTATAGCCCTTTGTTGATCGCCAACCACCCCTAGCGAATGGGCACAAGTTGGAGGCCGAATGGGTGTGACCCCTCTTGGTGTCCATTCGCTTGGTAACCACCATGGTCAGCTAGTGTCACTAGCTGACCAGCTGACCCAAGAGCTTAACACTCCGGCCAGCTGAGTTGAGCTGGTTGCCAGCTGACCTAGTTGGCCAGCTGGACTGTTCAGCTCAGCTGAGCTGACTTCTTCACTTCACACTTGGCTGAGCTCCTTCCAGCTGAGTCTCAGCTCCAATACGCCTATGGGACACTTGGTTTTGTCTCTCCGGACTTCCCGTTCCTGTTTTCTGGTCCCATGGCCATCCCATCTTCCTTAGGCCGGTTGGGGGATACTACAAGTCTCCCCCCCTTGAAATGGATTCGTCCCCGAATCCGCGTCAAGGTTTTTGTACCACTCTGGATAGTCGGCCTTCATCTTATTCTCGGTTTCCCAAGTAATCTCCTTGATCCCATTATAGATCCATTTCACTTTGACCATTTTCACCACCTTCTTTCGGGTTGCTTTTTCCATCCTATCTAGGATTCAGAGTGGTCGGATTTCGATGGTCAAGTTTGGCCTAAGTTCTCTTGGAATCTCAGGTTCAACCTTGTCTTGATCCCCTAGACATTTGCGCAACTGCGAGACGTGGAACACATTGTGAAATGCGTCCATCTCACTTGGCAAGTCTAACTTATAGGCGACCGCTCCAACCCGTTCAATGATTCGGAACGGTCACAAATATCTGGGATCAAGCTTACCACGCTTGGAAACCCTGGCCTGACCCTTGAAAGTGATCATCTTCAAGTAGACTTGGTCGCCTACTTCGAACTCAATGTCCTTCCTTCTCCTGTCTGCATAGCTATTTTGACGGTCTTGAGCCTCTTTCATCTTGGCCTTGAGGAATCGGATTCGTTCCGTGGTTTCCTCTATTATGTCTGGTCCAACTATACTTGACTCTCCAACTTCGGTCCAGCATAGTGGAGTTCGACAAGGCCGTCCATACAAAGCCTCATAAGGCGACATTCCGATGCTTGTGTGATAACTGTTGTTATATGCAAACTCGGTCAAGGGTAGAAACTTCTCCCATGAGTCGCCCCATTCAAGAACACACGCCCTTAACATGTCTTCTAGGGTTTATGTGGTCCTTTCGGATTGACCGTCCGTCTGGGGATGGTAAGCCGTACTCATGTTCACTCTCGTTCCCAGGGCCTTCTGGAAGGCTTGCCAGAAATAAGAAGTAAACCGGCCGTCCCGGTCTGAAACTATACTTGATGGGATCCCATGAAGTCTCACGATCTCATCAATGTATAACTCAGCCAACTTCCCCACTCCGTCCGTCTTCTTGATGGCCAAGAAGTGGGCGGATTTTGTGAGCCTATCTACCACAACCCAAATGGCATCTCGCCTGTTCCGGGTCGTAGGCAAACCGGTCACAAAGTCCATAGCTATGTTATCCCATTTCCATTCCGGAATGGGAAGACTTTGTAGCAGACCACTCAGGACTTGGCGTTCAGCCTTGATTAACTGACAGGTCGGGCACTTGGCCACCCAATCAGCTACATCACGGTTCATCCCAACCCAATGATAGTACCGTTTGAGGTCATGGTACATCTTGGTTTGGCCGGGATGAATTGAGAACTTAGACTGATGAGCCTCTCGTAAGATGACTTCCTTCAGTTCCCATACGTTTGGCACACAGACTCGGCCATTTACCACAATCGTCCCATTGTTGGAGATTTGGTATTCCGTATGGTTGTTCTCAGCGGCTTTCACCAACTCCTCATCATCTTTCTGAGCAAGCCGAACCTTAGTCAGAATATCTGCTTGGTCCGCTGCCCCTAAGCCAATTGGCTCCTCTCCCACGGTCAATGCATTGAGACGCAAGGAACGGACCATTCTGACCAAAGTCTCTGCATCCCGTTCACTAGCCACCTCGGTCCTTTTCCTACTTAAGGCGTCGGCCACGAGGTTGGCCTTCCCTGGATGGTAAGTAATGTCCAAGTCGTAATCGGCCACTAGTTCCATCCATCTCCTTTGACGAAGGTTGAGCTCAGGTTGGGTGAACACATACTTCAGGCTCTTATGGTCCGTAAATAGTTGCACTTTCGCTCCGTAGAGATAAGATCTCCAGATCTTAAGTGCAAAGACTACATCGGCCATCTCAAGATCATGAGTGGGATAGTTCCTCTCATGTTTCCTTAATTGCCTTGAAGCATATGCAATCACTTTCCCTTCTTGCATCAACACACATCCCAACCCATTGATTGACGCATCCGTGTAAACCACGTAAGGCACATCATCTTGGGGTTGAGTCAGAACTGGCGCCTTAGTCAACATCTCCTTGAGTTCCTTAAAACTCTTCTCCGCGGCATCAGTCCATACAAACTTCACGTTTTCCCCGGTCAGCTTCGTCATGGCCTTGGCCATACTTGCAAACCCTTGGACAAAACGTCTGTAGTAGCCGGCCAGACCTAGAAAGCTTCGGACCTCAGTCGCGTTTCTCGGTCTTGGCCCTCAATTGACCGGATCTTCTCCGGATCAACTGCCACTCCTTCCGCCGACACTATGTGTCCTAGGAAGCCAATCCGCTCCTGCCAGAAGCTACATTTACTTAGCTTGGCATAGAGCTTCTGTTCCCGCAGCTTCTCCAACACGATCCTAAGATGTTCCCGATGTTCTCTAGGGTTCTTGGAGTAAACAAGTATGTCATCAATGAATATGATGACAAAACTGTCTAACCATTCCCGAAAGACACCGTTCATCATCTTCATGAACGCGGCTGGTGCATTTGTTAGACCGAACGGCATGACTACAAACTCGTAGTGTCCATACCGAGTTCGGAACGCGGTCTTCCTCACGTCCTCCGGTGCTATCGGGATTTGATGGTATCCCGAAGCGAGGTCAATCTTGGAGAACACGGTCGAACCCTTGAGTTGGTCTAACAACTCGTCTATCCGGGGCAATGGGTACTTGTTCTTGACAGTAACCCGGTTGATGCCTCGGTAGTCTATGCACAAGCGGAGGCTCCCGTCCTTCTTCTTGACGAATAAGACAGGCGCTCCCCAAGGAGAACTGCTCGGCCTAATAAAGCCTTTGTCCAGCAGTTCCTCTAACTGATTCTTCAACTCAGCCATCTCGGCTGGGGCCATTCTATATGGCGCCTTGGATAAGGGTTTCGTTCCGGGTTCAAGTTCAATGACGAACGGATCAGACCGGTCAGGCGGCAAGCCTTCTAATGGTCTAAAAACGTCCTCAAAGTCCTTAACCACTGGGATTTCCCCAACCTTAGCCTCCGGCCCTACTTCCTTGATCGTGATAGTGGCTAAGTATGCTTCACATCCTTTAGCCAACATCTTCTCTGCTTGGATAGCAGAGACGACCAAGCTTCCCGAGGTTGGCCGTATTCCTTGGAACACAACCTTACCCTCAGGTTTCTCGAACTTCACCCTTCCCCGGTGACATTCAATGGTGGCTCGGTTTTGACTGAGCCAGTCCATACCCAAGATCACTTCGTGATGTTTGAGTTGGACCACCACTAGGTCAGCCGGCATGCTCACGCCTCCAATGGAAACGGGCACATCTCTGACTAACCCTAGCATAGGCATTACTTGCCCACCGGCGGCTGATGTGTTGTGTTTTTGAGTATTTTTAGGCATGATTAAGAGTGTTATTTAGCTTTAGGAAAAGCATTTAGACAACATTATTGTGTCTTAACTTTAGGTTAGTGCATTTAGGCATCATTAGGTTAGGTGTGCTTTGTTTGTTCTTTTTGTAGGTGGTGGATGACCAAAAGGAGCACCAAGGAATGGTGGAGAAGGTAGGGACCAAAGGAGCACCTTGACAAAGTGGAAAAACAGCTAAGGATCGAGCTGGAACCTCACAGCGGGCTCTCGCAGCGGCCTCCCCAGGCCGCTATGAAGGACACGCGAAAGACACAATTCTCCAGCGGCTGGCACAGCGGCATCTCCAGGCCGCTGGGCACCCATAGCGGCCTCTCGCAGCGGCCACCCCAGGTCGCTACGAAGGACACGCGGAAGACCAATTTATCCAGCGGTCCGCGCAGCGACTCACCCAGGCCGCTGGGCATTCATAGCGGGGTTCCGCAGCGGCCTCCCCAGGCCGCTGTGAACCTACTTTTTCACACATGCCCCTTTTTCTTTTACTTTTGGCTTGTAGACCACCCCATGTGTTTGTGGTCGACCATTGCACGTTTTTAGATCTATTTAAGGGCTCTTAGTGTGTATGAAGAGCCAGATCACATTTTGTAAACAATTCTATCCAAAGATTTCAATCTCTTTTATGCAATTTTAGTTCTTGAGTTCTTCTTCTTGTTCATCTTATTTTCTTGTTGAATCATGTTTTGTTTGATGTTTTCTATGGCTAGAGAGTAGTTTTCTTTAAGTTTCTGGGTTGAGGAAAGGTAAGGGTGATTCAAAACATGGTTTAGGTTGCTTAGAACTTGGGAGCTTGATTTCTTACTTGCTAGAAGTTCTTAATGCTAGGATTGAAGTAGCTAATCAATTCCTTGATCCTAAATATTGCTAGCACCGAGAGGTGTAGTTTATGTTTGAATCTCTGTTAAGTGCTTTACATTCTTAACCAACGAGAGTTGATGTTTAAGGTGTTTAGTGGTAATAAGAACTTGGTAATAATGCATATTTATCTTGAAATTGCCAACGAGAGTTGATGTTAATGCTTGATAGATATAGGGTTGCTATCACGAGAGTGGAGGAACTTTGTTTGTTGTTCTTGGCCTAAGAAATCACCCATAGTTGCTTAATGTTTCTAAACAATTAATTGATCACCCGAACCGAAACTCAACCCAAGGAGCTTATCTTTTAATCAATTGTTTTCAATCACTTGTTGCTCTGTTTTGTATCTTGTTCTAGCTCTATATTAATCTCATAATTGTTATTTTATCAAGTTAAATATGTTTGGAATTTGTTACTATTGTTAGTTTAGGAATAAACTCACAAACTCAACTTGATTGCGCTTAGACTAATAAAACATCTGTATTCTTAGTGCGTTTGATCACCCGAGTGGATTGACACCTCGAAAATTACATCGACTAGGTTGTAAACTTGCAACTGAAGTAGTAAAGAGGAACTAGATTTTTGCTTATCAAGTTTGGCGCCGTTGCCATCTTGGGTGTTTAATTGAACCATTGGGATTTGGTGTTTAATTGGGACTAAGTCATTTTATTCCTGTCTTACTAATCTTCTTTCTATTGGGTTTTACAGGTGAATGAACTTGAGGAGCAGGGGACCAACAAACCTTGTGCCAAGAGTTGAAAACATCAAAGCATTGGAAAGAGAGATTTCAAGAAAAAAGAGAGCAGAAAAAAGGTTGACAGGAGAACAAATAGATATGGCTGACCCGGAACAACAACAACAAGGAGGTGGACAAAACAACGAAGGAAGAAGACCACAACATCCACCAAGAGTAACTAGAGCCATTGGATATTATGACGAACCAAACATCAACGACTACAATTCTGGAATCACTCCACCAGGGTTCGACAACAACAACTACGAAATTAAAGCCAGCATCATCAACATGGTTGAAAGAAACAAATTCCATGGCCTACCTATGGAGGATCCACTAGACCACCTTCACAACTTCGACAGAGCTTGTAGAACAGTTCGAATCAATGGAATTTCTGAAGATGCAATGAAGCTCATACTGTTTCCATTCTCACTTGGAGACAAAGCCCACGAATGGGAGAAGAACCTTCCACAAGACTCAATCACTTCTTGGGATGAATGCAAAAGGCTCTTCCTATCCAAGTTCTTCTCCAAATCAAGAACAGCAAAGTTGAGGAATGAGATTTCCAGCTTCAAACAAAAAACAACAGAAAACTTTGGAGAAACGTGGGAGAGATTCAAGAGCTACACCAACCAATGCCCTCACCACGGTTTCACCAAGGAAAGTCTTCTCAGCACATTATACCGAGGCATACTCCCAAAGTACAGGATGATGCTAGACACTGCTAGCAACTGCAACTTCCTGCAAAAAGATGAAAGAGAAGCCATGCAACTGGTTGAGAACTTGGCCACCAGTGACACCAACTATGGTGAGGACTATGACAGGACCTACAGAGAAGGAGGAGACAGAGATGATTCAAAGAGAGAGATCAAAGCCCTCAATGACAAACTGGACAAGTTACTTAAAGCAAACAAAAGGGAAGTAAACTTTGTGGGAGAATTTGATCAACACCAAGGATACATAGAAGATGATACTGATATGTGTTTTGATGGACAGGTTGAGATGAATTATATTGGAGGACAAGGCTACAACAAAGGATTCAACCAGAACTACAGGAATCACCCAAACTTCTCATACCGAAGTAACAATGTGGAGAACCCACAAGATCAGTCTTACCCCCCATTAAAGCAACAAACAACACTTCAAGGAAACTTCCAAACAAAACCAGCTTTCAACAATGGAAACTTCCAGCAGAGGCAACCCTACAACAACCAAGGCAACTTCCAACAACGCCAACAGTTCAACAACAACCAAGGTAACTATCAAGGCAACCAACATTTTCAGGGACAAGGAAGTTCAAACACATACCAAAAAACAGATGATCAAACACAAATGCTGAAGCACTTTATAGAGAGTACCAACAAAGCCATGACGGAAATGAAGACACAAATGGAAAGCCTAACATCAAGAATGGGGAACATGGAGCAATCCAACAAAGCCGGAACATCATCAAACCGACCACCAGGTTTTCTTCCTGGAAAACCGGAGCAAAACCCAAAAGAGTATATCAATGCCATCACACTAAGAAGTGGAAGAGAGTTACCATCCAAAGAAGTCATTGAGGACAATGAGAATCAAGCTGGGGGGATGGATTTTGAACTTGAAGAACAGAAGGAAACCACTGAGAAGAAGAGGCATGATGAAGAAGAAGTCAAAGATATAAAAGGGAAAGGCAAAATGTATGAGGAAACAAAGGAGAAAGCAAAAACCGGTTCAGCCTCTACATCCAAGGAGAAAGTTTTTGTGCCACCAGCCTATGAACCAAAACTCCCCTTTCCTGGAAGGTTTAAGAAGCAACTCTTGGAGAAGTATAGAGCACTCTTTGACAAGCAAATGGAGAAGATTCAGCTCACCATGCCATTGATGGATGCATTCATGCTTGTGCCTCAATACAGCAAATTCCTCAAAGATGCAGTAAAGGAAAGAACGAAAGAGATGGAAGGCATGGTTGTCCTAACCCACGAGTGTAGTGCTATCATCCAGAGAAAAACCAGTCCAAGGAAGCTAGAAGATCCAGGAAGCTTCACTCTACCATGTGCTTTGGGACCACTCTCCTTTGAGAGATGCTTATGTGATCTTGGAGCAAGTGTGAGCTTGATGCCACTCTCAGTAGCAAAGAGCCTTGGTTTCACTCGCTACAAGGAATGTAGAATCTCACTTGTGTTGGCTGATAGGTCAGTGAGACTTCCGGTTGGCATGCTTGAAGATATTCCGGTCATGGTTGGAAATTTCGAAATACCGACAGATTTTGTGGTTCTAGAGATGGATGAAGAACCAAAGGACCCCCTGATTTTTGGAAGACCTTTCTTGGCTACTGCTGGAGCCATCATTGATGTGAAGAAAGGGAAGATTGACTTGCACTTGGGAAAGAACCACATCCTGAAATTTGACATCAATGAAGTCATGAAGAAACCAACAATTCAAGGGCAAGCTTTTTGGATTGAGACATTGGATGCTCTAGCTGACGAGTACTTGGAAGAGCTTGCTATGGAGGACGCCCTAGAGACAGTATTAACCACCAAGGACAGCATGACTAAGCAGGTAGACAGGGAAGTACAAGAATACACCAAACTTCTTGACTCTCGCAGGGTGATGGAAGAAGACACCCAGTTTCTGGAGCTACCTAAAGAAGTCCACAGCATCAAATCCATGGAGGGGAAAGAAGAAGCCAAACCAGCTAGCAATTGTGAGTCTAGCTTGGACAGTGACTGGTGTGAGCTGAAGGCACCTAAGGTAGAACTCAAACAACTTCCGGATGGGCTAAGGTACGCTTTCTTGGGACCAAACTCATCATATCCTGTCATTGTAAGTGAAAACCTTGATGAAAATGAATTGAACTTACTCCTAATTGAACTGAGAAAATATAGGAGAGCCATAGGGTATTCACTTGATGACATTAAAGGATTATCACCTACACTTTGTACCCATAGAATTCACTTGGAAGATGAAACAATAACTTCAATTGAGCACCAAAGGAGACTGAATCCTAATTTGAAAGAAGTTGTTAAAAAAGAAATTCTGAAACTCTTGAATGCAGGAATTATCTTTCCTATTTCAGATAGCACTTGGGTCTCACCTGTTCATGTAGTTCCAAAGAAGGGAGGTATAACTGTAGTCAAAAATGAAAAGAATGAATTAATCCCTACAAGAACTATAACCGGTCATAGAGTGTGCATTGATTATAGGAAGTTGAACTCAGCCACCAGAAAAGACCACTTCCCTCTCCCATTCATTGACCAAATGCTTGAACGCTTAGCAAACCATCCATACTATTGCTTCCTTGATGGGTATAGTGGATTCTTTCAAATACCCATCCACCCAAATGACCAAGAAAAAACGACATTTACATGTCCCTATGGCACCTTTGCATATCGAAGGATGCCATTTGGGTTGTGTAATGCTCCAGCAACATTTCAAAGATGCATGATGTCAATTTTTTCCGATCTAATTGAAGAAATGGTTGAAGTATTTATGGACGATTTTTCTGTGTATGGTTCTTCGTTTGCTGCTTGTCTGTCTAACTTGTGCAGGGTACTTCAACGTTGTGAGGAGACAAACTTGGTGCTGAACTGGGAAAAGTGCCACTTCATGGTGAAAGAAGGAATAGTTCTTGGGCACAAAATTTCAGAACAGGGGATTGAAGTGGACAAGGCTAAGATAGATGTGATGATGGGTTTACAGCCACCAAACTCAGTCAAAGGGATCAGAAGTTTCTTGGGGCACGCTGGATTCTACCGACGGTTTATCAAAGACTTTTCAAAGATCGCAAGGCCTTTAACAAGGCTGCTGTGCAAGGAAACAGAGTTCATTTTCGATGAAGAGTGCCTAGAAGCGTTCAACAAGATCAAGAGTGCACTTGTGAGTGCACCAATAGTCCAAGCTCCAGATTGGGACCTTCCCTTTGAGATCATGTGCGACGCAAGCGACTATGCAGTTGGAGCAGTCTTAGGCCAGAAGAAAGACAGGAAGCTCCACGTGATCTATTATGCAAGCAGGACCCTAGATGATGCTCAAACCCGATATGCAACCACAGAGAAGGAACTCTTGGCGGTAGTGTTTGCATTCGACAAGTTCAGATCATACCTGGTGGGATCAAAAGTAGTTGTATACACAGACCATGCAGCTTTGAGGCACTTATTGGCTAAGAAGGATGCTAAACCAAGGTTGTTGAGATGGATACTCTTACTCCAGGAATTTGACCTTGAGATACAAGACAAGAAAGGCATTGAGAACGGAGTGGCTGATCACTTGTCAAGGCTGAGGATTGATGAGCAAGTACCAATAGATGATTCTCTACCGGAAGAACAACTTCTCATGATTCAGAGTTTGAGAGACGGGTACAACACAGTCTTGAAGATGGAGGAAGCGAAAAGTTTAAAAGACGAGCAGTTACCATGGTATGCAGATTTTGTCAACTACCTAGCATGTGGAAGAGAGCCACCCAACCTCAACAGCTACCACAAGAAGAAGTTCTACAGGGATGTTACTCGATACTATTGGGATGAACCATACTTATTTAAGAGGTGTTCAGACGGACTTTACAGGAAATGCGTTCCAGAAGAAGAGATGGAAGGGATCTTGTATCACTGCCACGGCTCAGAGTATGGGGGACACAACGCTTCATTCAAAACCGCTACAAAAGTGCTACATTCAGGTTTTTGGTGGCCCAGCTTGTTCAAGGATGCTCACGGATATGTGACAAGATGTGATGTCTGCCAAAGAAAGGGCAACATTGGAAGAAGGAACGAGATGCCACAGAACCCGATACTAGAAGTTGAAGTATTTGATGTATGGGGGATTGACTTCATGGGACCTTTCCCATCCTCTTATGGGAACCAATACATCCTGGTAGCAGTGGACTATGTGTCGAAATGGGTAGAGGCCATTGCAAGTCCTACAAATGATGCAAAGGTAGTTATTAAGCTATTTAAATCAATCATATTTCCCAGGTTTGGCATCCCAAGAGTTGTGATCAGTGACGGAGGAACTCACTTCATCAATAAGGTGTTTGAAAGTCTTCTTAGGAAGTATGGAGTGAAACACAAGGTAGCAACACCTTACCATCCTCAGACCAGCGGGCAAGTAGAAGTATCAAACCGGCAAATCAAAGCTATACTGGAGAAGACTGTCGGGAGTTCAAGGAAAGACTGGGCGAAGAAACTTGATGATGCTCTTTGGGCATACAGGACTGCCTTCAAGACACCTATTGGCACAACACCTTTCAATCTGTTGTATGGGAAGTCATGTCACCTACCAGTCGAGTTGGAATACAAGGCAATGTGGGCTATCAAGCTTCTGAATTTTGACATCAAGACTGCAGCAGAGAAGCGCCTTATTCAACTCCATGAGCTTGACGAAATAAGACTTGATGCTTACGAGAGCTCGAAGATTTATAAAGAAAGGACAAAGGCATTTCATGACAAGAAAATCATCAAGAAAGAGTTCAAGGCAGGAGATCAAGTATTGCTGTACAACTCCCGGCTGAGATTGTTCCCTGGGAAGCTCAGATCAAGATGGTCAGGTCCATTCTCCATCAAGGAGGTAAGGCCCTACGGAGCCATTGTTCTTCTCAACAAGAATGGAAGTGAGTTCACTGTGAACGGACAAAGGCTCAAGGTCTACTCAGCATCAAACCCCGTAGAAGAGGAGGTATCGATTCTTCTCACGGAACCAACCCCAACCTGAGAAAGTAAGAGAGTCAAGCTCGAGACTTAAAACAAGCGCGCTTGGGAGGCATTCCCATGTTATCCTTTGTATATAGTGTGTGAATTTTCTTTGATTTGATTTGATTGGTGTGTTCTTGTGTGATTTTTATGTGTGTTTTAGTTTTGTGTATAAGTTTTCAGGCATGTGGAAATGAACGGAGGCAAGGATGACCTTAAAGAAAAGCCGGATCAAGGAAAAGAACCCACAGCGGCTACCTGCAGCGAGGTACCTGGGCCGCTGTGGGAAATCTATGCGAAAGACGAATTATCGTAGCGGCATAGGCAGCGGGGTCATCCAGCCGCTACAGGGAAGAAAAATCCATAGCGGCCAGGCGCAGCGGGGTACCCAGGCCGCTATGGAGAAAATTTGCGGAACGTGTATTTACACAGCGGCCCATACAGCGAGTCATCCGGGCCGCTACAGGTAAAAGAACCTCGCAGCGGCATCCAGCAGCGAGGTACCTGGGCCGCTGCGAGTTTGTTACTCGCCCATTACCATCGCGACCCAGCCTCTCTCTCTCACTCTTCTTCCCAAAACTCCATTTTCGTCTAAGAGCTTAAAAACTCGATTTCTCTCTCGGTTTTAGACCAAATTCAGTGGTTTCTTGTGTTTTCACTCACGGTTTTTCATCATCTTCCTATCTAGAATCATAATCCATCATCAAATCGAACCAAGGTATGAGATTTCGAATCCACTGTTCTTCATGGAAAATTTTTGGTCTCGATTTTTATGATGTTTGATGCTCTGAACTTGCTCTCTGGATGATTCTAGACACACCCATGCTGTTAATTCGAAAAACAATCGGTTAAATTGCTTAAAATTCGGATTTTTCAGATTCTAGGGTTCTTGGTGAAGAAAGTTGAAATTTGGGGAAAATGTGATTTGATTGTTCCTGAAGCTTTGTTAGGATATCTTGATCATACTTTGCAAAAGAAACCATGCCAAATTCATAACACATTGAGATTTGTGTGGAAAAAGAAAGAACCTAAGGAAGAACATAATGAAGAACTTGAAATAATGCTGGGAATTGAGTGAAAATGATTCATGGATGACGTTTGGAGTTAGTAACTGCCTATATGTGGATTGTTTGAGGAATTATTGGTTGAAAACTAAAATGCTCAGACTTTAGGCATTACTTTTGTGTTGATGTTTACGCGGATTGATCACTTTAAATTTGCATCTATGCAGATGGTAAGTACCGAAAGGCGAGCTGGCCAGACAGAGGAAAGCGCACAAACCCATCGCTCGGGTAAGGAACCAGCTGTTCAAAACGAGGATGATGACGAGATGCTTGAAGTCTCAACCAGTAGTGACGAAGAGGTAGGGAAACAGAAAAGGAAGAAAGTGGCGAAGAAACCCGCACAGAAACCGGCCAAGAAACCAGCAAAGAAGAAGAAGAAGGTCCCGAAGAGTTACACTTTTGGGCAGATACGGGTCAAGCTGGATTCGTACACATGGACTGAGACAAAGTTCGGGGATCCAGAAGTCTGTAAGAAGCTGGGTATCTATGACGACGTGATGACTATGTTGAGCGCCATGAGCTTAGAGAGCTTGATGCTCGGAGAAGCCTATCCGGTGTATAGAGAAGCATGCCATCAGTTTATGTGTACCTTTAAGGTAATAGAATACACGGATGGATATTCCGAGGAGAATGGATATGGGCACGTAACCTTCACCTGCGGTGGGAAAAGGTACCAGATAAGTTTCAAGCAGATATCCCAACTTCTTGGATTCCGAGACATGTGGAACAACCAGCTGCCAGAGATTGGACTTCTCCCCACAGTGATGTGGAGCACGATCTCCCGGACCCCCTACGAGACCGGAAACATGAAGAATTCGGATATTGCACACCCAGCAATCCGATATGTGGAGAAGCTCCTGGCTTACACCTTGTTTGCAAGAAGGGAGAACAACAAGGTATTAGAAGAAGGGCTGAGGTTTCTGGCAGTAGGTCTACAGCCGGTAATGACAGAGTTTGATATCCCGGAGATCAACTACGGGAACTACCATGAGCTGGGTATGGTAGGGTACTTCATGAGACAATTATCGGCTATGAGGAAGAAGGCGCTGAGATCACATGACAGGACACCGGTGTTCAGGTTTGGAGGACTATTGACACCAATCTTCAGGGCATTGGGAATCCTGCTGGTCAACGGGAAAGCATCATCGAGGTTGGACGAGAGCCACCTCAACAGGACCTACTTCCTTGCTGGGAAGATACAGGACAGAATCGCTTACACCTTCAGGGCCGGTCCGCAGCAAACCGCAAATGTGCTTCTCCCAAACTTGGCCATCACTTCTCTACAGGACAAGAACAACATCATGTTCACACCTGACCCGCGATACTTCCACAGCTCGGTTGTAGAACCGCTTGAGACCCTGAACAAGAGGAAGAAGAGGAAGGCAGCTGAGACCTCCTCGCAAGGTGGGGAAGCAGGTACAAGCAGCGGAGCAGGTCAAGCTACTGAGCCAGCAGAGGATACTGAGCAGATCAGGCCACCGAGTCCTGTCTACGGGACTGCCCGTTATCGCCTCCATGCTTCCGATGAAGTGATTCAGGGAGCACAGTTGAGGGAGGCTCATAGCTACATCCGGAAGCTAGAACGCTGGAACAAGCTTCAGGATAGAACCATTGGGAAGCTGGTGAAGTTGGGACGCAAAACAAAGAAGGTGTACAAGGAGAAGACGAAGGCACTGAAGCGACAGGTTAAGTACTTGGCTTACATGGTGACAGGGAAGAAGGGAAAGGTGCAGAAACCCGAAGGCTACTCATCAAGCGAGGAAGAAGAAAGCTCGGAGGATTTCCCGAGGCAGCAGTACCAAGGAGAAGGTGCCAGCTCATCCGGAAGAGCACCTGGTCGCGCTCCCCTTGATGAGCGACGTCGCAGAGCCAGACGCCACATCCCACCACCATCACCCGGCTCCAGCAACGAGTCCCTATCCCTAGGAGAGGAAGAGGACGACACCGCACCTCCTTACTACTGAGGTAACCACCACCACTTCGTACATATTTTTCAATTTATTTTTCTTTTACCATCTTTAGCTCTCCTAAATTTGCTTTCACACCGAGCCGGTGTGAAGTAAGTTTGGGGGGGTGATCACCTAACCACATTTTATTTCTCTTGAGTCTTTTACTTTTGTGTGATGCATTGTGAATAATTATGTTTTTGAAAAAACCAAAAAAATTGAAAAATTTGAAAAACATAAAAAAAAAAAAGAGCATTTAGTTTCATATTTGTCGCTTTCTTAGGATCGAGTCTAATAGCATTCTAGGAAGCATTTGCATAGGAGACAATGATATAAATGCCTTGCAAGAAATCTAGATTTTAGAACTCAATATGATGCCCTTGTTAATCATACCATGTTGCTTAAACAGCCCTTAAAACACTTGTAAATTTCGAGCTTTGATCACACCACTCCAATACGTTTGTCAAGAAGGATACCCTCAACGTTGAAACCAACTCACTTATTGGACTTAAACGAATTTAATCTTCTCACTTATGGGTTTTAAATGCTTGATCATGGTCATTACATACACACTTGGATTATCTTTACCTCATTTTACCATTCTTTGTTAATCCAAGTGGCCATTCTCACTCTTAGAATGGTTTCCACACCTTAATACCCTACCCTTTTCTTTCAAACCTTCATTGAATTGATTGAGTGAGGCCTCTTTTTGATAATGCTAAACATGTGCAAAAGGTTAAAAGTATGAGAACGACAATGATTAGCTCTCATAGGCTAGTCTAGGAGTTCACATATTGGTTTAGCATTTGGGGTATAAGCACTTGAAATGGGATTGGGAATGAGAAAAGAAAAAGAGTGAAATGGGGAGTGAAAGAATAAAAGACCAATGGCATGAAAAAAGAAAAGGGAAACACTTGGGAAAAGAAAATGAAATGGGAAAACTCTAAGTGCAAAATGAAAAAGAAATTGAAAGATAAAGAGTTTAAGGAAATGAAAAGATTAACTTCTCAAGACCCAAAAATGAAAAAAGTCAAAATGGTTGAATTAGAGATTGAAGGGAGATTGGCTAATTGGGAATGGGAAACACTTTGGGTAAGATTATGAGAGTTGAGAATTGTATGCATAAATTGTTCTTGTCTTGCCACATTTTGCAATATGTCTAGCATTCCTTTTTCTTGAGAGTTAGCCACCAAAATAAAAGATAAAAGCCTTCCTCTAAACACCACTTGAAGCCTTTTAATGCCAAGCCAATTGATTGAGATCTAATCCCCATTTGTGAGACTTCACTTTGATAAAAAGAATGAATGTAAAAGTTGGTGGAATGTTGAGTGGTTGAATCTTGACAATGTGCTTAAGAGAATAAAATTTGGTGTGTTGATAAGCCTTGAGAAATTAGAGTGGATTAGGGAGTTTGTTTTTGCAACATGTTATCATTTCCTAAGGACATCATATTGAAGGCTAAAATAGATTTCTTTGGTTATGAGTCTCCAACTTCAAACCTCTCCCCTTTCTTCTTATTGTTGTTTGCTTGAGGACAAGCAAGAAAACAAGTTTGGGGGAGTTGATGTGTTGTGTTTTTGAGTATTTTTAGGCATGATTAAGAGTGTTATTTAGCTTTAGGAAAAGCATTTAGACAACATTATTGTGTCTTAACTTTAGGTTAGTGCATTTAGGCATCATTAGGTTAGGTGTGCTTTGTTTGTTCTTTTTGTAGGTGGTGGATGACCAAAAGGAGCACCAAGGAATGGTGGAGAAGGTAGGGACCAAAGGAGCACCTTGACAAAGTGGAAAAACAGCTAAGGATCGAGCTGGAACCTCACAGCGGGCTCTCGCAGCGGCCTCCCCAGGCCGCTATGAAGGACACGCGAAAGACACAATTCTCCAGCGGCTGGCACAGCGGCATCTCCAGGCCGCTGGGCACCCATAGCGGCCTCTCGCAGCGGCCACCCCAGGTCGCTACGAAGGACACGCGGAAGACCAATTTATCCAGCGGTCCGCGCAGCGACTCACCCAGGCCGCTGGGCATTCATAGCGGGGTTCCGCAGCGGCCTCCCCAGGCCGCTGTGAACCTACTTTTTCACACATGCCCCTTTTTCTTTTACTTTTGGCTTGTAGACCACCCCATGTGTTTGTGGTCGACCATTGCACGTTTTTAGATCTATTTAAGGGCTCTTAGTGTGTATGAAGAGCCAGATCACATTTTGTAAACAATTCTATCCAAAGATTTCAATCTCTTTTATGCAATTTTAGTTCTTGAGTTCTTCTTCTTGTTCATCTTATTTTCTTGTTGAATCATGTTTTGTTTGATGTTTTCTATGGCTAGAGAGTAGTTTTCTTTAAGTTTCTGGGTTGAGGAAAGGTAAGGGTGATTCAAAACATGGTTTAGGTTGCTTAGAACTTGGGAGCTTGATTTCTTACTTGCTAGAAGTTCTTAATGCTAGGATTGAAGTAGCTAATCAATTCCTTGATCCTAAATATTGCTAGCACCGAGAGGTGTAGTTTATGTTTGAATCTCTGTTAAGTGCTTTACATTCTTAACCAACGAGAGTTGATGTTTAAGGTGTTTAGTGGTAATAAGAACTTGGTAATAATGCATATTTATCTTGAAATTGCCAACGAGAGTTGATGTTAATGCTTGATAGATATAGGGTTGCTATCACGAGAGTGGAGGAACTTTGTTTGTTGTTCTTGGCCTAAGAAATCACCCATAGTTGCTTAATGTTTCTAAACAATTAATTGATCACCCGAACCGAAACTCAACCCAAGGAGCTTATCTTTTAATCAATTGTTTTCAATCACTTGTTGCTCTGTTTTGTATCTTGTTCTAGCTCTATATTAATCTCATAATTGTTATTTTATCAAGTTAAATATGTTTGGAATTTGTTACTATTGTTAGTTTAGGAATAAACTCACAAACTCAACTTGATTGCGCTTAGACTAATAAAACATCTGTATTCTTAGTGCGTTTGATCACCCGAGTGGATTGACACCTCGAAAATTACATCGACTAGGTTGTAAACTTGCAACTGAAGTAGTAAAGAGGAACTAGATTTTTGCTTATCAGCGGCATTCACAATGCCTTGGCCGGCTGCTTGTTCACTTTAGAACAAGCCTTTCCCAATCATCCCGGGACTCACAAAGCTGTGTGTAGCCCCGGAATCAAACAAGGTCAGTGTCTCTACACCGCCTATCAAAACGATCCCTACACATCGCCCTCAAATGTGTAAGCGCATCCCGCTTTTTCCCCAATATGATGTAATGCATTATTAAAATATTGAAGAAGGTTAGGGTTCCAGTAACGTACCAGTAATCGCGTCATATGAGCCGGCCTCTCCTAAGTCCTTCACCAGTTCGTAAACCCGAGGTTTCACAGTTTGACCCTTGGCCGTAGCCGCACGGTCTCCCTGACCCCAGTTCACTTCTGGCGCCCTTTGCTTACCATCTTGGCGCTTGGGACACTCTCGGATGTAGTGCCCAGCTTGGCCGCAGAGATAGCATGTCACTGGTCTCTCGGTCACCTCTTCATGCCCCTTGTTCTGTGGACAGCTCCGTGACTCGTGGTCCTTGCCGCCACACTTCCCGCATGCAACATCGGCTTTCCAACACTTCCCTAAGTGTCGTTTGCCACATGTGGCACATCTGGCGCGGTCAGAGGAGGGAGCATCAGCCGTCTGATCTCTCTTCCTCTTTAGGTCCTTCCCGGGTTGACTGGACACCTTGTCCTTTGAGCCAACGCGGTTCTCCTCAGCCAAATTGGCTTCCACCGTAGCTGCCATCTCGACTAGCTCGGAAACACTGTTGTAGGTACAAACCGAGCAGTGGGTACGTAACTCCACTCGCAGGCCGCGAAGGAAGCGACGCACCTGTGCCGGCTCGTCCTCAACATCCCGTCCCACGTAACGTCTGAGACGGTCGAACTCGGCCTCATACTCACGGACCGACCTGCGGCCCTGGACCAAGCCCAAGTATCTACCTTCCATACGATCCCAGGCCTCCGCCGGGAAGTACTTCCGGTTGAACTCTACCTCAAACTCCGCAAAGGAGTTGATGAGGCCCTTGGTGCGCCTGTCAACAGACAGCCACCAGTTGTGAGCGTCTCCTTCCAGGAAGTGGGTCGCTATGTCCTTACGGTAATCTTCAGGGCAACGGGTAGAACGGAAGTTCCGGACAAGCCGTGACCTCCATTCATCAGCCTCAAGTGGGTCAGCACTTTCCTTGAAGTGTTTCGTGCCCAACTTGGTGATGTGACCTAGAACGTTGAGGTAGTCCACCTTTCGGACCTTTTTAGGGGTCGGTGACTCTACCACTACTACGTCCGAGTCATCATCACTCAGACCCGTGGTCTCAGGAACCACGGTCCGCGGCTCACCCTCAGCCGGTTTCTGACCAGAAAGGCTCTGGTTCAGTACCGTGAGCTGGCCCATCACTTCCTTTAACATAGTCCACATCTGACCGATGTTCGGGACTGCTGTCAAAGGCTCACCGTCACCACCACCTGTGGCATCATCCATCTCATGGCCGGTCTCATCTCGAGCCGCATGAGATGAAGACTCACCCATATGCTCATCGTTCCCGGTTTGGACGTGCGGTTGTTCAACCCTAGTCCCGTCGGGAATCAGTGTAGCATTGGGCCTAGTGGCCGTTGGGTCAACCTCAAGACCGGTTGCCCTTGGCGTGACAGGAGTGGTCTGGACTCTCGGGCCGTGGCCGGTCGCAGACGTCTCCTTGTCCTTATCTTTTGCCCTCTTGGACTTGCTTTTTCCAACCTGAAATTCAACAAGACAATTCCATATATATCCAATCAAATTTCAAGTCCTAAACAAGTTTAACTTTCTATGCGGACAATTCGGACTTGGACGAGTGGTGTAGCCCCTAACCCCAGCCTAGGAAATAACTCCGCTCTGATACCAACTTGACAAGGCCTATCCCGGCCATAGGGCCGAAACGGATTGCCACTACTTAACCAATTTAACTTGAGGTTCGTTTGTGAACCTCAAGCACAATATTTCTATACTTAAACGATTTCCATTCACTTTCATTCATTCAATTCGATTTATATATAGACTAAGGCAAAATTTTATTAATAATCAAAAGGTACCAAATACAATGTAGTTCAAACGCATTATGCTAATAAGTATTCGGTCCTAGAACAATGTCTACCCAACTAACACCACTCGCTCCAAGTCTTGTCCGCGCCTAGGTTTGATCATCATCATGATCACCTGAAACAAAACAAGTTCGTGAGATTTCCATATTCGTTTATATTCGTTTTCATGCATCCTAGCATTTATATTCTATATGATCCCACAAACTTTATATTATACAATCAATCTAACATTTCTATAATTCCAATCTTATAAGTCGCTTGGTCCATACACGTTCATAAACCGCGACCGCAACTTGGCCCACGGTGGTGAGCGTGCGTCCGCGGTAAGCCCGGAAGGTCATATGCGCATGTACCGAAGGTTTTGATCACACGCGGGTTTATGGCCGGACGAGTGCTGGCGCGTAAGCATGACCGCATGGCCGTAGCGCATGTCCGTGTCGATTGTACCGCGTGATCTCACGCTTGACCTTACGGTCGCGTGAACTGATCGAAGCGGATGTATCGTCGGGACAGCGACGATCCTTACGGTTGCGATACACGTCCGCGAGCGTCTGTACCGAGCCCGTCATGCGTACGGTCGTGGGCGGGTTGCATATCCGCGAACGGATGCAACTGTTCGGACGGACAGACGCGATCGTTCCGCGGACGGTTGCGATCGGTCCTTACGTCCATTCGATCGACCACAGCCCTAAGTCCACACGCGACCATCCTTAGACGGTTCACGATAGGCGTACATGGCTTGGGTCCGATTGACGAGCGATTATACTTAGCGGTCCGACGAACTCTTCTCGGTTCGATAGCGCGCTGGCCGATCACGTCTTGGCTTCTCGGTTCTCGGTCAACCGTCCACTTGACGTGCCGTTAAACCGTTCGAAGCGACCGTGATCCTTGGGCCATGTCACGCTTGGACTCGCTTGTATCCGCACGCAATCATCACCACGACCAAGGCCTTAAGGCCGGTCGTGCATAAGGATTTCAGCGCTTAATAGAAAGAAGAAAAGAGAGAAATCCGGCCTAAGTACAACCGGCCATTGGCCTTTACGGTTTGGCCAAGGCCGCGATGAATAGACTCGGATTCTAACCTTGGATATGGTTGCGGTTTTGCCATGAGTAGCCGATGCCTCTCCAGCCATCTTTGCTCCTCTTCTTGCGCATTTAAACCACCACCAAGCCTTCTCAAACCGCCGGCCTTCTCTTGGAGATTCCGGCTTCTTTCTCTCTTAAAACTCTCTCTCGATTTGGCCTTTGCCTTTGGGAGAATTTTCTGTGTGTTTGTGCCTTCTAGGCGTGCGCAAAAATGGCTTGGAGATGGGCTATTTATAGCCCTTTGTTGATCGCCAACCACCCCTAGCGAATGGGCACAAGTTGGAGGCCGAATGGGTGTGACCCCTCTTGGTGTCCATTCGCTTGGTAACCACCATGGTCAGCTAGTGTCACTAGCTGACCAGCTGACCCAAGAGCTTAACACTCCGGCCAGCTGAGTTGAGCTGGTTGCCAGCTGACCTAGTTGGCCAGCTGGACTGTTCAGCTCAGCTGAGCTGACTTCTTCACTTCACACTTGGCTGAGCTCCTTCCAGCTGAGTCTCAGCTCCAATACGCCTATGGGACACTTGGTTTTGTCTCTCCGGACTTCCCGTTCCTGTTTTCTGGTCCCATGGCCATCCCATCTTCCTTAGGCCGGTTGGGGGATACTACAGGGGGTTCGCTAGTCACATGAGTGAAGTCGTAACAATGTAGCCATACTGGAAGGTGTGGCTGGATCACCTATTGGGATTGCAGCCGCGTGCTTTGCCTGCCCATTAGAATATAATAACAAATCCTCGCTCGTCTCGAGAAAGCGCTGGCAACAACATAAATGAAGGGGTCTAGGTAGAATTTGAATCAACGACCTAAGAGTCTTCTTTTGCCTATCGTAGTTACCTAATTATTTAAGTGACTGGTTGCGGGTTTGTTTGTATGTGTTGTCCGGAAAGAGGAGGACTCAATGATTATTCGTTCGCCGAAAGGAGAAGTTAAAAAATTTTGTAGATAGGGATCCCATAAATAAATAACCTACTTTAACTCAGTGGTTAGAGTATTGATTTCATACGGCAGGAGATTTGTGTAATCAAGAAACCAAATTGGGTGGAAGAGAACCAAGAATTGCAGGTGTATAACCTTGAGGAAGACTCATGAAGATCTCTTCATCTATGCCGCCATGGAGGAATGCATTGGTTACGTCCGTTTGTGTTAATGTCCATACATATAAAGCAGCTATTCCAAGTACAACCTTAACACTTGCAAGCTTAGCTACTAGTGAGAAAGTATTGATATAATCAATACCTTCTTAATGGATGTAGCCTTTAGCTACTAAACGAGCCTTGTAGCACTCTATAGATCCATCATGGTTATATTTAATAGTATAAACCCATTTTCATTCTATTACGTGTTTACCAGACGACAAACTCTCAATGGACCAAGTACCGTTGGATTAAAGAACAGAAAATTCCATATCCATAGCCTTTGGAAAATGTGGATGAGACATGACTTGCTTTAATGTTTGTGGTTATGTTTCAGTAGCACAAGAGAAAATGAAAGACTGATAAGGTGGTGATATTTTTGAGTATGTGAGAACGGAAGATAAAGGATAAAGAGCATAAAGGATGGTGTTTGGGTGAGGTTACAATGATAATTGGATAGGTAACTAGAAGCTCGTACTTGTCTCCGAGACCTACCAACATGTAGTGGCATTGTTACCGATCCATAAGAAATAATCTCCAATGGTAAAGATGTGGCACTAGGAAGTGATACAAATGTACGAGAATGCAATGGAATATATATGTCATCATGATCATGAGTACCGAAGATATCATTCAAATTAACATGTGTAGACATAGGTAAAATACAAGGACATAACAAATTAATTGCGGGTAATTATTTAATGGGAAAACGTTTTCATGCAAATAATGTTTCAAGAAACGGTAACCACATTCGTTTCAAGATTCATAACCATTATAGCACTTATAACCTGTAGGATAACCTATGAAAACACCAGGAAAAGCACGAGGAGTAAACTTGTTTCTATCCTTAGACAAAGTAGAAACATAACATAATCAACCAAAAGAACGTAAGAATGAATAGTCATGTTGCTTTTTATAAAGTTTTTCCATATGGGGAAATTTTATCGAGAACTAATGAAGGAGTCCTATTGATCAGAAATACAACAATTTTAACACAATCTGCCCAATAAACTTAAGGAACACCACTTAAAAAGCAAAGCACGAGCCACATTTAAAAGATGATGTTTTCTCTCAACAACTGAGTTTTGTTGGGGAGTATAAACACAAGAAAACTGATGAAGAATACCATGCTTCGTAACTAATTGTATAAATGCCAGTTATGGAGCATTGTCACTTCGAATGACCTTGATAACAGATTGATATTGAGCATGGACAAGCTTAATGAAATCAAATGGTAAAGCAGACAAATGAAGATGAGAAAACGGGAGTTTTCTTTGTTTAGCTAATGGACATATATCACAATGATCAAGATGAGACTTATACATAAGCAAGGAACCTGAAATATGCTTTAACTTCTTCGTAGATGGATGTCCAAGGTATTGGTGCCAGAGATGTCCATATTCTTACAAGGATCCAGTAAAGTAGCTTGATGCAACATGAACAACATTCTCTAAGATATACAGATTATGTAGAACATTGCATTTACTAATCATAAAGCCTTGAGTATTATCCTGAAAAAAAATCAGCATAAAAATGTGCAAAACAATTATTGGCACAAAGAAGAGAATTAATACTCACCAACTTGAATTTGAAAGCAGAAACATAAAGAACGTCATGCATAATGAGATGGTCGGGCGATTTGATTGTGCCAATGTGACTAAATAGGTACATTAGTGCCATTTGGAAGGGAGACTGTGACTCTTGAAATTGGATAAACAACACTAAACATTGAGAGGTCTGAGCAGACATGATCAATTGCTCAATTGTTAATTATCCAAGAACCACTAGGTAATATTGAGCAAAGAGTAGACATACAATGATGATGAAAGGTGAATATATGATTTTCATATCGAATATTAGGAGAAGGAAAAACTACTAAGACATTACCAGCAAAAAGGAGTGGTATACAAACATGAGCAGTGAGGTGATGAATCAAAGACTGAACTTGATATGTGGAAAACTGACTCAGATCAAGGTGAGGAGTTGATGGTGTTGAACTAGAAACTGTGGCAGCCATAGCACCAGATTCTTGAATCCGACTCTGTGGTAAGTAAGGTGGACGAGGACCAGATAAAGAAGAACTTCGTGATTGAAGAGATGACTGAGACTACTGACAAAAGCCCGAAAATTCGTTTTATATCCTAGAGGATATCCATTAATTTTGTAGCATTTCTAAATAGTATGGCCACTGCGTTTATAATAAGTACAAACATGACGTTGTTGCTGTTGTTGAGAACGATAGGCAGCCACATTAGCAACATTATCAGGAAGAACAGTGTATCCAACATCCACATAAAATGAAAAAGTTTGAAAAGAAACTGTTTCAACCTTAGCAGACGGCTTAATGTTTCTTTGTCTTTCATCTTGAATGATCATATGAAACACTTTTTCAATGGAGGGAATTGGTTTTCAACATCAAAATATGTATGTGAGATGACTCACAGACATCATTCAGTCCCATTAAAAACTTGGTTACTTAGATTACACTTCCCAAAGAGATGCAGTATTACAATCACATTTTCCCCACGTACATAATGGTATTTCCAGATGATTTTTGTATTTTTCCCAGAAGTTACTAGCACCGCATAATAAGTAGTAACATCCATAGAACCTTGCAAAAATGAACCTAATCATTGTTCTATCTCGATAATCTTAGTTGTATCATCTTGTCTATAACGAGATATTATATCCTTCCAAACAGTTTCAGAAATATGCAAGAGAAGCAAACTCTGACCAATTTTCTTATCAACGGAGTTTATAAGTCAGTAGCAACCATGTCATTGCAAAGACTACATGAACCAGAATCACGATGACCGTAAGGTGGTTTAGGAACCATACCATCGATGAAGCCTAACTTGTTGCAAACATTGATGACTATACGAATTAAACGTCGCCATGAATTGAACACTAATCCAGAAGTAAGATGATCGGTGACGAGAATCAAACCAACGTGACAGTGGAATGAAGATAATAAGAATTTTTACAATGGTCTCGAGATTCTCCATCTTGAGTTACATAAAGAGAATTAGAAGCTACTGGAGACATTGCTGAGGTAGAAATTGACTCCGATGCAAAGAATCAAACTGATAAACGATGAGAGCAAAGAACGACATTGATTTCAAGTCAATGAAAACAAGAAAAAGCAGAAATACGAAGAAGAGAAATCAAAGAAATCGAATCAAAGAACGTGAAAATCAAACGAAGAAAAAAATCAGTAAGCAAATGAGACAACAATGAGCTCATCGCAAAGAGAAAATTGATTTCGTTTGTGAATGAAGTAGAAGCTGGAACGAGAAATCAATAGTGGAAACAATCTCTATTTTTCAGATTGTTAGAGATGACCTGATATCATATTAATTCTTGTAAAATGGATTTCTCATTAAAAGGAAAAAATGTACATGAGAGTATATATAACAAATTAAGCTAAAAACTTGATCAAGTAACTAAACCAACTAACTATATACAAATAACTCTAATAAAATCTAAGTTATAAATTCTAATCTCTAAAAACTGATTTAAATTGTAAAACTAAACTTAAATATAATTTTTTTTCCAAAATTTAACCTAAAATCCTAAACCAGAACACAAAAAAATATGACAAGTTCTATGTAAAAAAAAAAACAGAATGATAATTTAATGGATGTTATTTGTTTTTTTTTTGTGTTTCAAAAGAGAGGAAAGAAATATGTTTGGTGGAAGAAAAACCCTAAATCCAAAACCCGAATACCAACACCTGACCCGTTTCCAGATCCATTTCTTATTCCTCCACTGAGTAGACACGATGAGCACGGAGATGGAAGACTCTTCAGCTGTGCGGCGGCGCGTGTCCTGTACTAAATGCTTCGACGCTCTTTGGTTCTGCTACTGTAAGTCTTTGTCCCCCCAGTCTGATCGCATTCACTGATTCTACATCTTCGATTTACTCTCTTGCAAAATCAATATCCCCAATCCATTCCTTTTTCTTCATTGGACAAGCAAAATATGAACTTTGATTGATATTTGATCCATCCGTTAGAAACAGTCTTCTCTTTGCTCTGTCAACAACTGATTTTGTAGTTTTCGTGCTTGTTTTGCCTGTTATACACTAAAAACATTGCTCAAATTTTAGAAATGGTTTAGTTTTATGCCAAGAATATGGAGTTTTCGTATTTGAAAGATCTCTGAAATCATTTCCGCAATGTATGTTTTGTTGAAGGGATGTCTAGATGGTCCAACAAAACCAGCATTGGCGATGAGACAGGACAAGGTTGGGTTTTTTTCTAAAAAGGAATAGTTTTGAAGTATTTTTTTATCGAGCTGTATCGCTTTGTATCATCCAAGTTCTTGTTCTTGAATACACAATGGGGATAATCCGATAAATGTTTCACCTTTTAGGAAAGAACATCTTACTCAACAAACCCTTCGTGTTTGATTTTTAAATGTCTGTGTATGTTTTGTACTTGTGTCTCCATTGGTTGAGTGTTCTTTTTTGCATTCTGTTATCCGTTAAATTATGTTTCTGCTGACTGCTGCTTATGGTGAATTCACTTTACCTAAAGGGCTAACTCAGACTCTCTCTTTGCAGCACCATTTTACCAAATGCAGCAGTATTATCGGGTTGGAAAACTTGATGATTGTACTAAGAAGTTCTCTGATCTCTTTGATTGTCTTTCCTTGAAGACAAAAAGTGCTTCTGAAGCCGAGGTATGTAGATTCTTTGATCTTACAGTTGGTTCATTCTTCATTAATTTTGTCTACTCAGTGAGATCAAACATTAGCATCACATGGCCATTAACGATTTGGAGTCATGTCAATCACACTTCTTTTGATTTATGATTCATACTCGGTTTTACCTGTTACAGCTCTTACTTTCCGCATCAATTCTGGCTTCTCTTCTTTTCCTGAAACAAATAAACATGGAACATTGTTCTGCTGCACCATATCGAATATTACACGAAAACATTTGGTTGAGTTTCGACTATGTATATGAATATCTGTTATGTTCCAAAATATTTAAGGTTTGACAATTGCAGAAAATTCTAGAAGAGCAAGAGAAAGCAGATGCAGCAAAACATATCTGGATTATACGTACACAGGAAGAAGCTTCAAGTCACTGGAATGAGACTTTCGGGCATTTGGATGATCCAAATTGTTAGAAGTAGAGTTGCACTTTCTCTACTTGATTCTTGATGGAATTTTTTACTTCCAAGAAATTTGATTTCTGCTAGAGAAAAAAGCTTTTGTCATCGGTTACCATGAACACTTAAAGCCAAGTTAAGTTATGCCTCAATCCCCAAAGAAGCGCACCCAGAAAGATGGAGAGATGATACAGAGATCATTTATTGGACCGTGGTGTATTTGGTTGATTGGTAACAACAGAAAAATTAAAATCTTACATCTGTTAACAGAAAGGTGCCGAGTTTTATTAATAAAGTTTCAAGATACTAGACACATACGGTAGGGCTGGGCATTTTACCCGAATCCGAACCCGATCCAAAAAAATCCGATCCCGATCCGAAACGATTTTAAAAAATATCCGAATGAGTCTTAAGTCAAAAGTATTTCGGATATCGGGTAATACCCGAACCGAACCCGAACGGGTACCCGAAGTAACCTAAAGTTTAATCTAATTTTGGTTAGTTATGATACTTTCGAGTATTTTTGGCTAGTTTGTGTAGTTTTTATTTTTATATTTTGGGTAATATATATATATATATATATATATATATATATATATGAATAATTTTGAATATTTTTAGGTAATTTGAGTATATGTTTTTACGAAGTTTTTGGGTAATTCAAATATTTTTGAATATTATGAGCAATTTTTCCGATTTTTAGAAATTTTATGGTGACTTTGGATACCCGACCCGAACCCGATACGTTCTGAACCGAACCCGATCCGATTTTAAAAAATACCCGAATGGAGCTTAAGTTAAAGTGTTTCGGGTATTGGGTAATACTTCGACCCGAATCCGAATGGATACCCGTACGCCCATGCCTACACATACCAATGTTCTTTCCTTTTCAAAGGTCGTACATTAGTGTTTTCCCTTTGAAAGGATTGTTTTTTGAGGCCGAACAGATTAGCTTAGAATGATGATGCACCAAAGACTCTTGTATGTTGCCGAAACGTTGCTTTTATAGTTTTATTAGATTGAGCTTTGCACAACACTACAGGAAGAAGCGAGAGGGAGAGAGATTAACAGAGGAGAAACATAGTATACATAATACAACAGGAACGAACGGTCTTTTCATTTTTTTTTTTCCTTTAGATTCTCCAAACATCAATGAAAGCTTTTCCATCCAACTTACGGGAGACAAAGCGCTTGAAGTACTCTTCGGAGGTCACACTTCTGAAATATGCAACTTTTTGCGTTTCCACAAGACTTCTCAGTGGACCAATTTCTTTACCCGTTCCCACACTGTGAAATGTCGCAACAGAAAGCCTCTCTTTCTCTGAGTTCACAACCCCGCGATGCTCTATACTTCGGTATGTCCCATTCGTTATGATCTACATTCATAACCAATACCATCATCATTAAGAACCAATGCTATACCATTTGGTCTCTCTCGTTCATATAACTTACCTCTATCATGTCTCCAACATTGACAACGAAAGCATTTGGGAGAGGTTTGACAGAAACCCACTTGCCATCTTTCTTGATTTGGAGACCTTCAACTTCATTAACCTGCAAAAGGATGGTGATACCGCCAACATCGGAATGCGGAGTCAGACCAATAACCTGATCCGGTTCTGGACAAGGGGGGTAGTAATTCATCCTCATTATCTGTCCTAAATCATCATCAAACAAGTTTTCCATTTCCTCAGGTTTGATCTTCAGTGCTCTTGCCATTTTAGCAAATAAGATCTTAGCTATGCTTTTCATTTCAGCGGAATACGTCTCTAGTGTATATCTGAAGAAGCATAACCAAGTTTTAAACAGAGAAGACTGGTGGATTTGGTAAGCATATTTGTAGAAAACCTGAAGGGAAGATGTAACTTGGAGAACAAGTCAGGCTTGCGTAATCGAACAGGGTGCATTTTGAGGAAGAACATGTCTCCCCAATCGAGTTTCTGCTCCTCTGAAACCACAAAAGCTTGCCCAAACCCTTCGATCTCACCAGGTTGTTGCCACAATTTCTTCTTCTCTTGCATGGGAAGGTTAAAGAAATCTTGAATCTCCCACTTAATTTTGTCCAAGAAACTTGAGTCCATTCCATGGTTTACAAGCTGTATCCAAAATTATAAAGACAAGCCAGGATAATAAAATTTGAAATTTATGTGGGTTGATAAACAAGATTAGTAAAGTTTGAGACCTGCCTGGAAAAATCCCCACTCTTTGCAAGCGAGGTCGAGCTTGTCAATCTCGGAATCCATGGAGGTTGAAGAACACAAACGATTCAGGTCAATGATTGGGAGCTCGGTGCTTGGACCAGAGTCATCGGCGATCTCAGCTTTGTCTAGATCGGACCGTACATACCTCGGAGGAACCGTCGTGATCAGCTTCTCCTTCACCATCTCTTGAACAGAAGGAACTATAAAGGAGCTCCACTGGTTTGCCCCCTTGGCTTCCATGGCAGTTTCTTCTTGTAAGGAAAAAAAAAGCTATAATGATTTATGGGAGACTTGTGTATTTTCTAGTATATGATGAACACCTACGACGTATACCAGTATTTATGAAGTTTTAGATATATATGAGAAATGAAAACAGTATAATTCTTTAGTCTCTTTGAATTGCCAACATTTGGCACACTTTACGGCTTACGAGTGTAGTTCCGTAAGAAAACGATGTAAATATAGATATTTAATTTATACCATTTAGTCCAGTTTGAGAGATGTTAAAAGTCTTAGGATAAGGTCTCCGGATTTTTTTTTTTTTTTTTTTTTTTTTCAACAAAAATTTCATTCACAGGCCACGGTAAATTACAACTGGACTAAGGCCCAAAAACAAGCAAAGAAATCCGCGCAATACTGCTCCGATGAGGTTTAGGTGGATGGTTAAAGGATAATTAAGGTGATTAAGATTTAATGATAGCTTAAGGGATATATAGAGCAGAGTTAAGGGCTTAAGGGTTATGGGATACTTGAGTCACAAGCAACAAAAAGGAGGAGAAGATGGTGGAGTGGTGGTGGTGATTGCTAGGGAGGAGAGGGAGGAGTGCTACTTGAATGAGTTATGTTGCTGGATGAAGAGAAGTGACAAGGGTGGAATCTTTTTATAGTGGAAAGATTCATGAATCTATAAGTGCATTGAATCTTCAAGAGGTAAAGTGGGATGAACTTAATTAGCAAGTGACACATGCCCATATAGGTGTCACTCACTTACTCTCTTGCGATGGTGAGTTGAATTTGGAGACCAATGGGCATGAATCTTCATTTCCATTCATTGAATTTTAATTCTCATTCATTGAATCTTCATGCTAAGTGGGATGAATCTTTCAAGATTTGTGACACATGGAAGGATAGATGTCATCTCCAAGAAGAGAGTGTAGGATGCACTGAATATGAGTTCTAAAAAAATGCATGTATCAAAATGGGTCAATA
Source organism: Orychophragmus violaceus (assembly GCA_030180135.1). Taxonomy (NCBI): domain Eukaryota; kingdom Viridiplantae; phylum Streptophyta; class Magnoliopsida; order Brassicales; family Brassicaceae; genus Orychophragmus; species Orychophragmus violaceus. The sequence continues at coordinate 10,557,530 of CM058239.1, read as the reverse complement.
TGGGATTGCCACGTGGCGCCAGAGATCCCGAGCCAATTTTTCCGAAACTTCTCAAAATTTCCGAAATATCTTCAAGTTCCATTTTTATTTTCCCTGATCTTTAAAAAACAATTATTCGAAATTTATTTGGTCTGTTTAGCCTTTCTGTAGTTTCCAAAACATCAAAAGATGTTTTTCGACTTTTTCTCAGTTTTGTCGGCTCCATTCCCGACACTCTGTAAGATCTAAATTCTGATTTCAGCACTTTACGTCTTCTAATTAATATTTTTAAATAAAAAGAATATCACTTGGTCAGACTCCATTTTTGTAAAATTACAAAAAATACTTTTAGAATTTCAAAAATTGAAAAATGCCCTCTGGTGAATTTCTTTGATTTTCAAAATGTCTGTTGACGTAATACGAAACATGGTATTACACTAACAATATCATTAATGGCTGCTTACACGAAATCAAGTAAGAGAGAAATTAAAGGGATCTGAGTTTATGGCAAGAAACTTAGCCGTTTGAGCAATGATGATGAAATTAGCAAAATTAGGAAAACTTGATGGTTTCTTGAGTCTTCAAAACTTGGATGTGAAAATGTGATGTATTGGGACGTCTATATGCAATGAACAAGTTGCCAAAATGCTGGAGTTAACGGGAAAGAGCCGTTGCCTTTTGATGGAATTGAGGTCCAAAGATTGTAAGTTTCCCACCAAAAGATCAGTCAATTAATCCCACTCACTAGTAAATAGCGCAATACTTCTTCGTGAATCTCCGCTATTTGAATATGGAACATCATAACAACGAAAAGGAATGAAACGGCTATAGCTCCTATATGAACTACTGGGAAGATCATAGCGAAGAAGTCAAGACCTAATGTTCCTTTCAAAGGATGGAGTGACAGAAAAGGTCGGGACACTGGCTGCTACCGCATTGACTTCGGAAGAGAAGGATGTGTTAAAGCTAACCTCCCTCAAATAGTTCTTTACCTGAGATTCTGAGGTTCTATTTGATAGTATGCCCTTCTAGTTTGAGTGCTATTTTCCGGTTCATTTTTCTAGTAGTTGCCCCTGTCTCTTACGATCCGTAGTTGCTCGGGGAACACCTTTTCCGCGAGAAAGAATACTAAGGCCTTTCATTAAGCATATCCTCCTTTCAGATATTTACAGTTCCGGGTATGTGACATAGTTTACTCTCAGTCACCAGTGAAATTCTTTTCTTCGCCCACCTAGTGTGATTAACTGTTTTTCCTAGCATTCACTCCGTGCCTACGAGTGATGCGAGGAGGAGGGGTGTTGGTGATTTAGCCTTGTGGTGTGAACTATGAACTTGGATAATGATTGAATCGCGCACGAGAGCACTTTCCTTAAAGAGTATTTCGACCCTATCCCAAGCCTTGGGTTACACGAAATCCCTTTGTAGGATAAGACAACCAAAGTCTCACTCTTGTTCTAGGCTAAGATACAAGAGATACAAATAGAAGTTTTTGTGTTTATATGTGTTTCTTCAAAGATCTTTGATGATCTTTTGAAGCAATGAATCTCTCTCTTTTATCTCTCTTTCTTTTGTATTAGTTTTTGTTGTTTGCTTTTGCTTGTAAAATTTTTGTTCTTAATTTGCAAATGCCAACAACTCCTTATATAGAAATCAAAAGGGTGCAATTATTAATCACCAACCATTGCAACTATTCACCAAAAGTTGTAATGGTTCATTACTAAAAGTTGCAATGGTTCAAAACCAAAGGTTGCAATGGTTCAAAGCCAAATGTTGCAATGGTTCAAAACCAAAGGTTGCAATGATTCAAAACCAAATGTTGCAATGGTTTACATCCAAGAGTTGCAATGTTTCATTTAATAAATTTAAATATTATTAAATAATAAATTGCAATGATTCATTTAATAAATTGCAACTCTTCATTAATATTTACAACCACACTTAAATATATAACATTCCTCCCCCATTTAAGTGTAACCAAAAATTCACTAATTATATAACACATATATCAAAGTCATGCATAAATGAAAATGTCGTAACGATTGAATTTTCATCTTAGTGATATTACACATTCCAAATGCCCGAGAATCAGGATGTCCTATGGATTGAATCCTATCAACCCATTTGGGCACATGAAGATAATACACACATGAATTCTCACACTACTCTAAGTGTTTATACCTGACACTATTACAAGCCATGTGTCCCTATCCATTCATGAGTGCTTACAAAGTCAAGTCCTAACTTCTTGAAGCGGCAACACTTCACACTCATATAGGTAGATACTTTTAATCATGCACCTTGGGATGATATAAACATGTGCTTCAATCTTTAAGTGTAGGCTTTCCACATTGAATTCAGCCCCTAACGTCGTATTAGAGGGGAATTGGGTATCCGCAATTAAAGTTTTATATGGACTTTAATCCCATCCCTTTAACTGACTTAACTACCAAGTCTCTAGCTAATCCTTTCGTCAAATGATCTGCTAGATTTTGTTGAGACCGAACATATTCTATGGTAATCACCCCATGAGTGATCAGCTCACGTACAGCGCTATGTCTAACGCCCAGGTGTCGCGACTTACCATTATACACTTGGATATAGGCCTTAGCCAAGGTAGCTTGACTATCACAACGGATAGATATTGGTGATACTGGTTTCGGCCACAATGGAATCTCATATATTAGGTTTCTTAGCCACTCTGCCTCTTTACCGGCAGATGCTAACGCTACGAATTCCGATTCCATAGTCGAACTTGTAATGCAAGTTTGCTTCTTGGAAGCCCATGAAATGGCACCTCCCCCAAGCAAGAATACCCAACCACTTGTAGAAGAATGATCTTCTACGTTGCTAATCCAACTTGCATCTGAATACCCTTCTAAAACCGAAGGAAATCCAACATAAGACAAACCATAATTTATGGTTCCTTTCAAGTACTTGAGCACCCGTCTTAAGGCTTGCCAATGTTGTGTACTAGGATTACTAGTGTATCTACTCAACCTCCCTACAACATAAGCTATATCTGGCCTAGTGCTCGTCATGGCATACATTAAGCAGCCAATCACTTGTGAATACTCGAGTTGTGACACTGCTTGTCCTGTATTAGGCATAAGCTTCACACTCGCATCCATGGGAGTTCTCATTGGAGAACAATTATCACAATTAAACCTTTTAAGGACCTTCTCAATATAATGAGATTGTGTCAAAATTAGTCCTTTATTTTCACACTTGATTCTAATTCCAAGAATCACATCCGCCTCCCCCATGTCTTTCATGGCAAAATTTGATGACAAAAATGCTTTTGTAAGCTCTACTTGTCTAAGGTCAGTGCCAAAGATCAACATGTCATCAACATACAAGCAAATGATTACTCCATTACCAGACTCATCAAATTTGTTGTATAAACACTTATCCGACTGATTTAACTTAAATCCACTTGATAAGAAAACCTCATCAAACCTTTGATGCCACTGCTTAGGTGCTTGCTTTAGCCCATACAATGACTTTATTAACTTACACACCTTATGCTCATTACCAGGCATAATATGTTTCATATACACCTCTTCTTCCAAAACACCATTCAAGAATGCTGTCTTGACATCCATCTGGTGAATCACAAGGTTATTAATGGCTGCCAAAGCAATTAATAGCCTTATAGAAGAGATCCTAGCAACTGGAGCATATGTATCGAAATAATCAATACCTTCCCTTTGTTTAAAGCCTTGAATAACCAACCGAGCTTTAAACTTGTCGATTGTTCCATCAACTTTCATCTTCCTTTTGAAGATCCATTTGCAGCCCAAAGGCTTGCAACCGGGTGGGAGATCCGATAAGATCCAAGTATTATTTCCCATGATGGAGTCCATCTCATCATTTATTGCTTCTTTCCAAAAAGAAACATCTTGAGACTTCCTAGCCTCACCATATGTCCTAGGATCATTATCAATATGATAGCAATACGAGTATTGGAAACCAATCTCATCCCTTGATCCCTCAACCAAATAGATTTGAAAATCAGGACCGAAAGATTTTTCGATCCTCCCTCGCTTGCTCCTACGGAGCACGGGTGACATGTTAGGAGGTACGATTGTTTCGTCTCCTTCCTTAGTTCCACTTGAACTAGGAATCATATCCTTTGGTATAGGTATAGATGAAAAACGGTTTTCATCAAATATTGCATCCCTTGACTCAATTACGGTGTGAACCGATATATAATCATTAGGTTCTATGACATAAAACCTATAAGCCTTGGAATGCTCAGCATATCCAATAAAGATGCAATCAATACCTCTTTCTCCCAAGGTTTTAATCTTGGGTTGGGGAAGTCTAACGACAGCCCTACATCCCCAAACTCGAAGATAATTCAAGTTTGGTTTCTTTTTGTACCAAAGTTCAGAAGGGGTAATTTTGTTCCTATTGTTAGGAACTCTATTTAATAAATAGCAAGTTGTTAACATTTCTTCTCCCCAAAATCCGTCACTCAATCCCGAGTAGGATAACATGGAATTAACCATTTCCTTTAGAATTCTATTTTTCCTCTCTGACACACCATTTTGTTGTGGTGTATATGGAGCCGTAGTTTCATGTATAATTCCTACGGATTGGAAATATGCAGGATCATAATACTCTCCACCTCTATCAGTGCGTAACTTCTTAATAAAATCATTTTGTTGTAATTCAACCTCAGTTTTATAAACCTTAAATTTATCTGGGGCCTCATCTTTAGCATGTAACAAATATACATAACAAAAGCGAGTATAATCATCTATCAAAGTGATAAAATACTTCTTATTTCCTAAAGATGGCGTAGCATGTAAATCACATAGATCACTATGTACAAGTCCAAGCACTACAGAATTTCTTTCAATGCTTTTAAATGGTTGCCTAACTATCTTTGTTAACATGCAAGTACTACACTTCTCTATATTTATGTCTAACGCAGGAATCAATCCTTCTTTAGACATATCAATCATACGCTTATAATGTACATGACCTAATCTAGCATGCCATAGTGAAGTATCATTTTTGCTAGAACTTGCCATATAAATAGATTTGACAATTTTATTAATATTAAGCATAAACATGCCATTACAGAAATATCCAAATCCAACAAACACACCACGCTTTGATAAGATATACTTATCAGACTCATACACTTGTTTAAAACCACACTTATTTAAAACACTACCAGAGACTAAGTTTTTTCTAATTCCGGGTACATGAAGTACATCCTTAAGATCAAGAGTTTTCCCGGAACTAAATTCTAACACCACTTTTCCACGACCTAGGATAGGGGCGGTTGACTCGTTGCCCATATGAAGTACGGACCCATCTTGAACTTGATCATATGTCACGAACCAGTCACGATCCTTGCAAACATGTGTTGTTGCACCCGAGTCAATCCACCATGCCACTTCATCATCCTGCACATAAAATGCCTCAGAAATTTTTGATACATAATTTGCATTAGAGTATGAATCAAAAACAGAGATCTGACCTTCATGAGTGGATGGACCTTGGTCCTTAGACCCTTGTCCCAAGCGGTTTTGTTCCGCTCTTTTTGTATCCTTCCATGCCCGACAATCACATTTTAAGTGACCCGGCTTATTACAATTCCAACAAACGCTCTTAAGCCTTTTGTTAGATCCATCATTAGTGTTGTTATTGAAGGAGCGTTTCCTCCCTTTATTTTTCTTAGAACTCCTACCTTCATCCATCATATTAATGGAAGAAGTACCAGCCTCTACATTTTTGGGTTTTCCTCCCTCTTGCGCCCTTAGAGATTCCTCTATGCGCAAATGGCTGCCAAGTTGTACAAGAGACAACTCTTCCTTTTTGTGTTTCAACATGTGTTTGAAATCTTTCCACGAAGGTGGTAACTTATCGATAATACTCGATACTGATACGGATTCATCCATTTTCATGTTGTGTTGGGCAAATTGCCCTAAGATACGAAGCAATTCATTGTATTGCTCCATAACCGGCCTAGAATCAGACATCTTGTAATTATTAAAATTACTCACAAGGAACTTCTTACTAGAAGCATCCTCAGCCATGTACTTTGATTCTAGTGCATCCCACAACTCTTTTGCGGATTCAACATTCTGATAAACATCAAAGAGTGGATCTGACATACCGTTAAGAATGTGGCCTCGGCATATGTAATCATCATTTTCCCATTTAAGTTGCTTCCTTGTCTCCTCCAAGGACTCGTTCTCTACATCTTCTGGTATAGTGGGCATAGGCATGCTTAGAACATACACTATATTAAGTGTTGTAAGGAGAAAATGCATCTTCTTTTGCCATCTTCGAAAATCTACTCCCTCAAATTTTTCTAACTTTCCAAACTTCGATGTCATCTCTCGCACCGATACACTAGCCATAGTTCACAAGACAATACTCTTTAAGATTGTTGGTGATGTAGCCTTTTGTTATGAACTATGAACTTGGATAATGATTGAATCGCGCACGAGAGCACTTTCCTTAAAGAGTATTTCGACCCTATCCCAAGCCTTGGGTTACACGAAATCCCTTTGTAGGATAAGACAACCAAAGTCTCACTCTTGTTCTAGGCTAAGATACAAGAGATAAAAATAGAAGTTTTTGTGTTTATATGTGTTTCTTCAAAGATCTTTGATGATCTTTTGAAGCAATGAATCTCTCTCTTTTATCTCTCTTTCTTTTGTATTAGTTTTTGTTGTTTGCTTTTGCTTGTAAAATTTTTGTTCTTAATTTGCAAATGCCAACAACTCCTTATATAGAAATCAAAAGGGTGCAATTATTAATCACCAACCATTGCAACTATTCACCAAAAGTTGTAATGGTTCATTACTAAAAGTTGCAATGGTTCAAAACCAAATGTTGCAATGGTTCAAAGCCAAAGGTTGCAATGGTTCAAAACCAAAGGTTGCAATGATTCAAAACCAAAGGTTGCAATGGTTTACATCCAAGAGTTGCAATGTTTCATTTAATAAATTTAAATATTATTAAATAATAAATTGCAATGATTCATTTAATAAATTGCAACTCTTCATTAATATTTACAACCACACTTAAATATATAACAAGGGATATCCTCTATGGGTTGAATTTTCTAGAGGTTCCATACCTCAATATAAGGAATAGTATTTCAAGCAAGTGATAGAAGTGAAATCACTTGGGCAAGAAGTCTCTTATGGTTGATCTGTATAATCTGATGAGGTCTTGTGAAATTATGATTGTCTAGATGCTTTAAGGTTGATGTCTCTCATGGTCTTCAGATATAGGTTTGAATTGTATTAAATCTTGAAGACTTCAAATAAGGCGTGGATTCATTGGTTTAGAAGTTGGTCAACTTTTTAACCATAATTGATTTTGTACAAAATCCAGTTCGACATGGACTCCTTATGCGTAGAGTTTCCAGAACAAGTTAGTTTACAAAACTTGGTTCATCCTGATCCGATCTTAATTATTTAATAAGTGCAGTTAGTTTCCACTGGATTCCTTGGAAGTTTTCCGAGTTATAGCTTGAATATTTTTTTCATGTGGAAAACTTTTGAACCAGTTCCAGTTCAAAAAAAAAAAAGTTAAGATTTTGGAATAGGTTGGTTTCTGTCCTAACTCATTTTGTTTAACTTGATAATCTCCATGGAAGACACGTATGTATGTAGGTTGGTTCTCTCCATGGGTATTGGTTGATTGATTTATTTTTTCTTCATGTTTTTTGGTTAATGTTGACTTGATGTCTTCGTCATGCCACAATTCTGGGAAGAGTTTAAGAAACTAAAGCTGTCTGTCTCTTTGCCAGTTCTTGTAGCTAGTTTTGCATCTCTAGAAAGTGAATTGCAGTGGCGTATAAGCTTTTATTTAAAAGGTAACAGTGTTGGATATGGCAACTAAATGCAGAAACTGACATTGGAAGTGAAGCAAATGACTTAACTTAGAGATACCAATGCAGAAAAGGTAACAGTGTAAGATTGTATCAACTTTCGATATCTTCATTGATCACCAAGGGTTCGTATATATACATCACAAGGGAGAATATTTACCCTAATATATGAGTATATTCTATGTGCATATTATGGGAACTGAATAACTGACAAGATATTCTATATCTTGTCTAATACCCTCCCGCAGTCCCATCATGAGGAGCTCGAACGGTGAGACTGGATCGAAAGTCGGAGAATAGTTGTAATGACAACCCTTTGGTGAAGATATCAGCGTACTGTAGGTGTGTTGGAACGTGTATAACTCGAATCTGTCCTAACACCACCTTTTCCCGAACGAAGTGAATGTCTATCTCGATATGTTTGGTACGTTAGTGTTGTACCGGGTTAGAGGACATATAAACCACAGATATATTGTCGCAGTAGACCAATGTAGCCTTGGCGAGTGGTTGCTTGAGCTCGGTGAAGAGATTACGTAGCCATGTAACTTCAGCAACAACATTGGCGACCCCGCGGTACTCCGCCTCAGCGCTCGAACGTGAGATAGTGGCCTGACGCTTGGAGGACCATGAAAGTATGTTATCGCCGAGAAATACGCAATAACCGGAGGTAGAACGTCTGGTAGAAGGACATCCAGCCCAATCCGCATCCGTGTACGCAGTCAAGCTAGTGATGGGAGACTTGGTGAGCTGGATGCCGTGAGTGATAGTACCCTTGAGGTACCGGATGATTCGCTTTAAGGCTGTGAAGTCACTAAGCCGAGGATCGTGCATGAATAAACATACTTGCTGGACTGCAAAAGCGATGTCGGGGCGAGTGAATGTGAGATATTGGAGTGCACCAGCAAGGCTTCGATAGAGAGAGGGATCAGACATAGGTGGACTATCATCAGCAGCTAATTTTGACTTCGTATCGACCGGTGTGGAGCACGGTTTACACTCGGTCATTGACGCTCGGTGTATGATGTCAGCAGTGTAATTTTGTTGTTGAAGAAAGATGCCAGACTTGTTGTATTTCACGGAGATGCCAAGGAAATAATGAAGTCGTCCTAGATCCGTCATGTCAAATTCCGAGTCGAGAAAAGTGATTATCCGGCGAAGCAGTGGCGTTGAGGAAGCAGTGAGGATAATGTCGTCGACGTAGAGTAAGAGATAGGCACGTTCGGTACCTTTGGAGAAGATGAACAGTGATGGGTCGCAGATGCTTTGTCGAAAGCCAATACGACGAGCATACGAGCCAAATCGATTATACCATGCACGAGGCGATTGCTTCAGACCGTAGAGAGATCGTTTGAGGAGACATACATGTTGCGGTTTTGCTGGGTCTGCGAAACCCGGAGGCTGGTGCATGTAAATTGTTTCGTCGAGATTGCCGTGTAGAAAAGCATTTTTGACATCCAGTTGATGTAGAGGCCAGTCCTGAGCTAGAGAAACATTGAGGACAGTGCGTATAGTTGCCGGTTTGACGACCGGACTAAACGTCTCATCACAGTCGACTCCAACCTCCTGTGATTTCCCATTAGCAACAAGTCGTGCTTTGTAGCGTGAAAGGGATCCATCTGCATTGAATTTATGCCTGAATAGCCACATGGAACGCACGATGTTAGTAGACTTTGGTCGTGGAACAAGTGTCCACGTTCCACATTTGATTAAAGCATTAAATTCCTGTTTCATAGCATCGGACCAATTGTGATCTCTTGCTGCCTGAACATGAGAGAAAGGAAGTGGAGAAACAAGATCAGTATGGAGGTTAAGGCGAACAACTGGTTTGACAATATCGTGTTGAAGCCGAGTGGTCATTGTACGACTAGGAGGCTGAGCCGTAGGTCTGACCGGAGGAGGAGGAGCCAATGGAACAGAGGGCGTTGTCAAGCGTGGAATAGGAGGAGGAAGAAGAAAAGGCGAAGGTGTTGGGCTAGCTTTTTGTGAGGAAGGTTGCTCGGCTGCAAATGGAAAAGAGTGTTCAAAGAATATAACATGACGGGACAAAATTATTTTGCGAGTGTGCATGTCAAAACAACGATAGCCCTTATGGTTAGTCGGGTATCCAAGAAAAGCACATTTGGCTGAGCGAGGAGAGAGTTTGTGAGAAGCTGTAGGAAGAAGGTTAGGATAACACAAGCAACCAAATACTCGGAGATGAGAATAAGAAGGTGTTTTACCAAACAACCGAGTGTAGGGAACAGTGTTACCAATTGAGGAAGATGGAACGAGATTCAATATATGCACAGCCGAGAATAGGGCTTCTACCCAGAAATGAGGCGTCATATGGGCTTGGATGAGGAAGGTTCGAACAAGGTTGTTTATTGTCCGAAGCATTCGCTCAGCACGGCCATTCTGTTGAGAAGTATGCGGGCAAGAAAAGCAAATGGTGATGCCCTCATTGGCGAGATGAGAAAGGAATGCATGATTGGCGTATTCGCCACCATTATCGCATTGAAGAGACTTGATTTTCCTGTTAAATTGGGTGTGAACATATGCTGAAAAATGAAGAAATTTGGCATAAGTTTCAGATTTTCGTTTAAGAGGATAAACCCAAATGAAATGACTGTAATGATCAAGGAAAATCAAGTAGTATTTAGAACCGCCATGACTAAGAACAGGTGATGTCCATAAGTCAGAGTGAATAAGATCAAAAGGTTTATCGATAACAGAATGCGATGAAGAAAATGGCAAACGAGTATGTTTCCCGAGTTGACATGCATGACACAACCTTGTCATATCAACCACATTATTAGAAATAACACCAGAAGAAGCTAAATTATGAAAAGCTGAAGTTCCTAGATGACACAATCTTTGATGCCAGATTGAGTTGGATGTGAGTAAAGCAGCCGGTAGCGACGCGGAAGAGAAGGAAGGCGTCACCGAGTAGAGTGGTCCGGAGCTATTACACCTGAGAAGAGTGATCTTGGTTCGGATGTCCTTAATAGAAAAACCAAAAGGGTCAAATTCCATCGTACAACCATTATCAGTAACAAAACGTCGAACTGAAATAAGGTTTTTGATGATACTAGGACATATAAGAACATTTTGAAGTTTAAGCGAACGAGAGCCAAGGGAAGGAAGAGTACCATGTCCATACTGTTTGACAGGAACAAGAGACCCATTGCCAACAACAATGTCAGGAATAATGCTAGAATCAAATACAGAACGAAGAGTACCTGAGGAGGAGGCGATGTGATTTGTCGCGCTGGTATCCATATACCACGCCGTATCAGCCGGATCTCGTACGGACATTGCAGTGAACGCATTCGTCAAGGCTTGGGGAATGGTGGAAGAAGAACCCGCTACCGAACCAGCATCATGAATCTAGTGTGCTTCCTGAGGCGTACGCGGCTGATATGGAGACCCGAGGATGCTAGGTGACTGAGATAAGGGAGCTTGCGGATAGTATGAAGGAGGTGGTGCCGGATAGTAGTTCGTGGGAGGTGGATACATACCCGGGTGACCATATGCGTATGGCATTGACCATGGTTGTGAAGGGTAATTCCACTGAGACGAAGAACGGTTCCAGTTGTTGCGGCCCCGACCCTTATTGTTGTTACGGCCTCGACCACCTCGGCCACGACTGTTGTTGTTGTTGTAGCCACGACTGTTGTTGTTGTTGTAGCCATGGTTGTCGTTGGTCTCTGTTGTGGTGTAGAGAACATTGGGAGATGATGTATTGTCGGCTACAGTCACAGATGGTTTAACCTGTTTGTTCAGACGGTCTTCCTCCATCTGAAGCATAGAACGGGCAATTGCGAAAGTGGGGAATGGAGATTTGTATCGCAGCACGTTCAGGATGTTGTCGAATTTGTCACTGAGCCCATTAAGCATATACATGACCAGTGTGCGCTCCGAGACAGGCGCATCAACGTTATGCAAGAGATCCGAGAGCGACTTCAGTTTGTGGCAATAGTCATGGATCGTCATGTCGCCGATGGTCAGAGTACGAAGCTCGTGATCGTATTGTAAGGCACGAGCCTCTTTGTTGTCACGAAATAGGTTTTCAAGAGAGAGCCAAAGGTCACGGGCAGAGCAGCCAGATTTGAGCACCGTGTCGAGAAGGGACTCCGATATTGTCCCGTAGATCCACATTTTAGTGAGTCCATCCTTCTCCTTCCATTGGAGAAGAGCCGCAGCATCGTCCGGAGCAGGGGAGCTACCATCAATGTGTCCGATGACGCCAAAAGTAAGGCAGTGGGTCTCGAATAATTCACGCCAAATGTCATAGTTGAGTTTGGCAAGGTCAAGGATGACCGGAATGTATGCTCGGATTTGCGAGATGCTGAAAGGCTTATCGGTAGTAGCAGGCGGCATCAAGGGATTTGCAGCCATGGCCATCGAGAAAGAAGAGAAGGTAGAGAGAGAGAGAGAGAAGAAAAAGAGAGAGAGAGACGAGAAGAAAAGGTAGGCGAAGAAGAAGGAATAGGATCGTTAGGTCTCTGATACCATGTAAGATTGTATCAACTTTCGATATCTTCATTGATCACCAAGGGTTCGTATATATACATCACAAGGGAGAATATTTACCCTAATATATGAGTATATTCTATGTGCATATTATGGGAACTGAATAACTGACAAGATATTCTATATCTTGTCTAATAAATGTTGACTTGATGTCTTCGTCATGCCACAATCCTGGGAAGAGTTTAAGAAACTAAAGCTGTCTGTCTCTTTGCCAGTTCTTGTAGCTAGTTTTGCATCTCTAGAAAGTGAATTGCAGTGGCGTATAAGCTTTTATTTAAAAGGTAACAGTGTTGGATATGGCAACTAAATGCAGAAACTGACATTGGAAGTGAAGCAAATGACTTAACTTAGAGATACCAATGTTTTTTTCTTTCTTTTTAAAGAGGTCGTACATTACAAATTTTAGCAATTTTAAATTTGATTAGAGTGGTACCATTAGGGAAGTGTTTAGTGTTTTCCCTTAAAAATGGATTGTCTTTTCAGGCCGAATTGATTAGCATAGAATGATCATGAACCAACGATTAACTGTTTTAAAGACTTGTATGTTGCCGAAACGTTGCTTATATAGTTTTATTATATTGAGCTTGCGCAACACTACCTGAAGAAGCGAAAACGTTCCTTAGTGGGGTAGTCATGTTAAAATGGGCATAAAACCTGCGGGCCTAAGAGTACCCGTTTAATTTTTTTTCGATCTTTTCCGATTTTTTATGTTTAATAAAATGAATTTTTTCCGATTTTTTATTTTATTTTTATTTTTTTTAATAAAACGACGTCGTTTATGAATTTTTTTTAAACTAAAAATTTTAAACGGGCCTAAACGTGTACCCATTTAAACCTGCGGGCTTTAAATTAAACGGACTCCAATGGATACCAAGTTAAACGGGCCTAAACGGACATGGTTTAAACGGGCCCGGGCAACCCATTATAACATCACTACTTACTGGTGACTGTCTTAAGCTTTGAAGCAGAGAGCCAGAGAGACAGAGAGAGATTAACAGAAGAGAAACATAGTATATATACTACAACAAGAATAGTCCGAGAAGAGAGTTTATTTGGCCCCAAGGCAATGGGTATTTTTCATTTTTTTCCTTTAGATTCTCCAAATATCAATGAAAGCTTTTCCATCGAGCTTACGAGAGACCAAGCGCTTGACGTACTCCTCGGAGGTGAAGCTTCTGAATAATGCAACCTTTTGCCTTTCCACTATACTTCCCAGTGGACCAATTTCTTTACCCATTCCCGTACTGTGAAACGTCGCCACAGAAAGCCTCTCTTTCTCTGAGTTCACAACCCCGCGATGCTCTATACTTGGGTATGTACCATTCGTTATGATCTACGTTGATAACTCATAGTTAATAACCATTTTGCAGTGCTATACAAATACAATTCACTCTCTCTCTCTCTTACCTCTAACATGTCTCCAATATTGACAAGGAAAGCATTTGGGAGAGGTTTGACAGAAACCCACTTACCATCTTTCTTGATTTGGAGACCTTCAACTTCATTAACCTGCAGAAGGATGGTGAGTCCTACAGCATCGGAATGCGGAGTCAGACCAATAACCTGATCTTGCTCTGGACAAGGCGGGTAGTAATTCATCCTTATGTGCTGTTTTAAGTCGTCATCAAACAAGTTTTCCATTTCCTCAGGTTTAATCTTCAGGGCTCTTGCCATTTTCGCTAATAAGATCTTAGCTATGCTTTTCACCTCGTCTGAATACGTCTCTAGTGTATATCTGAAGAAGCATAACCAAGTTTTAAATAGAGAAGACTGGTGGACTTGGTCAGAATATTTGATGCAAACCTGAAGGGAAGATGTAACTTGGAGAACAAGTGAGGCTTGCGTAATCGAACAAGTTGCATTGTGAGGTAGAACATATCTCCCCAATCAAGGTTCTGCTCCTCTGAAACTACAAATGCTTGTCCAAACCCTTCGATCTCACCAGGTTGTTGACACAGTTTCTTCTTCTCTTGCATGGGAAGGTTAAAGAAATCTTGAATCTCCGACTTAAACTTTTCCAAGAAACTTGAGTCCATTCCATGGTTTATAAGCTGTAGCCATAATTATAAAGACAAGCACAGGATAATAAATTTCAAATTTATACGGGTTGATAAACAACACTACAAGAAATGTGAGTATATATAGCGCCCAAAAAACGCTATATATTGCTATCATAGCGGTTTGTTAAACGCTCTATCTGCGGCCGTTATAATAGATTGGGACCTTTACATAGCGGTTTTTCGTTATGCTATATTTTAGATATTTACAATAGCGCTTTTTTTAATGCAATAATAAACGAAGTAATAGCGTTTAATTTTTGTTATAATATTTTTTTTTTATATTTGATAGCGTTTTATTTTTGTTATTATGTATTTTGTATATAGCAGTTTTTGTTATAGCATTTTATTTTGAATCGGTGTAATTTTTTATTCTTATATGATCTATTTTGCTAAAATGTGAAATCTGCTTCAATTTATGAAATCTGATAATATCATGAATAGAAAGTGAAACATATTTTATAACATTAACCCCAAAACATCGCTTCTAAATGGTCTGTCTTTACCATGGCAGCAACAAACTGAGTCATAGCAAGAGTAAGAGATAAATTATCCACTACACAAAGTCACAAACAAACAAAATAGTTTTAAAAAAAAGACTTTTACATGTGATGATTTCATTCGGTGACTCGAGACATAAGCCACTCCAACTTCAAGAGCCTCGCTCTGTGTCTTCTTCATCGAGGGTTAATTACTTGGAAACTCTCCTGCATCTTCAAGTGCTTTCTTAATGTCTTTCTGTTTTTGCAGAAAACATTGAATCAACTATAAGACAGATGTATATATCTTGCAACAGATAACAAGACATTCGTAAAAAGTTAGTGACAAAGACCTCGATGGAGAGAGGTGGAACAGTTGGGCCATAACGATCAAGGACTTGACCATCTTTCCCGACCAAGAACTTGGTGAAATTCCATTTGATCCTAGTTCCCAAGAAAGTAGGTTTCTTTGACTTGAGGAATTTGTAGACTGGTGCTGCTTTTTCTCCATTCACACGCACCTAACAAGGCAAATTTATACATCACAATATTAAAGACAATTACAGAGATACAAGCATCAATCAATAGAATTGGTCATTTTGATTTTTGAAGCAAGACTATTTAATACAGGCATATTGATGTCAACCTAACAACATTTCCTGAGCTGTTGTTCTTTATTTCTATAACTTTGTGATAGAAAATCCATGGCAGTGTCTGCTCTAAACCAGCGGAAGTGCTTATAGTAATTCATATCTATCATAGAAACAAATCCCAAAACGAAACACAAATTCACAGAAAGTCAGATTCTTTTGACCAATTCATAAAACCCAGATAAAAAAAATCACAACTTTTTCAAATCAAATCTCAGGCCACAACAAGTATCAGAGATTTACTATGAGAATCACAGACAAAATTACTTCATAGATTATGCTCAAATTCAGAATTTCTCAGCCCCTGATGACTCAAATTCTACGTCGAAACTCTTGTAATCGCAAACCCATCACAATGAAACCCATCAAAAGGATCAACAAGAACCCTAATCATATCAAATCATACATTAAATAATGAAACCCAAATTGGATGACTCACCCTAGGTTTCAGATCTGATTGGTAATCAAATTTCCAGTCCCTAAAATAGGGAAACGAAGGGGCACGACTTTGACCTAGAAGATCAACGCAACCCGAATCAGAACTATTGAAAAACCAATATGAATACATCGAAACTATCAAAGAATAGAAGCTTGCAAATTTGATAAGAACAAATATGCGAATTTGATAGAAGAGAACGTTTCCATTGGTAAGAACAAACCTGCAGTGACATTACCCACCGGAACCTGAGATCTGCGACGAGATTCATCTAACGAAAATCTCTTCGATAGTGAAACCCTGAACAAAAAGTGGAGAAATTGTATCATGTCTAACATAAATATGTACACAGACTCTAGGGTTTATATCTTCAAACTCTAATTTGAAAGAACAGAGAGTAAATCAAACCTCGCGACGGTGGAGAGGCGTCGGGTTTCTTCCTCGAGGCGACCAAGCTTCCCCTGGATCCGTTCACGGACATATGGCTGCTGAATCGACGGCGCGAGGGTGTCATGGAGACGTCGGAGCTTTCATTTAGGTAGAAGAGAGAGATCTTCCTAAGATGGAGTGAAAACCCTAAACGAAAAAGCTTTTTTCCCCTTTCTCTGCGTTTTTTTTATTCAATGAACTTTGTAGAGACATGATAATTTTTTCATTTTAACTTTGTCAAATTTTGACACTTGAAAATTTTAGGCGGCCTTCCTAAAAAAAATAGCGCATTTGGACCAAAAAGAAGCGGGGTTTGAAAAAATTTTAGGCGCTATAATTATGATAGCGTTTTCAAAATAAGAAACGCTATCTTTAATATCTGGCCTAATCAAACATAGCACAAACATCAAAAACGCTATCTTTTTATGCTATATATACTCAAATTTCTTGTAGTGCAAGAATAGTAAAGTTTGAGACTTGCTTGGAAAAATCCCCACTCTTTGCAAGCGAGGTCGAGCTTGTCAATCTCAGATTCCATGGAGGTTGAAGAACACAAACGATTCAGGTCGATGATTGGGAGCTCGTTTCTCAGATCAGAGTCATCGACGATCTCAGCTTTGTCTAGATCAGACCGTACATACCTTGGAGGAACCGTCGTGATCAGCTTCTCCTTCACCATCTCTTGAACAGAAGGAACTATAATGGAGTTCCACTGGATTGCTTCCTTGGCTTCCATGGCCGCTTCAAAAAGATATGCTATAATGATTTATGCGAGACAATGTTTTTTCCCCCTAAGCATATGGTGAATATTGAATACCTAAGACGTATACCAGTACTTATAAGGTTTTAGTCTTTAGATATATATCAGAAATGAAAAACATTGGCAAAAAAAAAAAAAAAAAACATTGGCACACTTTACGACTTACGAGTGTGTTTACGTAAGAAAACGATGTAAAATCTAGAAGTTTATACCATTTAGTCCAGTTTGAGAGAAGTTTAAAAGTTTTGGGATAAGGTCTCTGGATTTAGCATATGGACATGGACGACCGAACTCCTTTTTTGTCGTTATTCCATTTTCTTTAATAAACTTCATTATCTGGGTTCAGGTTTCAGAAAATTTGTGTAATACTGTAGATGCTAATTTTTTTTGGTTAAAAGCTCCTAGCTTCCTTTGTCATTAACAAAAAAAAACAAATCCTAGTTCATTCACTACAAAAAAGTATATGCGAAACCGACAGAATTCCTGACGGAATTAAATCCGTCAATAAAAACCGACACAATACCAACAGATTTTTGACGGATATATCGGTTGGTGTGATTCTGTCAGTTATCAGAGATTAATATATCCGTTGTCAACCATGATATAGATGTTGATGTAGCTGTTATGTGATTTGATATAACTGACGCAATGGCTATTTCCGTTTGTAATCCGTTGATATATTTCTCTATAAATACACTTCCTCATTATTTACATTTCACAAATATCTGTTTTTCTTTCTCTAAAATCGTCTTATATAAATTGTCTTCTTTAATTTATTTTAGATCGTGGATGGACAGACCGATGGTGGATCTAACGACGAACTTATTGGTTAAGCCTTATTCACGTGGTATTACGGAATTCATGTCGTTAGCATGTAGTTAATGATAAACGCAAAAAATAAGTAAGTTAAAATGTCAATGTTTTAATTTCTGGAATATTATGAATGTTAGAATTGAGGAAGTATGAAATCACTTTTTTTTTGAATATATGTTAAATTTATCCAAAAAAACAAAAATCCTTTTTTACAAACGATTGCTACTTATTTTGAAATCAAAGAGTGAACTTATGACATTTTAGAGCTATGTAGAGTTGTGAGACACTTGGAACTGAAACCAAGTCTGCATTGCTCCTGTAAGTTGAGTTACTCCCATCATCTGAAGAGAGGTGAGTCGATTTCGGATGATCTTATCGATTGTTTTGATTACGACGGCTGACGACAGATGCTTTCCTCCATGTTTTCGTTCATTTCTTTCTCTCCAAAGCGTGTGTATCGAAGCTTGGAAAAGATAGCGACACAGAAACAGTCTAGTCTTGCCGATGGAAGGATCCACCAAAGCTTCAAGAATCTGATTCCAATTTGTTGTATAACCAGTTCCAAAGATCCCTTGTGCTAGGCTTTTCCACACCTTCTCACTGTATACACACTGAAAGTAGAAGTGGTCTCTTGTTTCAATATGTGAGCAGCATAGAAGACAAGTTGGGTCCAAATTTAGACTCCACCGAATCATTCCTTCCCCTGTCGAGATTCTATTTAGCGTGGCCAGCCATGTTGCAACAGAAAATTTTGGTGTTGAATAAGAAAACCAGATTCCTTTTGTCCATGAAACTCGCGGCTGAGTGATGCGGGTAAGCCTCCATGTTTCCCTCGAGCTAAAAGAGGAGGTGAACTTGTCATTTTTTTGTTTTCCAAAGTCTGGTATCTTCCTCATCGTTCAGCCCTTTTTCTCTTAGCATTTGTAGTTCCGATTCTATTTTATTTAGACATTCCATCCCGTGTCTTCTCCTTCTCCTATTTCTGCAAGCTTGTTCCACTGTTGCATTAATTTTTATTCCCATGTCTATACAACCACGTTCTCCTGTTTGATCAATAAGTCTTCCAAGTGGTGACCAATTGTCAAACCAGAAAGATGTGTTGGCACCACTTTGAACTTCCACCTTTGTTAGACCCTTTGCAATTCCTCTGTACTTAAGTAACTTACGCCACATCCAAGAGCCTAGAGATGTTTTTCCACTTACTGACCAGAAGGAAGCTTTCCGTATGAGGTGACGATGAATCCACCTTACCCATAATGATTGCGGTTCAGACAATATCTTCCAAATTAATTTCAAGCAGCTCACATTGTTAACTTCCGTAATAGACCTCAACCCTCAACCCAAGCCCCCTTCATCTCTCGGTTTGGATACATCTTTCCAAGAAATTTTCGCCTTCCTTTTGTTCAATGTCGGGCCTGACCAAAGGAACATTGCACACAATTGATCTATCTCCTTGATACAAGCTTTTGGGAGCCTAAACGCTGACATCCAGAAGTTTGTAAGGCTATGAATGACGAAGCTAATGAGTTGTAGACGACCGGCAAACGATAATTGTCTAACTGTCCACGAGGTAATTCTAGCTCTTATCTTTCAAGCAGGGGTGTGTAGTAATTCACACTCATCCTCTTTGTCATCAGTGGTAGTCCCAGGTATCGTACCGGTAACTCTCCTGTATCAAACACAAAGCTTTCCAGAATCTGATCCTTATCCCCCTCCAATATACCAGCCATGTAGATGATTGATTTTTCCATGTTTATGAGTAATCTAGATATTTTCTCAAATCTTTTAAATATGCCCAGAATTCCTTCTATCAATTGTTTTTTCCCATCAGCAAAAATAAGCAAATCGTCTGCAAAACAAAGATGTGTGATTTGCAAATCTTGACAGTAAGGATGATACCCGAATTTTCTATCTCTTGCTGCTTTATCCAACATCTTCGACAACACTTGCATACAAATCACAAAGAGGTATGGAGATAGAGAACACCCTTGACGAAAACCTCTTTCACTCTTAAAATATCCTGCCAGCTCTCCATTTACTTGAACTGAAAAACTTGCCAGAGTGATACATCTTTGTATCCATAAGATGAACTTTTCAGGGACTTTCAAGGCTGAGAGGATATTTAGTAAGAAGGACCATTGTACCGAGTCAAACGCTTTTGAGATATCTATCTTCATGGCACACCTCGGAGAGACGCTTTCCTTGTGATAGCTCTTTACCAGCTCCGATGCGAGCAACACACTTTCCATCACTAGCCTACCTTTCACAAAAGCTGATTGGTTCGGAGAGATAAACTTAGGCAGCAATTGTTTTAGACGGTTGGCTATGATTTTTGAAATCACCTTATAGATAACTTTGCGGCACGATATAGGTCTATAATCCTTTATGTGTTTTGCCTCGTCCTTTTTTGGTATAAGAGCAAGTATGGTGGCGTTTACTCATGTTGGAAGAAACCCCTTATCAAAAAAGGATTGAACCGCTATAACAAACTCCTTTCCCACAATTGTCCAAGAAGCTTTGTAGAATTCACAAGTAAAACCATCTGGACCTGGACACTTGTTGCTAGCCATAGCGAGAAGAACCTTCTTCACTTCCTCTTCTGTTACCGTTTGCGTGAGCATATCCTTATCACTCTGCTCACATTCGAATCCCAACATCTGATGCAACTCCTCATATGATATATGTTCAACATCGTCCATTTTGTAAGAAAGAAAGTTCTGAAAATAATCAACTGCTTCCTTCTTAAGATCTTCTTATTTCTGCGAATGAACCATCGTCGCGTTGCAATTCACAAATGGAGTTTCTGGTTTTCCTCACTGTTGCCACCTGATAAAACTACTTATTGTTCCCATCCCCTACTTTAAGCCAATGTAGCTTAGACTTTTGACTAATTACCTTCTCTTCAATATCCGATAGTAATCTCCATCGATCATATGCCAAACCTTCTTCCCAAACTTTATTTTGTGATGGATTTGCTGACATTCGCAGAGAGTGTCGTAGGCATCTTTCGTCTTTTTTGCTATTCCTTTTATTTTTTCCTTACTCAGTTCCCGAAGTAAAGGTTTGATAGCCTTGAGCTTCTTTGAAAATCTATATAGGGCTGATGTTGAGTTGTAAATCACCTCTGTTTCTTTCCAAGCCGAATCCACCAAAGGAATAAATTCTGGTAACTCTGAGACCACGTTTGTGAATTTGAATGGGCGTTTTGGTTTTGTTGGCTCAGATTGAATACAGATTCGGCATCGTAAATGATCTGAACATCCTCCCGACTCAAAAACGCAGTATGCTTCCGGATAGCTTGTCACCCAAGCCTGATTCATCAGAGTACGGTCAAGTTTCTTGCAGATGATACCCCTCCCGCTTGTTACACCAAGTTAATCGCGGGCCATGGTAGGACATATCCATAAACGAGCAATATCTAATAATCTTCTGAAAGTCTCTCATGCCCGGAGGTATTGTCTGTGAATTATTAAATCCGAATGCTCATCTGCTGCCACTATCTCATTAAAATCACCTATGAAATCACTTATATCAAACATTACCATGATATATAGGATATCACATAGACTAGCTAACCTCAAATGGCCACTAATGATTTGAAGTCATGTGAATCACACTTCTTTTGAATTATGATTGAAACCGGGTTTCACCAGTTGCAGCTCTTACTTTCCGCAACAATTTTTTTTTTTAGTTTATTTGGAAACAAATAAATATGGAACATTTTTCTTCTGCACCATATCGAATATTACACAAAAAAACATTTGGTTTAGTTTCGACTGTTTATGTACATAAATATCTGTTATGTTCTAAAATATTCAAGGTTTGACTATTGCAGAAAATTCTGGAAGAGCAAGAGAAACTGCATGCAGCAAAACATATCTGGATTATGCGGACACAGGAAGAAGCTTCAAGTCATTGGAATGAGACTTTCGGACATTTGGATGATCCAAATTCTTAGAAGTACTGTTTCACTTTCTCTACTGGATTCTTGATTGAAATTTTTACTTCCAAGAATTTCGATTTCTGCTAGAGATCTGCATCATTTTTCTGCCGGATAGAAAAAAGCTTTTGTCATCGGTTACCATGAACATTTTGAGGTAGGTTAAGTTATGCCTCAGTTGTTAGGAAATAAACTCGAATTTCTTCGAAAAACCAGAAATATGGGACCGAAGAAAATGCACACAAATTTGTTAACGGAGTTCGGTCAATCGTGCCTACGTCTCCGGACCTGCTACAGATCTTTATATTAATCACCGGGAAATTACAACTCTCTCAACTCACACCCAAAACCCGAACACACTCAAGAAATTATGCTAAATTTTCTTACAAAGAAAAATCTCTCTCTTTTTTTTCTTCTTCTCTCTTTCTCTTTTCTTGTTCTTCTTTGTTATGGGATGATTTACAACAATGAGAATCACTCTCTATTTTTAGGAAACCTTGGTGTGAGTTAGGTGAACTATCTTAACCACTTAGCCACCATTTCAATAGTTGTGCCAAGCCACCATTTCAATAGTTGGGCAAGCCACCATTTGAATAGTTGGGCAAGCCACCATTTCAATAGTAAGCCAACAATCTCCCACTTGAAGACTGATTTCAATCTGTCTTCACACCTCGATCAATGTAGCAGGTCTTCCGTGCTTATTACTCTAACAAGCCAACCGAGGTTACACATAACCTCAACTTATCATACGGCACGACCTTTGTTAACATGTCTGCCGGATTCTTACTTCCTGGGATCTTCTCAAGCACGAATACTTCATGTTCTAAAGCCGATCTGATGAAATGATATCGACGTTGTATGTGCTTCGTCCGAGCATGGTAAACTGGATTCTTTCCCAAGTCAATGGCACTCTTACTGTCACAGTACAATACACTTTTCTCTTGGTCATGGCCTAGCTCTTCTAGGAATGACTGTAACCACATCATCTCCTTTGTTGCCTCTGTCACCGCAACATACTCCGCTTCACAGCTTGATAGAGCTACAATCTTATGCAACTTTGAAACCCAACAAATTGTAGTACCACCAAAAGTGTAAACATACCCGGATGTACTCTTCGTACTGTCAATATCTCCTCCATTGTAAGAATCAACATATCCCTGCAATCCAATCTCTGACTTCTTGGAGCATAGCGATAAACTTGGATTTCCCTTCAGATACCTTAAAATCCACTTAACAGCTTCCCAATGTTCCTTTCCAGGATTGTTCATAAACCTGCTAACGACTCCCACTGCATGTGCAATATCTGGCCTTGTACATACCATCGCGTAAATCACGCTGCCAAAAGCAGAAGCATATGGAAATCTATCCATATATGCCATCTCGTCTTCAGTCACTGGAGACTGATCTTTGAATAACCGAAAATGACTTTTCAGAGGAGTACTAACTGGCTTCACGTCATCCATATTAAATCTCTTGAAGACTTTCTTCACATACTCCTCTTGCGATAACTTAAGACCTTCCTTGCTTCTACTAATTCTCATCCCAAGAATTTGTTTTGCTTCTCCTAGGTCTTTCATCGCAAACTCTTCCGAGAGTTTCACCTTCAAGTTATTGACCTCATCCAAATCTGCTCCCACTATCAGCATGTCATCAACATACACGAGCAATTTCAAGTAGGACTCTTCAAGCCTCTTGAAATCAAAACAGTGGTCAGCTTCACACCTCAAGAAACCGGCCCCTTTTATAAAGCTGTCAAACCTCTTATACCACTGTCTTGGAGCTTGTTTTAAGCCATACAAACTGCTTTTAATCTTGCATACCAGACTTTCTTTCCCTTTGACTTCAAATCCTTCTGGTTGCTTCATGTAAATTTCTTCATCCAAATCACCGTGAAGAAATGCTGTTTTCACATCCATCTGTTGAAGATGTAGATTTTCCTTTGCTACCAGCCCAAGAACAGTTCGGATTGTCACCAACTTCACTACAGGAGAAAATATCTCTGTGTAGTCTATGCCTTCTTTTTGTTGGAATCCCTTCACAACAAGCCTTGCTTTATAACGCTTGCTTCCATCATGTTCTTCTTTTATCCGGTAGACCCACTTGTTATGCAATGCCTTTTTCTCCCTAGGCAATACTTCTAACTCCCACGTGTGATTGGACATCAACGATTCCATCTCATCGTTCATTGCAAGCTTCCACTTAATCGATTCATCAACTTGCATTGCCTCTTCATAACATTCAGGCTCGCCTCTATCTGTGAGCAGAATATAGTTTAGTGATGGAGAAAATCTTACAGGTTTCTTGATGGTTCTATTTGACCTTCGTAACTCTGTGACTGGCGTATGTGGGATCACTTCAGAATCTTCATTCTCACCTGCCTCACTATTCTCCTCTTGAGAATTTTGCTCTTCTGATGTTGTTGTATCCTCCTGCAACTCTGGTGCCAAGATCTCTCCCAAATCAACAGCTCTAGGCTCCATCTTTCCCGAGCTTTCTTTTAGCTTATCCTTGTACAACGCTTCTTCGTTGAACACAAAATTCCTGCTGCGGATGATCTTCCGATTTTCATCATCTCAAAACCGATAACCGAACTTTGTGTCACCATAAACCAATGAAGTAACACCTCTTCGATTTTGCATCAAGTTTACTTCTTACATCATCATCAATGTGAACATAAGCTAAGTAACCAAATATTTTAAGATAAGAAAGGTTTACTTTCTTTCCGCTCCACACCTCTTCAGGGATCTTGAATCCCAACGGAACAAACGGTCCTCTGTTTATTAAGAAGGCTGCGGTATTGATTGCATCCGCCCAAAACATCTTGGGAATCCGAAGTGCAGTCTCATGCTTCTTGCACGTTCATTCAAGGTTCTGTTCATCCTTTCAGCTACTCCATTTTGTTGAGGCGTTCCAGGAATAGTGTTCACCATCTTGATCCCATTATCAGCGCAATATCTTTTAAACTCCGCGCTGATGTACTCTCCGCCATTATCAGACCTTAGGCACTTCAACTTGAGATTCGTATCAATCTCAACCATGGCTTTCCATCTTTTGAAAACCGAGAACACTTCATGTTTGTTCTTCATGAAGTAAACCCACACTTTCCTTGTGCAGTCATCAATAAAGGTCACATAGTAATATGAACCTCCTAGCGATGCGACAGGAGCGGGTCCCCACACATCAGTGTGCACCAACTCCAACTTCTCAGGTTTGGGCTCTCTTCCATCTTTTGAGAAACTAACCCGTTTCTGCTTTCCAAGGATACAACTTTCACACATCTGATGATCCACCGTCTTCAGATCTGGAAACACGCCATTTGCCGCCAAAAGTTTCAATCCTTTCTCACTCATGTGCCCCAACCTACAATGCCACAACTTAGTCTGTTTCGCATTTTCGACAACCGCAATTGTATCTTCATGACTCATCGCCATATAAAGAGTACCTCTTTTATGACCTCTAGCAACCACCATGGAACCTTTCTTCACACTCCATGCTCCACCACCAAAATTGACATTGTGCCCCGCATCATCAAGTTGACCTACTGAGATAAGATTTCTCATCAACTTTGGCACATGTCTAACCTTTAAGATCTTCCATACACGACCATCTGCCAACTATGTCCAAAGGTAAACCATCAGCTAGATATACCTTCCCATAATTTCCAGAAACATAGTTCTCCATTATGTTGTGGTGTGGTGTCGTGTGAAATGATGCTACAGAGTCCAGAACCCAAGACTCGATCGGGCTATCAACATAGGAGATCGACGCTTCGACCGTGTTTACAGCCGCATCATGAGCTTCACTTTTTCTTGGAGAATCAGCAGATACCACTAATGTATCACCAATTTCATGTGTGACTGCATTGGCTCCGGCTCCCTTGTTGCCTTCCTTCTTTGAAATTGCCCAGCAATTCTTTCTTATGTGTCCCGTCTTTCCACAGTTCCAACATTCAGTAGGCTGCTTGGACTGACTTCTTCCATTTCTTGACTTCGCCCTGCCATGGTTCTGGTTGTTTCTGTCTTGGCTCCTGTCTCTGTTTTCCAAGTTGAAAGCAGAGCTCGTTGAAGCTTCACCAGAGTCGATCCTACGAACTTCTTCAGAAAGGATACAATCTCGAACACCATTAAACTTAAGTTTATGATTTCCCACAGAATTACTAACCGCAACCCTCATTGGTTCCCAATTATTTGGCAGAGATGCCAACAAAATCAATGCCCGCACTTCATCTTAGAACTTGATTTCAACGGACAATAATTGGTTGACAATCGTGTTGAATTCATTCACGTGTGCTGCAACATGACCACCTTCTTCCATCTTTAAATGAAAAAGTTTCTTCATGAGAAATACCTTGTTATTTTCTGAAGGTTTTTCATACATATCCGAGAGAACTTTCATGAGCCCTTCCGTGGTCTTCTCCTTCGCAACGTTGTGAGCGACGTTCTTCGATAGTGTTAACCTGATAACACCAAGAACTTGTCTGTCAAGGAGCTCCCACTCATCCTGATCCATCTTCTCAGGCTTCTTGCTCAGTGGTTGATGAAGCTTTCTTCCGTGCAGATAATCTTCAATTTGCATTCTCCAGAATGCATAATCTGTACCGTCAAATTTTTCGATACCGTGCGCCGAACCATCTTCGCCTCCCATCGTTTCTGATTATCTTTTGCGAACCGTTGTGTATTAAAACACCTCCGTCGACAAACCGATGTCACCGCAAAAAACTTGACCGAGATTACTGTAACCCCGTGCTCTGATACCAGTTGTTAGATAATAAACTCGAATTTCCTCGAAAAACCAGAAATATGGGACCGAAGAAAATGCACACAAATTTGTTAACGGAGTTCGACCAATCGTGCCTACGTCTTTGGACCTTCTACAGATCTTTATATTGATCACCGGAAAATTATAACTCTCTCAACTCACACCCAAAACCCGAACACACTCAAGAAAATTATGCTAAATTGTCTTACAAAAAAAAATCTCTCTCTTTTTTTCTTCTTCTCTCTTTCTCTCTTCTTGTTCTTCTTTGTTTTGGGATGATTTACAACAATGAGAATCACTCTCTATTTATAGGAAACCTTAGTGTGAGTTAAGTGAACTATCTTAATCACTTAGCCACCATTTCAATAGTTGTGCGAAGCCACCATTTGAATAGTTGGGCAAGCCACCATTTCAATAGTAAGCCAACATCAGTCCCCTGAGAAGCGCACCCAGAAAGATGGAGGGATGTTCAGAGATCATTTATTGGACCATGATGTATTTGGTTGATTGGTAACAACAGAAATACGTACCAATGTTCTTTCCTTTTGAAAAAGGTCGTACATTACAAAGTTTAGCAATTTTTATATATGATCAGAGTGGTTCCACTAGGCCAAGGAGTTTACTGCAAGTGTTTATTGTTTTCCCTTTGAAAGGATTGTCTTTTGAGGCCGAACAGATTAGCTTAGAATGATGATGCACCAAAGACTCTTGTATGTTGCCAAAACGTTGCTTTTATAGTTTTATTAGATTGAGCTTTGCACAACACTACATGAAGAAGCGAGAGGGAGAGAGATTAACAGAGGAGAAACATAGTATACATAATTGTAAGATCTCAACTCGGTCTATCCAAAGATAGAAAGAGTTTTAGGGTTTGTGAATTAGGGATTCTAAAAGAAGGATTAATGAACGCGGTGAGAGTTAGGAAATTAGGGTTTGTAAGCCGGTGTTTCCGAGATAGAAGCCGGTAAAGAATAGTTATGAAGTCGCCGGAGAGTTTTAGGTTAAATCTGCTTCTAAAGTCTCTCAGGCTCAAAGTATTTAGAAAAGCGTATCCTTTCATTGATTCATAAGGTTCCCTTATATAGGGTTACAAGTCGGTCTAAAATAAAAGGAAAAATAAGAGATATCTACGAATATTTCCTAATATCCCGATTCTACCGAGATATGGAATATTTCCATATTATCGATGTCGGCGAGCCGCCTTGGTCTTCTTGATCGAACACCTTCCAAAACCCTAATGTAAGCCGGTTGCTCCAAGTCCAGTTTAACCTAAGTTTTACCGTCTTGGGCCTTTTACCGACTTTCCATTGCTGGGCCGACCTATACTCATGAATAGGCCTTTTTAGGAAAGTGCTAAACTTGACTCCAACAATAAGCCCCCCCCCCCCAGTATGGCGACTTTCATTCAAGTCGTCAATGCGAAGGGTTAACTTACGGTTTTAAGAGATGAGTTTGTAGGCCCATTAGTCGACGAGCTATGCTCTTCTAGGTCCATCGTGCTTAGCCTAGATCCGTACTTTATAGGGGCTTTTTCGGCTTGGTTCAGGACGAACGCAATTTTCATGGTTAGGTTCAATCTGATGGAGACCAATGGTTGAACCGAAATTGATTTCTGGTTCGATTTATCGGTTTGATGCGAGATACGAAGCGTCGCCTAGGTAATTATTACCTCGATTCTTACGCCGTCATTTTCATTATAAAAGGACCCCTCCCACTCTTCACTTCTTCATTTTTGCGTGGTGTGAAGAAGCTTAAAGGTAATTTATTCTCTCTAGCCTTTTTATTTTCCGGCCATCTCTCCGTCGCTGCTCCGCCTTAGATCTTTTAGGTTGTTAGATCAAATCCTGTTTATCATTCGTGTTCTTCGTCTGTTCTTCGACAAACCATGTCTTTGATCCGTTGCTCGACGATCAAAGACAAGGAAGTTGTTACTGTTTCGTCCGCAGAAGATTCGTCAAGTCGTCATCCTTCGCCTTCTGCTGCCACGTCTTCGAGCACGTCGTCCGACTTGAGGAATCACCCTGTACATTTTGAGTTAGAAGAACTTCGGCGACGTCGTGAGCTATCGCGTCAAACCGATGCTGCCGAAAACTCTGGCCGTGAAGACTTCGTCATTCCACAGCTACGGGATTCGGATGGTGATGATGACGACATCGATCAAGATGGTTCTGACGGGAACATCCCTTCTCCTGTATTCTCCGGTGATTCTAAGGAAATATTTGGGAACGTCTCGGGGACCCGGTCTACCGCGGAGACGGTTAGATCTATGTTTCGAGATTGCGGAGCAGATCCGAGAATCAAAGTCGTCATCCCTTTTCCGTTAGACCGACCATGGACGCCTCCGCCGGGATACATGACTCTTTATGAGTCCTACTTCATCAATACCGACACTGGTGGTTGTCGTTGTTGGTTCCCGTTGCCTGATTTGCTGATTTCGTACTGCCATCGTCGCGAAATCGCCATTTCTAAGCTTTCAGCCGTTGCCGTTCGTCATATGGTTGGTCTCCTAGTCTTGGGGGCCGAAGCCGGTATCACTATAACTGCACAAATCTTTGAGGAGATGACGTCGATCAACCGCATGAAGGCTACTAGCCCAGGGTGCTTCGCGGTTAAATTCAAAAGCGGCAACCGCATTCTGACGGATGCGCCCAAGAAGATTAACAACTGGCAGAGATCTTATTTTTTTGTCGAAATATCTTCCTTAGTCGTTCCTGATGAACATAGGGAGCTAATCAGGACGTCTTGGAATACTGATTACGGTAGATATCGTCCCAATTTTTCTATTCTTTGATCATGATAATTTACTTAATTGCTTTTTGCCTTTGCAGTGGACCATCCCTTTCTGAAGCCGTATCCCGACAACTATTTCCCTATCCTCTTGGAGATTCAAGCCCTTGGTTTGCATAAGTGGAAAGACCTCACTCGTGAACGCATCAACAAGTCGATTCCGCGGATTTCCGAAGGTTCGACCACCGTCTTTGTGATAGGCGTACTTTGCCAGTTTTCTGATTTCTCTCTTTTTCTTATAGGAAAGTGGGATACCGCAGAAAAGGTTACTCCTGATCAACTTGTGAAGCCAAAGAAGATGGGCAAGGTGAAGAGGATCGAATCAGTGGACTATTCGCAGAAGATATCTTCCAAGTCTTCCTCGTCTGTTGGGCCGTCATTAAAAGAACACGATACACCCACACTTCCTGAAAGTGGTAATCGCTCTGCTGTGGAGACTCCTCAAGTCTTATCGGCCGCTGAACCAAACGCGGCTCGGGCTCCTGGTCTTCCGCCTAAGGCTCCGTCCCGAAAGAGGACTGCTGAAGAGAAGCTGGAGCAGGAGAGGGCAGCGAAAAGAGCTGCGAAGGCGGTCGCGACTCCTCATGAGGCGTCAGCCGAGAAGACGGCTGCCGCGAAACCGGCTAGTGCTAAAGATCCGTGGCAGCGATGTTACAGAATTGAGGGGGATGTCGCTGATTCTTCCGGCAACACAAAGCCCTTTTCCGCCATAAAGGAGATTGTTCTGGTCAAGCCGCGAAGACAACTAAAGGAGGGTGAGGTCCGTCCGTCAATTCACAACTTTGCTTACCAATACGCGAGTGACGTTCCGCTTATTGATAATCCTCGAGCGTGCTTCGAGCTGCTAACTTGCGTTCGTGGGAATGAATCGGATTGGCCGGTTCTGCGGGAGTTGCCCCACTCTGATGCCATCCTTAAGTTGAAACATGCTGAGGCGTCGGTTAGTTTCTTTGGTAGACCTCTCCCCATTTTTTTTACCTTATGCCTTTGTTAATAAGAGATTGTATTTACAGATGATCGCTGCGTCAAACCGTGTTGCTCTTGAAGCTCAGCGATGAAGGCATTCCGATCCCCAAACCAGTTCTGGATCAAGTTGCGATTGATGAAGCCGCTGCTGACGCCAAGTTTGAAAGCCTGAATGTCGTAACCAAGGAGGAGCTGACTTTTGTTCTCTCACCGCTTCGCCATCCCCTTCTGAACCTTTCTCGTGACTCACCGCCTCGTACTCCAAGAGGTGTGAACGAATTTGGCACTAATCATGGTGTGATTCCAGAGGGGGTGCCTGATAATTTGGTCAAGTCGGTTGGTCTAGAAGTGGCGGCTTTAAGTGGTGGTGCGGATGTTGACGGGCCTGGAAAGTCGGCTGAGGCGGAATAGGCCATCATTCCCTTTTGTTTTATTTCTTTTGGTTCTGTAATTTGTTTTCACTTTATGACTCTATTTAAGTTTAAGTTTGCTCTCGATAGCGATTTTGAATCAGTATCTTCTTCTTGCAAAACTTAACTAAAGCCGTACCAATCCTTGTCTAAGTTTGTTCTTGGACAATTCTTTAGACAGTTTGAACGCTTTATTAGATAAGCACAGTGCTGACGATTTAGTGAATTTCGTCGCAAACCGAAATGTGATTAAGTCGTACTACTGTATTTAAACTTGTAGCGACTTTCATCACCAAGTCGTGCTATTGTATTAGAACAAGTAGCGACTTCTATCACCAAGTCGTGCTATTGCATTAAAACTAT
The DNA here is from genome assembly GCA_030180135.1 of Orychophragmus violaceus. Lineage (NCBI taxonomy): Eukaryota > Viridiplantae > Streptophyta > Magnoliopsida > Brassicales > Brassicaceae > Orychophragmus > Orychophragmus violaceus. The sequence goes on along the minus strand of CM058239.1, from coordinate 10,526,327 downwards.
TCTTGATAATTTCAAACAAGTAGCGACTTTATAATGTTGTTTTGCCCTAAGGCGGTTTGCGAGTCTTATAATTTGCTCGGCTTTATTCCAAGGGTGAGAGAATGTGCGAGTTCTTTTGCTCGGCTTATTTGTTATCTCCTACCGCAAAGAATTTGCGGGACGGATCCCGGCTTTTCCTTACCACGATGTGCACCTCGTGTGCAAGGAAGACCATGCCCCTGGCCAGGAGGCATGATGCTAATGATGCGAGTCATTTGCTCGTCTTTCTGTGAGTTTAAAACTCGGTTTTTTGCGAGTTAATACTCGACTTTCGCCTGAGTTGATACTCGGCTTTTTGCGAGTTGATACTCGGCTTTTTGCGAGTTGATACTCGGCTTTTTGCGAGTTGATACTCGACTTTTTGCGAGTTGATACTCGGCTTTTTGCGAGTTGATACTCGGCTTGTTGCGAGTTGATACTCGGCTTGTTGCGAGTTGATACTCGGCTTGTTGCGAGTTGATACTCGGCTTGTTGCGAGTTGATACTCGGCTTGTTGCGAGTTGATACTCGGCTTGTTGCGAGTTGATACTCGGCTTGTTGCGAGTTGATACTCGGCTTGGTTAGTATCATCAAATATTTGAATACTAAAGAGATTTTACCTGATTTTTGGCTTTGCCTGACTTCCAAGACGTTAAATTATCTGAAAAATAAGGATTTTATTAGGTTTGTGACTGTGCCGGTAAAGGCTGCCTACGTATCTCCCGAGGAAGAATCAAGTCACTCGTAGTTCATAGTACATAATCTTTTTTTTTTTTTTCTTTTTTTTTTTTTTTTGGCGCCTTGCTGTCTTAGTGGTACTCCTTCAGGCTTGCCGAGTTCCAGGATCGAGGTAAAGCCTTGCCTTTCATTGACTCAAGCTCGTAGACTCCCGGTTTGACGACTTTTGTGACTTTGTAGGGTCCTTCCCATTTCACCCCAAGTTTCCCTGCTCTCCACTCCTTGGTGTTTTCGTATACTTTGCGGAGGACGAAGTCACCGACTTGAAAATGGCGTTCCTTGACTTTCTGATTGTAGTACCGATCTGCGAGCTGTTGGTAGTTTTGAATTCTTAGTAGGGCTCGATCCCGTCCTTCCTCTAGAGTGTCAAGGGCTTGGATTAGCATCTTTTCATTGATATCGGTATGGTGCGGCATGAGAGAGCGGCGGAGAGTGTAAATGTTAGCTTCTGCCGGTACCATTGCTTCTACGCCAAAGGCTAAGGAAAATGGGGTGGCTCCTGTTGCGCTGCGGGGTGTCGTTCTATGCGACCAGAGGACTCCGTCTAACTCATCTGCCCAAACTCCTTTTTTGCTTTCAAGGCGTTTTTTGATGCCGGCAATGATGGTTTTATTTGTAGCTTCGGCTTGGCCATTCCCCTGAGGATACCTTGGTGTCGACTTGCTAAGGCGTATATCCCACTTCTTGCAGAATCCTTCGAATACTTTCGAGATGAATTGTGATCCGTTATCTGTGACGATCTCATAAGGTAGCCCAAAACGACATATTATATATTTCCAGACGAAATTTTGAACCTGGACATCGTGGATGGCGACGTAAGCCTTGGCCTCTACCCACTTTGTGAAGAAGTCGGTCATAATGAGCAAAAAAACGTCTTTGATTGGATAATGGTAACGGTCCAACGATGTCCATTGCCCATCTCATGAATGGGTAAGCCGCGGTTGACGTTGTGAGTAGCTCTGTAGGTCGATGTATGAATGGCGCATGTCGCTGACACTTTTCACACTTGTTAGAATAGTTCTCGCAATCGGTTATCATAGTCGGCCAATAGTGACCATTCAACTTGATTTTGAGGGCGAGAGACCTGCCTCCGGAGTGGTTTCCGCATGCTCCAGAGTGCGTTTCTTCGAGAACCCGACTTACTTCATCTCCGTTTATGCATCTGAGGAGGATCTTGTTAGCAGAATACTTGTAGAGGATACCTTCATGTATAGTGTATCGCGCGCTTTTGACTTTAAGTCATCGTGCTTCCCATTTATCTTCTGGGAGCTTCCCTTCTGTCAGGTATGCTCTTATCGGAAGTCGCCAGTCTTTATTGTCACCGGTTAGGACAGCGATGAGGTATACGCCCTTTGCTTGAATATTGTAGCACATGTCGTCCTCATCATTCGGGATTATATCTTCAGGTTCTTCCTGATTGCTCTCGGGGGGCGGGATGCTTGGTTCGTGGATCGTTTCTACCGGGATCCGTCGACAGAGATTGGGATTAGATGCTAGCGATGCGAGCGCATCCGCCGGGGCATTCTCCTTTCTTGGTATCTGGACAATGTCGAAGAATTCGAAGGAACTGGTGAGTTCCAACGCCGTCTTTCGGTAATCCTCCATTCGTTCATTTTTAGCTTCGTAGTCGCCGTTGATCTGGTTGGCTACAAGCATGGAATCACAATGGGCCAAGAGATGTCGTACTCCGATTTCCCTGGCTAGTCTGAGACCGGCTAACAAAGCTTCGTACTCGGCTGTGTTGTTAGAAGCCGTGAAACCTAGTTTGAATGACTGCTCCAATATCTCGCCGGTTGGTGATATGAGACGTATCCCTATCCCGGCTCCTTTTTTAGATGAAGCCCCGTCAACGAACAGTTTCCAATTTTTGTCTTCTGTCTCGGTACCGACATTCAATTCAGGTGATAATTCGACAAGGAAATCAGCTATTACCTGCGACTTGGCGGTTGTCCTGTTCCTGTACTCGATGTCGTACTCACTTAACTCTATTGCCCACTTGGCTAGACGACCAGACTGCCCCGGGCTATGAAGTATCGTTCGAAGAGGTTGACTGCTTAATACGACAATCGGATGTGACTGAAAATATGGTCGCAGCTTCCGTGCCGAGATGACGACTGCGAAAGCCAGTTTTTCCATTGCAGGATACCTGGTTTCGGCTCCGTTCATTGTTTTGCTGACGTAGAAGATCGGCTTCTGTTCTCCTCGATCTTCCCGAACTAGCACGCCACTCACTGCTGTCGTTGAAACGGCGATGTAAAGCAACAATGTCTCACCATTCTCGGGTTTAGACAGTATCGGCGGGTTCGACAAGTAGTCCTTGAGTTGGATGAAGGCTTCTTGACACTTCTCGTCCCACACGAATCTTTTGTTCCCTCGTAGGAGCTCGTAAAAAGGCAGACATTTATGTTGGGAATGTCCTGAAATCTATTTGTACTTACTCTGAGAGAAAGTCGTGTTGTCGAGATGAGACAATCATATGACACTAGGTACTCGTAATGCTTTGCTAGAAGCCACTTATGATCAATAAGTTTAGAACTCATTGCTAGTGTTATATGATCCTACAGGGTCACACACCTAAGCAAACTGGACATTGAATGTGAGGTTGATCATTAATGTAATGATCGGATGAATGCATATTTGATATGCATTCGATGTCATCTTTTCTGGGCAGTGTCGGTCGACGCACTATGTGTATCGGTCGACACGGATCGACTGTGTCGATCGACACAAAGAGTGTGTCGGTCGACACAACTCGCGGATTAGCAGATTAAATCGGTTTAATCATTAGTTAATCCCGTTGCGGTTTAAGTCAACATATATAAGATATATGGTCGACCTAAACTCGATTCTAACCTAATCGATAGCCACCAGAAACAGAGAAGAAACCTCTCAGGAGATAAGATCTCTGATAGGCACTAGCATCCCTGCTGTCCAGTTCTGTGTGCGTGTGGATACCAGTAGAGGCGCAGCACTTGAGGCGCTCTAGATCTCGATTACTTGCTAAGACTTCCGCTGCTAATCACCAGGTAATCTTCAGATCTGATAGATTCAATTACATGAACCTGTAGATTCTAGGCTCGGAATTCAGACTAGGATTGCCTAATTGGATTAGGAATCTGCTAGAAATTCCTTCAGTGGTATCAGAGCTTTAGGGTTCCATTGAATCTGTAGCATGTCGATTAGATTAGTTGAATCTGAATCTCTGTATAGTTGATACAAGCATGCTAAAATTCGTTTTCAAGAAAAATTCTAGTTTTAGGGTTTTTTGACTTGAAAAACGAATTGGGCTTATCGCACTGTGTCGATCGACACCAATCCGGTATCGGTCGACACAAAAGGATAACCCGAATAAATTTGTTTCGCCTAGTGTCGATCGACACAAGAGTTGTGTCGGTCGACACAAACCTCGCGAGATTGATGAATCGGTTCAATTGGATTGGACCAGTTATCGAGCTTGGTTTATGACGGTTGAATACTGTGAATGGTTTAATTGCGATTGGTTTGATCATGTTGGTATCGACCGATGCTAGTGTAGCATCGATCGACACTGACCGGGATTCAAAACCGGATCAATTGGATTGATCGGTTATCGCGGTTTGCTTTTGGTTATTCTGCATCGATCGACACTATAGTAGTGTCGGTCGACATAAGATTCGATGATTGGGTTATGGAACCTGCAATCACATAACCAAAGCAAGATAAATCAATTAATTATAAGAATTAAAACATAATAAAACTGAACGTTTTAAAGGTTCCGTTCCTCAACCAAATATCAAGTGATACTTGATGTCTTTCCAATCTTGTCAACTGTCAAGACTCATTTAGTTGTGTGATAGACTTGCAGTGCAAGATGTCCACGATTTCATGAGTAAGACAGGAAGTAATCGTGTTGATGGGCTTGCAGTGCAAGGCGTCAACAATTACATGACTGAAGAGATTGGTTTACTTGACTGGGCCATCAAAATCGTTTTGGGCTCAGAGACATCAGGTGGATTGGACATAAGATGTCGATCCACAACCAAGAGTTATATTGGATATAACTAGCAAGGTCGTTGCTTACCTAGATAGCTAAAGTTGGGTGATAGCCAGTGGCTCACTCAAGTTTAGTGAAGTATGGGTCTTGGATCATTATATTCATCCGAGGAAACATTGTTTGAATATAATGCGAGTTTTCTTAATTGTTAAGACTTCTCATTTCTTGAACATCATAACTAAACCTCCCTTGTTTTTCAGCTATGTCTAGCACAAACCATCGTAACAATTTCTCCCTGCGATCCGTCCTTGAGAAGGACAAGTTAAATGGATCCAACTTTCTTGAATGGTATCGGAACTTGAGAATTGTTCTCAAACAGGAGAAAAAGGACTATGTCCTTGAGAAAGTTCTCCCTAAGAAGTACCGAGCCAATGCCTGGCAGTCAGATAAGGATGCTTGGGATAAGCATTCTAATGATGCGGTGGATGTGAGTTGTCTCATGTTGGCTACCATGAACTCGGAATTGCAGAAGCAATATGAGTACGTGGAGTCGCCAAAAGAGATGATCACTGGCCTGAAAAGTATGTTTCAGGAGCAGGCACGAACTCATAGATACCAGACGGTAAGGTCTCTGATTGAGTGCAAGCTACCAATGGGCGAGCCAGTTAGTCCTCATGTCATTAAGATGATGGGTTATATTGATAACCTGGGGAAACTGGATTGTCCCATTAGCCAAGAGTTGGCTACTGACATCATCCTGCAGTCACTGCCGTCAAGCTATGATCAATTTGTTATGAACTATAACATGAACAACTTGACGAAGACGTTGACTGAATTGCATGGGATGCTTAAGACTGCTGAACCTAACATAAAGAAGGACACCCCAAATGTCCTTATGGTACAAAAGGGTAAAAAGTTTAAGAAACTTGGTAAGAACAAAGGTGATGGAAAGACGAGCTCGATTGTGAATCTAAGCGAGTCTGGCCAAGCTCTTAAGGTTAAAACCAGTCCTTCTAAAGATGTTAAGTGCCGTTATTGTAATGGTTATGGGCATTTGAAAAGAAACTGCAATAAATTCTTGGAAGATTATGAGAAGCTGAAAAAGACGTACGAGACTTCTTCTTCAGGTATTATGTTATAGAAGTAAATGTTACTTCTTATAATCCTACTTATTGGGTATTTGATACCAGCTGTGGTACTCATATTTTGTGAAAATGTGCAGGGCCTGAGCAAAAGTAGGACTATGGAGAAAGGACAAGTGGATCTACGCGTGGGAATGGAGCAAGAGTTGCTGCATTAGCCGTAGGAGTATTTCATTTGTTTTTCCTTTTATGGCATGTTTTGAACTTAAAACTGCTGCTATGTACCTGCTATGAGCAGAAAGATTATTTCTAATCCTTGTTTGGATATGAAAGGATATCAGTTTTCAAATTAAGAATAAGTGTTATTCATTTGATTACAGTGATATATTTTATAGTAGCAATCCATTAAAGAATGGATTTTATGTTATAAACCAGAATGTGCCTAACTGTAACATTAATATCAAACTTCTCTCTGGCAATGTCATTTTGGGCCACGTAAATGAGAAACAGATTCAGAAGCTCCATAGTGATGGGCTTTTGGGCTCATCTGATTATGAATCACAATGAGTAAAGTGAATCTTGTTTATTGGGTAAAATGACAAAGGCTCCTTTCGGAAAAGGGTAGTGTCGATCGACACAAACGGTGCATCGGTCGACACAGGTCGCGAACGGATAAAATGAAAGGGCCAGAGGCTTATTGGGCTTTATGCATACGGATGTATATGGGCCGATGAGCAGTAATGCTAGAGGAAATTTTCAGTACTTCATTACCTTTACTGATATTTTCAGTAGGTACGGTTATGTATTGTTAATAAGACATAAATCAGAATCTTTTGAAAAAGTTCAAAGAGTTCCAGAATGAAGTATGGAATCAATTTGGCAAAAGTGTTGAAGCTCTATGATGAGATCATGGAGGTGAATACTTAAGTCAATAATTAAGTGATCATCTAATAGATTGTGAAAGTGTTTCGCAATTCAATCCTCATGAATCGAACTTTATTAGATATAGTTTGATCAATGATGAATCACTTAGATCTTCCATTATCTTTCTAAGAATACGCTCTAGGAAAGGTCTGAGTTTACATTAAATAGTGTTCCATCAAAATCAGTTACAGAGATTTCACATGAGATGTGGAATGGAAATGTTTCTGATTTATCCATCATGGAGATTTGGAGTTGTGAGGCTTATATAAAACGTTTAATCTCTGATAAGCTCACACCCAAATCCGGTAAGTACTGCTTCATTGGTTGTCCTGACGAAACCAAGGCGTGCTACTTTTACAACCAGTTTGAGAACAAATTGTTTGTTGCTCGGAACTATGTTTTCTTGAGAAAGACTTTCTTTCCAAGAAGAACAGTGGGAGTAAAGTACAACTCGAAGAAATTCGAGAATCACAGGAGACTGTTCAACCCGATGAGGAAGAGCAGCAGTTGGATCTACAAAGAGTTGTAGAACCTGCAACTGTGGTGCCTGAGGTTTGCAAGGATCTGATGAATGAATATTAGATATACATTCAAAAGCGAGTTTAAAAGATGTGTCGATCGACGCAAAAGTTGCATCGATCGACACAGGTCGCGAACCAAAATATTTTGGTTTATGATTTAATTAACTACGGTTTAAATCTTGGTTAATTAGATCGTGGTAAAAGTCTACATATGAGATATGTGCGTGACTTTTAACACAAGACTGAAGCTCGTAGATCCAATAGGATCCGTCACGAACCCGAGAAATGGGGATTTCTCGTAACCAATTGCCGTGATCTACTGATCATTGAAAATGACGGGCCTGCGAAATTTGAAGAAGCAATGATGGGCCTTGACTCCGAAAGTGGCTAAAAGCCGCTGAATCCGGAATGGCGATGTCCAAAGCTGGATTGGTGGAAAAGGTTTCAAGTAAATTCATGGTATTAACTGTGAAGAAACCTAATCCCAGACACCATGCTTATGTCCATTCGGATTCTCCTAGCAACCGCCACTCATAATGGTTATGAGATCTGGCAGATGGATGTAAAAAACAGTTTTCCTTAAAGGAATTCTGAAAAGGGATGTGTACATGACACAACCTGAAGTTTTCATTGATCCTAATGAAGCCAGGAAGATATGCAAGCTTCATCGATCCATTTATGGATTGAAGCAAGCATCTCGGAGTTGGAATCTTCGTTTTGATGAAGAAGTCAAAAGGTTTGATTTCGTCATAAATGAAGTGGAAACATGTGTTTACAAGAAGACTAGTGGGAGCGCAATTGCATTTCTAGTATTGTATGTCGATAACATACTACTTCTCGAAAATGAAGTTCCATTGTATAAGTCTGTTAAGACTTGACTCGAAAGTTGTCTTTCGATGAGAAATATGGGAGAAACCATATACATTCTTGGAATAAGAATCTATGGAGATAGATTAGACAAGCTAATTGGATTGTGTCAAGATACTTATGTGATAAGTTCTTACACAGATCCAGTATGCATGATTCCAAGAAGGACTTTGTGCAAATGACTTTTGGTATTACTCTTAGCAAGACGCAGTGTCCTTCGACACACGCTGAGCTAGGGCGAATGAGGGTCAGGCTACTGCTAAAGGCATTAGATGTCTTAAGATGTGATCTTAATTTTAGTGGGAGTCAATGTTATTAATTTTAGTTATGATGTGATGTTCGTATAAACATAATATGATTATGTTATTGAAATCTGACATCTGTATTATTTAATAATAGTTATTAAATAATAGTCCCAAAGTAATTTATGACATTTTATAGGTCATCAAGTATGTGACTTGATCATGAAACCCTATAAATAATAAATGACATAAATTATGTTTGTCCCTGGTCGAGGTTGTTAAAGTGGGACATTAACAACCACGTGAGACTAGTATGTGAGGTGACTGATGACTAAGTTTCATGGAGTCATTAATAAGAGTATTAAAGTCAATCACATAGGTATGTGTTAGAGAACACATGATCGGACATGACCCACTGATGAGAACTCTACGGGATAGTTATATAAGTGTCATGAGAGTTTTCATTACGACTATAGAGTATAGTCCTTAGACCTGAGTTCATCATGATTTCTTACATGTGAATTGGTCCGCTTTGACCTTGTCAAACGTCAGCCGTAACTGGTGATCATAAAGACATTGATTGGGTGTATCATGAAGCGTGTAAAGGAACAGGGATGGAACAAGATGGGAATTGTCCCTCCTATATAACAGGAGAGAAATATCTCAGGGCCCATCGAAGATTTGATACTGAGAAATGTGTGGCCACACTCAAACGAGGTGATTGTCAGTCGTTTGTCTTGTCAGTATAAATCGGAATTCGATGAACATGATTTTGGCTTAATAAGGATGACACGGATCTTGCCTTATGCCGGATCGAGATATAGTGACGAAGGGATTATAGGAATAGATGATTCCAGTACAAGTGGGAGATTGTTGGGAATGTCCTGAAATCTATTTGTACTTACTCTGAGAGAAAGTCGTGTTGTCGAGATGAGACAATCATATGACACTAGGTACTCGTAATGCTTTGCTAGAAGCCACTTATGATCAATAAGTTTAGAACTCATTGCTAGTGTTATATGATCCTACAGGGTCACACACCTAAGCAAACTGGACATTGAATGTGAGGTTGATCATTAATGTAATGATCGGATGAATGCATATTTGATATGCATTCGATGTCATCTTTTCTGGGCAGTGTCGGTCGACGCACTATGTGTATCGGTCGACACGGATCGACTGTGTCGATCGACACAAAGAGTGTGTTGGTCGACACAACTCGCGGATTAGCAGATTAAATCGGTTTAATCATTAGTTAATCCCGTTGCGGTGTAAGTCGACATATATAAGATATATGGTCGACCTAAACTCGATTCTAACCTAATCGATAGCCACCAGAAACAGAGAAGAAACCTCTCAGGAGATAAGATCTCTGATAGGCACTAACATCCCTGCTGTCCAGTTCTGTGTGCGTGTGGATACCAGTAGAGGCGCAGCACTTGAGGCGCTCTAGATCTCGATTACTTGCTAAGACTTCCGCTGCTAATCACCAGGTAATCTTCAGATCTGATAGATTCAATTACATGAACCTGTAGATTCTAGGCTCGGAATTCAGACTAGGATTGCCTAATTGGATTAGGAATCTGCTAGAAATTCCTTCAATTTATCCGTTGACCGGGATATAAACCTGTTCAAGGCGGCTATGCGGCCAGTGAGGCGTTGTACCTCTCGAGTGTTCTTGGGAGATGGTAAGTCGATTATGGCTGTGATCTGCTTTGGATTAGCTTCTATTCCTCTCTGAGTTACCACATATCCTAGGAACTCTCCCGATGTCACCCCGAATGTACACTTAGTTGGGTTAAGTTTCATGCCGTATCGGTTAAGGATGTTGAAACATTCCTTTAAATGACTGACATGCTGAGAGGCAATCAGAGACTTGACTAGCATGTCGTCGATGTAAACCTCCATTGTTGCGCCAAGTTGCCCTGCAAACATCCGGTTTACCAGCCGCTGGTAGGTGGCGCCGGCGTTTTTGAGGCCGAAAGGCATGACTTTGTAGCAATATGTGCCGCGTTCAGTGATGAAGGCCGTCTTTTCTCTGTCGTCTGGGTTCATGCGGATTTGGTTATACCCTGAGAACGCATCCATGAACGATAGCAGTTCGTTCCCGGCCGTCGCCTCAACAAGTCGGTCGATGTGCGGCAGCGGGAAGCTATCCTTGGGGCAAGCTTTGTTGAGATCCGTGAAGTCGACACATACTCTCCACTTCCCATTTTTCTTCTTCACGACCACTGGATTGGCCAACCAGTCAGGATATTTGACTTCTTGGATTGAACCGGCTTCGAGTAGCTTCTCTACTTCATCGTTGACTGCTTTAGCTCTTTCTGGGCCGAGTTTTCGCCTCTTTTGCTTGACTGGCTTGTAAGTCGGATCGACATTCAACTCGTGAGTTGTAATGGTTGGGTTGATACCCTTCATATCCTTCATTGTCCACGCAAACGTTGTAACGTTTTGCTGTAGGAAGGCGATCAGTTCCCCTTTGATGTCGTCCGGTAATCCTGCGCCAATGCCTACGCACTTGCTTGCATCTGATTCGTCAATGATGACTTGCTGGATTAGTTCTTTCTCCGGTCCTTTTCTTCCGTGTTCTGTGTTGATCATGCAGGAAGGCACCCTGATCTTATGTTCTCTCGCGAAACACGACCGACTTGCGCTCTGGCATCCTTTGACTGTCTGGATTCCTTTAGGTGTCGGGAATTTCAGACATTGATGGTACGTCGAGGATACCGCCTTCATGCTATATAGCCATGGAGTTCCAAGGATCACGTTATAGATGGTTGGCTTGTCAATGACATGAAACCTCACCAATCTGTTAACTCCTCCTGCGAAGACAGGCAACTTGATCGTTCCAATTGTGTACGTCGTCTCACTTGTGAACCCGGTGAGCGGCTTGGCCTTCTGCTTGATATCCTCCTCCTTAATGTCCATTTTCTTGAGTGTATCTAGGAAAATTAAATCTATCGAGCTCCCGGTGTCCACCAGTATTCGAGATACTTGGCAACTTCCGATCAGAAGCTCAACCACCAGTGGGTCGTTATGAGGGTAGTGAGTTCCATAGATATCCTGGTCGGTAAAGACGACGGGCGGATCATCTGATAGGATTGGTTGAGGCGCCTTTTGCGCAGCCAATGCTAGGCGTTCATAGACCTTGATCGACCGGACCGAATCATTTACGGAGATTAGACCTCCCATGATCATGTTGATTCTTCGGATGGTCTTGGGGGTTTCTTCTTCGTCTTCCTCCTCTTCTTCTTCACGGTTACGTTTCAAAGCTATGCTTTTGATACGCCGTGGCGGTTTATCTTGCTTGAGAGCCTGCTCGTCGGCTTTGTCTTCCTTCTTTTGTCCCGATTCTTCCTTCTTCAACCTTTCAATGGCCGCCTTGATCTCTTCATTGGAAAGTCGGGAGTAGAGGGCGTTTCTGAGATTCCGACATTCAGTCGTGTCGTGCGACGTAGCTTGATGGTATTCGCAGTACTTATCCCCCGTAGTGGAAGCTGTCTGATGCGCCTTCTTTGCCTCTTTACCCCTTTTATTCCACGGTTTTGAGGGCCGGGACTTGTCGGAGCCATCTACAACCATTGTCTTGGCGCTCTTACTGTCGTAGTGCTGCCTGGGTTCTCTTTCTTCCTTCTTATCTGTTTGTTTGCCAGAACCGAATCTCTTTGCCAATGCGACCTTCTTCTCCTCCAATTCCACGAATTTGTTTGCCCGATGGAGTGCGTCCTCGATGGTTAGTGGCGGGTTGATGACTAAATCTTGGTAAAATGGCGACTCGTGCCAGACGGCATTTGTCAGGGCTGCGATAGTGAACTTATCTGGTGCCTCAGCTCGTGTCATCACCGCCCTGAACCTTTCTACGAAATCTTTCAAGGTTTCCTTCTTCTCTTGCGTCATTGACATCAACGCACTTAGCGAAGTGTCCTTACGAATGTAGGCAAAGTGATGCCTTACGAATGCCCATGTGAGGTCCGAGAAGCTATCGATTGACTTGGATGGGAGTCGGGAGAACCAGTTTAGCGCGTCTCCTTCCAGGGTTTCGGTGAACAGTTGGCAGAAGCCGATGTCACGCTCCTCACTTGATGAGAACCGCGCCTTTGCCGCCATGATTTTGAACGTTGTGAGATGGGTCACTGGATCTTTGGTGCCGTCGTACATCGGTAGCCTGAGCTTCTCTCTTTGCCTGATATACGTGTTCGTGATGCGCGAGGTGAAGGGAGTTCTACGAGTTTCCTCGATGATTCGGTCTATCTCGGGTGCGGACCCCTTCACGCCATGGACCTCCCCTTTTAATTCTTTTAGGGTGTCTTTGAGCTCAATCAGTTGTTTCTCGACATGGTTGCGACTTGCTCCGCGAATAGACGCTTCGTGAGTTTTCTCGTACGACATACCTCGCTCGCGGCGATAGTTGTCTCGGTGCGAGCCATTCTCATGTCGCGAATTTCGTCTGTGGTGCACGTCCCGTGTCTGGTGACTGGTATGTTCCTCCCTGTCGGGTGAATACCTCTCATCACTTCGGTCGTTATGTCTACTTTCGCTCCGTTTGGGTCTTTCAGACCCCTCCTTCCGATGTGAGCTACGCTCGCGAGTATCCTTGTTGCTTTCCTTACGCGGGTTGCTCCTGGACTCGCTGCTACGGCTCTGTTCATGGTGGCTTTCCTCAGATGTGCTATAGACCAGTCGTCTGGCGACTTTGTCTTTCACCTTTGACGGCACCTCTCTCCAGGGTTTTCTTGACCGTTGTCCTGAAAGGATCTTTGCTTGCTCTGTCTGCAGTAGGTCGATTTTCTCCGAGAACGTTTTGATCAAGTCGTTCTGTGATTCGATCTTGGCCATTAGAGTGGCTAGGACCTTGTCTTGCTCGATTTGAGCCTCTGTTTCGCTGAGTGACAGGGCATGTTTGCCGTCATCTCGAGCTTTGTTTGTTTTAGCGGCGTTTCGCGGCTGCTTGCCGCCTTTTGTCGCGTCGTCTTCGTGATCACTTTGGTTGTAATCACTTCCCTCATGGTCGCTTAGGTCAACCTTAGGGTTTTCCGAATCTGTTTCGTTACCGTTTCCTGACATCTCGTTTCAGAAATTTCTCTTAGAAATCCCCACAGTCGGCGCCAATTGTAAGATCTCAACTCGGTCTATCCAAAGATAGAAAGAGTTTTAGGGTTTGTGAATTAGGGATTCTAAAAGAAGGATTAATGAACGCGGTGAGAGTTAGGAAATTAGGGTTTGTAAGCCGGTGTTTCCAAGATAGAAGCCGGTAAAGAATAGTTATGAAGTCGCCGGAGAGTTTTAGGTTAAATCTGCTTCTAAAGTCTCTCATGCTCAAAGTATTTAGAAAAGCGTATCCTTTCATTGATTCATAAGGTTCCCTTATATAGGGTTACAAGTCGGTCTAAAATAAAAGGAAAATAAGAGATATCTACGAATATTTCCTAATATCCCGATTCTACCGAGATATGGTATATTTCCATATTATCGATGTCGGCGAGCCGCCTTGGTCTTCTTGATCGAACACCTTCCAAAACCCTAATGTAAGCCGGTTGCTCCAAGTCCAGTTTAACCTAAGTTTTGCCGTCTTGGGCCTTTTACCGACTTTCCATTGCTGGGCCGACCTATACTCATGAATAGGCCTTTTTAGGAAAATGCTAAACTTGACTCCAACAATAATACAACAGGAACGGTCGGAAAAGACCAAGTTTATTTGGCCCCTAGGGTCTTTTCATTTTCTCTTTTAGATTCTCCAAACATCAATGAAAGATTTTCCATCGAGCTTACGGGAGAAGAAGCGCTTGAAGTACTCTTCGGAGGTCACACTTCTGAATAATGCAACTTTTTGCCTTTCCACTATACTTCTCAGCGGACCAATTTCTTTACCCATTCCCACACGGTGAAATGTCGCAACAGAAAGCCTCTCTTTCTCTGAGTTCACAACCCCGCGATGCTCTATACTTCGGTATGTCCCATTCGTTATGATCTACATTGGTAACTCATAGTTAAGAACCATTTTGAAATGCTATACCATTCACTCTTTCTCTCGTCCATATGACTTACCTCTAACATGTCTCCAATATTGACAAGGAAAGCATTTGGGAGGGGGTTGACAGAAACCCATTTGCCATCTTTCTTGATTTGGAGACCTTCAACTTCATTAACCTGCAAAAGGATGGTGAGACCCCCAGCATCGGAATGCGGAGTCAGACCAATAACCTGATCCGGTTCTGGACAAGGGGGGTAGTAATTCATCCTCATTATCTGTCCTAAATCATCATCAAACAAGTTTTCCATTTCCTCAGGTTTGATCTTCAGTGCTCTTGCCATTTTCGCTAATAAGATCTTAGCTATTCTTTTCACTTCGTCCGAATACGTCTCTAGTGTATATCTGAAGAAGCATAACCAAGTTTAAACACAGAAGACTGTCAGAGTTGGTAAGAATATTTGATGCAAACCTGAAGGGAAGATGTAACTTGGAGAACAAGTGAGGCTTGCGTGATCGAACAGGTTGCATTGTGAGGTAGAACAAGTCTCCCCAGTCGAGTTTCTGATCCTCTGAAACCACAAAAGCTTGCCCAAACCCTTCGATCTCACCGGGTTGTTGCCACAGTTTCTTCTTCTCTTGCATGGGAAGGTTGAAGAAATCTTGAATCTCCGACTTAATTTTGTCCAAGAAACTTGAGCCCATTCCATGGTTTATAAGCTGTAGCCATAATTATAAAGACAAGCCAGAGTGATAAAAATATGAAATCCATAGTAAAGTTTGAGACATGCCTGGAAAAATCCCCACTCTTTGCAAGCGAGGTCGAGCTTGTCAATCTCAGAATCCATGGAGGTTGAAGAACACAAACGATTCAGGTCGATGATTGGGAGCTCGGTTCTTGGACCAGAGTCATCGTCGATCTCAGCTTTGTGTAGATCAGACCGTACATACCTCGGAGGAA
Organism: Orychophragmus violaceus; assembly: GCA_030180135.1. Lineage (NCBI taxonomy): Eukaryota > Viridiplantae > Streptophyta > Magnoliopsida > Brassicales > Brassicaceae > Orychophragmus > Orychophragmus violaceus. The sequence goes on along the minus strand of CM058239.1, from coordinate 10,511,033 downwards.
CCGTCGTGATCAGGTTCTCCTTCACCATCTCTTGAACAGAAGGAACTATGATGGAGCTCCACTGGTTTGCTCCCTTGGCTTCCATGGCCGCTTCTTCTTGTAAGAAAAAAAAAGCTATAATGATTTATGGGTGACTTGTGTATTTTTTAGTATATGATGAATACCTACGACGTATAGCAGTATTTATGAGGTTTTAGATATATATGAGAAATGAAAAACTGTATAGTTCTTTAGTCTCTTTGAATTGCCAACATTTGGCACACTTTACGACTTACGAGTGTAGTACCGTAAGAAAACGATATAAATTTATACCATTTAGTCCAGTTTGAGAGATGTTTAAAAGTCTTAGGATAAGGTCTCTGGATTAGCATATGGACATGGACGACCGAACTCCTGTCTTTGTCGTTAATCCGTTTTGTTTAATAAACTCCGTTATATGGATTCCAGTTTCAGAAATTTGAGTAATACTATACATGCTATTTTTTTGGTAAATAGGTCCGAGCTTCTTTTGTGATGAGAGAGTTGGACATAGACTAGAAAAAGCCCACACTTTTGATGAAAAGGAGGTCCAAAGTTTGTAAGTATGACCTATGGTTGATATGCGTAATCTGGTGAGTTCTTCTCCAGTTAGGACCGCCTAGATTCTTTAAGGTTGATGCCAAAACATAATTAAGAATTGGTTTAGTGTCTCTCATAGTCTCTAAATATGAGTTTGACGTGTATTAAATCTGGGAGACTCCATATTCGACGTAGGCCTCTGATGGATTGAGTTTCCATAACAAGTTGATTTACAACTTGGTTCATCCTAGTCCAAACTGATTCTTCAATAAGTGGAAATTAGCCTCCAGCGGTTGTTTTGGAAATCTTCCAAATTGTAAGTTGAATATATCTTCTGGAAAGCTTTTGAACTAAAATTACTTCTCATTGAATTTTGATGAGTTAAGATTCTGGGAGAGGTAGGTTTGTAGTCTAACTCCTTCTGTTTAACTTGGTAATCTCCATGGAAAACACATATATATATACTTGGGTTGATTCTTTCTATAGGTCTTGGTTGGTTTATTTATTTTCTCTTCATACTCCTTGGTTAATGATGAGTTGGTGTCTTCATCATGCCACAATCTTGAGAAGAGTTTAAGAACCAAAGCTGAGTGTCTCTTTGTTAGTTCTTGTAGCTAGATTTTCATGTCTAGAAAGTGACCTGCAGTGGGGTATAATCATTTCTTTAAAAAGTAACGGTGTTGGATCTGACAACTCAATGCAGAAACTGACATTGCAAGTTAAGCAAATAACTTAACTTAGCAATTTAAAAAAAGGTTGCATATTACGAAGCATAGCAATTTTTATATTTGACCAGAGTGGTACCACTAGGCCAAGGAGTTACTGCAAGTGTTTAGTGTTTTCCCTTTGAAAGGATTGTCTTTTGAGACTGAATTGATCATTAGCATAGAATGACCATGCACCAACGATTAACTGTTTAAACTCTTGTATAGTCATGTTCGTTTGTCAACCGCCAGCGTCAGCCGCCAATTCCTGTTTCGAACGCCGAAAAAAATCAACGTCTGAAATTTGTTCGCGATTGGACGCTGGCGGCAGGTAAACGAACAAAAACCTACCGTTGTTATCATTCGCAGCCGCCGGCGGCAACCAAACAAATAAAAACTTACCGCCAGCCGCCAGCTACTGCCGTTGGCGGCAGGCAAACTAACATATCATATGTTTCCAAAAAGTTGCTTCTATAGCTTTATTATATTGAGCTTTGCACAACACTACAGGAAGAAGCGAAAACGTTCCTTACTGGTGATCTTCTTAAGAGAGAGAGAGAGAGAGAGAGAGAGAGAGAGAGAGAGAGAGAGAGAGAGAGAGAGAGAGAGAGAGAGAGAGAGAGAGAGAGAGAGAGAGAGAGAGAGAGAGAGAGAGAGAGAGAGAGAGAGAGAGAGAGAGAGAGAGAGAGAGAGAGAGAGAGAGAGAGATTAACAGAGGAAAAACATAGTATCTATACTACAACAGGAAATGGTCGGAGAAGACCAAGTTTATTTGGCCCCAAGGCAATGTGTATTTTTCACTTTTTCCTTTAGATTCTCCAAATATCAATGAAAACTTTTCCATCGAGCTTATGGGAGATCAAGCGCTGGAAGTACTCTTCGTAAGCCGCGCTTCTGAATAATGGAACCTTTTGCCTTTCCACTATACTCTTCAGCGGACCAATTTCTTTACCTACTCCTACAGCGTGAAATGTCGCCACGGAGAGCCTCTCTTTCTCAGAGTTCACGACCACCCGATGCTCTATACTTCGGTATGTCCCATTCGTTATGATCTACATTGATAACCAATACCCTCATCATTAAGAATCAATTACAAATGCTATACTCTCCATCTGTTCCTTAAAGATTGATGTTTTACAATTTTCATACATATTAAGAAATAATTAATATTTAGTTATAAATACATATTTTTCATTTATTAAAACACATTTCAATAACTATTAACCAATAATAATTTAATATAGTTTTTGAAATTCACAATTTGTGAACATTAATTAGTAAAAGTTGCATAGAAAACCTACAACATCAATCTTTTTGAAATAATTTTTTTTTTCTAAAACATCAATCATAAAGAAACGGAGGGAGTACTATTTTGCTCTCTCTCGTTCATATAGCTTACCTCTATCATGTCTCCAACATTGACAAGGAAAGCATTTGGGAGAGGTTTGATAGAAACCCACTTGCCATCTTTCTTAATTTGGAGACCTTCAACTTCATTAACCTGCAAAAGGATCGTGAGACCCGCAGCATCAGAATGCGGAGTTCGACCAATAACCTGATCCGGCTCTGGACAAGGTGGGTAGTAATTCATCCCAATCTTCTGTTGTAAGTCGTCATCAAACAAGTTTTCCATTTCCTCAGGTTTGATCTTTAGGGCTCTTGCCATTTTCGCTAATAAGATCTTAGCTACGCTTTTCACTTCAGTCGAATACGTCTCTAGTGTATATCTGAAGAAGCATAACCAAGTTTTAAATAGAGAAGACTGGTGGAGTTGGTAAGCATATTTGAAGCAAACCTGAAGGGAAGATGTAACTTGGAGAACAAGTGAGGCTTGCGTAATCGAACAGGTTGCATTGTGAGGTAGAACAAGTCTCCCCAATCGAGTTTCTGCTCCTCTGAAACCAAAAAAGGTTGTCCAAACCCTTCGGCCTCATCGGGGTGTTGCCACAGTTTCTTCTTCTCTTGCATGGGAAGGTTGAAGAAATCTTGAATCTCTGACTTAATTTTTTCCAAGAAACTCGAGTCCATTCCATGGTTTATAAGCTGTAGCCATAATTATAAATACAAAACAGAGTGGTAAATTTTGAAATCCATATGGGTTGATAAAAAAAAAATAGTTAAGTGTGAGACTTGCCTGGAAAAATCCCCACTCTTTGCAAGCGAGGTCGAGCTTGTCAATCTCAGAATCCATGGAGGTTGAAGAACACAAACGATTCAGGTCGATAATTGGGAGCTCGTTTCTTAGACCAGAGTCATCGGCGATCTCAGCTTTGTCTAGATCGGACCATACATACCTCGGAGGAACAGTCGTGATCACCTTTTCCTTCACCATCTCTTGGACAGAAGGAACTATAATGGAGCTCCACTGGTTTGCTCCCTTGGCTTCCATGGCCGCTTCTTCTTGTAAGAAAAACAAAGCTATAACGATTTTTGCGAGACTATTTTCTTATTAGCATATGCTGGATACCTAAGACGTATACCAGTATTTATATGGTTTAATTAGATATATATGAGAAATGAAAACAGTATAATTATTTAGTCTCTTTGAATTGACAACATTGGCACACTTTACGACTGTGTTTATATATGTTATGGTTTGTATACCAAAAATGGCTACGTTTAAGCCTTTTATACAATTTAGTCCAGTTTGAGAGATGTTTAAAAGTCTTAGGATAAGGTCTCTGGATTAGCATATGGACATGGACGACCGAACTCCTGTCTTTGTCGTTAATCCGTTTTGTTTAATAAACTCCGTTATCTGCTATTTTTTTGGTAAATAGATCCGAGAGCCCTTTGTCTTTGTGGAAGAAGAGGTAGAATACCATCTGTGTGAGATTATGGACGCTGTTAAGACTAAAATGTCTTGTTGAAGAGTGATGGTTTTGATACTGACCAGGGTTCATGCAATGCATCGTGATGCCGAGGTTAGGCCTGGAGCTTCATTTTTCAAACTTTTTGGACCTGTCCTCTGTCTTGGTCTAGTATCCAGAAGAAGAGTTGACTGTGAAGAAATCGTTTACAAAAAAAGAGAGGATTCAACTGCTACAATGTCTGCTGCAACTGATGCATTGACTGGTATACGTTTTTTATGATTTAAGGATTTCTTAACCAAAGGTTTACTTGGGATGTTGTTATTCACTCATGAGTTTTTGATTGGACCACCGTTTAGGCTTGGGATAGTCTGTCTAGGCTCCAAGTCTGTTTAGATATTTGGGCAAATACATTGAGATTCTTATTGTCTGAAAGTGGCCTAACCGCTCAAGGCTCTCCAAAGGAGACCATCCTTGGGAAACTGGCTGGAGCTGAGATGCTGTCAGACATCTGGTAAGCGGTCGGAAGCTAACAACGTAACGTTACAATATTTGGAAATAAAAACTTGAAATAGAGATTTTGCAATAAACCCTTTGATTTCTATACATATATGAAATAACAGGACGCCTGTGTTACTATTATTAGATAAAGCTTTGCTCAACAGTCAACAAAATAAGCGAAAATGTTCTTTATTGGTGATTGTCTTATTAGGTTTGATGCACGGAGAGAGAGAGGTAAAGCTTGAAAACAGAAGAGAAACTTAATATATATAATACAACAGGAACGGGCCGGAGAAGACAGAGTTTCTTTAGCCCCACGGCAATTGTTTTATGCAGTTGTCCGTTAGATTCTCATAACATCGAGGTAATCTTTTGGACCGAGCTCACGCGAGAACAAGCCTTTGAAATACTCATCAGTGGTCATGCTTCTGAAATATGCAACCTTTTGCCTCTCCACAAGACTTCTCAGCGGACCAACTTCTTTACCCGTTCCCATATTATGAAACGTCGCCACAGAAAGCCTCTCTTTCTCTGAGTTCACAACCCCACGATGCTCTATACTTCGGTATGTCCCATTCGTTACGATCTACATTGATAACCAATACCATCATTATTAAGAACCAATTACAATGATATACTCTCGTTCATATAACTTACCTCTATCATGTCTACAACATTGACAACGAAAGCATTTGGGAGAGGTTTGACAGAAACCCACTTGCCATTTTTCTTGATTTGGAGACCCTCAACTTCATTAACCTGCAAAAGGATGGTGAATCCTGTAGAGTCGGAATGCGGAGTCAAACCAATAACCTGATCTGGCTCTGGACAAGGCGGGTAGTAATTCATCCTCATTATCTGTCCTAAATCATCGTCAAACAAGTTTTCCATCTCCTCAGGGTTGATCTTCAGTGCTATCGCCATTTTAGCAAATAAGATCTTAGCTATGCTTTTCATTTCTGCAGAATACGTCTCTAGTGTATCTCTGAAGAAACAGAACATAATTTATATATATAAAAAAAAAAAGAGAATACTTGTGGAGCTACTAAGAATGGTTTTACACATGTGAAGCAAACCTAAGGGGAAGAGGTATCTTGGGGAACAAGTGAGGGTTGCGTAACCTAGCAGGTTGCAGTGTGAGGTGGAACGTGTCTGCCCAATCTAGTTTTTGCTCTTCTGAAACCACAAAAGCCTGTCCAAACCCTTCGAAATCCTGTGGTTTTTGCCACAGCTTCTTCTTCTCTTCCATGGGAAGGTTGAAGAAATCTCGAATCTCTGACTTGAACTTGTCCAAGAAACCTGAGTCCACTCCATGGTTTACAAGCTGGAGATAATCATAAAGGCAAATCACAATAATGAGATTTAATAATTATAACAAAGAGGAGTTGGTTTGTAAGGAATTAGTTTTTTAATAGTGAAGTTTGACTTTTGAGACTTGCCTGGAAAAATCCCCATTCTTTGCAAGCCAAGTCGAGCTTGTCAATCTCAGAATCCATGGAGGTTGAAGTACACAAACGATTCAGGTCGATGATTGGAATCTCGGTTCTTAAATCAACGTCGATCTCCGCTTTGTGTAGATCAGACCGTACATACCTCGGAGGAACCGTCGTGATCATCTTCTCCTTGACCATCTCTTGAACAGATGGAACTAAAATAGAGCTATGATGCTTGCTTGCTACCTTAGCTTCCATGGCCGCTTCTAAATGCTAATAATGCCAAATATAATGATTTATGCGAGACAATTGTTTTTTTCCTTTTTTAGCATATGATGGATAACTACAAGTATTTATATGGATGTGGTGTCTTTGAATTGACAACATTGGCACACTTTACGAGTGCGGTAACTTAAGAAAACGATGTAAATCTAGAAGTTTACTTTGGTTTGTAGACCAAGGTATGACTACTTTTCAGCGTTTGATACCATTTAATTTAGTCCAATTTGGGAGATGTTTAAAAGTCTTAGGATAAGGTCTCTGGACTTAGCACATGGACATGGAGTATATTTTTTTGTCGTTAATCCATTCTGTTTTCTTTTGGCCAAAGTTCATAACTCCGTTATTTGGATTCTGGTCTTAGAAAATTCGAATTGATAATATTGAAAAAAATGAAGTCGTTGTCCTTTTTTGCCGGTAAACTCGGTTCTGTTGTTGACAAAAAAAAAAAAACTAGGTTCTGTTAACCGAACTAACTGTCTTGACTTATTTTTCAAATAGTCTTTTGAATTTGACCCGTGCGAAAAAAATCTTCAATATAATAGAGACATATGATTTCATAGAATACGAGTACGTGCTGTTTCAGGAGCCAAAACGACACAACGTTCCCTTTTTCTTGAAATGGAAAACTGCACGTTTGCTTTCACTGGAACTCCATGTTCAGTTTATGACCTATTCCTATTTTCCCCTTTAAATCCATAAATCTAGGCCTACATAAATCCCACCAAAACGGTGTCGCGAGAACGTTGAATAATTATTTGTTGGCTCCTCATTATTTTATTCTCCGTGATCCGACGATATACAGTACTTACTCGAATCTGAACATCGAAAATCGAATAATCGAAATCCGATAAATAAAGGAAAAATCGCAGACACCTGAAGGAAGAAGAAGACGACGAAGAAGAAGACCGCAATATGTGGAGACGCGTGGCTTCACTTTCTCCTATGATTTCTTCATCGTCCCGATCCCTTGCGCGTAACCAGGTGCGACGTTTTCCGCTTCGATTTTCAATCCCAATCGCTTTTGATTTCTTCTCCGATTTAACTCAGTTCATTACTTAATATTCCAGGTAGCTTTTGGGCGGGAATCATTTGCAACGGAGATTAGTAAACCGGTATGTGCATTTAGGGAAAAGCTCAATCAATCTGCTTGTTAATTGGGTTTTCATGTATTAAATTTCTTTTTCTACTTCAGGAAGAACGGGTTTTACCGCCGAAAGAGAAAGCTCCATTCATTACATTTGTACTAGGTGAGTTTTCAATTCTGGTGTTTAATAATGTGTTGGAACCTATGAGTTGGATCTCTTTTTGTTTCTATTTATGTTTCCTGTCAATACGAAGACTTTAAGCTCAATCAAGGGCACACCATGTTCTTGTTCCGTTCTTGTCAAGTGAATGGGGTCATTCTATCAAACTTTAGCAAACGTTGGCATTGAATTTAGTCTGATGTATTTAGTTATATAACCTCAGGAGGTCCTGGAAGTGGGAAAGGTACACAATGTGAAAAGATTGTTGAGACCTTTGGATTGAAACATCTAAGTGCTGGAGATTTACTCAGGAGAGAAATCACAATGCACACTGAAAATGGGTACGACAATTAAGTTTATATGTGTTTATTACAAATAAAGCTTCAAAGGTTTGTGGTCGTATCTCATGATGGAGAATCTCAATTTCAGGGATATGATTCTCAACTTGATTAAAGATGGGAAAATTGTTCCTTCAGAAGTTACAGTTAAACTAATACAGAAAGAGCTGGAGTCGAGTGACACTAGCAAGTTTCTCATTGATGGTTTTCCACGAACAGAGGAGAATCGTGTTACATTTGAGCGCATAGTGAGTAGTCTAGTATCTTCTCACTCTCTTATTCCCTTCATTTACCATATCAATGCTCTTTGAGATAACTCTTTGAAACTATTGCAGGTAGGAGCCGACCCAGATGTAGTGCTCTTCTTCGATTGCCCTGAAAAAGAGATGGTGGAACGAGTCTTGAATCGTAAACAGGTGCTTATTTAAAAGTATTCTCTACTTTCAAATTTTCAGTTAACAGTGCCATAAAACCAAATCCTTGCTGTTACAGGGCCGAGTTGATGATAATATAACTACAATGAAGAAGCGACTGAAAATCTTTGAGGCCTTAAGTCGTCCTGTTATCGACTACTACAAAAGTAAAGGAAAACTCTACACGGTGAGTTCATTACAAACATACATGATAACTTCATCCCGTTCCTCTTTGTAGATGGAAGGTCAGAGAAGCTGTTTGATTCAAATGCCTTAGCTTATATGATTTCATCTTTGGTGCAGATTAATGCAGTAGGAACAGTAGATGACATATTCAAACAAGTTCTACCTATTTTCACCCAATTTGTGGTATATACACTATCTCTGTATGCATTTCAATTAAAAATATCTTTCTTGTTTGCATTATTCAGACATCAGGCATATAATATATCACATTCTTCTCATAGATCAATCTATGTTCTGAGGACAACATAATTTGTGTTAATTTTTGTGTGCAGCAATTGAAGCAGAATCGCCATGTACATCCAAAGTCTCCTCTTGGTTCGAGTTTGGTAGAAAATTCTTCCTAACAAAAGAAAACATCGGTTTGATTCGGGTTGGCCAATGGCCACCAGAGCATCACATGTCTCTTCGGATCCAGGATTAGTCGGATCTCATGACTTGTTGACTCGAGAATTAGCTAAGGAGTAGCTTCCTACGACCTGGCTTGGAGCTTATGGTGTCCACTGAACCGATCACTTGAGTTATCAAAAACAGAAATTACTCTTGAATTTTGATGCAGTTTGGCATCGTTTTGTTTGTATTATCATAACTCAATAAGGGGGAAAAATGTAACTTCTAATATTTAGTTTTTTTTTTTTTTTTTAACGTCTAAAGATTTCATTGAATATTTACGAGAGTACAAGATCGGCAAAAGACTTACTTTTCCGACAATGTAAGCCAGAGACGACAAGATGTCTCCGGAGCCAAAGCCCAAAAAAGGGAACACAAAATACAAACACAAGAAACAAGCCTAAAAGAACTCAAAGAGTCGAAACTAAGCTAAACATGCTAACTGAGGATAAGAGAATCCGGATGATCACAGAGAAAGGAAGATACAGGACAGGGCAACACACTGACACCAAGAAACCGATAATCGAGCCAATAACCACGAACGAGAATCTATAACCTATCCACCTAAAGTTCACCGAGAAAGTCTAGATCACGAACTATGAAACCCTACCGGGCTAGAAGTGACTGACAAATCAAAAGAGAACCCTATTAAATCAACTATTCTAAAAACGGTGGAAGGAGAAAACTTGAGAACAAGATTCACGAGAAAGAGAAAATCGGAAACTAGCTTGGGCCCAACCAAGCGAGAACTTCTGCAAAACCCAAAATCCAAGATAATACCGTCGAGACTCGAACCTAGCAACCCGTCAACTAGCCAACCAAGAGATCCTAGGCAAAACCAAACTAAACCCAAATGGGTTGAACGACCATAACTTCTAATATTTAGTTATTTACTAATATCATATTAAGCTCTGCTCGTAAAGACATCACAGTCAACGAACCAGAGATCTTCGCTTCTCTTTTAGAGACTGTTACAGCTTAAGAGCCATTGACCATGGCGCTAGAATTCATCGCCTTATCTGTCTACCTCTTGCGCAATAACCTGGGGGTTTTGTCAAAGCTTGTTAGGCTCTACGCGTCGTGGTTACGCAGAGGTTGCACACGAGGTGTTCGATCGAATGTCTTAAGAGAAAATCATCGGCTTTTGCTTGGAATTCTCTTATCTCCGGCTACGCTCTCCATTTTCAGTGGCTGAAGATGGCGTTGAACCTGACCGTTTCACTTTCCCATGAGTCTTAAAGGCCTGTGGAGGAATTGGGTCTATTCAGATTGGAGACATTGTATGTATGCTAAATGCAGCGACATTGTTAAAGCAAGGAATGTTTTTGACATGATTCCTCGCAAAGACTATGTGTCCTGGAACTCCATGTTGGCTACCTGCATTTTGGCTTGTTACACGTAACACGAGGCTATGCACATTTTCCGTCTGATGGTTCGAGATGGGGTTGAGCCTGATAAGGTTGCTATATCTAATGTTCTAGCTCGAGTTTTGTCTTTAAAACATGGACGTCAATTACATGGATGTGAAATTAGGCGAGGAATGGAGTGTGAGTTATCCGTTGCGAATGCTTTGATTGTTCTTTACTCCAAAAGGGGACAACTTGGTCAAGTCTGCTTCATATTCGATCAGATGCTTGAGAGAGATATCGTATCTTGGAATGCTATTATCTCTGCTCATTCTAAAAATTCTAATGGTTTGAAGTATTTTGAGCAGATGCAACGTGCTAATGTTAGACCTGATGTTATCACGTTTGTCTCGGTTTTATCTATCTGTGCTAACACAGGAATGGTGGAATATGGAGAGAGACTATTCTCCTTGATGTCGAAAGAATAGAGGATCAACCCGAGAATAGAACACTGTGCATGTATGGTGAATCTCTATGGAAAAGCAGGGATGATGGATGAGGCTTACTCAATGATCGTTCAAGAGATGGAGTTTGAGGCCGGTCCAACTGTTTGGGGAGCTTTGTTATATGCTTGTTACCTCCATGGAAATGCAGATATAGGAGAGGTTGCTCCTCAACGTCTTTTCGAGCTAGAACCTGATAACGAACACAATTTCGAGCTATTAATGAGAATTTATAGCAAGACAAAGAGAACAGAGGATGTTGAGAGAGTAAGGCAGATGATGGTAGATCGAGGATTGGAGACATAGTTCTTCTATTCAAAGGTATATACGAATTTATCTTTCATAAATCAGTTCATGTGATGTCATAGTAATCTGTACACACACACAAGTGGCTTGTTTGTTCATAGAGAAGAATCACATGACATGTGTGAACGTGTCTGATTGGTTAGCTGTTAGAAGTGATTTCTTATGTCTATAGATTCTCGTGGGATGTCTTTTGCAAGATTTGACTTAAAAACCAGTGTCTTAGATTATACTTTTTCCACTGCATTATTCAATTGAAAAGCCATATTTCTCGTGAGTAGCGTTTTCATATGGTTTTGTAACATGGGTTTAGTCATTGGTCACGTGCATTAGGACCTACCACTTGCATATTTAGAAAGCTAGGATCCAAAAATATGTTGTCTAAAAGAATCATATGTTAATGTGAAGCAAGATGAAGACAAACAGTTCCAGCTTGTCATCTTTTATTGATATCCTGATTGCTTCACATTCATTAACTTTTCAACCAACTCCAGTTTTTGCTCTAAAAATAAATAGTACTTTGTGTGTTAGGATTTAAGGGTCAAAGTAGCTGCTTTCACTCATTCGTTAAGCCTCTCTCTATAAATCCCTGCACCCTATTGCTGATAGTCCTACTTTTAGTTGTTTATATCAAAAACCCATTTGTATTTGGAACCCAAAATGGCGAAAAGTGTAACTCTTTATCTGATTCTCTTTGTTCTGTATGTGTTGGCGGCAGAAATGGCCATGGCTAGAAACCTTGAAGAGGAATCAAATGGTGATACAGAGTTCATTAAAGACTCTTGTGAGACAACAACGTACCCGGACATGTGCGTTGAGTCTTTATCTTCGTATGCAAGCGAGATCAAGAAGCGGCCTCGTCAGCTCGCTGAGACAGCGCTTGCTGTTAGCGTGGCCCGAGCAAAGTCAGCCAAAACCTATGTCTCAGACATGACTGACTATAAAGGAATCACAAAGAGGCAGCATGAAGCTGTCGTGGATTGTGTAGAAGAGATGGGAGATACTGTTGACAGGTTGAGCAATTCGCTGAAGGAACTGAAGAATCTGGATGAAGGCGAAAGCGGAGAAGACTTCTGGTTATGTCTGGACAATGTCAGGACATGGACAAGTGCGGCTCTGACAGATGAGACCACGTGTCTTGATGGGTTTGGAGGGAAAGCCATGGATGGAGAGCTGAAAAGTTTAATCAGATCACACATTCTGCGTGTGGCGCAAGATACGAGTAATGCCTTGGCTTTGATCAATGTCTTTGCTTCCAAGCATTGAAAATGTGGCAGAGGTTTGGTCTTAGGGGACGGAGTGTTTTACTATTGGATTTGGTTTCTTTTGTGTTTTCAAGAAATATGTGTTTGGTTTGGTTCGGAGTCAATATCAGTTTCGCTTGCCACGTTGTTATTTCATCTACGGTCTTAGAGCATGTTTAGTAGAGGTTCTTAGGGGTTCTTAGAGGGGGGGTTCTTAGGAAAAAATTAATTTTAAATTAGAAAGTAGGAGAGAGAAGGAGAGAGGGGTTCTTATTTAGGAGCTTTTAAGAACCGGGTTCGCCACGTGGCGCAACCCGGTTGGTTAATTTTTTTTTTTTTTTTTTTTTTTTTTACTTTTTCTGCACCTAAAAAAAAAAAAAAAAAAAAACATTAAACTATTATGTTAAGAACCCCAAAAGGGGGTTCACTAGTAAACATGCTCTTAGATAGTTTGAAGCTGTTGATTTGACTTTTTTTATTGGTGAATTATATAAGATTTGTGTAAATTCATGTTTGTTGATATTAGGAGAATGATGTAGGTCTGGGCATACGGTTCTTCGGTTCTTTTCGGTTCGGATAATTCTGTTCTGGAAAATTGGTAACCATACATGAACCGACTAAAATTCGGTTCTTCTCGGTTCGGTTCCGGTTCCAAATGGGTATATGACTTTAGAACCATTTATATCCAAAAAAATTTGGTTCCAATATGGTTCGGTTCCAAATGGTTACCGTTGTAACCAAATAACATGTTTTAACCAATTCAACGAAATAAAAATCAGAACAAAACCAAGATTGATTGAGTTGGTTGGAGATTATGGAATATGGAGTATTGATCGAGATTTTCTCGGGAATGGATCTGCGGTTATTGCCTTATTGAATAGTTAGGTGGAGAAGATTATGGAGAGTTGCAGGATACAAAGAGATTTTGAGGTACAATGTCTGGTTACTATTTGGGTATGTTCGGTTTCACGGTTCCGTTCGGATAAGAACCGAGAACCGTTGATCTTAATTTTTGGTCCCATTCGGTTATTCGTCAATACCCAAAACCTACCTAAATCCAAAATTTTCGGGTTGTTTTAGTTCGGTTCTTCGATTCCGGTTAATTTTGCCCATGTCTAGGAGAATCTACGAAATACTTCTATTAATGGAAAAGTCCTAAAGTCAACGGTAAATGGCCCAACTGGAACCGTCCATCATGGAATATATAATACGAATCTTTCTAACATTTTTAATATCAATCGAATTTTGCTAATCCAGTAACTGAAGATGCTAGCGTTTTTCACTCAGAAGACATTGCCTAAAATGTCCACCATATGTTGTTCTGTTACTGGCCTGTTATTATTTTACGATGTCAGTCCTAACGAATTAACAATATCTAAGGTTTGTGTCTTTGAGACTTCCATGTGAACACACAATGAAGTACCAAAAATCCAAAATGTAGCTGTCAAACTGGGCATGTTGTCAATAACTTTTCCCTGTCTGATACATTATAGACCGATTATAGATAAACATATATTTTAAACGGATTAAAATGGATTGCATACAATATTATCTACATACAAAATGGACCGGACATATTTATACATATAGCCAAACTAAAATAGTTAAATTTTTGGTGAAAATCAATTTGGAATTCTTTTATCATTCCTTCTTATTCTTGTTGGTCTCAATTTCTTCACGAAGTCTTCGTTTTCACTTGGAAAAAACAATTATCCACTAAAGACCATGAATAACCTATTTGGACACATCATTAATGAACATAGATGTTTAATGGATACAGTTGTTAGTAAACATAATAACTATTTGTCCACAATCAAAGTAGACAATATTGAACATGTCTATATGGTTGTGATGAAAAAAAAAATCCATGTCATGTAATTCTAAAAGTTACACATTGTGTAAATTTGGAATTAATATGATTTTCTAATTATTACATAAAGAAAAGAAAACGTACACATGCACATGCAGAATATGAGGTGAATATAATGGTTAATTCAGTAACGTACATAATTAGTAATAAGGGCCAAAGTATTGCTTGTAGTTCTTGAAAGCTCAGAAACAGCCTTCTTCACCTTCTTCTTCGTCACCGCATTTACTTTCCATTCCTCGATCTCGTCCGTACACGTGGTCTCGTCTGTCAACGCCGCACTCACCCACGTCTTCACGTTCCTTAGATGCTCCTCCTTTGAAACTCCTCCGCCGTTGAGATTTTTCATCTCGGCGATCGCTTGCTTGAGCTCGTCGACAGTGTCCTTCATCTCCTCCAAGCAGTCCTTGAGGATCGGCACTTCAGGGCTGGAGGCAGATTTGGCCTTCTTGAGAAGGCTAGATACGACTGACGTGGCATTTTTGGCGGATTTGAGGTTGATGCTGAGCGATGTTGTGCAGAGTTTGATTGGGTTGGATTTAATGGTTGAGGAGTAGGAGGACAAAGAGTTGTAGCACATTGTAGGGTATGTTGTTGAGTTGCATGCAGTTTTAACGAATGTTTTGTAGTTTTGGTATCTGGCTGGTGGAGCTGCTGCTGTTTTCAGGATGTTTGATGAGTTGATGATGAGAGCAATGAGAGTTAGAGAGAGCATCACGAAACGCAACATGTTTGTTAATTAGGGGTTTGAGAGAGAATAGAAATGCAAACTTTTTGGCTAATTGTGAAACTATGCAGTATGTTTATATGTATATTTATAGACACACATATTGGATTATTATTATTATATCTCAATTATTAGGGAAATGATTGGATCTAGAGTTCTAGTTTACTTTCTATATTGAGTTCCTAATGTAATAAAAAAAATATTTTAACCAATGATATATAATATAATATCTATAAATTAATATTCGATAAATTAATATTCCGAAAAAATTAGTAGGATTATGTTCATAAATTAAAACTCTGCCGTTTTTATATCAAGAAAAATTCTAAAAATTCAGAACCATGGTATATATCATTGGTTAAAATACCATGGTTCTGAATTTTTAGAAGTTTTGTAATCATTTTTTTCTTGATATAAAAACGGCAGAGTTTTAATTTAGGTTTGAACGGTAACTATATATGTTCATTTTATTGTCACTATAGATAAACAAAACAAAAACGTAGTAATACTTTACAATTTACATGCTTGAGATATCCGAAATACATTTTAAACCATATGACATCTCATTCTGTTGGTTAAACCATCAATCACAATACTGTGAAGTGTAATTAAACAATCATAAGAAAGCTATCATAACTTGCAAAATATGACTGTTTCAGATTACATCACCGTTTACTTATCTGTTTATAATAAATTTGCAAAACCTTGGCGTCTGAAATGATACCAAACAATCAAGAAGTTTTTTTTTCTTGGCGTCCAAATAAAATTAGAAGGTGAATGAATTACAAGCTTCATTCCGGTGTTTAAGCAAAGTGGCACGTGATGCAGGATGATGGCCATGTAATATGAACGTGGACTAGATCTCTTAATTCGGAGAAACATCATTTATTTTGTTTGTTTAAGATATTATTAATCATCTTTCTTCTGTAATTAAATTACAGAAAGACAGATCAACGTATCATGGAATGTACGTTACAGAGAATTGATATTCAAACTGATCTCTGATGCATGATTTATATATAGGTGTACTGTCACTAGACATTATGTCATATTACAACGTATCATGGTATGTACATTATAGGGAATCGATACAGGGATGTTACAAGACAGCAAAGGCCACACACACTACAAAAAAACTGGGTATTAATAGCACATTATAAAAGCAGGTACATTGGTGTACCTCTCATTGGGTTTCTTATTAGTTTTTTATTAATATTTTCTGTTGATGTGATTTGTTAAGAACCTATCCTTTATTTTCTCTTTCATTAGTGTCACCTAACATGGGTTTCTTAAAAAAAAATATATATATATATATATATATATATATATATATTATCAAATTTTTTAATTTTAGTTTCATCTTTCATTTCATCTTCACTGATCGATGAGGACTAGCAAAAACAAACTTGATATTTTAGACGAGTATGTGTTTGTTTATAACACAAAAACATGAGTATTTTGTTTATAACACAAACAACCTGCTTTCCTTGGGAACTTACCCTAGCCTGGTAGGATCCACCGGCTATAGCTCCCCTTTGCTCTCTCTTTATCTAGTCGTTGGGTGTCTCCTCTGAGACAGTGGTGATGTCGGAAACCACATCAGTATCGTTGTCATCAATGGCTAAGCTCGAGACTTCGCCGCTCAATGAGGAAACTTCGTCCTCCCCGGTGACAGATGGAGCAGGGGATGCGTCTGTGCTATTGGTGCACGTTGTGGTTGTGCTCTGAGTTGACGACGAATCAGAACTCTCTGATGAGTGTTTCTGAAGACTCCAGTACATTATACTCGCCGTTAAGATTAGGATCATCTTCTGATTCACCTGTCACAACATCCCAAACAGCACCCCCATCATTAACTATACTAAGTTGTTAAAGTTGGACCTTGTATCTTGTTCCTCCACCATCAACTATCTCTACACAAGCGCTGGGTTTAAGCTCACCCTTCGTAGTTCTTAGCCTCACAATATTCCTTGAAGGTAACACACAATCCTTTGACCCTTCAGAAAGAAAACGATAACTCCTCAAGCTGGGTTTAAGCTCACCCTTCATAGTTCTTAGCCTCACAATATTCCTTGAAGGTAACACACAATCCTTTGACCCTCTTGGCACCAACACTGCTTATTAGAAACAAGACAGAGCTTCGTCTATCAACCACACGCAAGATTTTTATACCTTTTCTTCCTAAATATTAGGACAAAGCAAGAAAGGGGAACATACCTTGAGCTACTACCCTTCAACTTGCACACTAGCACCTACCTGTGAGTGAGTGAGTGAGAGAAAAATCAAAAACTTACAAATCTCTAGCCATGTTACCAACAAGCTTCATATAAATCAATTCAATTTATGAATTTACGAAACCAATTCCAAGCTCTGAAGGCCATACCCATAAATCATTTCAATTCTGTGAATTACAATTGGAAATTGAAATTTTAATAAAAGACGAACCTTTCAATGAGCTTGGAAAGGAGTAGGGCGTCGGGACCGCCGGTGGGATCCGCCTCACCGCGAATATAGCCATGAGCAATCAGCTTCTGGATGCAATCAACTGCCGGATCGACAATCTTGAGAACGCCGGTGGTGGAGGCGTTAATAAGAGGGCTGAGGATGATCTCCGACTCGGTGAGAGAGTACTCAGTTGCTCCTCCGTCGTGAAGCGGTCCAGGAACGGAGGATCCAGGTTCAGAGTCAGCGAGAGGAGAAGAATTATCCGGCGATCTGAGGCGAGAAGGAGGTCTTCCGATCATGACGATTGATAATGGCCAGGATTGATGAAGAAGAAGGATAGCTTTAGATAGAAAAAAAAAAAATAGGCCAATCAGTGTTGGCCACGTGCCTTAAGAAACGGTTCCTAAAGTGCCTTAAATAAGGATCGGTTCTTAACAATAATACTCTTTCTCATTTAATTTTTATGTTTTTTACCTAAGAAACTGTGCAGAATCTCATTAAGATACTGGGATGGACCTGCTCTAATAGCACGATTTCTCTAAGTGCTATTAAATAGTGTTTGCTGAATTGTGGTACTTTATTATAGCATCTTATCAATGCTAAGCCGAAATTTAACTAAACAGAAGACAAAAATCAGTTTCGAGCCTAATTTTTACGATAGGCGTCAAACTTAGCCAAATTTTGGTTTTGGCAAAAAAATTTACCTCCAATTTTTTTATTTGGTTTTGGCCAAATTTTGTTTTCCCCCTCCTTATCCACAATAGACTAAAAACGAATTCATCGAACATTATTTCTCAACTCTCGTCTTTTTCCTCCTCTCTTCCTCATCCTCCACCGCCAAACCCTAACTTCTTCTTCTGATCTCCCCATCCTCCTCCCCTGCAAAACCTTAGCACTATAGATTCTCCCCTTTACAATCTCTGTTAATGGAATTGAAAAGTACCATAGATTCTCTCTCGAAAGCTAGATTTATACCACTCTTCTCTTCTCCAGAAGGATGATAGTGACGGGTTTCTCGATGCTCTTCTGATTCAAATACACAA
Organism: Orychophragmus violaceus; assembly: GCA_030180135.1. Taxonomy (NCBI): domain Eukaryota; kingdom Viridiplantae; phylum Streptophyta; class Magnoliopsida; order Brassicales; family Brassicaceae; genus Orychophragmus; species Orychophragmus violaceus. The sequence goes on along the minus strand of CM058239.1, from coordinate 10,492,639 downwards.
AAGAACCGTAAGATAATCTGACTTCTTTCCCCTCGGTTAGTGTTTGATTTTTTTCTATTTTCCTGCTCAAAACCTCACCTCCCTTTTTTTGTCCGTCCTTGCTCTGCGCCGTGTCTCTACTAAGCCATCTCATACCGTCGATTTAATCTCTCCCAGGTAAGCTTCTTAGATTTCACTGTCATAGCAGTAGTATGTAGATCTATGAGACTGATGGCTGTTCTCGTTCTATTGTAAAAGGCTTTTCATTAGTCAGGATTTTTAATCGAACTTATGTTTTATTGTTGTGACAAAAAAAAATCCCTAATTTTTCTTACCCTCAGAATCGTTAGTGATGAGGAAGCTTAAGTCACATCAGAAGAAGATGGGCATCGGGAAAACTTGATTATGCATCGTTACCACATCGGAGGTCGTGACGATTACAAAAAGTTCGTAACTTTTTTTTCTTTCTTCCCGTCCACTCTGTTGATGCTCATTTCTACTTAATTTAACTTCTTTCAGTTTCAGTGTTTGTTTTTGTGTGATGAACAATGGTTTTCTGATTCTTCTGATTGTTTTTTTTTGTTTGGTCAGATATTCAGGATTGTGTAGGATGATGATTGCATCTACAGTGCCTGCCGATAGTCTATCTCATGTTGTTAGTGGAGCAAGTATTGTCGCTAAGGTAATATGTTATGAATTCTCACTATCTATCTCGAAGCTTTTCTCTCGCTATAAGTCGCTGAATATATATCATCCTGCTCAGGTGACAAGAGATAGAGCCCTGATAGAATGGTTGGTAGAGGAAACTGGAAAAACATAAACAAAAGTTCGGTTCTGGATATCCTGGAGGTGTACTACTTTATTCCTCTATTCGTTTATGTTTCTAGTGACTGTTACACGCTAATATGTTTGTGATGTAATTTAGATCCTGAGACAAAGGCTGGTTAGAGCAACACAAACATTTTTTGTTTGGATTCCCATCATTGGTCGGTCTCAGTTGGGGAACTTGCTTACGGTAAGTGAGATATTCCCTTTGACACTAATTGTAAAGTGGTATATAATATGAGAATGAATCGGTTAAGGCTTTTCAATACAGGACACGTGAGTGCTGTTACCATACAAGCTGGAGACATGAATTTTCATCTTCACAAGGTAAAAATTTCTTCATCTTTCTCTTTTGTAGTTGATCGTACAAAAACTGAGACCTTTGAATTGGGTTTGGATTTAATAACTTGTCTTCATAGGGAGAAGAAGTATAACTTAGATGTTGGAAGCCTTGAAGGCAGTATGACTGTAAAATGCAAACACACTTACCTGTTACAAACACCTTAAAATATGCAGTTTTGGGCATTGGTCTACACTGATCTAACCAATGTGGTTTGTTGTTTTTATCAAGGTACAAAAGAAACTGAAGCAATGGTCTGACTCTTTTGTGGAAGCCTTTGAAAGCCAGTGGTTTGATGAAGATGTAAAGTGTATCCGAGGAGGACTTATTACGAGCCAGCTTGTTAAGAAATTGTGCTAGACTTGGTGATGTTTAGTTTAAGACTTAATTTAAATTTGTCATGGTAATGATGTTTGTGTAAGATATTTGATTATTAATGAAATCGTAATTTGAGTCATTTCAAATATATATTTTTTTAATATAAATCCGATTAATACAAAATAAATAAATAAATAAATATATATATAATAATAATTTAATATGGCTCGGCTTGGCTCGGCTACATAAAGCTATTATAGGTAGATTCAACTATAGCAAGAGAAATTAACGCTATTATAGATGCAAGATATTATAGCACGAAAAATATGCTATCACTAATGGCCGACCTATTATAGCTGGGGCAGACATAGCATTTTCAAAAACGCCATCATATACATACCATGGCGTTTTTCGTGTGCTAAGAATAGAGATTTTTCTTGTAGTGACATATGTTAGGTTTGAATGAAAAATCAATCAAAATGCACTAATTTAGATATAGACTAAACCATTTTATTTTTGTAACAACAACAATCTGATGCAAATCATTTTTATTTGTTCACAAAAATGGTTTGTCATCAAGTTTTTTATTATTATTTTTTGTTTCCACCGCTACAAATCAAATACAATAAATGATAAATAAAAGAAGTTTTGACCGCTCGCGGACTAATCCGTCCTAATTGATGATATCATTCAAAGCCTTAGTATCAATAAACAAGTGTACTTGGTCATATTATTCAAAGAGAAAAAACCTTAACAATATTGACGTGAATTACATTTGCCATAAAAATATCCAAATTTTTAACGTTGTCTGAAAAATACTCAGCATTATTTTGGTTGCTTTTTAAATACCTCAAGTTTCAAATTTCGTTATTTTGACACCGAATTTTAACAATTGTTAGGTTAGCTCGTTAACAGTTTTTTAAATTCGATGTCAAAATAACGAAATTTGAACGTTGGAGTATATAAAAGGAAACCAAAATAATGTTGGGAATTTTCGAGGCAACTTTAAAAGTTTGGATATTTTTATGGCAAATGTAATTAAGATCAGGTATTTTTAAGATTTTTTTCCTTTTACCATTATGTAGATTCTCAAGTCCAATTACTAAACTAATCTTTGTGAAAGTTCATCTTCATCAATTGGCGCAGTCTTTGGGGACTTTGAGTATCTTCATACGATAAAAGAGAGATCGACAATAGCGGAATTACTAATCTCATTACAAAAAGCAGGAGGAAATAACACCACCAACAACAAGAAACGAGAACATAGAAGCACGACATTCAGCTCAATGCGCATGTAACATCTCTGATCCTGAATAAGATCGTTGGGATGCACCATGACCGAGTTGGAGGAAGAAATCATGAAGAAAAAGCTTAGAAACTCGTCCATGGTGAAAAACACACATTTATAAATTAATTTAATTGATTTGTAACATAATGGTGATTTTAAAACATATCAATATCTTTTGGTGCCAAGTCAAAAATGGCATTATGGCTATATAAAGGGGTGGGTGTCCGCGAGTGAAACAACCTAGGAACTTGACCGCGGATGGACCGTGGACTGCTTATACTCACCCAAACTTGGATAGACCAAGTATAACAAGGGTCGGAAGGATCAAAGGAAAGATTATGATCGGATCAAGGGAAAAAAATTAATTGGAAGGGAATCCGAATGTACAAGTTCGTGATGGAACCGAATGATCGATCCATCCAGTTAAGATCAAGTGCAAACTTAGCCAAAATAAACGAAGAAAGGTTAAGTTGTCAAGATAATCAGCTCGAACCAGCTGAACCATCGAGAGACCAGCTATATCAATTCGATAAGCAGTCGGGAAGCTCAACTCAGCTGGGATGAGTGTTCGGTAGTTATGGCATCTAGTCGACTGAAGTTAGCTAGTGATCCAGCTGGGCGGTTGGACGGTTTTGGGCGAAAGGTCAAAGTGAACGGATGTGAATGTTTGGACATGCAACTCACATCCGTTCAGGCAGTTGAGCAAAGTGCCTATAAATATCAAGCCTTGGGCGAGCTTTCGTACACACGGAAACTCAAAACAATTCTCATAAAAGGCTTAAGAGCGATCATGAGAAAAGAAAGGAAACAAAGGAGAGTTTGGCTTATCGTTCTAAGGAAGCGGTTAGCCGGAAGCAATCTCGGATTGCAATGAAGGGTCGAGCATGGATCCGACTAAGGACCGCAGCAGGAAGGCAGAAACGTCTAAGGACGTGAAGTTGATCGTGAGGAAGATCGGGCTTAGGCGCGAGACAAAAAACTTAGGCGGACATGTGGTGGAACAGACTGGTTGTGATAGGATCGAACAATTGTACTAGCATATAGAGCAATGATTGTATCGATACCCAGAGTTATTAACGAAATCCATTTATATTGCCTAAGTATTATTGCATATAGACTCTAATAAATGAATCTCAGAATATAAGCATTAAAAATAACTTAAGGAAATAGATAAGACCCTTAAAATGGACTGAATGGTTCGGTTCTACTTAGTGGCCGTATGGAAATAACCTCCTTAGGCTTCTAGTCAGGATGCGGTGTTTCAGCAACAACACAAAGTGATGGAGCCCGCACTAACTTGACAACCACATGATTAAAAGTCACGAGCAACTCGACAACAACAAGTGCATAAAGTACGAGAGGGACAACCATAATCTTAGAGATGTATACCATCAAAAAAGGTATCAGCCGAATTGTAAGAAGGAGTCAAGATCTGATCGATCAATAAAGACATATGTGACAGTGGAATCAACAAATAATCTCCCTCCAAAGGAATCCGATCGAGACAATCTTCGGTTTTAATTGATAAAGCACGTCAAGATCAATAACAACAACCTCAATGGATATAGATTAAGCCTCGTTCTTCAACTATCCTAAATTTTAGCTTCTCTCAACAAGATAATTGTAGATTCACTTTATTGGTGATACATGTATGTGCTTAATGTTAAAAGTGAACTGATTGAAAAAATACATACCAATAAAAAAAAACATTTCATATATGCAAATTGAAAAAACATTAAAAATACATGACTTGAATTACATTTGCCAGAAAATATCCAAATTTTAACGTTGTATAAAAAAAAATATTCAACGTTATTGGTTGTCTTTTAAATACTTCAACTTTCAATTTTTATTATTTTCATACCCAATTTTAAACATAGTTAAGTTAAACTTTTTAAAGGTTTTTAAAAGTAGGTATTAAAATAAAAAAAAATAACGTGAAACCAAGTCAAGAAGCGATTCATCGATAAATCATCAATGGTCTTGTTCTTGCTATCTAGCATATTGCATAATCGTAGCAGATCGTGTGAGTGATCAAAACGTCCAAGCTGTGCAGCTCGCAAAACCGCAAATTCATATACGTTCTGCTCGGACTGTCCACGACTAAACCTGTTTGGGCGTACCACGACAAGGCTGCCCAGACGATGAACCTGCTCAGACATATTGTCATATGATCCTTCCGCGCACACATCCTCAAACTCACATGTTCAGCTTAACATCAGCTTAATGACTTGCGAGCTCCACACGAATCATGCTCAGCGATCGTGTTTATTTAAGAACACAAGACTCCTCGGAATATCCAAGCACGCGAGACTGCTCGGAAAATCCGAGCGCGAGAGACTCCTCGGAATATCCAAGCACGCGAGATTGCTCAGAAAATCCGAGTGCGCGGAACTGCTCAGAAAATCCGAGCGCGCGGGACTGCTCAGAAAATCCGAACATGCGAGAGTGGTCAGAAAATACGAGCACGCGAGACTGCTTGGAAAATCCAAGCACGCAAGACTACCTGGAAATTCCAAGCACGCAAGTACTCACAGCATGCTCGGAAACTCGTAGCATACTCGGCAACTTACAACATGCTCGGCAACTCGTAGCATACTCGGCAACTTACAGCATGCTTGGCAACTCGTATCATACTCGGCAACTTACAGCATGCTCGGCAACTCGTAGCATACTCGGCAACTCGCATCATACTCGGAAACGTGCAGCATGCTCGGCGACTTGCAGCATGCCCGGCAACCCAACCGGATAGTCTGAGCAGATCATGTTCGGAAACGTCAAATCTGCTCCGGAAAAAAAACATTGCTCAGTTAGACATGCTTAAAAAAAGACATCAACATTTCCGAACAGAAAACAAAAATTGCTTGGACAAAAGAGCATTCTGCTCGGAAGAACAAATATCAGGAGCAAACATTTTCGAGCAGAAAAATATGCTCGGCACAAATTGACAAAGACGTGCTCGGAATTCTTGGCGAGATATAACAGAATTGTCAAGGAGCTCACATTAAGGAGAGAAAGAAATCATCGACTCAAGACGGTGGGTCAATAAGTTTTCCCGCTTCCAGTATCTGATTCTCGACCTCTTTATCAAAATCCGGCATGACTCCCTCCCCTTCTCTTCTCTCTCTAACTATCTCTTTCGTTCGCTCGTCGTGCATATCTACAATTAGGTCTCTGCAAGCCCTAGTTTCGGAAGCACAAAGTTCTCAGTACGGAAAAAAAACTAAATCCTCCTTTGATTCCTTAAATGGAACGAAATGAGAAGTCGGATTAAGCGAAGAAACAACGAGAAAATCTCCTGAGATAGAATAAATCTCAGTAAATCGATAGACCTAATCCAGTGCTCACCAAGGATTCAAGAGGGTTTATTGACGATGATAGGGTCGGAGAGCAAGAAGAGAGGAATAATCTTGTTATTGAGTAACTGTATTTATAGTGTGGCTACGTGAAAACTAATCAAAATTTTGTTTTTAAAATTTTATTTTTCTTTTATTCATGTATTTAAAACTTTTTTTTTACAACGAAAGTATCATTGATAAGGTTCAAATGTCAAGCTTTACAGATGGATTAAGAAAAAGAGATTAAATTAAGGACGCTCAAACACGATCACATTAAGAAGAAGAGGCTTGATAGAGGCATGAAGAGAGTGAAACCTCTTTAAAACTATATAATATTCTATTTCATTTTTTATATTAAATATAATGTTTTATATTACAAGGTTACATTTTTATATTCTATTCTGTGTTTCTAAATATAATGTTTTATATTAAAATTTCTTCTTCTTTTATTCTTGTACTAGATGAGTGCACGGGTGTCTCGTTTAAGGTTTTATTCCGATATTTGTTGATTTTAGTTCGGGTGAAAGGATTTATGATGTTGTCTTTTGAATTGTTTTTGAGAATTTTTTTTTATCCGCCGGCTTATGGTTCTAGAAATGGCTTTTATCCGCTAGCTTCTGTTTTTGAGGGTTGTGTATAACCTGTCGGTTTTAGTTTCAAACTGGTGTAATATAGTTTGTGTTAATGAAAATTCATATGAGAGCTGCAAATGGATTGACGGTCTCGATTGAGAAGACATTTTCCATACCAACTGCAGTCGCAGTCTTTATCTTAATTGCAGCCTCCTTTTCTGTTTTGTCTTTTGTAGAGCTGGAGTTTGTTGAATTGAACTTGGGCTTTGGATGGAATGTGAACTCATTTGGTCCGTCGGGATAGTTTTCTTAGGCTGCCATATTTTGTGACCCAAAACTTGTACAAGTACGAGCAGTCTTCTCCTCTGTTTTGAGCTGATACGTTGACAGTAAGTAAACCATAAATCTCATATCTTTAGCAATGGAGTTAATTTTTTTTGGATGATAAAAGAAACCATATTCGTGAGTAGTTGTATAATACCAATCAAATAACAAGACAAAGAAGTATTGACATTGAGGAAGTTGGAAGGGGTGTGTTTGAAATGTGTGTTGATAAAACTCAAGAACCAGATGGTTCATATGATATCATGAGAGAAGAAATCATGGATGATAAGATTAATGAAACAAACATAGCGTAACTCCTAGCATTGGCCCGATCCAGAACATTGTAAGAAAGTATGTTATAGAGCAAACCTGCAGTATTCTGATAAGCAAACAGAAGTTTTATTGATGAATCCGAAAGATACAAACTCCAGAGTATGATCTTAGAGCCAAAATCTCTTGATCTCACAGACGAGAATCAAGCCAAAACAAATCAAAAGCTACTCGAAAACTATAATCGTCTCCTCTTATATACTGAGGACGATGTACAGACTCGAAACAGACTTATTCAACTAACTTTCTGTCGACTCTCTCCTATCCAATCAACTTGCCAGCTCAGCAGTCGCAACTTCCAGCTCAGCTCTATTCTCCTCTGTACTTGCTAACTTCTTCTTCCTCCTATAAGCCCTTAATGGCATATCAATACCCCCATGGTCGAGTTTCAGCTTGTCCTCAAGTGAAAAACTTGGAAACTGTTGTTTCAGATCACCCACTCTCAACCAAGTCATCTCATGCTCAGCCAACCCTTTCCACTTAATGAGCACTTCCAAATATCCATCCTCATCATAGCGCTTATCAACTATATCCTCTGGCTCCAAAGTCAGCTCATCCCCATTCAACACTGCAGGAGGAAGTTGAGTAACAACGTGAGCTTGTCCCACCACCGGCTTCAACTATGAGACGTGAAAAACAGAGTGTATCTTAGAACCAGGAGGCAACTTTAGACGATAAGCGACTTTTCCAATCCTCTCCATTACTTCATATGGACCATAGTATCGTGCAGCTAATTTTTGATTCAATATGCGACTGACCGACTGTTGTCTATATGGCCTGAGCTTCAAATACACCATCGTGCCTACCTCAAACTCCAATTCTCGACGATGTTTGTCAGCGTTCACCTTCATACGGTTCTGAGCTCTTAGCAGATTCTCTTTAACAATTTGTAGCACTTCCTCTCTTTGTTTAAGCATCACTTCTACTTCAAAATTCTGAGTGGAGTTGGGTTCAAAAGCCAACAAGGTTGGTGCTTCTCTGCCATATACAAGTTTAAAAGGTGTGCACTGCAAGGCCGAGTGATAGGATGTATTGTACCACAACTCTGCCCATGGAAGGAACTTAGACCAAGACTTGGGTTTAGCAGATGCAAAACACCTTAAAAATGTCTCCAAACAACGGTTAAGAACCTCCGTTTGGCCATCAGACTGAGGGTGAAAAGCGGTACTGAACCGTAACCTCGTACCTGCCACACGAAAACATTCTCTCCAGAAATGGCTGAGAAAGATTTTATCCCTGTCAGAAATGATAGACTTCGGAAATCCGTGTAGTCTGATATCTTCATGCACAAACTTCAGAGACACATCAGCAGCATTGTAAGGGTGTTTCAATCCCACAAAGTGATCATACTTGCTGAGTCTATCAACTACAACCAGAACCACATTCACCCCATGTGATAAAGGTAATCCTTCTATGAAATCCATAGACACATCCTCCCAAATCCTTGTGGGTAATTCAATAGGCTGGAGAAGTCCTGCGGGAGAGAGTGTTGAGTATTTGTGAGTTTGACAGACGCTACAAGCTGCGACGTAATCCTGAACCTGTTTCCTCATCTTGGACCAATGAAACGTGGTTTGATTTCTTTGTAGCGTCCTCAACACTCCAGAGTGTCCTCCCAATAGACTGTCATGACTCTCTCTCAGAATCAAGGCAATGTGTTTGGATGATGATGGAATAACTAGACGGTTCTTGTAAATCAGTTTCCCATCAACTACTTTGAATCCTGGTTTAACCGCATCTCCTGCACTTATCTTCCTTATCAGCTCCTGAATCTCACTATCTTCATCTATTTCTTTATAGACGTCTAAGAGTTGCAGAGCGTTTGGCTTGGTTAATGACATTAACAACCGAGATGTAGGTTGTATGGAAGCATGGTGAATCCGAGACAATCCATCAGCCACCTTATTCTCACTGCCCACCTTAAACTCGATATCGAATTCATATGTCAAAACTCTTGTCAACCATCTCTGATAATCAAGTGTCACTTCTCTCTGCTCTAGCAAATATTTCAGACTCTGCTGATCCGTTCTGACCAGTAACCTTCTCCCCAACAGATAATGTCTCCACTTCAGGATGGACATAACTATTGCCATCAGCTCACGCTCGTAGATAGGTTTCATTTGCTCTCTTTCTGTTAATGCGTGACTAAAGTAGGCAATCGGATGCTTGTCCTGCATTAGCACTGCACCCAGTCCGTATCCTGATGCGTCTGACTCGACAATAAACAGCTTCGAAAAGTCTGGTAAAGCTAGAACCGGAGCAGATATCATTGCTTGCTTAAGTTGATCAAAGGCTTGTTGAGCTGACTCAGACCACAAGAATTTATCTTTTTTAAGCAATTCAGTAAGAGGCTTGGCTATCATCCCATAATGCTGCACAAATCTTCTGTAATATCCAGTCAGGCCTAGAAACCCTCTCAAATCCTTCACTGTTCTTGGTGTTAGCCAGTTCTGCACTGAGATAATCTTCTCTTTATCAGTAGAGACCCCTTCACTGGATATTATATGCCTGAGATATTCCACACTCTCCTGTGCAAAAGTACACTTTTTGCGGTTAGCATACAAACGCTGTTCTTGTAACTTCTGGAGAACCAATTCCAAGTGAATCAAATGATCTTCTACTGATGTACTGTAGATCAGTATGTCATCAAAGAACACCAAAACGAATTTGCGAAGAAACGGCTTGAATATCTCATTCATTAAAGCTTGGAAAGTAGCCGGAGCATAGTTAATCCAAAAGGAAGAACTAGAAACTCATAGTGGCTGTCATGAGTTCTAAAAGCCATTTTCTCTATATCCTCTTCCGTCATACGTATCTGATGATAGCCCGCTTTAAGATCCAGTTTAGAAAATATCTTTGCCCCATTCAACTCATCTAGAAGTTTATCTATCATGGGAATAGGATATTTGTCTGGGATATTAGCTCTGTTAATTGCTCTATAGTCCACGCAAAACCTCCAAGACTGGTCCTTCTTCTTGACTAACAGCACAGGGCTTGCATATGGACTATGACTTGGCCGGATTAACCCTTCTTCCAACATCTCTTGGACCAACTTCTCCATGGCTTCCTGATAACAAGGATTTTGCAATCCTTTTAGAGAGGTATCAATTCCTCTTGCTTATCGTTGTAGCAAGAGGTATCGAACCAAATTGGGATAGAAGCGACCAATATGAATACACCATACCACTTTAGTCAAGCAAACCAAATTCAGTTATGATTCTATATCCTAAATGCAATTTAAATTCAATCAAACTAGTAAAAGAGAGTAAACACAAGATCAAACTCAAGAAATCAATAATAAAAGCAAGGCCAATGGGTCAAGGTCAATGATTTGGGCAATCTAGAGCTATCAAGGATGCTTAAACAATCATCATAGATGCTAATCCTAAGCAAAGAACACTAATCAATTAATTAATCCAATCTCTTGGTACTAATTACTTTGCCTAATCCTTAGTCAAGATCAAATTCTCATTTGTGAATAAAAACAAGGCAAGCATTAATCTCAAGTTCTCTTAAGCTTATAAACACTTTAGACATTCACTTTCATGAGCTAAAACATGTAAATTCCCATAAAAATCCAATCTAGCATTTCATCGAACACATGGTGTGCAATAAAACCCAATACATCTAAACCAAATTAATCAATGTCAATCTAGCAATAAGCACATTTAGATAGGAAGGATCAATCATAATTAAGCCCTAAGCATCTAAGAATCACTCTAAATCACCCTAATCTACCTAACCCATAAGCCTCAAATGAAACTACTCACTAATCATGTTATGTTCAACAAAATCCATGAAAATAATGTTAAACATGATGATTAGCAAAATATTAAAAGAGGAAGAGAGGAAATCAAACACAAATAACTCTAAGATTAATAAAAGATTGAAACTTTCTTCTCCAATATTCAAAGAGAGGTTTTTGGAACCAAGAAAGCTTACAAAAATAAAAATTATGTTTTTGGTCTTAAAAGGTGAATAGTGACGAACCGGGTCAACCCGGGACAAACCGGGTGTTGACCCGGTTCAATTGGATCATATGATTGGTCAAAGGAGAAAGTCAACCATAATAGGTCCGCTGGCGATTACGTTATACCTGCAGGCGTTACCGCAGCCAACACGGTGCCTTCCCTTCCTCGGCTCGCGGTCTCACGCATGACCGCGACACTGGTCGCGAAAGAGCTCGCGGTTTGGGTGCTCACCGCAACGCATCCCGCGGTAACACACGGCCCAAGCTCAGCCATTCTCGCGGTTTGGGTGCTCACCGCAACGCATCCCGCGGTAACACACGGCCCAAGCTCGGCCATTCTCGCGGTTGGCGTGGCGGCTCGGATCGTCGTCGGGGGGGGGGGGGGGGGGGCGGGAATCACGATCTCATTCGCTGACTCTTTGACTCCATGCCATGATGCACTCGCTCTTCATTGGTTGATCTTGGTGAGCACACGATTGTTGACTGCATCATGGTTAACTAAATTCAACTTTGTCTTCCTCTTTGATCATCAAGCTCATCCCAATTCCAACTCTTTGCAATCTTTCTTGTGAATATTCAATTTCCTACAAAATCAAGTAAAACACTCCCAAAAACACTAAAATTGCAAAGCCTAATTCTAAATGATATCTAGCTCCTAAATGCAATAAAAGACTTAAGAAAACAACATGACTAAATCAAATTTCTAACTAAAATATGAGTATTTACCAAACTAAAATGCCTAAAATGTGATAACATCAATTCCCCCAAACTTGCCTTTTGCTTGTCCGCAAGCAAACAATCAAAGACAAATAGGAAGAAAGGTTTAAAATTAAGAGTTCAAAGCTTTCAAAAGCAATTGTTAAGCGCAAGTGGAAACAAAGTCAAGACAAGCAATTAAGAGCTACAATCAAGTTTACTCTACTTCAAAAGAGTTAGTCATTCCCATCAACACAAGCATCAAGTTCAAGTCCCAACCTACGCATGAATTCCTATCCTCATTCCCTTTAACATTCATTAAACAATGGTGGATCATAATTGTGCAAATCAAATAAACACATTTGGCTAAGGGTTTAAGGTCTTGAGATAAAAGTGATCTCAAATGAAGTGTGGATTTCAAAAACAAAGGATCTCTCAAGAAATGAATGAACTATAGCAAAATGCTAAGAGTAAGAAACAACTTATGCATACAAGGATAGATTCTCATTCTACCCAAATCCCTATGATGATCTTAACTCTTCTTCTAAACCCAAGATTCTCTTCCTAATCTACCCTTTTCCTAAGGCATTTTTGCCTTCTCATCCCAACTTTGATCACTTCTTTCTTCTTTAAACACTTAGAGGATTTCTTTTCTTTACTTAGCTCTTTCTTTTCTTTTCACTAGCCTCTTTTCTTTTTTTCTTTTGATGCTTGAGCCAACTTTGGCTTCTTTTCTCTCTTTAAAACTTGAGACTTATCTTTCATAAACACTTAGAGCTAACAACTTTTTTTCTTTTTCTTTTTTTTTCTTTTCCAATCCCCTCTTTCTTTTCTCAATCTTTTCCTTATTCCCTTTTTTTTTCTTTTCTTCCCAATTCCCCCAAACTTCTTTCCTATCCTATGCATAGCCCAATGTTGTAAGGCTAGCTCTACAATGAAGACCTATCCTTGTCGTTCCAAACTCAACACTTTTTGCCTAGTTGATTCAAAAAAAAGGCCTCTCATCTCTCACTAGAGTGTTTAGGCTTGAAGGAAAGCTTGGTTCAAGGTGGGAAAATCTACTTGGACTAACAAGAGAGTGGTAGAAAGGGAGAAGATAGTCCAAGTATGTATCAAATATCCATGAGTTCACCTTTCATTGCACAACATGATAATTCAAGTCAAGATTAAGGGTTTTACTAGATAGGGAATGATTCAAATCACAACATGTTTCAACCAAAAAGTGAACAATAATGCATGAGATCCAAGAAGGGTTCTTCCTTAATTTCAAGTTCACAAGATGCATCACATAACCACATGCTCAAACAATTTTTTTTTATAAGGAACATAAGCTTTAACTCTCAAAGCATTAATGAAATAAATCCTAAATGACTTATAGACTCAATCCTAAGCATGACAATGCAACTATATGCTTTCTTTTTGTGAAAATTTTTGAAATTTTTTCAAATTTTTATGGTTTTCTATGCCTTAGATGAATGAAATGAGACTCAAGATGCAAGAAAAAAAGATAAGAACACAAAACACATCATTAGCAACTAGTCTCCTCCCCCAAACTTAAATCACACAGTCCCTTGTGTGAAAGAAGCAAGGGAAAGATACCAAAGAGAAAGGTAAAAATGCAAAATAAAACAAAGAGGTGAAAAAGAGATTGGAGTGAGTTACTTGGAGCTTTAAGTGGAGTGAAATGGGATGGAGGAATGGGAGGTGGAGGCTAGAGAGTTCCTCCAAACTTGGATGAGTGCACGGTTCTACCTTGATTTTGCCATGACCTTTCTTCTTTCTTTCTCCCAATGCCAAGACCTATATAGCCTAAAACTTGTAGAGACCTAATAGATAGATCAACATTGACTAGAAAACTTAAAACATAAAGCAATATTTACAAGAGATAGACATGGGACTTCCTCCCAAGTGAGCTTATTTTAAGTCACTAAGCTTGACTACCTTTTCTTTTAGTGAGGAGGTGGAGGAGTCTTGACCTTTTGAGTGATTGTCAAGACTTTGTTGAGATGCTCTTGGAGTTTGTTTGGATCAGCTTGGAGCTCCGGAGGAAGGATGGCTCTTGCACTTGAGAATGGCTTAGACCTCCCCTTGCATTTCACCTTGTACTCTATTGTACCATCCTTAAGCTTCAAAGGGTAGAGAGTGAGAGTGCTAGGAGCTTGAGTGTGAGTAGAGTTTGTGGGTGCTTTTCCCTTCTTCTTCTTTCTCTTAAGAGGAGTTTTCTTTGCTCCACTCACCCCCTCTAATGGAACACTTTCCAAGTGTTCACTCATCAGCTCTTTACTACTCTCTCCAACCAAAGCATCTTTCACAACTTGTTCAGCCCTTGGAGAGTACAACTTCTCAACCCTTTCAACTTGTGGCTCCTCAATCCTAAAATCTCCCAAAATGATAGATGCACAATACTCAAGCTTGGCAAGACTAGCAAATGTCCTTTCCTCCTCGAGATTAAGGTAACTTGTGATGGTTCCACAAGTGTTGATGGAGGATGACTTCATGGGATAGAACACCTCATCATTCACCTTTGTGAGTACTACCCTCTTCTTATTGAAATCCATTGTTGCACCGGTAGTGTTGAGAAAATCAGTGCCCAAGAGTAGAGGAAGCTTCTTGCCCTTCTTCATCTTCATAACCACAAAATCAGTTGGGATTTTACAATCCCCAATCATCACCGGGTAGTCTTTAAGCTCCCCATATGGTACTTTTGTTGAAGAGTCCCCAAAGGTGAGAGTAGATTTGTAACTCTCAATACTCTTGATCCCCAATTCTTCAACCATCTCAAGGAATATGACACTCACATTTGAGCCGGTGTCACACAAAGCATCCTCAATCATCAAGTGGCCAAGAGAGCAAGATAGTGAGAACTTGCCCGGTGCTCCTAGCTTAGGAAGGGATGTAGGAGCTAGTTTGGTCGTGGCCACTTGATGATTGAGGATGCTTTGTGTGACACCGGCTCAAATGTGAGTGCCATATCCCTTGAGATGGTTGAAGAATTGGGGATCAAGAGTATTGAGAGTTACAAATCTACTCTCACCTTTGGGGACTCTTCAACAAAAGTACCATATGGGGAGCTTAAAGACTACCCGGTGATGATTGGGGATTGTAAAATCCCAACTGATTTTGTGGTTATGAAGATGAAGAAGGGCAAGAAGCTTCCTCTACTCTTGGGCACTGATTTTCTCAACACTACCGGTGCAACAATGGATTTCAATAAGAAGAGGGTAGTACTCACAAAGGTGAATGATGAGGTGTTCTATCCCATGAAGTCATCCTCCATCAACACTTGTGGAACCATCACAAGTTACCTTAATCTCGAGGAGGAAAGGACATTTGCTAGTCTTGCCAAGCTTGAGTATTGTGCATCTATCATTTTGGGAGATTTTAGGATTGAGGAGCCACAAGTTGAAAGGGTTGAGAAGTTGTACTCTCCAAGGGCTGAACAAGTTGTGAAAGATGCTTTGGTTGGAGAGAGTAGTAAAGAGCTGATGAGTGAACACTTGGAAAGTGTTCCATTAGAGGGGGTGAGTGGAGCAAAGAAAACTCCTCTTAAGAGAAAGAAGAAGAAGGGAAAAGCACCCACAACCTCTACTCACACTCAAGCTCCTAGCACTCTCACTCTCTACCCTTTGAAGCTTAAGGATGGTACAATAGAGTACAAGGTGAAATGCAAGGGGAGGTCTAAGCCATTCTCAAGTGCAAGAGTCATCCTTCCTCCGGAGCTCCAAGCTGATCCAAACAAACTCCAAGAGCATCTCAACAAAGTCTTGACAATCACTCAAAAGGTCAAGACTCCTCCACCTCCTCACTAAAAGAAAAGGTAGTCAAGCTTAGTGACTTAAAATAAGCTCACTTGGGAGGAAGTCCCATGTCTATCTCTTGTAAATATTGCTTTATGTTTTAAGTTTTCTAGTCAATGTTGATCTATCTATTAGGTCTCTACAAGTTTTAGGCTATATAGGTCTTGGCATTGGGAGAAAGAAAGAAGAAAGGTCATGGCAAAATCAAGGTAGAACCGTGCACTCATCCAAGTTTGGAGGAACTCTCTAGCCTCCACCTCTCATTCCTCCATCCCATTTCACTCCACTTAAAGCTCCAAGTAACTCACTCCAATCTCTTTTTCACCTCTTTGTTTTATTTTGCATTTTTACCTTTCTCTTTGGTATCTTTCCCTTGCTTCTTTCACACAAGGGACTGTGTGATTTAAATTTGGGGGAGGAGACTAGTTGCTAATGATATGTTTTGTGCTCTTATCTTTCTTTCTTGCATCTTGAGTCTCATTTCATTCATCTAAGAGATCGTGATTCCCCCCCCCCCTCCCCGGCAACGGCGCCAAATTGATAACAAGGATTTTGCAATCCTTTTAGAGAGGTATCAATTCCTCTTGCTTATCGTTGTAGCAAGAGGTATCGAACCAAATTGGGATAGAAGCGACCAATATGAATACACCATACCACTTTAGTCAAGCAAACTAAATTCAGTTATGATTCTATATCCTAAATGCAATTTAAATTCAATCAAACAAGTAAAAGAGAGTAAACACAAGATCAAACTCAAGAAATCAATAATAAAAGCAAGGCCAATGGGTCAAGGTCAATGATTTGGGCAATCTAGAGCTATCAAGGATGCTTAAACAATCATCATAGATGCTAATCCTAAGCAAAGAACACTAATCAATTAATTAATCCAATCTCTTGGTACTAATTACTTTGCCTAATCCTTAGTCAAGATCAAATTCTCATTTGTGAATAAAAACAAGGCAAGCATTAATCTCAAGTTCTCTTAAGCTTATAAACACTTTAGACATTCACTTTCATGAGCTAAAACATGTAAATTCCCATAAAAATCCAATCTAGCATTTCATCGAACACATGGTGTGCAATAAAACTCAATACATCTAAACCAAATTAATCAATGTCAATCTAGCAATAAGCACATTTAGATAGGAAGGATCAATCATAATTAAGCCCTAAGCATCTAAGAATCACTCTAAATCACCCTAATCTACCTAATCCATAAGCCTCAAATGAAACTACTCACTAATCATGTTATGTTCAACAAAATCCATGAAAATAATGTTAAACATGATGATTAGCAAAAGATTAAAAGAGGAAGAGAGGAAATCAAACACAAATAACTCTAAGATTAATAAAAGATTGAAACTTTCTTCTCCAATATTCAAAGAGAGGTTTTTGGAACCAAGAAAGCTTACAAAAATAAAAATTATGTTTTTGGTCTTAAAAGGTGAATAGTGACGAACCGGGTCAACCCGGGACAAACCGGGTGTTGACCCGGTTCAATTAGATCATATGATTGGTCAAAGGAGAAAGTCAACCATAATAGGTCCGCTGGCGATTACGTTATACCCGCAGGCGTTACCGCAGCCAACACGGGGCCTTCCCTTCCTCGGCTCGCGGTCTCACGCATGACCGCGACACTGGTCGCGAAAGAGCTCGCGGTTTGGGTGCTCACCGCAACGCATCCCGCGGTAACACACGGCCCAAGCTCAGCCATTCTCGCGGTTTGGGTGCTCACCGCAACGCATCCCGCGGTAACACACGGCCCAAGCTCGGCCATTCTCGCGGTTGGTGTGGCGGCTCGGATCGTCGTCGGGGGGGGGGGGGGGAACGACGATCTCATGATCAACGTCTCCTCACGTTGCATGCATACAGCCTACCTTCGCTGACTCTTTGACTCCATGCCATGATGCACTCGCTCTTCATTGGTTGATCTTGGTGAGCACACGATTGTTGACTGCATCATGGTTAACTAAATTCAACTTTGTCTTCCTCTTTGATCATCAAGCTCATCCCAATTCCAACTCTTTGCAATCTTTCTTGTGAATATTCAATTTCCTACAAAATCAAGTAAAACACTCCCAAAAACACTAAAATTGCAAAGCCTAATTCTAAATGATATCTAGCTCCTAAATGCAATAAAAGACTTAAGAAAACAACATGACTAAATCAAATTTCTAACTAAAACATGAGTATTTACCAAACTAAAATGCCTAAAATGTGATAACATCACTTCCATATGAGCGTGAGGATACCGATAGGGTCTGACACTAATTGGACCCTGACCCTTCTGCAATGTGATAGAATGTTCACGTCCCCTGACAGGAGGTAAGCCCTTTGGATCATCAAAAACCACTGCATACTTCTGCAAAACATCTTCAAGTTCTGGAGGTATTTCACTGTCAACTTTTCTCAAAACTTGAGCAGATCCAAAAGTGATCTCCACCCCTTTACTTCTGATCAAAGGTGTGTGGCCTAAATGCTTCAATGAAATTTTAGAACTGTGTAGGTTTGGTTCCCCACGAAGAGTTACTGATTTTCCTTGAAATGTGAAACTCAGTTCATGCTTTTCCCAATCCACTAAGCATTTTCCAAGAGTCCTCAGCCACTGAACACCTAAGATAATATCCGCATTGCCTAACTCCAACACTATTAAATCAGTCTTAAAAGACATATTTGGCAATGACATTTGTACATCCTTACACACTCCCATTCCTTGGACTGAAATGCCAGTTCCCAACAACACCTCTAGATTGGAATTTGTTGTTGTCATCAGCTTTGTTCTTTTCACCGTAGCTGGAGAAATGAAATTGTGTGTTGCTCCACTATCTAGCATCACCACAACTTCACTGTTTTGAATATAGCCTGTTATTTTTGTTGTTGTGGGAGAGCTCAGTCCAAGAAAAGAATTTAGTGAGAGCTTCATCATCTCATGATCCCCTTCATAACTCTCCTCCTCTACCTCCACTAAACTCTGATCAAGAATCTCCATATCAAACCCATTCACAACTGTCAGTACCTGAAGCGACTTGTTAGGACAATTATGCTGCCTGGACCACTTATCATCGCATTTAAAGCAAAGTCCTAACCTCTTCTTCTCTGCTATCTGAGCCTCTGTAAGCCTGACATGTGCTCTTGTACTCTGTTGTCCTACATGACGTACTGCCTGAGCACTGGAATTGGTTTGAGTCAGCTTGTTACTCCCATTTGCTAGAGGTATGTGACTGGAGTAAGATTTGTTATTGGAATATCTCGGTATCCCTTTCCCTTCTGCTTGTCTCTCCTTACACACCACTCTATACAATGAGCTATCCTCCATCTGATATGCTGTTGCAATCATTTCCGGTAAGTCATCAGGCTTTCACATATTCACAACTTCCCTCATTTCTGGCTGCAAACCATTCATAAAAATCCCTTCCAACTGCTTATCTGTTAGTCCAGACACCTGAGAAGAAAGATCCTCAAAAAGGTGTATATACTCCGCGACTGAACCTGTCTGTTTCACGGCAAAGAATGGTTGACTCGGATCACGCAACTTTTCTCTGCTGAATCTTGCAATCAACCTCTCTTTAAAATCCTTCCATCTCTCGAAAGGTCTCCTGTGAGTCTCACTGTTAAACCAGCTCAACACATCACCGACCAGACTTACGGAAACTACCTCAAGCTTCGTAGCTTCATTGTAACCAGCAATCCGAAAGAATCTTTCAGCTAACGCGATCCATCCGTACGCGTCTTCTCCATCAAATATCGGGAGCTCTACTCGTTTCAGCATCTTCACTTTACTACTGACTATATTATCATTCACAGCCCCTTCCTCAAACCTAGAACTACGGCGATGTTCCGAGTTATTGAAAGGTACCTGAGTTTCTTCTTGCGTCTCCAATTGATGTTCCTGATTTGTGGTCGTCGTAAATTTCTTCTCCAGTATTCCGCAAATCTTGTCCAATCGATTGTCAATCTTATCGTTCTTCTGCTCGATTGACTTAATCGCATCCCAAATCCGATTTTCCTTCTCCAATTGAGCCGCCGTGTGTTGCGTTAGCAGCTTCGCTAACGAATCCGCCGTCACCGGTTGTTGATCCTGTGAGTCGCTCGTCGATCTCGTATTCTTCATCATTTCGCCGTGATTGTTCTGCTCCAGAACGCTCAATCGCACCAATTTGATAAGCAAACAGAAGTTTTATTGATGAATCCGAAAGATACAAACTCCAGAGTATGATCTTAGAGCCAGAATCTCTTGATCTCACAGACGAGAATCAAGCCAAAACAAATCAAAAGCTACTCGAAAACTATAATCGTCTCCTCTTATATACTGAGGACGATGTACAGACTCGAAACAGACTTATTCAACTAACTTTCTGTCGACTCTCTCCTATCCAATCAACTTGCCAGCTCAGCAGTCGCAACTTCCAGCTCAGCTCTATTCTCCTCTGTACTTGCTAACTTCTTCTTCCTCCTATAAGCCCTTAATGGCATATCATATTCTTTTTCTACTTCTTCTTGTCCTTATTCTTCTTCTTCATCTTCACATTCTCGTTCACATTCTCCTTATTTCTCTCCTTACTATTCTTTTTCTTCCCATGTAGCTGCGTCGAGGCAGTACCTGAACCTGAAGCAACCAACAAGACAGAGTATAAGAATGATACAGAATTGCTCTGAAGAAGAAGAAAAAGGAGAGAGCAAACCTGTGTTGTTTAAATGGATTGAGTTGTAATGGTACTCTGCGAGAAAGCTCAAGTAAATAACTTTGTCGGGTTGTTTCTGAGACTTGGGACGAACTACAATTGTAGGTGTGTCTTTGTATGATGTAATGACTACTATTTCGACCCCATACAAATCTGCAGCTGCTTGCAATGTGAGGTTATCTCCCCACACAGCGTTATTGGACATATTATTTACGTACTCGGAGAAATTATTTGTACCAACAAATCCTTTGTACGATTGTGGACGAGATTTAAGCTGATTAAGGAAAACAGAATCATAATCAGAAAACATTACAAAGTTGAAAAGAGTTTAAAGATTCAGTACCTGTTTTACTACTTCTCGTCTAACTCGTGTATGTGAATCCAAGGTTTTAAAGAGTTGATCAGCTAAAGCACGGAACTGGCAATTTCCATCACTTTTAATCTTGGTTTCGGAGAAACCTTCCCACTCCAATCTGAAAAAAGTATATATAAATTCTAAGAATGATCGGGCAAAAGAAATTGAACAAGTTTAGAAACAAGGACAATCGATCGATCGATACCTATCCTGGAGTCTTTCGTGATCATTAAGATCGCCCAAACACCGCGACTTCCGAGAGTTAGGCATCTCTTCACCGTTGATCGATCGATGGTTGATAACTCCAAAATTTCCCTCTCTCTCTATATATATAGAAAATATGAGAGCAAGATCTAGGTTAATTGGGAATTGCCGCTACTGGAAAATCGTCTCTGGTAGCTTTCCCTACAAGAAACAAATCTTATATACCCCTCTAATATTTAGGAGGGTTTATTGAATTGAAAAATTGAAGATTTTATTTTTCTCTCAAATTTTCTATTATTGAATTATGCATTTGTGCAAATACTTCAAAATCTCAATTTATTGTATTGATCATTTGTACAAATTCCCTCTAATAGCAGCTTATTGTAAATTAAGGATTTCAAAAATAAAATCTATCAAATAAGATTTGTAGGGATTTGAGAGATAAGTTATAGTGAAAAATTAATGAATACAAATACCACCTCTTATGATGGTATTTGATTATTTTTTAAAATATTTTTATTTTTTATTTTTAATATTATAACAAACGAAAAAATAATTTAAAAAAAAAGAAAAAATATTAATTTAAAATCAAAACTATTAACAAAAAAATTAAAATTTAAAATTTCCAATATATTCTCATTTCAATAGAAATAAAGTTCAATAAAAAAACTAATAAAAATTATATATTATTTTTAATGAAATATCTTAAATATCCATATCCCCACTAAAATCTTCAAAATCCATAAAATTTCACTAAATCACCATTAAAATCCTAAAAATCTATTTAAATTCCATTAAAATTTAAATCCATCCAAATCCTCTATTTTTAGAAAAACCGGATCATTTACGGTCAATTATAAGATTTCGGTTGGGTCGGTTAAACCCTATGGTTTTCCCCGTAATTATCCACGATTTGTCTGGTTTTTTTATCGAAAACTAAGCAAATTACCAAAATAACCAGACGAATCTCGGATAATTGCGGGGAATACCAGAATGTTTAACCAACCTAAACGAAATCTTGTAACTGACCGTAAATGATCCGGTTTTTCGAAAAAGTCGCGGGTTCACCCGATTTACCCTTATCGGATAACCCAAAAAATCAAACATAAAATCTGAAATCCAATTCCTTCAGTCCATTCGCAAACTCTAACTCCCCCCTTTTGGTAAAGGTTCTTGGAAAACTCGGGAAAACTGACGGAAGATTCCATCTAGAAATGGGTGTTGAAACAAGGCGCTCGAGGAAGGAAACGAAGGAGGATGAGTCGAACCCGCAGGTGGAATCGCCGAAGAAGGGGAAGGCTCCAGTCAAGATATTGGCAAATCCTAAGGATCCCAGTGAAGCAGAGAGGCTTTCGAAGAAGATGAAGACGGTGGATTCTCAGGCGCCGGAGACGGTGGTTTTGACGGTGGTGGGAGGTTCTTCTTTGGTTCTGGAGACGGTAGTTCTGAGGGTGATCGAACCGTCTTCGGTTCCGCTTGGTGGTGCAATGATAATAGAAGAGAGCTCTGAAAAAGATGCAAAGGATAAAGAGTAGCAGCAGTGGCGGCCAAAACTCTGATCCCAACTCCGCGCCAATTTCCAACATCTCCAAGGACAAGGAGATGACCATTGCTCCGACCCCAACTCCGGCTGTTGTCTCAAATCTCTCCAAAGACAAGGAGATCGCCAATGAAAAGAGTGGAGAATCTTCTTCCGAATGGGAAACCGACACTGACTCGGAGGTAATGGTCTTATTTTTTGCAGTAGAAAACTAGTAGAAATAGGGAAAACTATTAAGGGAAAACTAGTATAAATGGGTGAAACTAGTAGAAATCGAGAAAACTTTTTAGGGATAACTAGTAGAAATGGGTGAAACTGGTACAAATAGGGAAAACAGTTAAGGGATAACTAGTATGAATGGGGGAAACTAGTATAACTAGGGAAAATTGTCTAAGGATTACTAGTAGATATCAGGAAAACTGGTATAACTAGGGAAAACTGTATGGGAAAACTAGTACATATGGAGAAAACTGGTATAACTAGGGAAAACCAGGACAACTCAAGACAACTTGGTAAAACTATATTTGTAGAACTTAAGAAAACTGGGTAAAATTGTATGGTATTGTCAGACTTATTTCTTGTATAACTGAGTGCATTTGAATGTTATATGCATGATGATGAGAGTAGCAAGCCATTAAAACCAGAGAGATTGGCCTTCCCGACTAGCAACTATCAGACGAGAGTGAAGATAGGGACAAGGTGCTTTATGAAAGATGTGTTCGACACACTGGACAACCTTAACCCGCCCCTGAATAATGCTGAGAAGGAATGGTTTGTGACGCATCCTCAGTTTAAACACATGTTCCACATGCCGAAAGATCATAACCACAAGGTTCAGGGAATGTGGATGCTCATGTTGCGAACAGCCATGACCGTGAAGATAAAGGAACTTTGATTCGTTGTAAATGGAGTTCCTCTGCGTTATGGCCTGAGGGAACACAAGTTGATATGTGGTTTAAATTGCTGAAACTATCCTCTTATATATAAGGAAAGGGGTAGTCTTAGTTTCATCAAGCGTTATTTTGGTAAGGGAACGGTAAGACAGGAAGACGTGAAAGTCAAGCTTATAGCAATGGGATCTCATGATGACAGATTGAAGATGGCTATGTTGTTCTTACTGTCGAGCATAGTTTGCGGACAAATGAAGACTGGAAAAGGTGCACCCGATGTTTTGAAGGATTTAAAAAAGTTGTGAACGATCTTTACTATTGTAGGACATTTCCTTGGGGGATATTTTCTTACGACTACATGGTGGAGGAGATCAAGCACACAATGGGACATTTCCAAGCTAAATGAGAGGTGAAGAAAGACGTACATTGGGTCATTCCTGGTTTCTATCTTCCTTTGGAGGTAAGTAAATTGATTACGAGATACAATTGAAACTAAGTCTAACAAATACCATTTTTATGTAGCTACTAGCGTTTGAGGCAATTCCTTAATTGGGAAGAAAATTCAGGGAAATTTTTCCAAGAGCAGACATGATGTGTCTGAGGATGTGCAAGTGGAAGTTCAAGAAAAGAGATATATCCGAGTTTCTTATTAAAAAAATCAACGAAGAACTTGATACAACTCAGGTTAGTTATCCCTTGCATCTGAATGTTGATGTTTTTTGTATTAACATTTGTATTAACATTTGTTTTTATCCTTGTCAGGACATTGATAGCATCCTCTTAATCAGTAAGCAAGAAGAAAAAGATATTTTGTCTCAAATCTTCGAAGTAGACAACGATCGTGATGAATATGATATTGTGTTTGATGGGTATCACGAAATGAATTCTTATTCGATAAAAGGAATGTCCAACCACAAGATGAAGTACTTCGAGGACTGGATTTAGTTAATGAATGGTTTCCAGCACAGCCGGATTTACTTTTAGATAAACAAACTCAAATCGTTAGTCATCATGATAGCGTTTGAGAATCTCCGACTTGGCTGAAATGTAATTTTGATTGCAGCCATAGAGGAAATGGTGAAGAAACGGGTGTGGGATGGATTATTCGTGATCACAATGGAGACACTATCCTTTCTGGATCAGCGAGACTAAGTCCGAGTATGACCCCTTTACAAGCGGAAGCAAAAGCTTTCATATTTGTTCTGTAATTAATATGGACAAGGGGTTGGCTATTTGTGTGGTTCGAAAGTGATTGTCACATTCTAACGAATGTGGTTAACAACTGGGAAGAAAACACGAAACTTGGTAATCTCATTTACGCATTGATCATTGGATTCACAAGCTGTCCGAATGCTCTTTGGCTTTCGTCTACAGGAAGAAGAATACAAAAGATGATCTTTTAGCAAAGTCTGTTTACCAATCTCGTTCTAATTATGTAATTTCCAATATTCAATCTGATTTCTTGTTACAATCGTTTTAATGAATTAATAAAGCAGAAGTTAGGGGGGAAAAAAATTCTATATGATTCTGAACCAATTTGATTTAATACCACGCAAGAACCAGAAGTTGTTCTGATCTATGGAAAGCAAATATCTATGGAATATGAGGACTAGTTAATCTGAAAATCACTAAATTACTCCAATGTTTAACATCGACTACGATCTACAGCCGGAGAACTTCATTTCATCCGGTCGATCAACACAAAGATGTGAAAAAGGCTCAGCAAAAAGTGAAAACCGAGACGAGCAATGCCATTAGCAAGCTAAATATTAGCTTCAAGTGTCCACTTAATATAGATGTTGCAGCGGAATGGTGTTGCTCCCTGCAACAATAACGAAGAATAGGGTTAAGATTGTATATCATATTGCAGAGCAAGACAGTGAGGGAGTGATGAAGACAAGGATAGCAAAGTTTCAGATGCATACTTTTGTAAGTTCTTAAGGGCACCACAGTAAAGGACATTGTCAGGGGGATCCATCTCTGTCTGGCCATTCTCCTCGGGGTTTATAATCCGCATGTAAGTTTCTTCACCAAGATACCACCTGTCAAGATTCTCTACTCTGATGTTCCAAACTCCAACATTATCAAGGGAGATAAGTCCAGCCGTCCATCCCCCTGGGTAAACCTAAGTTACAAGAAAACCAAAACAACAATGATTAGGAAAACTTGCAGATCAGAGTGATGTAAGCATTGATGCGATGTATGAACCTCGATTGTGCTTCTTGAGATGGCATCGTAATTGTTATATGAACCCTTTTTGTCTTCTGACCAAATACCAAAGTCCATCCTGGATAACATGGTCCATCAACACCAGATGTTTCATTAAAGATAGACATTAAAAGGAGAAACAAGAATAGATGACAAGGTGTCATGGTTTTTCTTACCCAACAACGAAAAACGTATAGCCATCAACATGGAAGCTCTGCATCTTGGTGTCATTGTTCTGGAAAACAACTTGTATAAAGCCCTTGTATGTTGCATTGATCATAGATCTGTCCAAACGAGGAGGTCTATCAAAAGGTCTGTCAGGAAAGTCCAGCTTATAAGCTCCTTTCACTTTATGGAGATCCGCAAGCCTCACTGGAGTGCTTGGATTCACAAATGAAATCCCGTTGAGTGTAGCACGAAGTGACCCGTTAATTGTTGTTGGAGGCAAACTTCTCAAGATGTATGTGTTAGTGATGTTTATTTGACCGTAGTGAAATGATCCCTGTGGATTTGGACGAGCTCCACTAGCAGATGTATTTTGCCTGCAGATGAAAAGAGTCAGATTCACTGGAACAAAATCTAGGTGTAGCAAATAAGCAGGGGAACAATTAAATGCACCTGATGGCCCTTGGTTGGGTCATTGCTGACCACGGGGCGGAAACATCTGTTTTTGGAACTGGTAGGGGACCAGAAGCAGGTCCATTGGAATTAGAATAATGGAGAATGGCGACACCAGTGACTCTTTGCCACACGGTTTCATTCACAAATCTAGCACTGGCCACAATGTAGTAGTCACTGGTGGCGTTTTGGTCCATGGTTACCAAGAATGAATATGACTGTCCTACATGAATATCAAAATCGGTAAAGTTTGTCTGTGAGGTATAGTGACCGTCGGTTTCAACCAAAAGCAAATTGTGGTTCTGAATCCTGAAGTTCAGGCTTGTCGAGATCCCAACATTGTGAACACGGATTCTGTATGTTTTTCCTGCATAGTAAAACACCGTTAAAGCAACATAGTAAACTAGACATTTGCAGTATTAAAAAGGACGAATCTTGACTCTTCTTGATGTTTCCCTAAAGATTTAAAGATGTAAATTTTTGAAGTTCCATCTTTACAAGATGTTCAACTACATGAAACAGTTACCCATGTGTTAAAGAAATAAGGAAGTTTTAAACCACTACAACTAACTGAGAACCCAACGCAGGCAACTCCTCAAACAAAATTTTACTAGGATGCAAAGGGAAAGTCACATGAGAGGAGTCATATGTCTCATGGGACAAAGTGAAAGCAAAATTCATGAAAAGTCCTAACGTAGTACCTGGTTCAACATGAGCGGTCAAGTAATCAATTCCATCAGGTACACTACTGTTGTACTTGTAAGGACCCTTCCCATTGATGAGGACTCCATCCGGCATCCCAAGTTCTTTCCCAGAGTCAAGTATACTCCTTAATGCCTGAAAAGCAAAGGTACAGATAAAAATAAACGGGCAAGGATAATCAAATGCCGACTAAGACAATAGACCAAAGTGATGATTACATACTTTATGGTCCTGAGTGTACCAGTCACCAATAGTGAAGATGATTTCGCCGTCAGGCTGTGGGAAAGGGATAGGAATAATGTTCCGGTTATTAATAACAATGGGACCAAAACCACCAGATGCTCTCTGAAAGTTGATTGAAGGAGAATAGAAAAAGCTTCCAATTTGATCTTTCACTTGAAATTGGTAAGTAAAGTTCCATCTCGGAGGGATTGGGCAGTTTGTGCCAAGAACACCATCTTGCCACGAGTTACGCCTCATTTGGATGCCAGACCTATTCCAACAAACAAACGAAAAAGAAGCATATAAGTTAATGAGAATCAAACTCTTTTAGAGACTATGTGATAAGGAAAGCTCTTGGTGTCACCAAGTCAAGAGAAGAGGCTCATCCAAATGATTGAAGACTTTGACAACAACATTGTAGTTAGTAGTAGCATTAAGCAGAGGTCCTGGAAACTGCCCATTGACGGCTATCACCTGAACTCAATCAGAATATGTTTAAACCATATATTCCAAGTTAGCACCGAATCAAAGTAGCAAACTTTTTCTATAACCTTTTCGAATAACAGGAAGTCAGGAACCATAAACTGAAAAGGACCTAAACCCATGTAAATCACAAATCTCTATGGTAATGGGTTTAAATCAACTTCAAGTAACCTTCTTAGTATCTATCGGATTTGAAATTAAACCTAATTAGAACAAACCCATCACTCGTCAAAACCCAGAAGACACGGAATCTCTCGATTGGTGAGAAGGTTATGTTATTAGGACACCGAATCCGAGATTTCCGGGGGGAAATGTAAGAAAGTAGAGTGAGGAACGAAACCCAAAACCTGTTGAGGAACGCCGAGAGGCGAAGCTGTGATGTATGAAACTTTGAAGTCGTAGGAGACGAAAGGGTCCGCCGCGAAGGACACGCCGGAGAGAAGAAGGAAGCAGAGAAGAGAAAGAGACGAGTAGAGAGAAACCGCGGTCATTGATTTCGGGTTTTTTACGTTTTGGAAATCACAAAGCTACGGTTTTGACAATATTATGGTGAAATTGACGAAAGAGAGGAAAAGAAACGGTAGAGAAGACGAAGAAATGTGTGAAGTGTCAGTATGGGTTTTTGAATTTCTTTACATGAGAGTGGACAATGTGGGGCAGCAATACAAGGGGCCGGTTTTCTATTATATTTTTCTGTGCCTTTTGGCATTATTCTAAAAATAGTTATAATCTCATGTATTTAAATTTAAATTCTTTTCTCTTGAATTTTAATTTTAAATTTATAATTACATAATTAAGTTTGTATTAGGGGGCTGCTTGGCAAGAGCTGTTATTTTAGGCTTTGGCTGTAGATTTTTACTTTAGAAATTTTGACTGTGAAAACTGTAGCTGTTAACATTTTTTTTTTGATAAAAACTTGTTTGGTAATTAAAGTTATAAGAACTATGACTGTTATTTTAAAATTTATAAATATTTTTTCAAAAAATATATTTTTTTGTGTTGCATTTATTCAATAAATAACATAAAGAAAATAATAAAAATATTTATGATAGTATGAATAATCAACACAAAACATATTGAAAAAAATCTAAAAAAAGATTTATTTAAAATATATAAATGAAATGGATATCAAAAGAACAAGAAAAAAAGATAAAAACTTTTCAATTAAATTTTGTTAATAATAAATAATATATAAATCTACAAAATGATTTGAATAATTTGGAGAAGAAGAAAGAGAAAACTAATTAAAAAAAAAATTTAGTATTTGTAGTGAAAAAGGCTCACATACGAGACTTTAAAAAAATAAGACAAAAAACAAAAATTGTGCTTTAAAGACTTTATAAATAAAAATAAAGTATAAGCATGTTTGGCAATAAAAAAAGTTTCAAGAACTTTTATATGTTTTAAAGTCTTCAAAATTTAAACTCAAGCAACTCCCTAGGGTGTTGAAACTGTGCTAAGAGTGAAATTAGATTTTATAAATAGAAAAATCATATAATTGATAAGAATGTACAATGTCGATGTTGTTTACAATATTAATGTGAAAAACTTCATAGTAACATATAAAGTTTGTATCATTTAAAACTAAATTATTGTAACTCGAGATCAAAACTTAAAGATTGTATGTCATTTTTTATTATTTGTTATCATTATCACATATTTTGCACACACGAAAAAAAATCATTATCACATATAAGAGTATTTTTACAAGAACATGTAATATGTGGATTTGAAGACTCAAATTGTGGAGAAAAAAAACAGAGAGAATTAGTATAACCACTAGGCTGTATGCATGTATGTATTAGTCAAGATTTTCAGGTTTTATTTTCTTGTTTATTAATCCAAAGTGTGTTGTAAAATTACATGTTATTTATTCAGAAAATAATATCACGTTTTACGGTTCTAGTATCCTAATTGGCATTGACTATGGATTATATTTTAAATTTATTTAATGAGGAAAGTTAACGTTGTTGGTAGGGGAAACTTGGATAAACACATATACTTATTGAATGGTAGTTGTATTCAATGCGGATTGGTCCACGATAGTTACACTGGAGACAAATTAATCTGTAACCGATCAAAACCGTTTTTATTTATAATTTATAGTTTTTAGACTGATAAAAAAAAATTGATGCGGACCAAATGTTAATTATTTTAGTGAATAAATAAAGTGGTTTAGTTCAAAAATAATTTAATTTAATGTAACGGTTGCTACTATTAAAAACCATAATTAAAAAGTCAAGCGTGTAAGACCGTTTGAAATGCAAAGATTAATTTGAGGAGACGACTACCTGGAAACATGCGCAGAAGAATGTGGGGTAACAAATCAACGCCACCATTTCTGCAGCTTTGTTTTAATACGGAACTGCTATTGTTATGTCACCAATTGGCTCCCTCTTGGTCGTGATTGAACTTATCAAAAAGCCAACTATTAAACTCTTCAAAATAATTCTAGAGAGTCGTGTTATGATACGCCGCGCTTATCCATAATTTCTCTCTTTTTATTATAGCAAAAGCCTTAAAATATTTAGTTATGACCTACAAAAATTTAATATGAAAGCCTTTTTTATAAAAGTTATAAGAAAACATATGAACTTACTCAATGAGCGTATTATAAAAATATATATTATCAAGCTAACATTAATCGTATTAAAATAGTTTAAATAGATAGAATTGTTTCTTTTTTGCCAAAGCAATTAACGCTTTGCATGGGACAAGAAGAAAGTTGCTTCTTTTTAAAGAAACTTATCGGTTCACAATCTTTTGTTGCCTTGAAATTGCGTTTAAAGTTTTGAAATTGCGTTTAAAGTACCTACCTACATGATACTTATTTATTCAATATATATAATATAACCCAATATAATCGAAATGGTTATGAAAAAAAATATATCAAATTGTATCTGTATTTTCTTTCTTCTTCTTTTTTTTTTTTGAATGAATGTAAAATTTATTCAATCAAATCCTTATTACATCAAGTGCTTAGTGTTTTGAAATAGATTAAAAAACAGGCTATACTATTCTCTACTCTTATAAAGAATCAAAGATTGAAATAAATTTTGAAGAGATCAGCCTTCTTTGTCACTAACTGGTTCTTGATCCGAACCAGACCTGTAGCCCATCGTCCAATGAGCGGTCCTCAGTAGCTTTAATCGTGTGAATCATGTTTCGAACAGTTTTGTCTATGAACCTTAGCACTAGTTCATGAGGTTGGTGAGCATTGTTATGCATTCTGGAATTTCTCTCTCGCCATATCCCATGAAGAGCAGCCTGAAAAGCATATCTCACTAAGAATTGAGTTGTCCTCGTGAGAATTTCTTTCTTCGATCAAACTGTGAATGTTTAGTAGTTATAAACTCAAAGTATTATTTTCTAAAAAAAAATCAAGTATTTATTTATTTAAGAATTAGGGTTTTCAAAACTGTTTCTTCACGGCAACAGTTAAGTTATAACTTTCAATTTTCAGGAATTTCTTAGCCAATGTAATCTACTATCAAACACACACAAAATTATACGATGCATTTGGGTAAACATTCGAAGAGTTATATATAGAAAAAAATGCATAAAATAACACAAAAACATATCTTATCATAAATACAACACCAAGGAAATAATTCATATTTTTAGTATTATTTTAATTACAAAAACTTTTATAACATTATATAATTTAGGGTTTAGGGTTAATTATTTAGAGTTTATGATTTATTATTTAGGGTTTAGAGTTTAGTATTTAAGGTTTAGGGTTTAGTATTTAGGGTTTAGGGTTTAGTATTTTATGTTCCGTGTTAGGGCTAATTTAGTGACAAAACATGTTTTTGTGTTATTTTTATGATTTTTCTTCTTTGTTTCTATATTTGTGACAATGTATGTTTTTGTGCCATTTTTGCGATTTATCCACATATATATAACAAAATACACTATATACGTTTATGTAGCGGTGTCAAAATGGGTAAAATTTAGTGGGTTAATCCAAACCAAACCAAACCATAAACCCAAATGGATAAAAAAATCTGGGTATAAATGGATGTAATGGATTATTAGGTTTAATGGTTTGGATTAAAATAGTTTTGGTAAAACTGGTTTAATAGATAATCCAAACCAAACCAATAAAATTTAAAAAATTACTCTCTCGTGATCAATGGCTCATCTCTTCTCTAGCTTTTTGTAATATCATCTTCTCCTACCACTGCTTTGGTGCTCTGCTCTAATCACCTCCACCTTCATGCATTTTCGATTCAGCTCTTCATACTTCAGGTAACTCCACTCCTTATTTTCGGATTCTTCTTTGATTTCTCTTGTATTTATGTGGTTTCTCATCTGATTTGTTGATCCATATTTGGGGTTAGCTATGTCAATCTGATTTGGGATTCGATTCTGATTTGTGGGTTATGCAGAGAATTGGTTAGTTTGGAAGTTTGATTTGTGGGTTTCGCAGAGAAACAGAATAGTGAATCATTTCCGGCGAGTTCTCTCTGATTCAACTGGATTTCACAGTCCGTGAGTTTTCGATGCTCTGTATTCTATATTTATGCTTTGTTTCTAAGGCTTGTGTTTTGCAGCAAGGAATCTAGCTACCGTGATGATATTTTGTTTATTTGAGCTTTGATCATCAATCAGTAATTGTTCTTATCATTTGTTTTGTTCATGTATTAGCTAGCTTTAGATGCAAACGATATTTTTCTCTCGTTACTACTTACCATCAAATTGTTCTTATCATTTGTTTTGTTCTGAACTTAGATATAACTTATAAGCAGCACTTCTTTTAGTTCATTACCGTGTCATTTCTGTCTAATTCCTTTTCCTTGCTTCGAACAATAGGAAATCTCCATTGCAGCCAATGTACAGCAGAAGGAAATTGGCAAATACATCAAGATTTTAGGAAAAGATCTACAACTAAGTCAACTCATCAACAACAACTCTATCTCAGTTCATATGCCAAAATTTTGCACACTCCTTCAACTTAACAAATATGCTCAGGTGTGCTACTAAACTGATACTTCTCTCTGAAATGCCTAAAACGCAAGTAACTAAGAGACTTTACATCTATGAGTTTTTTCAGGTGCTTAGCTCTTCTCATATCAGTTGCCTTTAGAGTAACTACCACTGCTTGTTTAGCTTTTACAACAGGTTGATCTTCTTAAGCTTTTACAAAGTCATGTATCTTGATCCTAGGCATTGCAAAGTCATGTATCTTGATCTTCTTAAGCTTTTACAATAGGTTGCCATTATTGTTGGAGGAGGAAATATATTTCGTGGATCCACCTGGGCTGGTTGCAGTGGCCTTGATCGCTCCTCTGTTGATTATATTGGGTATCAATTCCATTCTTGACTTCTTGTGCCACACAATTATGTTTCTTTCTTCTTCTGAACTCTCTATTCTAGTATTCTATGTTCCTTAAGTTTCTTTCACTGCTAATAAGTAATAAGCCTCTAAAATCTTCAGGACTTGTCTGTGTTCACTAGGAAGACATATCAATCAAACATGTTGAGAATACATGTTAACTTATCCATTCCCCATCTATCCCTTGGCACATCTTGCTATTCAGGCTTTTGATGGAAACTTTTGAGCTGTATTTCTATGGCCATGTTTATGTATTCTTAGTACTTTGATTGTCTCTGCTGGAAACGAGAAAGTTGTGTGTATCTAGTAAGGCTTTCTCTATTAAAATAAACAGACCATGTTACGAGCTTCGACTCAAATAGAGCATTATTCACTTGGACAACAGCTATTCACTGATATTCAAATGTTGTGGAAGAACAATCTGGAAGCAGCCAAAAAGCCATCAACACAAATCCACCAAAGGAGTAAGGTAATTTATATGCTGTCAAAGGGTTTTTGATGTTCTGTTTTTTGTTATGTCTTAGGTCCTGTTTCTTCTCTGCTCTTACTCAAGTCGTCTGCATCTTAGGTTTCTGATTGTGTCATCGTTGTGTGTATATGTAAAGTCTCTCGTCTCTGAACGTACATGAGTAAAGGACTGTACAGTGTCTTAGACTCTTAGGTCCTGTTTCTTCTGAACTTCTTGTACAGTGTCTTAGACTCTTAGGGAATTTGGCATAGACTTCTATCTTTGTACATAGGGAATTGTATGTTTGATCTTAGTTTCTAAGCAATTTGCTTGTGGATAGTGTTACTCTCTGGATTTTTTTCTTCATGGATCTTGTTTTAGATGTAATAAGCCTAATAAGTTGTATACGTAAGCCCTATTGCTGAAGGATCAGAAGAGAGGAGGAACAATGTAATAACAAAGTCGCAGAAGAGGAAGTTAATAGTGAATCTAGACGTGGATGCTGCAGCGTTAACAACTCTATCTCCAAGGCAACGTCTCTCTGATTCTTCTGATGTCAAATGCAGTGGTTCATCTCCTCTTTTGACTTGCTGAATCAGAAATTAACAATAATGAAGGAATAAGTTACTCTTGTGAAACATTCGGTCTATGTTTAAAAATTCCTCATCACTTCTTATTATAAACCTATTATTACTCTGTTAAAAGTGTCATTCATGTGATGTTTTGTGATCTTATGGTGTAATATGTTTTACACATTAAACTATGACACAAAACTATGACATACCATTCACTCATATCTTTACTTAGTTCCATATATGTATATTGTTATATAAAAATATAATGAAGTAAAAAAAATATGTGTATTATAATAAATTTTTATTGGGTCAGCTCATTAAAACCATTAACCCACTAATTTAAATGAGTTATGGGTTGATCCAATCCATTTGCTTAATGAATTTGTTTAATCCATAATCCATTAAAGACTAAATCCATTTAGATATGGATTGGTTTGGGTTGGTTTACCCATTTTGACACCCTACATACACCAAAACATTCATGGCGATCGAAGACTTTTCAAGGAATATATAGTACAACCAAAACTTCGAGACTCATAAGTGCCACAACCTTTAAGTCTCGCTAAACTGTCCACAAATATCCTCTGTCTTTTAGCCTTTCTATATTCTCCACCTTATCTTAAAATTTATTTTATTGGAACCTCTATAGTCTATATAAATGCATAAACATGAGTTACACTGCAGATAAGCAGAGCAAAATAAGAGAGAATATTAAAGATGGCATCTTCTATGGTCTCTTCCATGGTTCTCTTTCTCCTTCTTGTTCTTCTTGTGTTTCCACATATCGACAAAGCCCTTGGCGCACAAGAGGAAGCCCATAAAAAGGGTGAGTCTTTTCGTCTTTTAGATGTTCCAAGGTCACTAATATTATTTAATTTACGTTATTAGTTAAGTTTTTATTATGTATTTGTGTTTAATCCTGATTTTGGTTTGAGTTTTGGAATTTATCCGCATTTAAATAGACAAGTTAAATAGCATTAAAATATATATATATATAAGGTAATGCTTTTTGGGTGGTGCAGGTGCCGAAGAGACCTCGTCCATTACCATTCCTGGCTTTTCAAGATTTCGGCCGATTCGTCCACCTCGTACTCCAGTCTTTCCGCCGTATCCACGTCGTACTCCAAAACGTCCGCCATGTACCGGAAGGAAATTTCCCGATTGTGTTAATCCTCCTCCGCCCCCCCACAGGTCTTTCAAAGGCACATACGAGCCTGGTCATTGACCTCACTCTAGCTTCGAATGCGTCTATCTATATATACATATGTATCTGTTTGTGTGTGGGCATGTTTCTTACGTTGTGGTCTATGTTCTTCTTTATCCATATGCATGTGTTTGTCGTATTATACAGTTTTATCGAACCGTCGCTAAAATAAATAAAACTTGTATTTCCTTGTGTTCAAGACCGCCTCTTTCGTTGGATCGTTCAAACATTTCTCAACACTTGCCAGTAGAAATCGATCCCAGACACAGACAGTATATTCATAAAAGCTCGTGTTAAACCCGTAAAATCAGATTTTTACCCGTAACTATGGGTTATCCCGGGTTACACTCGCATTTTCTATATTTTTATTGATTTTAAATTATTATTTGATTTTTATTTCAAGATACAACAACTATATATTTATAAGCTGGACCCAACAAAAAAAAAAAAAGCTGGACCCAACAAAAAAAAAATATTTATAAGATGAACCCTTAAATGTAAAGAAGTAAACTTATTATATTGAAAATTTATATTTTTTGATACTTATTATAAATTTTTTGATACTTATTATAAATATATATTTCATAGTTATCAAATTTTTTATAGTGTCAAGAAACCTTAGAAGTTGTTAAGGGTTTTCTTATTTGATATCACTAGTTGATCTTTCCACCCCCGCGCATGCGCGGGGTTCAGATTTGTTGTAGTGTTTCATATGAGTACATATCTCCAATTGGTCGTTTATGTTTTTCCTCAGGTTTGTATATAGTTTCGTTGTTTCTCTTTTCTCGCATGATTGCATTGTGAATATGCATCCGAGTCGGATGTGCAGGATAAAGTTTGGTGGTAAACTATCAATACAAACCATCTGAGAGTGGGTGAAAACTATATATTCCTTAAGCTGACGTACACATAAGCTGTTTTGGTTATCGTTTTTTATTTGTATATCTACAAATGCAGAGTCCAGCACAGAGTGTTATTGTGGGGAATAACATCAAAAGAAAATACATTGCTATAATTTTTTGAGTATTAAGTCGAGAGGAAGAATTCACTTATATGTAGTTCCACCTCTTCTTTGAAGTTCAAGTCATATGTCTTGTGTGATGAGTAGAACTCAGAAGCGGCAACATCCATTCCAATGATGACCTTGACAGTGTAGCCAACCTTCTCAATAGCAGTCTTGAGCAATTCAAAACCTTCCTTGTTTTCCTGAAAGTTTGGTGCAAAGCCACCTTCATCACTAACGTTTGTGGCATCCTGGTCATACTTCTTCTTAATCACAGAAAGTATGAACATAGGAAAAAATGTTAGTCCACGTGAATTAATTGAAGCTACAACAGCTGTAATAGTGAGTTTGCATATCATTGATCAATGCATCTCAAAGACCACAATGATTTGAGGTTTACCTTCAAGCTGTGGTAAACTTCCACACCCATTTTCATGGATCTTTTGAAAGACGAAACATTTTTGTGGCTTCCACACCCACTTTTGTCTCGTTCCCGTATGATCAGACTTTTTTACTAATCTCTCGTCAAAAGCTTATTCAACAAAAGTACAGATACTATACAAACAATGGCTTTCAAATCAGTCGCCGTATTCGTCTTCCTTGCTCTCTTTGCCTCCTCTGCTGTTGCTCAAGCGCCGGGACCATCTCCGGCCATATCTCGTCTCCCCGCCACTCCTCAACCAGCTCAACACCCAAGAGCGCCACAAACATGGGGGTTGTAAATAACAATGGAATATGGTCGGATCGGGATACCTTTGTATAGTAGAGCTATCAACGTACCAAACACGGGTTTTTCCCTGAAACGAAGCAATTGATAACACAATCAAATTCTCAATCTCTTTATAATACCATCAAAATGACAAAGAATAAGAACAAAGAGTGCACCTGTGATAAAGCTCTCTGTCTTCGATTGGAAAAAAAACACAAACATAGTCTGCAGATTCCTCTTTGCATCTCCAGCCCTTCTTCTCACCATATCATACAGTTTCAGCCTTTACGGTGTGAATAAAGATGAACACAGCGGTTTTCATATCCATTCATCTACTTACCCTCAAGCAAAGAGAGCAAGCAATGACTTAATGCTGGAGGGAAAAATCCGCAACTAAATTAAATAGTTTCATAATGCACTTTCTTAGTTCTCAATAAAACTCAGAAGATATATTCCCTTGTTCAAATAAAGCTCCTGGCTACTCTGTGTGTGCATTGTGTTTTACATGTAGATAGACCATGATTATGAGAAGCCAGTTCAAGTTCAAATCCGGGAGACAACGTTAATACTAAACGAACAAAGGGCACCTATACGTGCAGCTACGCTCATTATTATACCAATCAAAAGAAACAAAAAAAAGAGTTGGTGCCGAAAGTGGAGCGATGGTAGTTCAAGGTAGATGTAGAAGTGGAGTAGAACAGTATAATTCTAAATAGTAAAATAGTTGTGAAACAGTAAAAATGCAAAAAAGTAAACAATGACCACCTGTTTGGTAAGCATGCTGTTTTCCTCCTGTATTTCTTCTCCTGTCATTTCCACACAAAAAATGAAACCATTCTTAGGGATCTCTCTACAAGCTCTTTCTATCTATATGTATATATATTAGACATTAACTAAACACTAATATATTAACCTATACTCATATATATATATAAACAAATTAGTATATGTGCATAAAACATATGTATGTTTTGTATTTATCAATTTAAAGGCTAACATAACATACACGACTTGAGAGATGAATTGATGTTAACGTACCTTTCTTTGGAGGTGGTTGAGGGACTCGTACATTAGTTGTTTCTGCATACAAAATGAGTACAAATTTTAATTCATTCATATGAGACAAACAATATACAATATATAGTTAGGCATATATATCTACACAAACTCAGAAGATAGTATAGCGATGTACACATGTGTGTTTATGTGCTTTAAGGAATATATACACATACTTTTCTAGAGCGAATATGTTTAAGAGAAGTGTCAAGCTGCTGCTCCATTTTCTTGAGCTGCTCCAGTGTACAATAACCGAGTAGAGCACACGATCTCTAGCTCCGGCCCGGTGACTCTTCGAGTGTTTGCAGAAAATTCTTGAGGTGTTCCAGTGTACAATAACCCTACGTTTGTCCCAAAAGAAAAAACAACTGATTGATCTGACTATTCCGATCAGCAATCACCGGCTTCACGGCCGCAGAAAAAGTAAAATAACAAATTGGGGGGATCTTACCAAAAAGTTAGTGAACTGGTCAGGGTCCACACAAGAAGCTGATTCAGATTGTTTATCAGTGAGTTCGCGGATCGACTGCTCCTAGTGCCAAGGATTCATTCCATTTGTTGATAGTTGGCACAATACCTACCTCGGTCATGTGCTCCTCCAAGTGTGAATAAAGCGTATCATATGGAGCAACCTCGAACAGATAAAAGTCAAATAGATGCCAGCAGTTATAGACAAGTCTTCAAAAGTGCTTTCCACTAAACTCAATTGAATAAGTGGACTCTAACACCATCTTTAATTTTCCAAACACCATGAACAATTAACATGATCATGAGTGTAACAGCCTTTTTACACTAAAAAGATATATCTTAACTACAGCTTTAAAAAAAAAAACTGTGATCTTGTTATTAATTTCAGCTGATTATAAGAGCGGGAAAGAAGAATTGTGTATGCAGCCCGATAACACATTTGTAAATTATACCCTCTCTAGACGCTTCACATGTAGTTTGTGGTTATCACCGACAATAAGAGGTCACTGATTGACTCCCACAAAGAACACACATTCACGGCAATTGGCTACGCAGATCCTTTTGGTAGCTGCAATTACATGAACTCTCTCACAATGCTCAACTCTTACTGCCTGCAGAAAACATACAATATTCTCACTACATCTTCTAACCTGAACCTCACTAACAAAGGAAGAAAGCAGGAAGGAATTTTGTTTGACGTACCCTGCGAGCAGCTCCCAGAACGATTGTAGAATCAGAACATCCATACAAGATGTAGGATACTCAGTGGCGCTAAAAGATAAATGACATAATCATGGCAATTAGCAACCTGCAGGATACACAAAAACATGCACTTGACGTGAATACATGAGCAACAGAACGGAATGCAGAATTCTACTAATGCATCTAGGAATCTTAATCTTTGAGCCTAAATCCGAGCAAGCTTCTTCACCTTTCAAAGAATTGAGGACTTCATCACAGTCATGAACGATGTTAGAAGGCGCGCTCATGTAACGAAGATAACATAGCGCCATAAACGGCAAGAACCTACCGAGACCGCGATCCTCCGCATCCCGCCGTCAGATCGGCCAGTGGACCACAACGATTTATTATCCCAATCAAGGTCACCAGATCCCGTACCACCTTATGATCCTTCCGTTGCAATATCCCAACCGTCATCTCCGACTCCATCTGACCCTGATATCCCGAAAATGCTCGAGGTTGAATGATTTTTGGAGCGTTCTCATTCAGAAACCCAGACGCTCTTGTCCCAGGGTTAAGGGAAATCGAGGATAAACGAAGATGAAAACGGGGGATGTTGAAGTTTTGGTAATTGAATGAGAATTTCTTAGACGAAGATGGCAGGTCTTAGACGGTGGGATGCGAAGGGGTGCAATATTGACTGGGATTAAGTTAGGGCTATAACAGTGAAGGTGGGGATTTATTGGGAGTTAAGAGACTGGGGAAGACGGAAGATTACTGTAACGGTGGGTCGCCGTGGAGTGAAGAAGATGGTAGAGGAAGGAGGCTATCGTCGGAAGATTGTAAGGTTTTGGTTTCTGATCTTGACGGGCCAAATAGATAAAAGTAAGAGTGGGCGGAAAACATGACATGAGACGATCCTCGAAGTAGGCTTTGAGGCCCAATATTTTTTAGAAAATGTAAATGCTGACGTGGCTCTCTCTCAGGAGAGAAAAGCTCTCATTATATAATAGATTTGTAGGTTGTGCCTTATATACATTGTTGTTTACACGTTTAACTTAAACAAACGTAAATTATTGATACAATGGTCCAATTAGGCCCAATACCCCTTCTTAAGGTGGTGTGTGGACGTTCCGAACACACAATTTGCCAAGAAAATCTTCAAACTCTTTTCGTCCTAAAGCCTTTGTCATGATGTCTGCTAGCTGAGATTTCGTAGAGACATGTTTAGTGGCGATCGTACCTCTGATGATTTCGCCTCGGATGAAATGACAGTCCATACCAACATGTTTCGTACCAGCGTGATGATTGGGTTTGCCGCGAGATTGATGGCTGATAAACTGTCTGAATGTACTTAAGACAGTTCATGTCTGGTGTTGCCGAGATATATAAGGCATCCAATGAGCTTGCGGTATATGTATACAATATACTCATGTGTGTGCCTATTTAGTTCTAAAATGTATGTGTCTAAAGCTTGTTTTCTTTATTTCAAACATTATCCTAAATCTCTTTAATGGATCACATGGAAAAGTCATAACTGGTCCTGAAAGAATTATAAACGTGTAAATTTTAGAAATTTTTATAATTTAGAGATTATAAATTTATGTATAGTTTTGTAAAATTTGGAGAGCAACGACAATATCTCATCCGGTTATATCAGGTCATACGAAGAGCTCTTTGAATTTTTAAAAATAAAAGCTATCATGTACATCGAGGAAATCTTGGATTCTTTTTCTTAATAAAAGCTATTATGTGTTAATCATGAGTATTCGGACCACCTTTAGATTGATTATTTGTATTTGTTAGTCTGCTTTAGTTTATTTTTGAGCAGGTGATGTTGGTAAAGAAAATCACAACTCCTCCAACCGAGGCTGCATATACCATTAATTTATGGGCAAATCGCATTAATAGCACAAAAACATGACTTTTCAAAAATATAGCACCAAGGAAAAAAAATCATAAAAATAACACAAAAACATGTTTTGTCACTAAATTAGCCCTAACCCTAAATCTTAAATACTAAACCCTAAACCCTAAATACTAAACCCTAACTTTAAATAATAAACCCTAAACCCTAAATAATTAACCCTAAACCCTAAATTATATAATGCTATAAAAGTCTTTGTAATTAAAATAATGCTAAAAATGTAAATTATTTTCCTTGGTACTATATTTATGATAAGGTATGTTTTTTGTGCTATTTTATGACTTTTCTCTTAATTTATTACATAAAGAATACATATTTGTCGAGACTGCTTTCCCTGAAAATATTTGGGAATTGGGATGATAATTTGTTTAAAATAAGATTTGGAGTAATCCTCAAAGCAACCAGAGTTCACAGAACAACACAGAGGGAACTCGGGGTACAGCCACACAGAAAGTTTGAATTCCAGGCCCCTAAACACAAAACTTCGACCTCTTCCTTCAGCTACACAAAAATGTTTATAAGGTCTTTGCCCACACAAAATTGGAAACAAAGTTTGAAACCACATAATCCGCTAATGTTGACGGATTCAGTTAACTCCGTCCCTAAACCAGATTAAAATCGAGTCTAAACCAGTAAGCCCAAATTAATTCCATTTTAATTAAAATGGTTAGCAGATAACCCGATTTAGAATGTAAACCGACCTAACCGTATCTGAACCGGCCCGAATTACAAACCCATAAAAATTCATCGTAACCCATCTCATCTTAACCCTTTTCGCGATTCATCCCCAAATCTCTCTCTAGAACCCTAATTTCGCAATCCCCTTTGAACTTCGAATCTGTCGCTTGTTAGGTGAAATCGAGGAGAGCCATAATGAGGTGAGTTTCTATTTTTCGGTTTGTGAAACAAATTCACGATTTTAATTAACATTAGCGATTTTCTGGGTTTGTGAAATCGTGTTCTTCAGTGTTTTAATGTTCGGTTTTCGTGGTGATTTTACAGTTCTCACAATGAAGAAGAGAGTGAATCATCAGATTATACTTACAATACTCCTCAAGAGACTGAGGAAGGGAGTACATGCAGCAATGGCTCGGATGAGGTTGAGGATGTTACTGACATATATCATTTGGAGATTGAAGATGCTGTTGCAGGGTATGAAAATGAGCCTCGGATTCGTCACAATGTATGTCCGGACTCTGACAGTGACAATGAAAGCACTAATGCCCCATTCGTGCGTGTGAGGAGAACCCATCAGATTCAAAAGCGGTGTGGTGGTGCTTTATATCTAGGTAAATCTTACTCTAGTGGTGTTGCATTTAAGGAGAATGTCTTGGATTTTGCTTTGAGTACTGGCTACAACATCAAGCAATATCGTTGGGATCAACTCAAGCTTGGTTACATTTGTGGAACTAAAGAGTGTCCATGGAGGGTTTATTGTTCTGTCAACAAGCGGAAGAACAAATGGGAGATCAAGAGGTTAATAGAGCCGCATAGTTGCACTCCTAATGGTGCTTGTGAGATGCTAACCGATCCTATTATTGCACGCTTATTTGTTGACAAGATAAGAGAAGAGCCGGACTACTTTAAACCCAAGAAGATTCAAGCACTGGTTAGAGAACAATATAAAGGGATATCAGTCACTAGAAATCAGTGTCAAGAGGCTAGGAAAAAGGCTATACGGTGGGTCAAGCAAGAGTATGATGATCAGTTTGCGCATATTAGAGGCTACCGTGAAGAAATACTTAGGTCAAATCCCGGATCAACTGTAGAAGTTGTTACCACAGTTGGGGGAGGGGCAGAGGGAGAAGACATATTTGGGAGGTTTTATGTTTGTTTTGCCGCACTCAAAGAATCATGGAAAAGGAATTGTCGGGGTCTAATTGGAGTTGATGGTACATTTCTCAGAGGAACAACGAAAGGGATGCTTCTTGTGGCTCAGGGACGAGATGCTGACAACTGCATATATCCCATAGCATGGGCTATAGTTGAAGTAGAAGATGAGATTAGTTGGGTATGGTTTGTTAAGAAGCTTCAAGCTGATTTGGAGCTAAAGGACGGTAGGGGCTTCATTATAATGTCGGATAGGCAAAAGGTAACTGTTTTAGTTAAAGCATTTGACATTTTATGTTTAGAACAATAGTGTATGTGTCTCTTTGTTTATTAATGTATGTGTTAACTTCTCACAGGGCTTGATCAATGCTGTCCACAAAGAACTTCCAAACGCTGAACACAGAAAATGTGTTAGACACATTTATCAAAACATTAAGGCAAGCCATGGGAAAAAGATGGAGTTGAAACCATTGATATGGAATTTGGCTTGGAGCTATAATGAGACACAATATCGGAAGAATCTGGAGAAGATCAAAGAGTATGACGAAGATGTCTACAACGATGTTCTGAAGAGAGATCCAATGACATGGTGTATAGGTTACTACAAAATCGAAGGTAATTGTTGTGAGGACGTGGAGAACAACTCCGTAGAGTCATTCAACAACACCATTGTCGGTCCAAGAGAGAGACCAGTTATGCCGATGCTGGAGATGATCCGGAGACTTGCAATGGTCCGTATACACACACGGTCTGCCATCGCTAAAAAGCACAAAGCCAGTCACACACCGTATGTTAAGGTAACTCTAGATGAACTACTTGAAGATGCTCAGAAAAGTAAGGTTTATGCAGGCAGCAAAGGGAAGTATGAGGTTGAGATTGGATATGAGTACGAATCTGTAGACTTGGTTAATAGGGAATGCACTTGTTGCAAATGGCAAATTACCGGAATCCCTTGTGTCCATGTTTATGGTGTTATTCTGTACATTAAAGCTGATCCATATGAGTATGTAGCCGACTGGTTTCTCACATCTCATTGGAGAGACACTTATGATAATGCGCCTAATCCATTAAGAGGACCCGAGTCTTGGATGCGTGGTGATATTGCCTTAGTGTGTGAAGATCCGGAGAGACAGAAAAAGAACACCAAAGAGAAGCGGAAGAAGTCTGCAAACGAGTCTCCATCTAAGAAGAAACAAAAGAAGAACACGAGTTCTATGGAACTCGTATCTGCTACTGATGCTCAGGCTAAGCAGAAAAGATCAATG
This sequence comes from Orychophragmus violaceus, assembly GCA_030180135.1. Lineage (NCBI taxonomy): Eukaryota > Viridiplantae > Streptophyta > Magnoliopsida > Brassicales > Brassicaceae > Orychophragmus > Orychophragmus violaceus. Next base: position 10,448,454 of record CM058239.1, on the reverse strand, counting down.
CATTGTTCTAGCTGTGGAGGAGCTGGTCACAACAAGCGATCATGTTCACGGCGAAAGAAGGTAACATATCTGTAAATTTCATGTTTTAGTTGTATGCTTTTTCTTATAAAATGCTCATTATCGTGTTTGTTGCAGGGTACTGATGGAGAATGCTCCACACAGCCACTCTCACAAGTTCATGATGCTTAAGATAGTTACTTTATCGGCTTTGCTAAGTTTTAGACCTTCTAAGAAGATAACATTTTGTTTTTTGTCCTTCTTAGAAGAGTACTCGGATGTTGTGGCTTGTGACCTTTTGTGTTTTCAGTTCAAACAGTTTGTCAATGCACTTTATTTTGGATAATTTATCACTATGGTCTAAGCTTTTAACAGGAGAACAACTGATGTTAATTTTGTTACATTGTCAAAAAGTTCATGACTAATACATAGACTCAACAACAACAAATAAACAACAAGCATGAACTAACCAAAGAGCTTAGCAAACCCAACAACAACAACAAGTCCAACGATAACAACAACACACAATGCCTTCCAAATTCTTCTCTTTGCATCCGATATTGCTAATTCAATTCTCTCAGTCAATCGACCTTCCACCTCAATTTCCATCTGCTCAAGCTTCTTCCTCTCAAACTCTATACTCTCACTTATGATTCGCTTCATCTCCATGAATTCTTCTTCAACTGTCTTCGCCTTTAGATCACATGAAACTTCATCGACCCATTTGAAAATATGGCTATCATTCATCAACTGATACAGATCACACAAAACAGCCATGAATCAATTTTGTTGTCAACAAAATTCACACCAACAAAATTATCATTAATAGCCTTTCCATCACAATACCCGATTATCCGCAGCGTATGAACAACGATAGTACATTCGTCCGGGATTTCGACTGCTCTTAGACTTAAGCTCCACAACTGAATGACCACACCAACAAATCTTTGGTGGTGGGCCGACGACTCTAACACGCCCGGGTCCTGATGAATTCGCCGAGGAACCAGTGGAGTGACTACCTTGGAGATTCAAAGCGGTCTTCATTTTGATATTGGAAGAAACAATTTGGGAAACGGGAATTGTGAACTGGGAATTGTGAATTGGGAATTTAGGGTTCTACAGAGGGGGACGATTTTATGGAGAAGAAAAGGATCGGGTTTTTTAAGTGTGGTTTGGTTAGGTAAGGTTTGATTTGGATTATTAAATCCCCATTTAATTTTGGTTATGGCGAAATCAGTAACAAATACCAAAATTGAGTTATGGTTACTGGTTTAGACTCGATTTTAATATGGTTTAGGGACGGAGTTAACTGAATCCGTCAATATTAGCGGATTATGTGGTTTCAAACTTTGTTTCCAATTTTGTGTGGGCAAAGACCTTATAAACATTTTTGTGTAGCTGAAGGAAGAGGTCGAAGTTTTGTGTTTAGGGGCCTGGAATTCAAACTTTCTGTGTGGCTGTACCCCGAGTTCCCACAACACAGACTTTATTCCATTCCATGCTAGCGACACTAAGGCATCGGTGATCCATGTCACCTTAACATGTTCAAAGGCATCTATTTACTTACATTTATAGTTATGTCTTCTACTTTAGTGGCTTTTAGGGAGCCCATCTATGAGCTTGAGACAAGCCCCACACAACTGATCTTTTAAAAGTCCTATTAAGTCACCTCAGCTGGCTCAAAGCCTGCGTTTTCCAAACACGCAACTAATGGAACACACGTTATTACAGCTAGCAAAAACTTCAGGAACCAAAAACCAAGAAACCTCAAGATATGCAGATTTCAGTTATCAAAGCTAGTCTAGAGGGAATAGGAGATTTTTAAGTTTTTTCTTGACAAAAAAATGGGTACACAACACACATTTGATGATACACTACACAACAGGCTGTTGGATCACTAACATTATATTCTTTAATTTTACTTCCTTTTATTGTAAATAACACATTATACAGGAGAGGTAGCAGCAAAGATCGGTCACTATCCTCGAGATTGGAGCCGAGGTCATACTGCGACAAGATATCTCAAGACCACCAGGGTATCAGCACCTTGTGTAAATATCCAAACTTTTATTTCTCGCAAGAGAGCAATGAACAGAAGCTATACACTAGAGCCTCTTCTTCTCTATAGCAAAGAGTGTTGCACAACGCCTTCTATTTACAGCGGCTGAAGCTTTGAATGTTGGGTGGTGTGTCCCGAATCATTTAATCTATACCTAAGGTTGAAATGGAAGTGCAGCAAGTGCTCAATACTTTTACAAAAACTATCATCACATCTGGAGAAGATTGTTCACTGTAACAGCAACAGAGTTTGTTCTCTGCAAGTCCTACAAAAAAATGAAACGCAAAACATGTTCTAGCATTAGGTCACGAGAATCTTAGAACTGAACAAATTGGTATCCCGCTACAACATTCATCACTTATGGACCAGGCATGTGCAAACAAAAGAACAAGTAACGGACAATGGGTTGAGGCAAATTGACCACATAAATAAGGTGATGAAATTCGGTTTCAGGTATGATATTTCGTTCCTTCCACTCAATGCAAAACTATCAAAATGACCCAGCAATTTTAACCACGTATGCACTTCCTGTCAAAAGTATCTAATATGCACTTTTTACCTGAAAAATAATTTCATCCGGAACATGTGGCATGACTTCCCTCACTGTCTCGGCCATAGCTAGTATATTTGCCAAGCTTTCATTTGTCCCACTTGATACAGTTCTTAGATGCAGACCACCTGTCCTTCCACCAGCACCTGGAGGTACGGTTGTAGAAGAAGTGGTTGCTTGTGAAGGGTTCATCGGCCAAAGACTCCATGCAGCATCGTCAAGTGCATTTTGAGCATAACTTTCCCCAACAGATGCAAGATGTCTCATCACCATCTGAACCCGCCCCAGTCCAACGGACCTAGAAGCGGTAGAGGGACCAGCGACATCCTCACCCCGAGCTGACCACGTCTGAAGCCAGCTTGGATCCAATCCTAAGTTCCTATTTTTGTGAAAGAAAAGGGTAATAATTTGTACAATCCAGTTCAAAATGCATATCCTTAAAACAAATCCAAGAAAAAGAAACAAATAGTTGCTATTCAAATATTTTGAATATTTTTTATAATTAAGGCAAAGCAAAATTAGTAAATCAACACCAAGATTAAAGAGCCATGGGAAAAGGATCATTAAGTAATAAAGCAAATTGTTACTTTGATTTAGTTAATAAGTAAATAAGAAGAATGAACTGAACCTTGAAGGATCACTTTCAACGGAATTTGGCATCTCGGCAGGAAATAATCCAGTGGTTAGTGGATGTCCAGGATTGTTTTGTCTTTCAAGCTGACGAGCTAACTGCTCATCACTTGAGACTTCCGCTGTGGGAGGGTTCACCTCAGTTTCAGTTCTACCAACAAAAAGAGGCTTACGACATGTAGGACAAGAATAAACCTCACTTAGACCTTGATCCAACCTGCCAGCATCAAAGCAACATTAAGGTCAGCAGTTTCAGTCATAGATACTTAAGGCTGTCGGTATCTAAGCGCACCAGGATCGCAGGCATCCAAGATGGAAAAGGTGGTTGCAGTGAAGCTTTTTGGCCTTCGCCATAGGTTCCTGCCATTCATAATGTATCCAAGAGTTTGAGGTATTGAAAAGGTGTAAGAAAATAACTCTATATCAGAAGCATACCCGGCATATAGCACATTCATCATCATATGCTCGTAACTCTTCAGAAGTTGCATCAGGAAGGGCTGCATGGAGAGCGCCCAGAGCTATTCTCAGTTTAATGTATCCTTTTATTCGTTTCAAAATTGCACTGAGCAGTGCCTGCCAAAACAAATAGAAACCAGGTAAAAGATACAACAATTGAACGTTGTGCCTAGTATGCAGTAACCAAGAGAGCGACACATTTGAAAGGAAGTCAATTAACAAACTTACACGTATGTTGAGAAACAAAACTGCATCCACCAGATGAAAGGCAAGGCCATGCAACCACCAGATGTGCAAATAATGACCTAGTGCCATTACCAAAGTAGCCATGTCCAGGAAGAAACCAAGGTTTCGGTTGAGGAGGCCCTTCCATTCCAACAGAGAGCCTATCCAAAGGGTAAGAGGTTACCTTGAGATGTGGAGTTCCAACAGACCAGAAATACCCATCGAAATTCATTCCGGAAACTTAAATCATTAACAGAATAACATGGCATAACACCATAAAAGGAAAGACCTGCTGTCATGGAATCGAGAAACTTGGATCTTTGGCAGTCCGAATTCTTCACTGCTAAGTGGTTGATCCACATATCAAGCAGCTGAAACCCATGAATTAACAGCGCCTGCGAGATAATCCGATCAGTTCTATATTTTTACAGACCATGGCAAAAAAAGAAGAGAACAAGTAGGACGAAGAAGACAACAGCTATCACTTAAGTACCTGCAAGGTCTCAAAAGCTATACTGCATGGCTCAAAAAGTAACAACAGATACAAAGAAGAACCAAATGTATTGTATGTCATAATGGAAAGCTTTATCCTGCAAGATATGAGGGAAAAAGTAAATCCTTTTACTCAAATATCATTCAGACATGAATGATATTATTACTCACGAGCGTTGGCAAGTACGCATTACACAAGTTTTGTTTAAGAAGTATATATGGAGTCCAGAGAGAAACTAGAATGGAAAATGACTTTTCTAGTTTAGGTTCGTAAAGAGAGAGAAAATGCAGCAATTGAAATTTGACAATATACCAAGAGGTTTAGGAAATACCATAACATATCAACAGAGAGAACCAAGAACAACACTGAATACACACGAAAGTATGTCCAAGGCGTCGAAGAAGGAGATGCATTCAATCGTTCAAGCCGGTCTCTAGCCAAAGCTTGAAACATCTACATGACATCACAAGATTCACATTAGGAGGGTGTCTAGAAAATAATTCAGAATCTTGTTTAGCGTAAATCGAGAACGCCAATATTTCCTACAAACAGTTTACCATACCTTTAAAGTGCATAGAACAGTCAGCCAAACTGTCCACAGTACACCCTGAAATATTGTTGGAGGAATCACCAGCGGCAGAAATGTACCCTAGGAGGAAAGGAGGATTGGAGGGCATTTAATCTATTGATACGGAGAATACATACAGGTATATGCAAATAACTTAAATCAAGGAAGCACTAAACATAGATGCAAAGTGCACGAGTCAATGAAAGGAAAAAGTGGCAGAATCATCGGTCTAATCTTAAGCCTCAAATCCTATTATGTTCCTTTTCGTTACTCTGCCATTAGAAGTATATTTGATATTTTTTCCTGCAGCTGTTAAGATATGGAGTAATGAAAAACACCAAGAATCTAATACAAGCACATACTGTAGGTTATTGTATGTCGCAGTCTATTTTTCAATCAAAGTAAGAACTGCTACCTTGTAAATGATGTAATTGGCAAGTCGCTCCACCATCTTTTTAGTTTCAACTCCATATAAATCTCCAAAAAATAGAGTCTGCAAAAACGCTTAAAAGACATTAGAACCACAGAAAATGGTCAATAGACATTTCCGGAAACAATTAAACAGTCAGTAATACTGTGCACATTACTATAGTAACAAACAGCATGAAGTGGTATCTTCTTGAGTTTTCTTTCATGCAAGACATTTAGTTAGCCGGAAACGAGAGATTGACTCTTACAGATTAATAACACTTGCTTCCTCACTTAACTTGTAGGAGTAAACTAATTATAATGTTTTCGCTTGTAACCAAACTAAGAACTATAAATTGGACTCTTTCCAACAAAAGAGATATCGGCGGTGATACTTTGAGAGCAATAAAAAATAGTTCCCAATCAGCAAGTGAAACCATTAAGAATAAGAGTAACAAATAACGAGACATCGATTTGTTATTGTGACCAATATAGCTTAGGAGGCAAAAAAAACTCAGTCTAGAAAATATGAGGAAATTTCAAAAAAGTCTTGAAATATTAATCTAAAGGAAGTGTGAAAGACAATGACATGAAGTTTACGAAAGCTAGATAATAGAAAAGAAAAACTATTGTTTAAATGAAGTCCCGGTCGTAAAGATGTTACTCTTACCTTGAGAGAAAGTACCAGAAGAATATACACATTGAGCACAAAGTTTGTCAGCAGTGCGACTGTAAAGTAAGAACTCAGAAGCAGCTCAAGTGCATGCTCAGAGTCTCCTAAAGAAATGTTCTTGGGTATCAACCCATCTGCTCTAAGTCTATCGAGAGACAACTCCGTCCAGACTTGAAGCCCCACAAAACTCAGAGCTGTTGATGCCACCGAGAAGGACAAGTACCTTATCCCCATTAGGAACTATAACAGCTTCGCCACTTAAACTCGGTCCCAGAATCTCAAATTTAATCATATTAGCATGATGCCATCTGCAGCAACAACATGATCTCTCATCAGCATCTTAAGACTTGGAGGAGACAAACAAACACAAGCCAAGTGGCTAAACAAAAATCACAAATCAACTTGGTGTGCGATCACACGGGAGAGTTCAAAGAAAATATACAGTTTACGAAATTATGTTGACCATTTTGCGTCAGAAAGACAGAAACTTTTGCAGGCAATTGAGCTCAACAGCAACGGAAAAAAAAAAAAAAAAAAAAGATTCTTTCAGACTTGAGTATTTCAGAATTCGAAGCATAAGAAAGCTAAAAACCGAGAGAGGTCATCGCAACCAAAAAGACATGATCCCAGATTGTAACCCAATAAGAAGCATCAATAAAATATATAAAAATCGAAGAAATTGGAAAAATCGTTGAACATGAAGACAGAAAGGAGCTGGAGAAGATTTAATCAATGCAGATAGCAAGCAAGAGATTATGGTTCTACAAATCGATCGAATCGCACGAAAACCTGATATCCGCGAAGCTGTCGGTTTGAAATTCTCTTTAGCACAGACCTCTCTGTCGATCGAGACAAGGAAAAAAATAGAAAGAGCAAAATCAATCTCTCTTCTTCTTCCAGAAAGAAAAGTATTATTTATTTTTTTATCAAAAAAGAAAAGTATGATTATTTAAATTAAATAAGGGGAAAATGCGATACGGTCAACAATGAATTTTTGGAGATTAATGTTTTAGCATAGGTTTACAAGAAAAAGTTAATAGAACATAATCTTGAATTAAAAAAAGTTCATAATCTCAAAACAGCTGATTACTACTTTGTCATTAATAAAATTAGATTACTATTGTATTAACCATAATTTATATTGATAATTTTATTATATCTTTTGATTTTATTATGGAGATATACATAAAACTAGATAATAAAAAGTAAGATAAGATTATATATTTTTAATTTTATTTTAGAAATGTACATAACCATCAATAAAAATAACATGATAGATATGAAAATATTTATGAATATTTTTAAAGATTAATAAATATTATTTTAGATTTATATAGTAAATTTGTTTTGTTTATATAAATTTTAAATTTATATATATGATAAAATATTTTAAATAAGATATTTGTATATTTATTTTTATAAATAAAATTAATATTAATATTTTTTATTTTTTTTTAAAGATGTACATAACTTTTAATAAAATAAATATTGTATAACTTGGTATGCATACGGCTTGCTCGTAGCTTCTAATAGTGAAGCAATATAATGAATATCGGCGAATCATTTTTAATAATTATCGGCTTCAGTTATTTCGCTTCTTTTCTCTCTCAGTGTTGGGTGGTCGATACTTCTTCGATGTCATATCTGCTTGTTCTTTATCTCACATTTATTGCTTATTAGTTGTGATTAGATTGGATTGTCTAGTACTTTGATGTTTTATGGTTGATAGCGAATTTCGGTTTGCTATTTTGTGTATATATATTGTCTCCGAGGATTTTTATTTAATCTGCCGACTTTTGGTTCGGATATCGAATTATGATAGCCAGCTTTAGTCTTGCTTATTTGTTTTCCAAAAATGTATTTGACCACTATAATAAAATGAAAAAATATTCCAATAAATATATATATATATATATATATATATTTAGAGTATTTTAATATGTATATTTGCGTACTTTAACTTGTAAATCACTCTTGTTTTTTTATTTTTTAGAAAAATAATTTATTTTGAACTAATCCGCGTTGGTCCAATTGGTAAAAAATATTTAGTAGGCATTCGTTAGTTTGAGTTTGATTCGAGTTGGCCACCGAAATTTTCATATAAGTTCTTCGGTCTAAAGAATAATTGGTTAAACCAGTTAATCTTTTTTAAAACTAATTTATTTTGTATAGAAATAATCAAATAGATGATACTTATTTGACACTTGAGCAGATTTGAATATGACCTAGTTAATCAGAACATAAATCATATATCCGGGGTTTTTCTTTCTTCTTATTGAGAAGAAATCCTCTCCGGAAGCTCCTCGGCGTTCTCCACTCTCATCTTCTCCGAGGGTTTGCTTCCGGCTGAGGTTTTTTCTGATCTTTCGCTCTTCTCTCATCCTATCTTTCAGAGCGAGATCTTTTCCCCCCGCTTTGGTTTCTTTGTACATCGCTTCTGTTTTGTTTCGATCGTGGCTTCTCTTTGATCCTGATCCTAATAAATTCAGATATTTGTCTTCGGATGACTTATTTCCGATTAACCGGACTCTCCCGGGGTTTCCCGGTGTCCCGTCCTTTGTGGGACTTTCGATCTCGCTCCCCTCTACTCTCTTTCCGCCATCTTCTCATGTTGGTGTGGCGGAGCTCTGCTCTGGTCTCCCGGAGATTCTGTTGGAATTAATATCGTCGCCGTGCTCTCGCTTTAGAGGACAAGCTTCTCGGAGATTCTGTTGGGTTTTTAACCTGACGGCGGCGGCACTTCCTTCCCTCTGGTGGTCTTTAGCGGCGCTTCTTCATCGGTTTTTCATTGATTGCAGGTGCTCGGATGGTGGTGTTGGGATGCTTTGATCGGCAAGCGGTTTCTCGGCAGTATCAAGGTGGTGGCCCGATGAGATTCATGCCGTTTTCCTCGACGGATGTTGGGTGCTCTCTGGCAGTTCTTTAGGCATGTGCCGTAGTTGGTGCATGCCGGCGACGCTCGGGTGCTAACACGTGGCACTGTTTCGCGTGTTACTCTTATCCGAATGTATTTTATCGTTTCACCTTGTACTGGGCCAAAGCCCACTTGTAATTTTACCTCGGCCTGGAATGATATATGTTGACAAAAAAAAAATCAGAACATAAATCATTAAGATTTTTAGATTTCTACAGTTCACGAATAACCCAACGCGAGCCCATGTAAGTTTAATCTACGTTAGGGCCGAGACAACGAGGCCCATTAGATGATCTTTCGACCGACTCTTCGACATGTTCCAGAATTCTCAAGATCTTCTTCTCCGATCAATCTCGCCATTTCAAAACCCCTAATTTTTCCCGATCTAGGTTAACGCCGGAGTTGGGAGAACAACCTGTAACAACCCAACATCTCTGGTCCAACAAGGCCCATTATCTCTAGAAGAAACCCTAGGTATTTTTTTTATAAATACCTCTATTTTCTCTCTTGTTCTCCATAAACTCCCTAAACAAAATTTTGTAGGATCCGAGCCGTCGGAGAGAGAAAGTGACGAACCATTGATCCCAGAGCCATACTCGCATAGATCTTCGCGTTTAGCATCGACACGTGTGAAAGGTAACTCCGAAAACCCGATTTCCGATAGGATTAATCCTTGGCCGAACCTTAAATCGATCATAACTTTCAAACCGTAATGAATCTCAGAAATCCGAGACCACCACCGGACTCCTCTCGACGAGACGAAGCCAGCGCCGCAAACGGTTTCTCCGTCAGACGTCGGACGCGCTCTCACTCGCCCAAAGAAGATCCGTCACACGCCGCCGGAAGCCCACGCGCCGTCGCCGGTCCGCCGTCGCCGCCGGTGATTTTTCCGGTAAGCTCTGCCGCTCCTCCGCCGTGACTCGCCGGTGACTCGCTGAGTTGACTCGGTGACTCACTGAGTTGACTCGGTGAACTGGTTAAATTTGGTCTAATCCGGTTAGAGGGTTTAAATCAATTTCATCTGGTTTAGGTGGTTTAAATCAATTTCATCCGGTTTAATTGATTTAAATTAATTCGAACCGGTTCAGTTAAATTCATTTGGTTTAATTCAATTGGACCCGGTTTAGCTGAATTGAATTGGTTTAGGCGGTTAGATTTGGTTTGGAATGAGTGACTTTTCAATTGACCATATCTAGTTCATCCCGTGCCCGATTTAAGTCAAACGAAAGCCTATCTCACCCGATTTTTCGCCCTGATTTCAGATTTGGATTCTGTTTGAGCACCAGGAGACTCTAAATTACTCTTTTACCCTTCCTAAGGTGAGGGCTATTCCGTAACTCTTCGTTTCCGTTTTAAGCCTCCAAATATGTAGTATAGTATCTAAATGTGCTCCGTTTGTTTGTTAAGTCTCTAGGTTGTTTTGTTAAATTGGAGATAGGATTATAGAGGATTCAATCGATTGCTTTCATTGTCGTTAAACTGTTATTGCTTGTTATATATATGTAAATATAAATATATAAATATATATGTAGAGACGCGTTGTGATGCGAGTAGGTGAGATTACGGGGGTACAGAGACGGAGTTCTGTACTTGGGCCGTATTGTGTGCGGGGGCACGGCAACCTAAGTCGATCTGTTGCCGGGGTCCTAAGATCGATAAAGCGTCCTCTGGGCGGTGCGGTGGACACGACGTCCATCACGGAGACTCAGTGGAGTGGTGTGGGCGATCACTTGATTCGCTAGGACCTTGTTTGCTTCTTGGGCACATTAGGTGCCGCGATTGTGCGTGTTTAGGCTAGACTACCTTATTTGGAGTGCTTGGACCGAGTCCGTGGACTTGCGTTTTAGCATCCCATACCTCGCTGAGCGACTCCCCTGTTGCTCATCCCTCTTTCTTTTCATCCTTTCAGGTGAGCCTGCCGAGTAGATGGATGCTTAGCTGGGATTGGTGCTTTTGGGCGTTTCATCGTTGTTTTCAGCATTTTGTTTTAAACATTGATTTACGGTTTTATTCCAGTTTATCGCATTGTTGGACTAGTTGTTTCAGTTGAATATTTATTGGAGTTTATTGGAGTTACGTGAGTTGCAAGTTAGGGTTACAATGAGTCGGGTATTACATTTTGGTATCAGAGCGGGTTTGCCGTCCCGGTCCTAACCCGGGAGGCGAGTAGTAGTTAGTACATTTTGTATTGCATTTCGGTTTTCAACATTTTCATGGGAATTGGGAATTTTTAAAGATGGCACCTTTTCTGCTAAGTATTAGTCTTTTAATCGTCAGCTCTTTGGTCAACCAAATCTAATCCGCTTGTTCCTCCTTTCAGATGCCGCCTAAGAGAATTGGTCGTCTTCGTGGTGCTAGAGTAGCACGTGGTGCTAGAGTTGCTCGTGGGAATGAAGAAGTTGGAGAGAATAATTCTGCTAGAGGCAATCAGGCTGAGGTTGAGGCTAACCAAGCAGTTGGTCAGCCCATGGACCCAGAGGCGATTAGACTTATGGTTGAGGAGGCAGCTAGACAAGCTGCTTTGGCTGCAGTTCAGCAGGTTGTTCAGGAGGCTGCACAAGCAGCCGCGCAGGAGGCTGTTCGGGTAGCCGCACAGGAGGCAGCTCGAGTAGCAGCAGAGGAGGTTGCTCGCCATATCCCTCATCAGGCAGGACCTGCCGCCCAGCAGGCACCACAGGGTGCACATCATGTTGGTGGAGTGCAGCTGAATGCACCACATGCTGATGGACATGGACCACTTCCACCACTACCACCACCACCACCACATGCTTTCCGCAGAGAGGGACCCACGTATTGGGATTTGATGGGTCAGATGCGGAAATTGGGTATGGAGCAGTTTAGAGGAGCTGTTGATACCACTGCTGCAGATAACTGGAGGAGAATGTTGGAGCGCAATTTGGAGTATGTGAGGTGTCCTTTGGAGTACCGGTTGGATTTGGCTACTCAGCATCTTAGAGACGATGCCCTGTACTGGTGGGAAGGAGTTGTTGATGGAGCTCGCGGTCACGATCAGCTTACTTTTGAGGATTTCAGAAGGGAGTTCAACAAAAAGTTCTTTCCAAGAGAGGCAATGGATGAGAAGCAAAATACCTTCGAAAATGTTTGTCAGGGTACCAGGACTGTCAGAGAGTATGAGCGGGAGTTCAATGAGCTCCGTCGGTTCGCGAGAGGTATCGTCGATGAAGATGATCTGATCAGAAGGTTCCGGAAGGGTCTGCGAGTTGATATTCGCAACCGGTGTGCTGTTAGAGACTACAACAGCTTGTCAGAGTTGGTGGAAAAGGCTGCCATTCAGGAGACAGGGATAGCTGAGGAGCAGAAATTACTCAGGGCAACTCAGCCAAAGTCTGGAAAGGCTCCAGAGATACAGAGGAGGACATCAGGACAGTCAGGGTCACCATATTGTCCCCGTTGCCAGCGCCATCACTTGGGAGATTGTACTAAGTGTTATTCATGTGGACGGTTGGGCCATGTTGCGAAGTATTGTCAAGTTAAGCCAGTGGATGCACCAGTTGTCAGGCAGATTGCAGCAGCACCAGCGGCACTAGCAGCACCTAGAGCTTGTTACAATTGTGGCCAACAGGGCCATATTTCCAGAGAGTGCCCGCAGAGGGCGCAGGGGTTGCTTCCGCCACCACCACCCAAACGTCAAGCCACCGCCCCACGAGTCTTTGCTTTAGCAGATCCAGAAGGAGTCGAGCCGATAGCCGGTAAGTGTCTCCTTTTTGTTATTCGTCTATGTTTGTGAGTATGTTGTCTTGTGTGAATTTGTTACTAGTTAGAAAGCTTGTGTAGGATCGGTTTTGGTTGGGGGTGAGACGGCTTACACCCTTTTTGATACTGGAGCTTCGCATAGTTTTGTTTGTTCGAGTTTCGTTAAGCGTTGGTCATTTCGGGGTGTGTTTGAGCCAATGACTAAGCGGATTCAGACCGCTGGAATAGAGAAGGTGGAAACTTTAGGCTTTCATCGAGAGGTACCAGTGTTACTCGGGGGAGTTGTGTGCATCGTAGATTTGGCTGAAATGGTGCTGAGTCATTACGAGGTGATTTTGGGGATGGATTGGTTATCGCGACATGGAGTCGTGTTGGATTGCACAAGGGCAAGAGTGTTTATCCCGGTAGCAGATGAGAAGGTCACATTCCAGGGCATTCAGACAAATAAGGAAGTTTCCATTATTTCCATGTTGCATGCAGAAGATTTGTTGGAGAGGGGAGCTGAAGGATTTCTGGCAACGATATCGATGGTTCAGGGTGATGGAGAGCTGGAGTTGCGTGATATACCAGTTGTAGAAGAATATGAAGATGTATTTGAGCCTCTGAAAGGACCACCGCCAGCAAGAGGAGACGCTCTTACTATTGAGTTAGAGCCAGGGACGACCCCTGTTTCGCGGGCCCCGTATCGCTTGGCCCCAGCAGAGATGGCAGAGCTGAAAAAGCAGTTGGAGGAGTTGTCAGATAAGGGGTTTATCAGACCGAGCAGTTCACCCTGGGGAGCACCAGTGTTGTTCGTCAAGAAGAAAGATGGGAGTTTTAGACTTTGTATCGACTACAGAGGCCTGAACAAGGTCACAATCAAGAACAAGTATCCATTGCCGAGGATTGATGAGTTATTGGATCAGTTGCAGGGGGCTTCCTGGTTTTCTAAGATTGATTTGGCATCCGGGTATCATCAGATAGCGATAGCAGAAGATGATGTGCGGAAGACTGCCTTTCGGACACGTTATGGGCATTATGAGTTTGTGGTGATGCCGTTTGGACTGACTAATGCACCAGCAGCATTTATGAAGCTCATGAATGATGTCTTTCGCGAGTACTTGGATAAGTGTGTGATTGTCTTTATTGATGATATCTTGATTTATTCGCGGAGCAGAGAGGAGCATGAAGAGCATTTGAGGATCGTTCTGGATAAGCTTAGAGAGCAACAGTTGTTTGCTAAGTTCAGTAAGTGTAGCTTCTGGGAAAGGAAGATTGGATTTTTGGGACACGTTGTTTCAGAGGCAGGAGTGGCTGTAGATCCAGAGAAGATCACTGCCATTACTGAGTGGCCGACGCCTAAGAGTGCCACTGAGGTTCGCAGCTTCCTGGGTTTAGCTGGGTATTACAGGAAGTTTGTCAAGGGTTTTGCCAGCATAGCTAAGCCGATGACACGGTTGACAGGCAAGGACGTCAAGTTCGATTGGACAGATGCATGTTCTGAGAGTTTCAATGAGTTGAAGAGGCGTTTGACGAAAACGCCAGTGTTGGTACTTCCACGGCCAGGAATACCCTATGCAGTGTACACTGATGCGTCGGGATATGGGTTGGGTTGTGTTTTGATGCAGGAAGAGCAGGTCATTGCATATGCATCACGCCAGTTGAGACCTCACGAGGTTAATTACCCCACTCATGATTTGGAGTTGGCAGCAGTTGTCTTCGCTTTGAAAATCTGGAGAGCTTACTTGTATGGAGAGCATGTTAAGATTCTCACAGATCACCAGAGTCTGAAATACATATTTACTCAGGGGGACCTGAATTTGAGACAGCGCAGATGGATTGAGCTTTTGGCAGATTATAATTTGGAGATCACTTATCATCCGGGTAAGGCCAATCAGGTAGCAGATGCATTGAGTAGACGCAGAAGTGTGACCCAGGAGGTCCAAGAGCTGACTGGAACGTTGGCTAGTCTGAGATTATGTGCAACCATTTCAGAGGGGGATACAATTGGTATTCAGGCTTTGGATCAAGCTGATTTACTGTGGAGGGTTCGACAAGCCCAAGCAAAAGATGAGACGTTGCGTAAGCAGATTGGGAAGGAGGTTATTGGTTATCACATTGCAGCGAACGGGACGTTTCTGTATAGGAACCGAGTATGTGTACCAGATGACGAGCAGTTGAAGAAGGAAATCTTACAGCAAGCACATCACTCCCGGTTCTCTATTCACCCAGGGAACACGAAGATGTATCGGGATCTTAAGCAATACTACCATTGGAATGGTATGAAGAGAGATGTGGCTACCTTTGTATCGCGTTGTGAGACATGTCAGTTGGTGAAGATTGAGCATAAGGTGCCTAGTGGATTAATGCAAAGTTTGCCTATGCCACAATGGAAATGGGACATGGTGACTATGGATTTTGTTACTGGACTGCCAACAACGAGTGGAGGAAAGAATGCAATATGGGTTATTGTAGATCGACTCACTAAGTCAGCACATTTTCTAGCGATTAAGAAGACGGATGGGACACCTCAGTTGGCCCAGAGGTATGTTGATGAGATTGTGAGATTGCATGGATCGCCTATCAGCATAGTGTCAGATCGCGATGCGAAGTTCACATCTACGTTTTGGCAAGCATTTCAGAGGGCTATGGGGA
This sequence comes from Orychophragmus violaceus, assembly GCA_030180135.1. Taxonomy (NCBI): domain Eukaryota; kingdom Viridiplantae; phylum Streptophyta; class Magnoliopsida; order Brassicales; family Brassicaceae; genus Orychophragmus; species Orychophragmus violaceus. The sequence goes on along the minus strand of CM058239.1, from coordinate 10,433,133 downwards.
CGAAAGTCCATATGAGTACGGCTTATCACCCGCAGACAGACGGTCAGTCAGAGAGGACTATTCAGACTCTAGAAGATATGCTCAGAGCTTGCGTATTGGATTGGGAGGGGAGTTGGTTACAATATCTACCACTTGCAGAGTTTGCCTACAACAACAGTTATCACTCGAGCATTGAGATGGCACCGTATGAGGCTCTCTATGGTAGGCCTTGTCGTACACCACTATGTTGGACAGAAGTAGGGGAGAGCAAAGACTTAGAACCAAAAATGGTTCTGGAAACGATTGAGCAAGTGGAATTGCTCAAGCGACGGCTAAAGGAAGCGCATGACCGTCAAAAGAGCTATGCAGATAAGCGCAGGAGAGATTTGGAGTTTGAGGTTGGCGACTTGGTATATCTGAAAATGAGGACATTTCAGGGTGGATCTAAGACTCGGAAGTTGAAGAAGCTTAAGCCGAGGTACATGGGACCGTTCCCGATTATTGAGCGGATTGGTGCAGTAGCGTATCGATTGGGTCTCTCAACAGAGTTGGCAGGCTTTCACGACGTATTCCATGTGTCAGTGCTGAGGAAAGTGGTCAGAGAGCCAGAGCTCATTTTACAGCATCCGCCTAGTGATCTTGGTAAAGATCTTTCAGCACCTTGTCGACCAGTTGCAATTTTAGAAAGTCAGGAGAAAGCGATTCAGGGGAAAGCGACTGTGATGGTTAGAGTCTGTTGGGAGAGAGATGGGATTCAGGAGGAAACTTGGGAGCCAGAGGATCATATGAAATCAGATTACCCTGAGTTGTTTGGAGTTCTTAGAGAGCCGAGTTCATACGTGAATTCGAGGACGAATTCCTCGTTAGTGGGGGAGAATTGTAACAACCCAACATCTCTGGTCCAACAAGGCCCATTATCTCTAGAAGAAACCCTAGGTATTTTTTTTATAAATACCTCTATTTTCTCTCTTGTTCTCCATAAACTCCCTAAACAAAATTTTGTAGGATCCGAGCCGTCGGAGAGAGAAAGTGACGAACCATTGATCCCAGAGCCATACTCGCATAGATCTTCGCGTTTAGCATCGACACGTGTGAAAGGTAACTCCGAAAACCCGATTTCCGATAGGATTAATCCTTGGCCGAACCTTAAATCGATCATAACTTTCAAACCGTAATGAATCTCAGAAATCCGAGACCACCACCGGACTCCTCTCGACGAGACGAAGCCAGCGCCGCAAACGGTTTCTCCGTCAGACGTCGGACGCGCTCTCACTCGCCCAAAGAAGATCCGTCACACGCCGCCGGAAGCCCACGCGCCGTCGCCGGTCCGCCGTCGCCGCCGGTGATTTTTCCGGTAAGCTCTGCCGCTCCTCCGCCGTGACTCGCCGGTGACTCGCTGAGTTGACTCGGTGACTCACTGAGTTGACTCGGTGAACTGGTTAAATTTGGTCTAATCCGGTTAGAGGGTTTAAATCAATTTCATCTGGTTTAGGTGGTTTAAATCAATTTCATCCGGTTTAATTGATTTAAATTAATTCGAACCGGTTCAGTTAAATTCATTTGGTTTAATTCAATTGGACCCGGTTTAGCTGAATTGAATTGGTTTAGGCGGTTAGATTTGGTTTGGAATGAGTGACTTTTCAATTGACCATATCTAGTTCATCCCGTGCCCGATTTAAGTCAAACGAAAGCCTATCTCACCCGATTTTTCGCCCTGATTTCAGATTTGGATTCTGTTTGAGCACCAGGAGACTCTAAATTACTCTTTTACCCTTCCTAAGGTGAGGGCTATTCCGTAACTCTTCGTTTCCGTTTTAAGCCTCCAAATATGTAGTATAGTATCTAAATGTGCTCCGTTTGTTTGTTAAGTCTCTAGGTTGTTTTGTTAAATTGGAGATAGGATTATAGAGGATTCAATCGATTGCTTTCATTGTCGTTAAACTGTTATTGCTTGTTATATATATGTAAATATAAATATATAAATATATATGTAGAGACGCGTTGTGATGCGAGTAGGTGAGATTACGGGGGTACAGAGACGGAGTTCTGTACTTGGGCCGTATTGTGTGCGGGGGCACGGCAACCTAAGTCGATCTGTTGCCGGGGTCCTAAGATCGATAAAGCGTCCTCTGGGCGGTGCGGTGGACACGACGTCCATCACGGAGACTCAGTGGAGTGGTGTGGGCGATCACTTGATTCGCTAGGACCTTGTTTGCTTCTTGGGCACATTAGGTGCCGCGATTGTGCGTGTTTAGGCTAGACTACCTTATTTGGAGTGCTTGGACCGAGTCCGTGGACTTGCGTTTTAGCATCCCATACCTCGCTGAGCGACTCCCCTGTTGCTCATCCCTCTTTCTTTTCATCCTTTCAGGTGAGCCTGCCGAGTAGATGGATGCTTAGCTGGGATTGGTGCTTTTGGGCGTTTCATCGTTGTTTTCAGCATTTTGTTTTAAACATTGATTTACGGTTTTATTCCAGTTTATCGCATTGTTGGACTAGTTGTTTCAGTTGAATATTTATTGGAGTTTATTGGAGTTACGTGAGTTGCAAGTTAGGGTTACAATGAGTCGGGTATTACACAACCCTTCACTCGATGGGAATAATAAGGAGCAGCTTCTCTTTCCTGACGGGGACAGTATGCGGGATCTACATCGCTCAGAACTACAACGTTCCTAACATCAAGAAGCTTGGCCACTGCGCCGTCTCAATGGCGAAGCAACTTGAGGAGAAATATCGCAAACCCAAAAGTAGAGACGACGTTTGACAGATTCCACTTGCATACTTCTCCGGCTTGTTAATTTTTTTTTACTTTTGTTTTGAGGGTTTGTGTCTGGGATTGTAAATTCAGGTATAATCTACAGTCAAATAGAAGATCATATGAAAATTAGTTCACAGATTTTGCTGTAGTTTTCATCTGATTTGATCGTTCTAATCATACAGACATATTGGTTGTAAGATTCTTCTTTTTTTCAAACCATTTAGAAAATTAGACAACTGGAAAAAATTGTCAAAGAAACAGAGAAAAATCATGAAAAACAAGTTAAAGGAGGACATCAATGGGAGCTCTGGATGCTGGAGACGACGATGTAGCCACTTCACCTTCCTCAGATGATCCATACAACAAGATCAATCCGCTACAATAAGCTTAGTGAGCAACAATCCAGAGACGAAAGCTGCAGTCATCAACATATAAAACACTTTTGAGTCCCAACTAATCGCAGAGATGTAACCGGTAAGAACCGGTCCAATCGCTGCACCGACAGATCCTGTGCCGTCTATAATAGCTGTGTATGTAGCCAAAGCCCTGGCATGACCTTTTAGAGATTTGTGGGTGCCGAGATATGCTGAGACAGCTGTTGTGATGAGAGCAAATGGTCCATTGACGAAGACTCCTGATGTGAACACGAGGATGACATTGATGGTCATTGAGATGTGTCCGAAGATTCTGTATAGATGAATCCTGCAGCTGTGATTGCTCGACCTAAGATTCCTCCGACCACGCCTCCAACGTCGAAGAGTGTCGACAAGTTTCCTGATGTCTCCTCGGACAGGTACTCTCCTCCAATCACTGCATCAAGTAATCAAGACAATACATGTGTTGAAGGCCGGAACGAAATGTGTTCGTGGAGGAACGAGAGAGATGCTGAGAAACATACTGTTGTGGCTGACGTAGAAAGGAAGCCAGTAGAGGAAAGTGTATGAGACCAGCTTGGTGAAGAAGAGGCAGAAGGCAAAAGGAGTTACACCAGGGATTTTCCAAGCGGCCAAGAACCCGATTGCTTTTCTATCCAATCCAGTACTCATTCTAGATCCCAAGAAGATCTCTGTTATGCTGTCATCAAGCCTCATGGTGGAGTCAACTTCAGCCCCAACGGTCGAAGGATTCACCGGCAAGAAAAGTAAACAACGATCCCGAGGAAAGTTATGAGCAAAGCCGGGCCAAGAAATGACCAAGCCCACCCAAGTCTAAGCAGCCCGGAAGCAAGTAGACACCCTGTGATGTTTCCAAGCGAAGTGTGAGCATTCCAAACACCCATAATCATTCCTCTTCTCTTCTTGTCGAACCAGTTCCCAAGAACGGCCACAACACAAGGCCAACCTATCGACTGAAACCATCCAGCCAAAACCTGAACCGCCAAGAAATAGTAGAAGCTGTGGAAATCCACCCAAAACGCGACCCCAAAGAGAGCTGTGAAAAGGCCGGTACCGATCATACCGATAGTCAGAAACGTCCTGAGATCCAAACGATCTCCCAAGTGACCCGCCACAAACATCCCAACCGCATAGACAGAGAGGAAAGCCAAGTCGATCTGTCCAAGCAAGGCTGGTCCATCGGGTACATCAAAGGGAGCCCAGCCGCCTTTAACTGTTGATGCGGAAAGCGTTCCTTTGACAATGCTATTAGGCTTTCGAGCGGCGTGGAAAGCGATATAAGCGACAAAGGTCAAGACAAAGAAAAGGGCTTGGTATTGCTTGAAGGAGAGTCTTCCTGAACGCTTGAAACGTTCCAGAAACTGAATGCCACATGGCTTGGTTTCTTCGTAAAGGAACTGGAATGAAGTCCATGAAGCCATCTCTGTAGTCACTCCTCACAGCGACAAAACCTGAAAGCAGAACAAAATATGAGTTTATCTTATCGTCATGATCATATCTATTACTTGTAAACCAAGAAATCTAAATATATTTAAAATCAAGCAGAGTAATGTACAGAAAACTATAAGAGAATTTAGAAGAAATCAAGAACTCGGATCACCTTTGAAATTTGAAGAGACGAGATCTCCCACTCCCAGTTCTCTGCCACTTTAATGGTTTGAGAAGCTGTGAAGGGGAAAAGCACTACTTAAAGAAAGCCAAACTAGCTCAGCTTGAATACCTTGTTTTGCCCCTTGGCTGTATATATTTTTTTTTTCATTTTTGACCAAGCCTTTTGCTTCACTGGACTCAATTTTGTAGATTAAAATTTCACCATATTTACGCAAAGTAAACCATAGCACAAACGGCTAAACCGAAACTAACCGGAACGAACCATATCACTGATATCAACATAAATGTATAGTTTATGTGAAGTAGTAAGTCGGCGCCCGGTCTGCCGTTTGTGCCCGCACGTAAGAACATCAACATAGTTCATACTTCATTTGTACACCGAAAAATTCAAGTCACTAATTGTTTAACTTATCTACAGAACCATGCAAATATACAGTAAATAACATTCTTTAGAATAGTACTTCATTTTTGTCCAAATTCATTTATTTCCTCTAGGTCATAGGAAGTTGACAGAAGATGCCTGTCTAGTGTCTACAAATAACTTTAATTAAATACTAGATTTTGACCCGCACTTAGAAAGTGCGGGTTTAATTTTCTTTACAAATTTTACTTTTTATTTATTTTGTTAATAGTAGTTTAGATTTTTAATTATGTAATCTAATTTTGATTATAATTGTTTAACCAACATTATAAACAATGAGTTAACAATTTAGTTTTTTTTTAAAATGAATTATGTGTTATTTGGAAGAGATATATCGTAAGGATTAAAAGATTAAAATAACGATTTCGCATTATATATTTTAATATGTGTTGTATCGTAAGATCATAGTTTGGAAAAAATATATATATGTGAAAACAACTATTGTAAAAGTTATGTGGTATATGTTTAATTGTTATTTTATTTATCTAAAATATTATTTTATAAAATACATGTTGTAGTCGTAAAATATAATTTGCAAATTTGATGGAACTATCCGTTAAAAACTTCATTCAAACATAAATCATAATTTGACGCTTCAAATATTTGAATAATATAAGTATGAAATCATTTTAATATTTTATTAATTTTAAAATATATCAACTGAAATTATTTACTATATGCGAATTTTTTTTAGAAAATTTATAATCGAGATTGGCTAATTAATTTTTCAACCCGTTTAATTAATTAAATATTTTTCAGTTTGATGGAAAAACCTGCTAAAAAGTACAATCGTAAAAACATCAATCGTAATATGTGTATATATATATATTTGAAACAAAATAAAAAGATATTAAAATATATTATAAATATATTTTGAATTAAATCATAAATTAGAAAATCTTAATTTATATATAATAGTTGATGAATAAATTATTAATTATATTTATCAATTAATTTGTTTTGATATTAATTAATTAGGAAAGTGGGACCCATTAGATTTTGGTTGTTTGGCTATATGTTTAATAATTGTTTTGTTTGGAAACATGAATTGTAGAGATAATAAATCAAATATAAATTGTTTTACAGTTTTACCCTTAATGAAGGTTACAAATCCTAATAATATCAAGGACAAATTTCTGGAACAACATTTATGTACCATGGCAAATTTATAATCGAGATTGGTTAATTAATTTTTCAACCCGTTTAATTAATTAAATATTTTTCAGTTTGATGGAAAAACCTGCTAAAAAGTACAATCGTAAAAACATCAATCGTAATATGTGTATATATATATATATATATATATATATATATATATATATATATATATATATATATTTGAAACAAAATAAAGAGATATTAAAATATATTATAAATATATTTTGAATTAAATCAACATTATAAACAATGAGTTAACAATTTAGTTTTTTTTTTAAATGAATTATGTGTTATTTGGAAGAGATATATCGTAAGGATTAAGAGATTAAAATAACGATTTCGCATTATATATTTTAATATGTGTTGTATCGTAAGATCATAGTTTGGAAAAAATATATATATGTGAAAACAACTATTGTAAAAGTTATGTGGTATATGTTTAATTGTTATTTTATTTATCTAAAATATTATTTTATAAAATACATGTTGTAGTCGTATATATAATTTGCAAATTTGATGGAACTATCCGTTAAAAACTTCATTCAAACATAAATCATAATTTGACGCTTCAAATATTTGAATAATATAAGTATGAAATCATTTTAATATTTTATTAATTTTAAAATATATCAACTGAAATTATTTACTATATGCGAATTTTTTTTAGAAAATTTATAATCGAGATTGGCTAATTAATTTTTCAACCCGTTTAATTAATTAAATATTTTTCAGTTTGATGGAAAAACCTGCTAAAAGTACAATCGTAAAAACATCAATCGTAATATGTGTATATATATATATATATTTGAAACAAAATAAAAAGATATTAAAATATATTATAAATATATTTTGAATTAAATCATAAATTAGAAAATCTTAATTTATATATAATAGTTGATGAATAAATTATTAATTATATTTATCAATTAATTTGTTTTGATTTTAATTAATTAGGAAAGTGGGACCCATTAGATTTTGGTTGTTTGGCTATATGTTTAATAATTGTTTTGTTTGGAAACATGAATTGTAGAGATAATAAATCAAATATAAATTGTTTTACAGTTTTACCCTTAATGAAGGTTACAAATCCTAATAATATCAAGGACAAATTTCGGGAACAACATTTATGTACCATGGCAAATTTATAATCGAGATTGGCTAATTAATTTTTCAACCCGTTTAATTAATTAAATATTTTTCAGTTTGATGGAAAAACCTGCTAAAAAGTACAATCGTAAAAACATCAATCGTAATATGTGTATATATATATATATATATATTTGAAACAAAATAAAGAGATATTAAAATATATTATAAATATATTTTGAATTAAATCATAAATTAGAGAATTTTAATTTATATATAATAGTTGATGTATAAATTATTAATTATATTTATCAATTAATTTGTTTTGATTTTAATTAATTAGGAAAGTGGGATCATTTTGGTTGTTTGTCTACATGTTTAATAATTGTCTTGTTTGGAAACATGGATTGTAGAGATAATAAATCAAATATAAATTGTTTTACAGTTTTACCCTTAATGAAGGTTACAAATCCTAATAATATCAAGGGCAAATTTCGGGAACAACATTTATGTACCATGGCAAACCTTCCTGTTTTAATAGATTAGATTAAGAATATTATAATGCTTGTTTTGCTTAATTAAGAAATCATTTAATTATACTAAATGATTACTTTCAAAAATGAACCGTAACAAGTAACAACGATATTCTCAATCTAAAAATATGTTTAACATGAGTTTATCTTTCTACGCACATTTGAAATCTAAATCTGTTTCTTGTGAATTTGTACTATTTGCAGAAAGGAGATATCCTTTATTAAAGCCTGGTCATAAACTTCCATCATTGATAAACCAGTTAGGGTCGGCGCTCTTGCCGGTGCCGGGGAGGGTCTCTCGCCGTCGTTCTTCTTAGCTCCCTCCATTTCAAGCCCTCCGCCATCTACAACGGTTGTACGGTCTCTCGTATGCTTCCTCCTCTGCTCCGGGCTGCGCCGGCTTACCCGTTCGTCTCTGCTCCTATCTGGTCCGTCGAGCGTGCTTCCATGGTGCTGTCGCCGTCGTTTCCTTTGCCATCTCCGGAAGGCCTTCTCGCTTGGTGTGAGTCGGTTTGTATTTCTAGATCTTGAGCTCTCCGGTTGCTGTTAGATGGTTTATGGCGTGTTTTTGTTGTTTCGGTAGTACTGATGGTGAGCCAGTATGTTCGGGTTTAGGCTTAGGCTTGTTTTTGCAGCGGTATCCGGTTCTTGGGTTGGGTTTTGAGATGGGGTTTAATCGGCTTTAGAAATCGTGATCTTAGGTACCTCTGCTATCTAGGGTAATTTGTTGGTATGGGGTTATAGTTAGCTCCTTTGCTTGTAGGTTGTGGTTAACCTTGGTTTCTTGGAGAGCGCTTTTCAATCGGGTTTGATTTTTAGATTGGTGTTTGTATTGTTTAGGCTTCGCTGGAGATTTGGGTTTGTGTAGTGCTTCTATCTAGGTTTTTCTTAGACGTTTATGAGTGCGTCTTTCCGCATCCGAAAGAGGTTTATGAGAACTTTCTTAGGTTCTTTCTTGTCGGTTTATGAAGCCGTGTTTCTGAGTTCTAGGTTGGTGAGAGAGTGTCTCTCTGGGAGTCTCCAGGTAGTTGATGTTGTCGGTCGGTGAGCCGTGGGCTACGACGACTTATCTCGTTCTTTCCTCTTTTGCGGTTACCACAACTTCCAAGTTTGAGTTGCTGTGCTTAACTCTCGTACTTTCGAGTTAAGTTTCCTTTAGCTGTAGGTTTTAGTAACCCTTTATGGGCTTTTGTTGCCTATTCCTTGGGCTTTTGTTGCCCGCTGTTTGGGCTTTAGTTGCCTGTTGTTTGGACTTTAGTCTCCTTTTATAGGATCATGTATCAAACTCTCGTATTTCACGACTATGAATATAATCCATCAGATTAAAAAAAAAAAAGATAAACCAGTTAGGTGATAAGTACAGAAAAAAAAACATCCCTTATCTAGCCAGGTGCTAAACACATGACTCATACAGTTGACTGTCAATTCAGTAATCTTCGATCATTCAATTAAGATCACTTCACATTTTCTAATCTATGTTACAGATTTTGGCATTCTCTTCCGTCTGTTTGGCAACTTTTGCTTGGCCTTAGGCGAGCTGGATGTCTGAATGTTCCATTCAAAGTTGAATAGGAGTTGGGTGTCTGAATGTTTCCAAGAATGCATCAGAAACTTCTTCAGCACTTTGAGAAGAGTGGCAGCGCAAGCAACGGTGTTTCACCTATGGAAGCAACAAAACAACGTCCTCCATAACAAAGTCTCATTACCGCCTGAAGCTATCTTCCGCATCATTGATAGAGACATCAAGAACATCATCTCCACGAAACGACATAGGCGGCATTTCCGAAAGTTAATGCCACTTTGATCCGATAAGAGCCTACCAGCATCATTGATAGAGACATCAAGAACATCATCTCCACGAAACGACATAGAAGGCATTTCCGAAAGTTAATGCCACTTTGATCCGATAAGAGCCTACCAGCTCTTAGTTTGCCATATGCTTTCCTGCTTTTTCATCTTTTTTGCCAGGAAACCATCAGCTCTAGGTTTACTGTATTGTAATTACCTAACATTTTCATATTGATGATATTAACATTCCTAGCAAAAAAAAAAAAAAAAATCTCGTTTGCAGGTATCGTTGTACAAACTGCAAAACCATATGTGATGATGAGTTTCACCTCTTAACCGTGCAGTCCTCGGGAAGCACTAGCTTGACTGAGAGAAGGAACGCATATTACGAAATTGCGGCCGAGTGTCTTAGGATTGCATCAAATAGCTTACTCACATAAGTTAACAAGTTACTAGTTACAACACACATTGACAAATCGTAACCAAAAAGGATTTGTGCCCATTTTTGCAAAGGTGTGCTAAAATGTAAACTTCCTGCTATTACCTAAAGTTATGTAAATGGTAAGTCTTCCACAATAGGAAACGGAAATGAAACGAAGGATGATTTCTCACATAGTAGCAGTCAAAATAGCTTACTTCCAAACCAAGCAAATCAAAGACTTATATAGTAACATCCAACAACATAATGGCACAAAGAAAATATAGACTAACACTTACCATAAGATTAGTTCCATCATGACGAGGAGGATGCATTGTCTTTGAGTATCACCTTTGCAGTGGTTTCCACAAGTGCAATTCTCTGCAAACACAGCTCCTCCTGGATAGCCTTGAGCTTCTTCAGCTTCTCCTCCATTTCCTTCTTCTTTGGTCCATCCTCAACGGAATCCCAAACCGCACTTACTGTGGACTCATCCAAGCCCAAAACACTCACATTCTCTGCCTTGAAAAAGGACGCCATCTCTCTACTAGAGGAGAGCTGAGTGTCCACAACAATCACCTTTTGTTTTTGAGTTTCTACTTCTTTCTTGGGCGTCTGCAATGGCAAAGGAGGTGACTTTACTTCTTTCCTTGGTTTGGCAGGAAGAACACCATTAGTTCCCCAAATCTTTCTTGACAATTCGTAAGATTTTTGGTCAAGATCTTTGGAATATTTGATCTTGTCTTCAGTTTTTCCTTTCTTAAGTGAATTCCTTACAATATTGAGGAACTTCTTCTTACACCTCTGGAGTTTTGTAACTATCTGAGCTTTGGAAGCATTGACGACATCTATCAATGTCTTCACATAATCACAAAAGGCGTCCATGTTCTCGTAAGGATCTCCTCTAGTAGAGGTGAAGTCAAGAAAACCTTGAAGCATGGCGATTTCATCAGTCTGACTGAACAATCTCTGAAACATCTTCTTAGCTTCTTCTCCAGATATCTTCTTAACCTCTTCATCGGCTGTGGTTGCCGGCTTGGTGGTCTTCATCTTCTTGTTAGGCCCTTCATCTGCTTGCTTCAGAGAACGCTTGGCAGTAGAGCTCTCAGGCAGAGCAGTAGATCCAGAAGTCTCTGGTTTTGTTTTTGGCTTTGTCACGACACTGTTGAGAAGCTTAGTTTTGGTCGCCGGCTCGGAATCGGAATCTGAATCTGATTCAGAATCGCCTTCTTCAGAGTCAGATTCAGGCTTCTTAGCAGCAGGAGCAGAAGTTTTCTGAGTGAGCTTCGACATGATATCACCTGCTTCTTCATCGGAAGAGTCGGATTCTTCTCCAGATGAACCAGACTCTTCTTCCTCTTCACTGGATGAGGCAACCGGAGGGTTCTCGATCTTGTCCGTCTGCTTTGGTGCCATAAGAAGGAGAGGGAGTGGAGACGACAAAGATCTGAGGTTGGAAGATTCTTCTTCTTCTCTATCCCTGTCGCCGTCGGTTTGGTTGCTTTTAGGTTTCGTGATTTTAGGTTTCTTCTATGTAGGAATTGGTTCCTTCTTTTGCTTTTATTTTAATAAATGTTGAATGAAAATACTTTATATTTTACGGACATTCTACAAAACAAACAGTGAAAGTACAAAAGCTACATCTGTTGGACCTTGTCGGCTTCACCAAGCCCATGTGATCAACCCTGAACTAACAAAATATGCACTTGCGGTCGGTCTTGAGATACATATGGGTCTTCCAATTATTCAACTCATTTCCAACACATTGCTATATTTTCTTTTAAAGAAAAACAATTAGCTTCAATCGACTTCTATATATTATTCTAAAATAAATATTGTATTTTTTCTATTTGTAAGGAAAAAGTAACATTGTCCTATAATAAAATCACTTTTAATTTATACAATAGTTTTAAAATTTTATATTTTATAACTATAATTAAACAAATAAATTTTAATATTACTTTCTTGATTTAAAAATTAAAATTTGTTTGTTAGTGTAAAGATTTTAAATTTTGTAAACTTATAACTATAATAAAAATATAAATAGTTTTATGTATATTTGCAATTTTTTATTGATTTCTAAAATATGTTATAGTTTTATAAAAGTTTTTCAAAGAAAAAATAAATAAAAGATGTTTATTAACAACTTTTATGAATAAAATGTACTATTAGTTAAATAAAAATAAATATTAGAGAAAATATTTTGTTTAGAGAAGAAATAGAAAAATACATGAGAACAAAAAACCGTTCATTGTAAAATTATAGAAATAGATAAATACATTAGAGATGGTCCAAGTTTTGTTTTATTCTTATTGAATTTTTTGATAAAAAATGTTAATATCATAAATTAAAATGAAAATATTAGTTGTTACACTTTTAATAAATTACTAAACCTAAATAAAGAATCAACACACAAAAAAAAAACTATAACAATCTATAATTTTTCATTTTAACATGGAAGCACTTGATATAAATTATTTATTAATTTCTCAGAATCTTAAAAAGACATAGTCTATAGATATAAATTATCTATAGACACCTTTAGAAGACTAAAGAACCAAAAAGAAAACTAGAAAAGCTGTTTTATCCAACAATTTAGGAAATAAAACTATTTGACAACAAAATCTAAGAATACCTAACTTAACTAACCTAAGATAATTAAATTAGATGGGCTACATTCATATCATGAACCAGCAAGATTCAATTATGCCTCTCAAAACCCTAGCCATCTAGAGCTCTCACTTTTTGTCCTAGCCATCAAGAATCGAGATCTATAACTTGCGGCGAGCCATCATTTTTACCGGACTTTTTTGTCGGTGTATTGTGTGATGACTCGTCGTTTCTCTATTTTTTTGCTTCGTTTTCGTCTCTTTCTGATTTTAATCTTATTTTCTCTTCTCTCTTCCGGTTCATTTGATATCGGCACTTCATTCCTTTCGTTGGTGGCTCTGTGATGATGCTTGGTGGGTGATGGCATTTGGTAACTTGTTGAACCGATGGCTCATGTTCTCCATTGGGTTTCACAGTCTTCATGTTTTGATTCTTCCAGTTTTGTTGTTTGGTTTTTGTTCTTGATATGGTGTTGTTGCTCTCCGGAACGGATTACCTACAAGAGTTTTTCACTTTGTTTTTGCGGCACTGGTCACATTTTATTTCTTTCTCAAGCTTGGATTTTGAATGTTTGTCAATCCTAATTATCAATCTGATTTGTTTATTGGTGTTCAAGTTTGTTCAACAGTAGTTTCATAGAAGCTTTCTTCAAAAGATTTGACAAAGCAATTGAAGAAAAAGATCTATCCTTATAAAAATTATCAAAATGTATTAAAAGTAGAAATCCGCCTGTTAATGTAGGATTAAGAACGTTTGATTTTCTATCTTGTTTTGGAAAAAGATCGGCATGATCTTGGCACTGTGTCATTGTCAATTAGTTTCTTTATGAAAATATCATTAGCTTTTTATTGTTCTTCATTTTTAGAAGAAGTAAATAACTTCTTCTTGTATGATATAATGTGTTCCAAATCAGATTAATAGACAATGTTAAAAAGAAAAGAAAAAAAAAAGATTAACCTAAGATCCATCTCAAAATTCATGGATCCATCCTTAAACACGGTATTATAATAGCTTAGGAAGCTTAACAATAATCAGAGGCTCAAAATGAACCAACGATATCAATCATCGTGAAGCAGAGGACGAACAAATGTTAGATTTGGGTTAATTATGGGTTTCCAACTTAAAACCAATTGGTGATAAGTGGATTTGCCCTAACCTTTTATATATTACTTAGGTCCCATATAAACTCCCGATGTGGGATATTCTCACACACACCCTCGAGATAATGGCCCATATAGCCATTAATCTCGAAACAATCCCAATATAGGATTAATTATAGATTAGATTGGCCACTAATTTTTGAGTCGGGCCGAATTAAGTAGAAATAGATAGTTAGAAACGGGTAGCATGTGTTCGGGCCGTTGGGGAGAAACAGCAACCGGTGAAATCCCACCGGTTGCTGTTTCTCCCCAACGGCCGTAGGGTCAATTCTTCCTAAACACCTTCGTGGGATTTCACCGATCACGAGCCGCACAGCTGTCGCCCATGAACCGCCGTCTTCCTACCTCCGCGAAGAAAACCCTAGACCCAGCTATGTCATCGCCACCTTCTTCTTCTCGTCTCGCGCCCATCTGGTTCATTTTGAACATTGATTTTCACTATTCTATTCGAAGAAATAAATTTAGCATGATATTATATTTTGTCTTTATCTAGTAATAATATCAGAACCAATGAGAAATTACATAAGCTAATACTGATTATTCATGTTAGGAACACCACACTTAGTTATCTAACTATAATCGTGCATACCATCTCACCGCCTCAAACAGTAGGCGGTGCCCCCCAAAACAGAGAAAAAAGGGCGAACCTTTCAGATTCACGTCGCCGTTACCTCTCCGGTGACCGGTGCTCATCGCCGGAGCCGGGGAGTGGTCGTGTCTACCTAATAGTAGTGCCTCCCTGGACCAGCCTCTCCGGTTCTACCCGTCTCGCCTCTGCTTCTGTAATCAGCTCCGCCGCCGCCGCCTGTTCTTCATAGCTCGCCGGTGTTCGTCGCCTTTTTCAGCAGCCGCGTCTGGTCTTCTCCTTCGGTCTCTTCTGTCGAGGCTGCAGCTCCGGTTTTTGTCTGGAGATGGTGCTGCTGAGCTCGGCCTCCTTCTTTTCCGGTTGCTTTCCGTGGCGGTGGGTCAACTCGAGCCTCTTGTTGCTTGATTCGTTTGTTTCCAGTGATAGATATGCGACGGGTTTTGATTTTTCTGGTCTTGGTCTAGGTTCTGATAGTATAGTTTCATCGGCTTAGTTGGCTTAAGGTTTTCTCTTGTCCTTCAATTGAGGTCATGCGGCTTCGTAGGAGTCAGATCTACGGTTCAGCAAGGCGAGGCCTTTGTTTCCGGGTTTGTTGGGTCTTAGTCGTCGTTTTTCCTCGTTGATTGTAGGTTCGAGCTTGGGTGCTACTGCTAGTCTTTCTTTCCCGAGTTTATGTGTTGGGCAATATGCCTAGATCTCTGTTTTCTCTGGTTTCTCGGTTTCTTTGGGGTTTAGCAGTTATCATTTTGGAGATTGTCAAAGTTTACTTCTGTTCATACCGATCTGTGTTAGATCGGGTTTTTAGTTTTAAGATCGATTTTGGGTAACCCCCAGCGTCTATAGACTTTATTGTAATGGTTGTTGGACTTGGTGGTCTTCATGTTCCGGTTTTAGTTTCTCCAGGCTCTTATCCGACTCAAGTTTTATCTTTACTTTGTCTGTCTTTCATAGATCCTTTGTCTCCGGGAAGTTGTTTCTTCGCCGGCTTTTGACTCCCCTGTTTTGGGGCTTGGTCTTTGGTTTATGTTATGTTGTATGGATCAATGTGTGTCTCTCGAACGGTCGAGCTGTAGGTTGACGATGTTGTAAGGAAATGGCCTCTTAAGTGCCTTCCATCAAATAAAATTTGCTTGTGAAAAAAAAAAAAAAAAAGTTATCTAACTATATTTTGTTGGTAACAATAGTTTATGGCAGGTTTAAGCCATACAAAAACCACAGTATCAAGAAGCATAAAAGATTCCATTAACTTAGGAGACCATATGACTCACATGATCACACTTCTTATTCAACACCACATATCCACAAAACAACAGGAGGCAAAAAGAAAAAAAAGAAAAAAACGTAAAACGTTTTCAGTTGACCTCGATCTGGCGAACATCATTTCTCTCTTCCTCTTTCATCTTCGGAATCACAACTTTCAAAACCCCGTTCTTCATCTCCGCCTTAATCTCATCAGTCTTGTATATCTTCTCCGGCAACCCAATCCGGCTTGTAAACCTCCGACCACCGGTCTCCCCTTCCTCGCCACCATCCTCCTCAACTTTCCCTTCTCCTCTGATAACCAGAGTGTCCTGCTCCAAAGCCAGCTTCACATCCTCTCTGCTCAGCCCAGGCATGTCGATTCTCATGTAGAGAGCATCGTCTTTCTCTTTGATATCCCAACCACGCCGAGCACCAGAAGCTCCCATGCCTCGCGTCGCTGATAACAGAGGATTCTCCATGAACTGATCCATGAGATTCAGCACTTGGCTAACACTCCTTGTCGGCGAAAGCGGATCAAATACGTCTACAAGAAAATCAAGAAACCCATGTCAACGTTACCGGTCAAATACAGATCTTGAAGAAACTTGAGCGTGGCGTATTTGAGTTACCTGAGAAGAAATCATCACGACGGCGTGAAACAGAGCGATCAGAGCGTCGGTCTAGATCAACACCGTGTCCATTTTCTCCTTCATCGTAGCTCCTGACCGCGTTGGTGTTGAGGAGGCGAGAGGCAGCTTGTGGACGAAGAAAGCTGCGGGAACCAGGAACGACGGTGGAAGCGAGAAGTCTCCTAAGAGCGAGAGAAGACGCCATGCGTAGAAGAAACAGTAAGCTTATTCAGGAAGTTTAATAGAGTGTAGTCTTTATTTGAGTCAGTGTGCGGCGAGAACGCAGACAGAAGAGCTTATATATAAGAGGAAAGAGGGTGACAATGGATATTTTCAGGTGCGAGGATGTTCTAGAGGATGGAGCATATTCCGGATAGTTCTAGAGCTCCGTGGCTCCCATTCTTAGGGATACCAATATATTCATATCCACTAACGGCCCATCATATTTGGCCCGTATTTGTTATTCTTATTGGTCAACTTGTCGATATAAAAAGTCAAGAATAGGAAATGTAATAGAAAACACGTATTTAAGAAAATAATGGTATTTTTGTCCAATAATAAATTTTTTTTTTCGCCTATTTTATATTTTTGTCGTATTTTGCCTATTTTATCTAATAGTTACATTTTTTTTGTACCCTGCTTTTCTTTACCTCCTTTTCTGGGGGATCAACCCTCTATTCATAGAAGAAAGGAGCATACTGCAAGTGACTTAAGGGATTCCGGTCTATCATGCCGTACAAGTACTTCTGCCTCTCAAGACTTGGTCGGGTATATCTATACTCCACATGTCGTTTGCGGGTTGATTGTAGCAAAACCAGTCCCAACAACTGCTATCCATTTCACAATCATATATAATATAAAAGTTGAAGCTATAGGCATTTGAGAGTGTCCACATAGGATTTTAAAAACTCAATATCATTGGTCCACTTCATCATTCAAAATTAAGAAAATTTACAAATTTTAAATAATGTCGTAAAACATCCATAAATTGTCATAAAAACTAACATAGAAATAGAAAAAAACTAACATAGAAATAAAAATAGCAATTTTATAAATAGAAATTGTAAAACTAACATAGAAATAGAAAACAAACATCCATAAATTGTCATAAAAAAATAATGTCAAATAAGCAAAATTTTAAAACTACCATAGGAAATAGAAATTATAAAACTAACATAGAAATAGAAATTGTAAAACTAGCATAGGAAATAGAAACGAACATAGAAATGGAAATCGTAAAACTAACATAGAAAAAAAAACAACCATAAATTGTCATAAAAAATAATGTCAAATAAGCAAAATTTTATAAATAGAAAAACTAACATAGAAATGGAAATAAGAAGCACAATATTATAAATATGAAAACAACATAGAAATGTAAATAAGAAACATACATCAATTGTCATAAGAACAAAATGTCAAATAAGTATTATTTAATTTAATAATGTAGATATTGATGTTCAAAAAAAGGAATTAATAAAATTTAAAAAATATAATTAAATATTATGTACATGATTTACATTTTTCTTGATTAACATAATTTCCAACTATTACAAAAAGGAAATTAGTTTCTTCCTTATAATTAGAAGTTTTCTTTTTAAAAATTTTAGTTGTTGATTATAAATAAGCAACTCAAATTCCAATAACTTACACAAATTTCTACATCAAAAATATTTCTTGAGAGACAAAGATAACTTGATAAAGCAATGGTCAATTCTTTTTCTAACCAACCATTTGTTTCTTTGTTTTTGAACGAGTTTCAGAAAGGTTTTAACAAAAAAGAAGTTTTGGTTAGATTTTTTTCACTTCTGAGAGACACGAAACATCAAAAAATGAGGTTTACTTATCGGTCTTGAACTCCTTCCCATTGATCAAAAAGGTATTTGCAAATTGTTTTAGTAAAAACTAATACCAACAAATTATTTTGTTAGTAAAATTTTTTCTTATTTGTCAATATAAAAATATTCTTTTATAATATAAATAGTAAAATTGAATAAACAATAATAAAATTATAAAATTTATTGATATTGCACTTAAAATAATTTAGAAAATATAATAAATAAAGTTATTAATATGTATCCGCGCGTAGCGCGGACGAAAGACCTAGTTATATTAATAATAACGAGCATTGGCGGGACGATGGCTAGGAGGCGGCACCAACCACCGAACGTGGGAAGTTCTATTCAGAAATAGAAAATGTTCGGATAACAATTTGAAAATAAAAGCAAAGATTAAGGTCTTGAATGTTTACAGTAGGACATTGTGCCACATAGTGTGGGATGGGTATTGGTTACCATTCAATCAAGTAGTTTGGAAGTGTTTCAAAAAAAAAAAAAAAAAAATAATATAAAACGCCTACAGTGATTTACAAGGCAAAATGTGGATCCGCATATGGCGTATCATAAATTAGTTAAGGTGTGTTTGCATGCAATTTTTTTTTCTTGTCTTTGTCTTTTTTTTTTCAAAAATAATAAGTTAGTTGTTGAAATATATATATATATATATATACAATCTTTATACTATGTAATACATGTCATTTTTTAATTTGCAAACTGAAAATATAAATATACAATCTTTACAATTATATAAATTATATATTAACCAAATTTTGTTTTAAAAAAAAACCAAAATTAATCAACAGATATATGTGTTAAGATAGAGAACCACATAACAGACTCAAACCAAATAAAAAAATATGTACCCAAATCAAAAAATCAAAATATCCAAACGGTTTGTATATTTTTATATCGAAATATCTAAACTGAACCGGAATAATTGAAATCTGAACCGAATTATAACAAAATTAATTAATTTTTTTAACAAATCATTTTTTATTCAAATATTTATTTTAATATATATCCCGCACCATTTTTGTCATTTTTACCATTCAAACATTTATCTTGTACCGCATACAGCTTATTTTCACCATTCAAACATTTTTACGTACCGCTTGTTCCGCAGTAACCACACTTATTCCGCATAGTGCGTTTCTTTCGTACAAACCGCATTTGAACGGTTCCGCACCGCCTGATCCGCTTATTCCGCACCACTTGATCCGCTGTCACCATTCGGAGCCTAAGAGTTTGACGCTAATTATTTGTTTTTCTAGTAGTGTTTGACGGTACTTGTTTATTTTATTCAATCTATATTAGATACAAATGGGTGTTTAAATTGGACATTTTTAATGTTATTCAGCCCTCATGTTGTTTAATCAAAATACAATAATCGAATCTATTATAAAAAAAGCAAACTCGATAAATGTTCAACGTCCCTCCGTGTTATTTGACTGCAAAACATACAGAGGTAGAAATATAATCAGAAGACGTGTCTCTAGCTAAGCTGACCTTCCTCTGCTTTGACCTTATACATATATTAAAATTTATGTAAAATACAATCGAATTTATCAAATATTTAATTATATACACACTTACATGCAGAAGTGTTCTTGCCTGCCTCTTTTTGCCTGCCTCTACGTGCTGTCAACTCCTACGAACCCTAAGCGTTATGAAACAGATTTGATATATTTGAACCCTAACAATAATTATATATCATAAACTTGTACAATCCAATGTATATAGTCCGACTTTAGTGTAATCAATCAACTGTAAGATATCAAAGCACTTTATCAAAACACAAAAAATCAAAGAAAATGGCAACCACCACCACCACCACTAGTCGCAGACTTCGACCTCCGTCGCCGCTTATCGACCGGAGCCGGAGTATATCCTCCTCGATCTCTCTCCCGGTATCCTTAAATGCCTCATTCTCGTCTTCTTGTTCATCCTCTTCTTCCTCTTCTCCTTCCAACTCAAGCAAACGTGTGATGATAAGCAGATCACAATCCACAACAAGATCTTCCAGACCCACTGGATCCAACCCAAAATCCAGCGAGATGATTCCGGCGAGAAACAGTGCGTCAAGATCTCACGAAGTGAACAACGGTAGAAGCAGAGAGGCGTTTGCTAAGTACTTGGAGCAACGTGAACGTGGCAGTCCTCGTAAGTACCCTTCATCGAAAGGTGCAAAACCGGGAGCTAGTTCACCATCGGCATGGGCATTGTCCCCAGGAAGAGTTGCGACGATGAAAACGTCTTCTTCAAGCTCGCCTCCGGTAACTTCAATGTGTCACACGCCACCTGAGTCACCGGTAAGCGTGGCCAAGATAAGAAGCGGTGGCGGTGGAGCCGTGGCAGGAGTTTTGAAGTACTTTAAGGCACAGAAGAAAGTATCTCCGGTTCAAGAGGAAGAGTATCACCGGCTTAGGATTTTTCACAGCAGATTACTTCAGTTGAGGTTTATTAACGCAAGAACTGAAGCCACTATGGCTAACCTTAAAATCAACGTTGAGGTACAAATTAAAATTGTTACTTTCATTTGTAAGAATATATGAAAATGTAAATATACATCAATTTGTTTGTGATATATATTTCAGGATCAATTGTTTTGGGTTTGGCTTAGGATATACAAAATGAGGAACTACGTAGTTGAAAATTTAATTGAAGTTCAAAGGTTACGTCAAGAAATCAAACTACGTCAAATTCTGAGCCTCCAAATGCCTTTACTCAATGAGTGGTCCAAATTGGATGCGAAAAACTACGAAGCGTTGAGCAAGTTAACTCGAAAACTGCACGCTTTGTCTGTCCGTTTGCCCCTCGTACATGGTGCAACGGTAAGATACTTTTGTTTACTTTCATTTCTTTGGGAAAAAACAGTAGTTTAAGATAAGGGGTAAAAAAATTACAGGTAGATGCGGTGTCCATACATGAAGAAATGGTCACAGCTATAGAAGTCATGGATGAGATCGAAGGCACTGTCATCAAGTTTCTACCACGAGTAATTCCACTTTATTTATTGATATATTTTTAAAATTTTATATGAATAAGGAGTTAATTTACGAATTTTTGATAATTAAATGTCAGCAGGTTGAAATAATCCTATATGAAGTGACAGAAATGCTCAGCATGTTCAAACAACAATTGTTATATTTTGAAGAGTTGGAGAAGAGCCTTTCCCTTGTTCCTGTCTTTGTGGTAAATCATCTACGACTCCTTTCATAAAGTATATGATACTCCAAAGTGGCTTGATTGATTTACTCATTTTGAATTAGAATTTGTAAGATCCAAAGGCTAATTAAAGTGGTGAATTCTCGTTTTCAACAGGCAAAGGAGAATAGCTTAAAAGTCCATTTTCTCCAGAAGACTGAAGAACAGAGAAAATCTTTGCAACATTGACAATAGCGTTTCGAGTGATGACTCAAAAATTTGGGATGTTTAATTAAATGTTAATTACATTACACATTGTGCAAAACAGTAATTGACTAATTGTGTATTTATTCTCAAATGAAAATATACCAAAGCTAAAACACATATATGTTAATTAGATGAGTTAAGAGAGGAATTGAATAAGCTCTTGAAGCAATATGAGTTATTGGAAGATCTTATCTGACTATTGGGAGATCATCTAAAGTAGATATCAAGATCTTACGCCCAAAATTCCCATCTTTTTTTCTTGGTTGGAACAACCGGCACTGGTTTTGATTGAATATTCTTTTATGTGCTTATCTTGTATGAGGTATGCCGAAGATCTGAGTCAAAGTAGATAAGAGAAGAGGATGGATATCTGAGTCTAATTCATACTTCTCTGTTGCCTCTGAGTACACAAAATCATTCCATGAGTTAGAAAGCCCTAGCATGATGGTTATGCATTGATCAGCCAGAATAAAGGCTGTTCCAAAGGTTCAGGATGAACTCGTCTCTGATCTGCAGCCGGTATGAAAGCTAAAACACATTTATGTTAAAAAGTGCTAAGTGAGTAATAAACTTTTATTACAATATACGAGCGAGAATGAATTCATGACACATATCCATCATTCATTCATATAGTGAGTCCGATTGGTAAACAAAAGCGGAACGGTAATCTTAGCGATAAACGGTTAAAGAATAGTTCAAAGAGATAAGAACAAGTAGTTGGAGAAGGCGGTATTAAAAAAATTGAGAAAAATTTAATAACACTTTCGCTACCACTTTTGTGATTGGTGATCATCAAAATTGTAAATCCCTTACCGATGCAATAAAGGTTACCAATCAAACACAATATCTCAAAACAAATAACTATACTATACTATATGAAAGATACAATTTGAGGCGGGAGAGATAGGTCACATCAGCAGAAAATCTATTGTCTAAAATTATGCAACTTAAGACCATGTCCATCCGTGTTATCGCGTGGGTTTCTTAACTATTCATTTTTTTGTTTTTTTGTTTTTTTTTTTTAAATCTGTCGAAAAAAAAAATTAAAAAAAAAAGTTGACCAATAACATCACGCCACGTGGCGTGAACAGTGTAAGACCATATACAATGGGAGGTTCTTAGGGTGGAGTCCTTAGGAAATATTATTAATTTATTGTGGGTCCCACGTGGGACCCACATGAATAGTTAAGAAACTGTCTCTTAAAATCCTTATTTAAGAACCGATCCTTACACTGTTCATGCCACGTGTCAGAATCCCATTCGTTCTTTTTTTTTTCGAATTTTTTTTTTTTTTTTTACGGTTCCCAAAAAAAAAAAAAAAAAAAAAATTTTTTTTAAGAACCCCTTAAGGGGTTCACCATTGTATATGCTCTAAGGATCGATACTTAAATAAGGATTTTAAGAGACAGTGGACCCACGTGAATAGTTAAGAAACTATCCCCTTAAGAACCCCCAATGTAGGTGTTCTAAGATCAGGAAAATGAGATGCCATGTCATCTCATATCTCATCAACAACATGTTAACCCTTCTCAGGAAAATGAGAAACCCATTGAATTTCTCACAAATATATCGTTATTTTTAGTATATTTTAATTTGGAAATCCTCACTCAAATTTATGTCTCCATTGGTAAGAAACTTAATGAGTTTTTCACTAATATAATATTAATATTTTAATATAATCTAACATAAATATTTTTTATAATAAAATTTTAACTAATAATTTTAAACATATCAAATTATATCTTAAATAAAATAAATTTTATTAATTATAAATTAATTTTATAATAAGAAATTGTTTTTCTTTTTTTTCTTCAAAATTGTTTTCTATATTTAACTATTATTTGAACTAAAATAATATTGATTTAATATTATTCTATTATTTTAACTAATATTAACTAAATATAATTTATTAAAATGTTAAAAAAATATTTTTTCCTCTAATATTATATTATTGTATTAATTTAATATTTTTTACTAAATATAGCTTATATTAAAATAGTAATTATATAACTTAAATATACAAAATGGATTTTGATGTAAAGATAATTTTATTTTATGATTTTTAAAATAAATAAAAATAATAATTTATAAACTATATATTAAGATTATAAAGCAAAAGATATTTGACTTATATAAATATATATGAATCACTTAGAATATGACAAATGTCATTATTCTAAGGCGATAGAGGGTTTCTTAGAGCATCTACATTGGGAGTTTTATGAGAAACCCCCAACAAAAATAAAAACAATATTATATTAAACACTATTATTTTATTAAGAGAGAAATGAGAAATTCTTGGTGAGAATTCCAAAAATTTATAGAAACTCTTTTAGTATAATAATATAATATTATTTAATTTTGTTGTAGTCGGGTGTTTCTCATATAATATTATCTTGTTGTAGTTGGGGGGTTCTCTTGTGAGAAACCTCCGATGGAAATGCTCTTAGAGTTTCTCATATGAGAACTCTTGAGAAGGGTTTCTAAATTTTTATAGTTAAAAAATATTCTTTATTATTTTTGATTTTTTTTTTTTAATTTGGGTTTCTCATAAGAGACTCCCAATGGAGATACTCTAAATATACTATCAAAGTTTTTATTATTTTGAATTTAATTTATGCCACATGGCAATCCGATAAAGAAAGGTATCTACCTGATGTGTACTCTACTTGATTGTAGATATGTCAAAGTTCAGATCAAATTTATATGTGGAGTAATTCTTACAAATGTAGGAAATTGAGATATTAGCATGAAAACAATTAATGAAAAAGTTACAATCAAATATGTTCTACTAATTTAAGGACTTGACAGAAAACTATAACTATGCAACAATTATTGGCTAAAGGTCATAAATTTTTATTCGAAGATAAGACATGTATGTTGTTGTTGTTCAAAAAAAAAAAGATAAGACATGTACAATCATATAAACTTGGAGGAAATTAATAGAGTTTCAAGAAGATAATCAGAAGTTCATTATTAGACAGGAGATACTTAAAAGAAACGCAACAAAGACAAAATAAGAGAAAACACAATCAGAAAAGATAGAAGATATAAAGTCAATATTAACCACTAAATTTCATGTCAAAGAAAATTGTTATAAAGTAATGAAGATAAAAGAAGAAGTAACAAACAATGAAGTAGAAGATGATTTAATTAAGAGGGAGTAAATAAAAACTACAACAAACGAATCTAGAAGGAATGTTGGAAGAGATTCATTTATGCAAGAAAATGAAAAAATAAATAAAAAAGAAGATATTGTTGGAATGAAAATTTATAAGTGTGCAGAAAGTGTTTAAGAACTTAAGAGACAAAAGAGAAATTTTGGAACAAGAAAGTTTTTATTTATGCTTAGAGAACAACTTAGAGACTTGGTTACAAATGAGAGAATATGGAGGTATTTATAGCCTCCATGTTACAAAATATCTCTAATATTATAATCATAAATCTAGAGAGTTCTATAATAATATCTAGATTATTTTATTACAATTATCTAGATTTTTCTATGGAAATATCTAGATTTTTATTCTTATGGAGGTGGATGATTTTTCTAGAAACCTTCTAGAACTTTGGATCATATTTTGAGTTTGATCCAATAATGCATTATTGAATCATTAGCCCAAAACTAAATTGATCCAAAATCAAGTTTATATTTCAACACCCCCTCTTAAACTTGATTTTGTTACTCCAAGTAAAACTCCGCAACTTGATAAAATCTTCCCGCTTAAGAGGCTTGGTGAAGATATCAACTACTTGGTCATTTGTCTTCACATACTTCAATCGCACATCCCTTTTAAACCTCTTAAAATCCTCTTTAGCATATCCTTCTTGAGTAATGAAGATTCCGGCCTTTTGACTAAAGCCTTTTTCCACCAACCGTGCCTTATATCTTTCAACTTCTCCTTTAGAGTTCTTCTTTGCTTTGTACACACACTTCTCACTGATCGTCTTATGCCTTTTTGAAAGTGGAGCTAACTTCCATGTCTCATTCTTTTGTATCGCCTTAATCTCTTCATCCTTTGCATTTTTCAATGTTTTCTTCTCCATAGCATCTTGAAAATCCATGGGCTCGGAATCCGCAAATAGGAAAAATAAAGTAAGATTGTCTTGATTTTCAGTTACCTCATAAAGCTCTTGTAGACTTCTAAAACGTGGAGTCCTTTCGCTTGAGCTTTCATCTCCTTGAGAACTTGTTGTTGGTGAGGTTGGCGGGGTAACTGGCTCCTCTCTTGGTTCCTCCAAGTGATCTTCTTCAACATGAGGAAAGAAGTTGTAGTCTTCATTATTAGATCTCCAATCCCATTCTCCCTCTTCATCAAAGATGACATTTCGCCTGATGATTGTCTTCTTTGTTTCGGGATTGTAGAGCTTGTAGCCTTTAGCATCATACCCAATGAAGATGTACTTCTCGCTTTTATCATCTAGCTTGCTTCGCTTTTCATCTGGTACATGAGCTTGAGCAAGGCTTCCAAAAACTTTTAGATGGGAAACACCAGGTTTCCTTCCACTCCAAGCTTCTTGTGGTGTCTTTCCCAAAACACTTCTTGTTGGAGATCGGTTTGATAGATAAACCGCACACGCAACTGCTTCTGCCCATAACTCCGTTGGTAGCTTCTTACTCTTGAGCATGCTTCTTGCCATCTCAAGGATCGTTTTATTCTTCCTTTCGGCTACTCCATTTTGTTGAGGGGATCTCGGCACCGTCAATTGTCTTCGAATGCCATTATCTTCATAATACTTCAGAAATTCCTTGGACGTGAACTCTCCTCCACGATCGGATATCATGGCTTTGATCACAAGGCCACTTTCCTTCTCAACATGGGCTTTGAACTTTTTGAAATTTTCAAACACCTCTGATTTTTCTTTCAAAAAGTAAACCCATGTCTTTCTTGAGAAGTCATCAATAAAGAGAAGGAAGTAGTTACTCTTACCAAGTGAACTTGGCTTGATCGGGCCACATACATATGTATGTATGAGTTCTAGTGGCTTCCGTGCTCTTGTCTCCGACTCCTTTGGAAAACTCATTTTGAATTGTTTTCCAAGTAGACATCCTTCACACACCTGATTTGGATGATTGATGCAAGGCAATCCTCTCACCATTTCTTTCTTGGAAAGTAGCTCTAAGCCTCCAAAATTGAGATGCTCGAACCGAAGATGCCAAAGCCAAGACTCCTCCTTGTAACACATCTTGAGACATTGTGCGATGTCATTTTGAATGTTTAGGACAAACATTCTATTCCTCGCCATCGGCACCTTGGTGATGAGATTGTTTTCGTGATCTCTTATAGAAAGGCTATTATCCATTAATTGGATATCATAACCTTTCTCTAAGAGTTGTCCTAGGCTCAAGATGTTGGTCTTCATGCTTGGAATGTAGTAAACATTTGAGATGAATTGATGATCACCATTCTTCAGTCGAATAAAAATGTTACCTTTGCCTTTCACTTCCATCTTTGATTCATCTCCTAAAGCGACATCTCCTTTCACTGATTCATCAAGCTCCACGAACAAGCTTCTTTTACCGCACATGTGATTGCTTGCACCGCTGTCGAGGTACCATTTGTGAACCTCATTTGGTTCATCCTTCTTATAGGCCATCAATAACATATCCTCTTCTTTGCTCATTTCTTCAGCATAATTGGACTTCTCTTCAACTCTGTTTTTGTTTGGAGCCTTACACTCGGAAGCATAATGTCCAAACTTTCCACAAT
This sequence comes from Orychophragmus violaceus, assembly GCA_030180135.1. Lineage (NCBI taxonomy): Eukaryota > Viridiplantae > Streptophyta > Magnoliopsida > Brassicales > Brassicaceae > Orychophragmus > Orychophragmus violaceus. The sequence continues at coordinate 10,405,802 of CM058239.1, read as the reverse complement.
TGTAGCACTTAATACTTGACTTATCGTACCTTGGTTTTGGACTTCCTCTCCCACGTCCTCTTGATGAGCTTTCTCCTCTTTGGTTGGTATGGTCTTCATATGGTCTCCAACCATGACCTCTTCCTCGGACTTTGCCACCACCTCGTCTTGGATAGCTTTGACCGCTTTCTTCTTTGGTTTGAATCCGCATCTTGAGTACTTGTTCTGTGATGTCTTCCTTCTTCTTCTTCTTTTCTTCATAAGCTTGTAGCGATCCAAGAAGTTGCTCCATTGTCATAGTCTCCAAGTCTTTTGTCTCTTCAATCACAGTGATTATATGCTCGAATTTTGAATCCAATGATCTAAGAACTTTTTCCATGATTCTCACCTCATCTAACTTCTCACCATTTCTTTTTAGGTTATTAGTAACCGTTAGAACTCTTGAGAAGTAATCGGATATGAGTTCACCTTCCTTCATTTGCAGTGCTTCAAATTCTCCTCTTAGAGTTTGAAGACGTACCTTCTTAACTTGCTCCACTCCCTTGTAAGAAGTTTGAAGCTTCTCCCATGCTTCTTTGGCCGACTTTGCTACGACGACCTTCTCGAACATGTCTTCATCTAATCCTTGATAGATTAGACAGAGAGCCTTCTTGTCTCTCTTCCTTGAGTCTCTCAAACCATCCTTTTGAGTTTAAGATAGACTAGCATCATTCTCCGGTTCAATGAAGCCTTTCTCGACTATCTCCCACACATCATGTGCTCCTAGGATAGCCATCAACCTTAGACTCCAATTGTCATAGTTGCTCTTTGTAAGCATCGGGACTTGGAAGGGAACACCATTACTTGCCATCTTTAGAAGAATCTTCTAGCTCTGATACCACTTTGTTGGAATGAAAATTTATAAGTGTGGAGAAAGTGTTTAAGAACTTAAGAGACAAATGAGAAATTTTGGAAAAAGAAAGTTTTTATTTATGCTTAGAGAAGTATGCTTAGAGAAAGTTTTTATTACAAATGAGAGAGTATGGAGGTATTTATAGCCTCTATGTTACAAAATATCTCTAATATTATAATCCTAAATCTAGAGAGTTCTATAATAATATCTAGATTATTTTATTACAATTATATAGATTTTTTTATAGAAATATCTAGATTTTTATTATTATGGAGGTGGATGATTTTTCTAGAAACTTTCTAAAACTTTGGATCATATTTTGGGTTTGATCCAATAATGCATTATTGAATTATTAGCCCAAAACTAAATTGACCCAAAATCAAGTTTATATTTCAACAGATATCTCTCGCTTAAAATCCTAATTCTGCGAAGGATATAGTAAATCTGCTTAAAAAGTAAATTACATATAGCAAGTTATCGAAGATCATGTATTAAAATTGTTCTATTGAGTCTTACAAAGGAACTGATATGTATATAAACGGATTGGCTTGGTAACTTTCGAACTACCGAGCATCAATGACTGAGAGAGTGATTTGGTTCACTGTCCATTCATCGTCCCGCTGTGTACTTGACGAGGAATGAGTCTCAAGAAGACTTCTCCCAACGCAAAAACCGGGCCGTTTAGGCTGAGAAATAGCCGTAGTTTCGCTTCCAAGCATCACCATTACTGAGGACATCACTGGTCTGTCTTCAGCACGTTCCTGAACACACAAGAGACCAATTTGTATACATCTTATAATTTCATGGGTCCGGAACGTTGATGATGAATCATCTCTAATGATCGGGTCTACAATCTCTACCCATTTTCCTTCCTTCCAATTCCTCCACACCTGTGCATAAACGATGGAATCATTCTTTAAGTGCTATAATGCAAAACAATATCGAATTCAAGAGGTTCTTAGCTTACAAAACCGAGGAGATTAAGGTCACGGTTTGAGTTGTAGAATCCGTTATTCTTCTTGCCACTTATAATCTCAAGAAGCAAGACCCCAAAGCTGAAAACATCCGACTTCATCGAAAATATCCCATCCATTGCATATTCTGGAGACATGTAGCCGCTGCAAATGCAAAATTTAAATTATGTTAAAAGAAGTTTCCATTTTAATCTAGACTTATGAAAAAGGATCTTTGTTGTTTTGTAGAATGATTGCTTACTAAGTTCCGACCACCTTCCTCGTATTAGCTTCTGTCTCCTCCTGTCCAAAGATCCTGGCCATTCCAAAATCCGAGATCTTAGGAGTCATACTTTTATCAAGCAAGACGTTACTCGCTTTCAAGTCTCTATGAATAATCCGAAACCGTGAATCTTGGTGAAGATATAGAAGTCCTCTAGCAATACCATTGATAATATCAAATCTCTTTTGCCAATTTAAATTAGAGCATCGGGGTTTGGCTACAAATCGACCACAACCGAAAATGTGTTAACTTACTCCCAAATATGTTTAATTATTAGAACAGAAGCACTAACCAAAGAGATGAGAATCAAGGCTTAGATTCTCCAGATACTCATAGATCAACATCTTCTCGCCCTTATCGACGCAACAACCAAGAAGCCGTACAAGGTTTATGTGCTGAAGCTTAGCAATTAGTTTAACTTCGTTCATGAACTCATCGGTCCCTTGTAAAGACATTTTCGATAGTCTTTTGACGGCAATTTCTTTCCCGTCAAGAAGCCTTCCCTATTTACCACACATTTTATTACAATGAAACCTTGTGAAGTGATATAATTCATTAAGATTTGAATCACATTTACCTTATAAACAATACCGAAACCACCTTTTCCAAGCTTGTTGGTGTCAGAAAAATTGTTTGTTGCCATGGCAACTGCTTCAAAGTCCATCAGTGGAAGCTCTAGATCATCTGTTTTGTTTTCTCCCGAATCTGGGCTTCTCACTTGATACAAAAATTTACAATCAAGACATATGACTATCAAAATTTATGGACAAAAATAATGGAAATGAAAGTTATTGATTTACCAATAGGTGTTTGTATTGCTATTGATCGTTTCTGCTTCCTTTTCCAGAATCCGAAGATGATGAAACTCAAAAGAAGCAAAATGGTCACCCCAATACTCAAACCTATGATTTTTATGTTTTTGGTTCTCTTGTCCTCTGCAATATTTTCTTCTACGTTGTTATAAAAAAGGGAAAAATCCTTTATAAGTAAACTTGTTGAACTTTTTGATAAAATAACAAAACTAAATTATTTCTGCAGAACGATAACAATGCAATATTTTTTTTTTTTAGTCGAACCATTCATTCATTCATAATAGAATTCCCTCAAAAGAGGAGGATGAATTACAAGATAAAACAGAAACAATACCCAAAGTTTTGTCAACTAAATGGCTAAAAAGAACAGATAGAAATAGATACACTTTATCAAAAGAAAGCATGAAGAATCGAAGAACACTAAGATCCCATGAATATCCTGATCAGCTGTACCCGACACACTCGTAAGTGCGTTAGACTCTGAACTAAAGCCAGAGAAGATGTCTGCTACAAAAGCAGAGAAGATGCCTGCAACAAAGGCAGAAAGGGCAATAAACCGGGAGGAAAAACCTTGCAATACCGATGAGTCTTGTTCAACCAAACCACTTATCAGTGGAACATTTGGAAAGAAGAGACAATAATTGCCCGATGGAACCAGTAACTCCGGATCTAGTGATTTAGTTGGCAACACTCCTTCAAACAACCAAGAAAGGGAGGCCCAACATAACACATACGAATCCATAAAGAACTTGGAACAAAGCCTGAATAATTCAGTAAAGGGTCTGCATAATGCAGTAAACGATCGCACAAAGCCGATAAAGATGACATCGACGGCGAGCTGAGGAGGTGGGGAAACGGGAGGAACGACCGACAGAGACTGACTAACGAACATCTGGGGAAAAACTCTTGTCCAAGGAGCTATCCGAAGTGTCGAAGCCAACCCCGAGGGGTGCCGATCTGGAGAAGGGAGGAGCGACTGTGGAGGGGAGATGGAGTAGGGGACGACAAGGCTCAAAGCTAGGAGGAGGAAGATGGGTGGGTCAGGAGGGTCAGGAGGGTCCGGAGGTTCGGGTGGGATCGGAAGGAATGAAGGCAGTGCACATAATCGACCCGGAGCATGGCAAGGCGAGCTCACCAACATCGGGTCCGGAGGCTTGAAGACGACACCAACCCACTCAAGGCTCTGAGGCTTGAACGCAAAAGCGAGCAGAGGAGGGGGAGATGGAGAGGAGGTTGCGGTGGAGGGGAATCTGAAACGGAGAGGGAGGCTTGGACAGGGGGCAGGCTTCCACTGCGGAGATGGGCAGAATCGGCGGAAGGTGGTAGGCAGGGTTTTCCGACCAAGAAGACAGCTCGGCTTGAGGCGGATCTGGGCGAGGAAGCGACGGCGGATGACGAGCGTTGAATCTGAGCGAGGAAGCGACAGTGGATGACGAGCTTCGGGGAGAGGGAGTCGAGAAGCCGCGGCATCGAGGGTCAGTGGAGACGACGGAGAGTCGGAGCTCTTCACACCGCCGATGAAACCATCCTTTGACGGAGCTTGCAGATCTGATGAACGACAAGGTAGACAGAGATGAGCGGCGGCGGAAGGAGGACGCGGATTGATACGAGCAGGACCAGTGAGGAGAAGCGAGGTCGATTCAAGGGATGAGAGGAGTGGAGACACTGGTGGAGGGTCTGGAGGAACCGGAGGGGTGGGTGAATCTGACGGCGAAGGAGAGGAGAGACGCAAATCCGGCGGTTTTGAAGGCGGAGGAGGAAACGCGAAGACTTCAGGAGCACAAACCAGAGTCAAACCCATGGTCAGATGAGTCCCTTTCTTCAGAGGAGGAAGACCCGTTAGACGGAGGAGAGTAGCAGGGGCGCGGCGGAGCTCAAAACGGGAGAAACCATTGACGGCGGCTGGGTACCTCGGGAGGAGCACCTGGGAGCGTTAGGGCGAACTCATATTCAAATGGATCCTATAACGCGGTAGGACTGGGAGGTCACTTTGAAGCTGATTGTTTAACAATGCAATATTTAACATTGTAAAAACAAACGCATTTTCCCTAGCCGTAAGCTAAACATCTGTATAAAAACTATTTTCATTTGGCCACAGTAGACGTCTTTGGCAACAAGAAAACCCGAATTTCAATGGGTCTCGTGAGATTAGTCTTTGGACCTAGAAAACTTTTGGGATTCCCACGGTTATCTAAAAAAAACTCTTAAAAATGCAAAGGAGAAAGAACTAACCGAGATCAGCAGTGGCTACTCTAACGTAGAGATCCTGACCTCCGTTAGCAAAGTTTCGAATATCGAAAATGTCTCCGGTCCAAATCACACAACCAGACCCGCCATTACGAACATCTGTATTAGCGTACGCCGTACAATTACAACCTTTCAGACACCTCTCTTCACATTCTTTTACCCCAATTCCTCTGTCCACAATTGTCGCTGTAGTATCCGGCAATTTCAACTTTTTCAACCGCACAAACCCATCTCTACCGTCACAGCTCAGGCTCGTCTTTCTCACACAACCAGCAGAGTCATCTCTCAAAGCCCACGCCTGGTCACTTCTTGGCTCAAAACCTTTGATACAGTTACAAACAGGTGATGTGTTCGAATCGCAATAACCGTAATTCCCACACTCTTTGTAGTTATCGCATAGGTCCTTTGGTGAGTACCATAACTGTTTCCAACTCTGTGCTTCCTCAATCCAAGTAAATCGTTGTAATAATCCCGCGGAGCTTAGGCTTAACCTCGAATAAATGTTGGTTTTGGTGATTATGTATGAGTAAGTCACTTCCTCATTACTTATACCAAAAAAGTCACTTCCTCATTACTCGCCGTGAATGTGTAATTTATGTAATCAACTGGTTTCATCTCTGGTACGCTGCTAAACCCGATTCCATTCCATGGACCGCTCCGGTACAATATTGACTCTCTGTTGCGTACGTAAAACTCAGGGAACCCTCTGGTTTTGAGTTTAGTCGAGAAATCTCCGCCTGACGGATCATCTGGAGTTTTCCAAGATGTCAAGAGTCTGTTAATTCCGGTTTTGTGATCCCAGCCCAATTTCATCTCCGGAAGTAAAGTATCTGTCGGAAAATCGAAACTCTGCCACAAAAACCCATCTGGATCATTGTTGAACTTTTGATCTTTTATGCTCTGTTTTCTCTGTTTTTGCTCTTGGTGGAACACTTGGTTTCATGTTCCAACTTCATCTCTCTCATTATCTTTCTTGCAGCGGATCTCTTACTCTCTTGCTTTGTCTCTCTCTCTCTTTGTCTTGTTTCTTTTGTTGAGAGAGAGAACAACAAACGTTTAACACTTTATGTCTACATTGATAACTTGAATGATTTCTTACAACAACTCATACACTTACTTATATTACCTCTACTTGACACACACGCTTGCACCCATGTTCTTAGACCACTCTTCTAGTTCCTAGACTCTCTTACACAAGCCACACTACTCATGCTTAGACTAGTTCTACAAGTAAGGTTAACCAACTAACCTTACATATTCAACAACTCTTACCAACTCTTACTATTCCTAACAACTCTACCTTAACTTAGTTGGCTTCTAACTTAACACCACCAACTAGTCTTTATTCTTGTTCATGTGTAACTTTCTGTTACACATTCAACCTCTTCTTTGACTTCTTCTTTTTCTGTCGTTGACTCTTGCTCAAGCTTCTTCTTGTTGTATCATCTTATTCCTTGAGTCACACGCTTCCTCCTTTGTTCTTCTTCTCTTCTCCTTTGTTCTTCTTCTTCATCTTCACCTCTTCTTCTTCTTCTCTAATCTTCATCTTCTTTCTTATGTAGGATTTAATCATAGATTTAATTCCAACACTCCCTCTTGAATCTTATGATTAAATCCTCACTTTCTTTTTGGTTCATCACCTTTCTCTTTCTTCTTCTTCTTCTTCTTCTTCTTTGAGTCACAACCTTTTCTTGAGGTTCTTCTTGACTCTTCTTCATCTTCTTCACTTTCCTCAAATTCATGTAGGGAATTGATTCCCTTCCTTCTTGTTCTTCTCTTGTGATTCTCTTCTCCCTCTTGAGATGAATCTCCAAGAATCCAACTTCTTCTTGTGCGAATCTCTTTGTCATCTCTTGACAGATTTTCTTCGCATTCTCCTTCTGTTTGTGAGCTTCACTCACTTCTTCTCCAACTGATTTTTCAACCAGCTTCTTCTCCCTCTTGTGGTGAGCTTCTTCTTCTCAGCTTGGTGTCTACCATGATCACCAGCTTCCTTGTTAGACACACTTAAGACTCTTGGGTTGTCTTCTCTTTCCCTCAAGCCTTTTCCATGTCTCCTCCAAGTCTTGGCTTCTGCTTCCTTTCATTCATAGGTAAGCAAGCCTTGTTCAGCTTTGTTGGTTTTAGGCTTGATCATCAATTCTTCAACCAGTTGCTGCTCCCTTTCACTTTTAGGTGAGCATACTCTTTTCTGATCGATTCTTCTTTGATCTTGCTTTCTCCAACCAGCTTCTTTCATCACCATTGTTGCCCTCTTGTTCTTTGAATCATCACCTCGGTTTCTCTAACCTTGGAATGTTTGATCCTTAGAACTTTCACCTTGGCTTCCACATTGGCGGTTTAATTCTTTTAGACCTTCACTTTAGCTTTGGATTCTTTTGACTCTTCATCCATCACCTCGGTTTTCTTAGCTTTGGTTTCTTTGGTTCTCTTGACCTTCACCTCAGCTTTCTTTAACCTTGGACTGTTTGGCTTGTTGAGTCATCACCTTAGCCTTAGTTGTTTGGTTCTTGAATCACCACCTCTGCTTTGTCACCTTGGATTCTCCGGTTTCAGCCTTCAAACTTCTCAGGTTCTTAGCTTCATTCACGGCCTTGGGCTTGTTCTTGATGCTGGTTTATCTCTTCCACAACTTTGATGGTTGAGAATGACCAACACCTCTTGCAGCTTGTTGATCTTCTTTGATCTCAGCCACTCCTTGTTCTTGATGTTGGTTTATCCCTCCCATATCTCTGATGGTTGAGAATGACCAGCACCTCCAGCAGCTTGTTGATCTTCTTTGATCTCAGCCACACCTTTCTTCTTCTTGTTCTTTTGATGTTGGTTTATCTCCTCCATATCTCTGATGGTTGAGAATGACCAACACCTCATGCAGCTTGTTGATCTTCTTGATCTCAGCCACGCTTTCTTCTTCATTTGATGGCTGTCTCCATCTTCTTCTTCTCTTGATGGACGTCTCCATCTTCCTCTTCTCTTCATGGACGTCTCCATCTTCTTCTTATAACAGGCTCCAAAGATCAAGTAAGCTCTGATACCATGTTGAACTTTTGATCTTTTATGCTCTGTTTTCTCTGTTTTTGCTCTTGGTGGAACACTTGGTTTCATGTTCCAACTTCATCTCTCTCATTATCTTTCTTGCAGCGGATCTCTTACTCTCTTGCTTTGTCTCTCTCTCTCTTTGTCTTGTTTCTTTTGTTGAGAGAGAGAACAACAAACGTTTAACACTTTATGTCTACATTGATAACTTGAATGATTTCTTACAACAACTCATACACTTACTTATATTACCTCTACTTGACACACACGCTTGCACCCATGTTCTTAGACCACTCTTCTAGTTCCTAGACTCTCTTACACAAGCCACACTACTCATGCTTAGACTAGTTCTACAAGTAAGGTTAACCAACTAACCTTACATATTCAACAACTCTTACCAACTCTTACTATTCCTAACAACTCTACCTTAACTTAGTTGGCTTCTAACTTAACACCACCAACTAGTCTTTATTCTTGTTCATGTGTAACTTTCTGTTACACATTCAACCTCTTCTTTGACTTTTTCTTTTTCTGTCGTTGACTCTTGCTCAAGCTTCTTCTTGTTGTATCATCTTATTCCTTGAGTCACACGCTTCCTCCTTTGTTCTTCTTCTCTTCTCCTTTGTTCTTCTTCTTCATCTTCACCTCTTCTTCTTCTTCTCTAATCTTCATCTTCTTTCTTATGTAGGATTTAATCATAGATTTAATTCCAACAATCATTGTTGTTGGAGTTTCTCAGCACGAGATTACCGTTATCAAGAAGCTCGGCAACCACTGGAGACTTCACATCTACTCTGGTTAGATTTGTCGACCAAACAGGTGTACTGGACTGATCGAAAACTACGAGATTATTGTGGGAGATTTTGAGAGTTCCGATGGAACTAGAGACTGGAGTGTCTCTGTTCGCAACCCATACGTAGGTTCTCCTAGGGATTTTCTTGTACCAAATCCCAAGATACCAACGAGGACTAGATGCAGGATTGAAGAAACCAAGCTCGAAGATTTCACCAGAAGATATAATGGTTTTGTTGCTTGAGATAGTGAGAGATTCTGTAGCCGACAAAGTGTTTGAAGAGGTAGAGAAATAAGGTAACATAATTAAGATGAAGAAGATGAAGACGAAGGTGTAAGAATGGTGATATTTTTGTAGACTTCGCATCTTTCTATAACAGGTAACACAATGTTTTCTTGGGTTCTTTTTTTCTTTCGTATTTTTTTGCCTACACAGATATTTGAGAATATATTCGGTCATGTTATGATTTAAATGTGTGAACGTTGTTTACACGACTTCTCTCTACATTATTTTCGATAATACTTCCTTTTCTGCTTTCATTTCTATGTCTTGTTTGTATTTAAAATATCTACTGCGTATTGACTACATAGTTGACTTAGACAATGAAAGATTGCCTTTCTTTTTCTTGTCTACAAGTCGTTTCTTCCTTTTCCAATAGAAACAAAATGGTCGGTTTTGTTATAAATAAATTAGACGTAGATGTCCATTATAAATCTATGTGGGAAGTGCAGATGAGATGAACCGTATAGCGATATCAATTTTTGTCACCATTCACAATGTTGTTTCGTAATATGCGTTTTCTCTAAAACCGCATATGAATCGTACCGCATAATATTATCTGTTTAATCTGCATTGATCCGCACCGCTCAATCCACTGTTAACATCCGCGTAAGTCTTTTAAAAAATAATATATTTACGTGTATCTTAAACTTTAACTGTTTCTCAAATTTTACTTATTATCCAATGTAAAGCTAAACCCTATTATTGTATCCTTAGGTAAAAAGATTAATTATTCATAGAATTAGACTTACACAAAATCTTCTTCCTTTCTTTTCTATTTACAACCGCTTTTAAGTTCACAATTATTTGTCAGTGTTTTTAAATATATTTTGATTTTTCTAATATATATATATATATATATATATTTTTTTGATTTTTTTTTTTTGACGAATATATATATTTGTCAGTCTTTTTCTTGTCAGTGTTTTTAAATATATTTTTGATTTAAGTTCACAAACTTTCAAATTTTTTAAAAGTTATCAATTTAATTTAACAGCACTAAAATTATAAAAATATATATATCAAACTATTTGTAATTAAATATAGATACAAATAATATAATACTTAATCCTTTATTAATTTTTTTTATAGTTTATTCTAAATAAAATTAATAGCAACAAAATAAATTATAATTATATATTTATACAATATATAATTTTATTTAAAATATTTTATCGAATTTATATAAAATATTTAAAATAATTTCAGAATTTATATAAAATAATAAAAATTTACTATATAAATTATATTATCTATAACAAACATATTTATTAATATTTTAAAATCTTTATAAATATTTTCATATTTATCATCTTATTTTTTAAATCAAAATTACATATATCTCATAAATAAAATTCTAAATAAAATATAATTTATATGTATAAATATTTTAATTATATTAAAATATTTTATCGTTTACATTTATCTAAATTTAAAATTCATATAACTAATAATAATTTACTATATAAATTTGTTTTATACACAATAGTAATAGTTATCAAATATTAAAAATTCATATTCAAAAATATTTTTCATATTTATCGTATTATTTTTATTTATTTTATCCGCATGATGTATATCTCTAAAATAAAAACTAATGTAGTAATTAACAAAATTTTAAATATAAACTAAGGTTAATATTGTAAAAATCTTAACAATCATATTTATCAATATTTAAAGCTCTTATTTCAAAAATAGTTTCGTATTTATCATCTATGTTTTTTATTTTTATAAGACCTTGTACTTATCTCTAAAATAAAATAAAATAAAATAATTTTTAAAATTAATATAAAGATAAATAATAAAATTATTAATATAAACTAAGGTTAACAAAGTAAAAAACCTAATTTCATTAAGGGTAATCAAGTAATCAACCGTTTTGAGAGTGAATATAAAGTCAAGGGCACTTCACAATTAATATAAAGATATATATATATATATATATATATATATATATATATATATATGGCAATTATTTTTTTACCAAAAACTAAAAAATAAAGTATGCATACTAACATTTTATTTAACTTTACTATCCTTTTTCGTCTAAAGAATCACTATATTAAAATAAAAATTGTTACATAGCACAATCTTTATATTAACTGGAAAGTGTTTTTGACATTATTTTCATTCTCAAAATGACTAATTACTAATTTACTTTTAATGAAATGAGGCTAATTATTGTGATAAAATTAATTTATTTTGAAAATTTTATTATGTTTTTAATATTATTATGGAGATATACATAACTTTGTAAAAATGAGATGATAAATATAAAACATTTTTGAAGATTTTTAAAATTTTATTTTGGAGATATACATAAATTTGAATAACAAATGAAAAGGTAAGATGAGATGATAAATATGAAAATATTTATGAAGATTTTTAATTTATTTTAGAGATATACATAATTTTCAATAAAAACTAAAAATAAGATGATAAATATGAAAACAGTTATAAATATTTTTAAATATTAATAAGTCTTTTTGGATTTTATATAGTAAATTCGTGTTATTTATATACATTTTGAATTTATATATATATATATATATATATATATGATAAAATATTTTAAATAAGATATTTATGTACTGATTTTTATACATAAAATATATAATTATAATTTATTTTATAACTATGAATTTTATTAATAATAAATTATAAAATATCTTATTAAATATAGAAAAATTGTTTTCAGTGTTTTGTTTAGGGTTTATTTTTGATGGTTTGTAATTAGTGTTAAATAGGCAAATTGTTTGTAAAAGATAAAATTACTTAGAAATAAAATTGTTTTCTCATATTTGGTTTAGTCCGAACCGACACAACTCGTGGAAGTAATGCAGGTTAAAAAGCTTTGTATTGTGAAAGCGAGGTAAACGGGGTCAAGGACGGATTGGTGCGAGCCTTTGTCTCAAACCGGATTGTCTTTAGCTTCGTATTGTGACGAACTTTTCTCGTTTGACTTATCGTCTTTACAATCCTGAGACGAAGCGGATGAAAATCAGTCGCGATGTAAATGTTGATGAAAGCAAAGGCTGGAAATTGGGAAACAAAAGAACAAGAAAAGGAACTGATGTGAGAAGATGCAGAGACTAGGGCTGGGCATTTTACCTGGAACCCGAATCTGAACCGAAAAATCCGATCCCGATCCGAACCGATTTTTAAAAAAATATCCAAATGGGGGCTTAAGTCAAGTTAGTTCGGATATCGGGTAATACCCGAACCCTAACGGGTACCCGAAGTAAGCTGAAGTTTTATCTAATTTCGGTTAGTCTTGAACCTTTTGAGTCTTTTGGGTAGTTCGAGTAGTTTTTGTTTTTATATTTTGGGTAATACATATATATTTGAGTAATTTCGAATACTTTTAGGTAACTTGAGTATATTTTTTACAGGAATTTTGAGTAATTCAAATATTTTTGAATATTTTCGAGTAATTTTTTCGAGTTTTCAGAAATTTTATGGTAATTTCGGGTATCTGAACCCGACCCAAACCCGATAAGCTCTTAACCGAACCCGATCCTGTATATTGAAATATTCGAATGGATTCTAAAGCCTTAAACCCAAAAACCCGAAAAACCCGATCCGTACCCGAATGGGAACTCGAACGCCCTGCCCTAGCAGAGACCGTTGAAGAAGAACCTGTAGAAGGTGGTTAAAACGAGCATGAAGAAAACAATGCAGAAGGAGGAGGTGCAGTACATGAAGCTGGGGAAGGAGCAAATACAAACACTCCACCTGCACCATCTCAAGTAACACCTGCAAGACAGAAGCAGAAGCCGATTTGGATGAAGGATTATGTTACTGGTGAAGCATGGCTCGTTGTGACAGAGGAAGAAGAAGAAGAAGTTATGGCACTGTTTGTGGCTCCTGATGATCCAGATAACTTCGAAGATGTTGTCTAGTTAGAAGTGTGGAGGAAAGCAATGGAAGTAGAAATAGCATCGATCGAAGAAAACAATACTTGGGAGTTGGTAGACATGCCGACTGAAGCTAAGGTTATTGGCGTTAAATGGATATTTAAAACCAAGTTCAACGAAAGAGGAGAAGTTGACAAATTCAAGGCTAGGTTGGTGGCGAAAGGTTATCATCAGAAACATGGTGTGGACATCCATGAAGTCTTTGCTCCGGTGGCTAAGTGGGGACACTATTCGGATGATCTTAGTGTTGGATCCCCTAGGATCTAGGGTTTGTTATATTGAAATTACCAACCTCGTTCTTACCTCAGATCTGGCAGCGGAATGGAATGGTGAACGAGATCTAGCGAATCAAGTGCTTCGCCTCTACCAAGCACACACTCACACAACCTGGAACGCCGGGATGCTAGTGCCGGATTCAGGGAATGAGTTTTCGATGTCTCTGATTTTCTCTCTGAGAATTACAGTAACGGCTAGGGTTCAGGTCGACCATATAAACCTTTATATATCGACCTGGAAATGACATCACCAAACCGTCGGAGAAGCCCGACTCGTTTATGTCAAAACCCGATATGCATCGATCGACACACTTACTGTGTCGATCGACACACCTTCTCGAAAAGCCTGCATCGATCGACACACTCATGTATCGATCGACACATACATCATAAAACTCTATGTCAATGTGTATCCAATACACATCAATGTAATCATTATCAAATGATCATTCCCATATGTTAGCTTCCAGATTGCTTAGGTGTGTGACCCTATAGGATCATATAATACTGGCAGTAAGTCTACAACTTACATGTTACAAGAGGCTTCTAGCAAAGCATTACAATCACCAGTATTATACAAACGATTGATCTCGATACACAACTACTATCAGGAGTGAGTACAAGTGTGATTTCAGGACACAATCCCAACAATCTCCCACTTGTACTGGAATCATCAATTCCTACAATCCTTTTGTCTCTACATCTCGATTTGGCATAAGACAATATTAGTGTCATTCTTATTAACCCAATATCATGTTTATCGAACTCCTGATCTATACTGAACAAAACAAACAACTGAACTACAGTTCGTTTGAGTGCGGCCACACATTTTCTCAGCATAAAATCTTCGATAGGCCCTGAGATATTTATCTCCCGTTATTCAGGAGGGACAAATCCCATCTTGTTCCATCCCTGTTCCTTTACACACTTCATGATACACCTGAGCAGTGCCTTTATAGCCGCCAGTTACGGATCGACGTTTGACAAGGTCAAGGTGCACCAATTCATATGCAATAAAGCATGATGAACTCAGGTCTAAGGACTATACTCAATAGTCGTAATGAGAACCTCTCATGACACAGATATAACTATCCTGGAGACTTCTCATTAGCGGGTCACGTCCGATCATATGTTCACCAACATATATCTATGTGACTGACTGTGATACTCATATCATTGACTCCAGGAAACTTAGTCAACAGTCACCTCACAAGCTAGTCTCTCGCGGTTGTTATTGTCCCACTTTAACAACCTCGACTAGGGACACGTCATAATTTATGTCATTTGTTACTTATAGGGTTTCATGATCAAGTCCTCAACTTGATGGTCTATAATATGACATAAACTTATTTTGGGACCATTATTTAATTATCCAATAGTCAAATAATGTTGACGTCAGTTTTTCATAAACATGACCATATCATATTTATCTGAACATCATAACTAAACTAACTCCCACTAGAATCAAGACCAAGTCTTCAGATTTCTAGTACCTACAGCAACAGTGTTCAACTCGTGCTTAGGTTGTGAGAGATGCTGCGGTGTTCTTGCTTGGAACCATTCCAACAAACCACACCGCTATTCTTAAATGAGCACTATTCTACGGTCCTCTGCTTGGAAACCTTTCCAATAGACAGTACCGTTACACAGGCAAAATGACATAACCAGGTGAGAACCGGGAATCATCTTTGTCCGTCTAACTACTCATAATTGATTCGTCTATTTCTCAGTTGTACAAGAACCTATCCTTAGTGTTTCTCAAACACTTGGGGATATTCCTTTACAACTGTCCAGTGACTCTTACTGGAACAAATTGGTATCTTCTCGTCATGCTTTTATGCGTCAGCTGCATTTAGACGAGCGCATAATATGGCATTCATGATGGATTCTATTGCATAAGCAAAAGGAATCACACTCATCAGACACTAGCTCAGCCAGTGTCCAAGACACTTCATCTTGCTAAGATCATTGCCATAATACCTTTGGTGTGAAGCCATTCTTGGAATCATGCATATTGGAACTGTCCAGTACCTTATAACCATAATGGTTCTGACACGATCCAATTAGCTCTTCTGATCCATCTCAATGGATCCATATTCCAAGAACTCACGCGACTTCTCCCATGTCTATCGTTAAATTTGACTTCGGACCCAAATCTTGGCAAGACTTTAGCGTCGGAACGTCGTTTATGAGATTAAGTACGTTCTTAACATACAGTTTGAGAATTGCAATTACGCTCCCACTAGTTTACTTGTAAACGCACTGTTTCTATTCGTTTCTGATCGAGTCAAAGCCTTTGACCGTTTTAACAGAACCTAGATTCCAACTCCAAGATGCTTGCTTCATCCGGTGAAGCTAACATGCATAACTAGCCAATTTTTCGGAGTTGGGGCTCACCATCGCTTCTTTGAATTTCGCATGCGCATCACTTTTCAATGATCAACGGATCCCGACAATCGGTCACGAGGAATCACCCTCAATTTAGTGATGGATCCTTTCGGATCTGCGAATTTCAGGCTCCACAGGTGTAGATCCTACAACACTCTGTAGATCTAACCGCTGCTCTCTCAACAGGTTGAACAGCCTCCTGTGTTTCTCGAATTTCTTCGAGCTGTACTTTTACTCCCACTGTTCTTCTTGGAAAAACAGAGTTCCGAACAACAAAACTTTGTTCTCGGATTTGTTGCAAAAGTACTAAGTCTCGGTTTCCTTAGGACAACCAGCGAAGCAGCACTTATCAGATTTGGGTTCAAGTTTGTTTGTTGACAACTGCCTTACACAAACCTTGCAATCCCAATTAATCAGAAAAACATATTTGGAAATCACCCAGTCCACATCCAATGTGGTGTTTTTCACTGATTCTGATAGAAAAATTATTTAGCGTAAACATGTTCATTTTAGAGCGTATTTTAAAAGAATAATGGAAGATTCATGTGACTCATCATTAATCGGAGCATATTCAATAAGATCCGATTCATTCTCTCAGAAACACCATTCAGGTTTTCTGGGAGAAAAGAGCTGTGATATGGCTTCACACTCACTTAGATGATCACTCAATTCTTGACTCTAGTATTTTTCTCCGCGATCTAATCGAGGATATCAATACTTCTGTCAAATCGGTTCTATACTTCATTCTAAAACTCCTTTGATCATTCCAAAGGATTCTGACTCGTGTCACATAAAATGAACACAGTCATACTTGTTGAAGCCATCAATAAGTCAATGAAGTATTGAAGTTTTCCTTTGGCACTAATGCTCACCGGGCCGCATACATCAGTATGTGTAAGGCCCAACGAGCCTCTGGCCCGTTTCTTTAGCTCTGCTAAAGAAGCCTTAGTCATTTGGCCGAGCAAGCAGAATTCATGTCTCAATCGATTTACAATCAAATGAACCTGAAGCCCATAACTATGGAACTTCTGAATCCGCTGTGCTCTATTTGGTCAATTTGACTATGCTAAGGAAAAATCGAGTTCAAGTCATCAGACTTGAATCATTTGATATTTATGTTATGTTTAAGCGTATGTTGGTTTAAGATACAAAACCCTTTCAAAAGGGGTGCTACTATATGATATTTCATTAAGATCAAAAAAGCAAAACTTGTCTTTTATCAGAATGAAAAACATTCAATATCTTACAAGAAAATGAAAGGCATTTCTGCATAAAGCAGGTACATAGTAGCAATTACTTAATTCAAAAACCAAGCTTGAAAGGCTCCTACAAGTGCAGAATCTCTACGGCTTATGCAGCAACCATTGCTCCATACTAGGCACGCAGTTCCACTTGTCCTTTCTTCAACGTTCTACTGTTGCTTAGGCCCTGCATATTTCCAAAATATCAGTACCACAACCAGTATCCAATACTTACGTAGAACTTGAAATAATAACACAATACCTGAAGAAGAAGTACCGTACATCTTCTTCATCTCTTGTGAATCTTCCAAGAATTTAATGCAATCTCTCTTCCAATGCCCATACTCATTACAGTAAAAACACTTTCTAACACCAGATGGGCCAGACTTGGGCTTATAAGATGACACAGGCTTATCCTGATTCCAAATCTGGACGGCTCTGCCTCTACCCTTGCCAACACAAGATTTCTCAAATCTTTTACCCTTTATGATGTCTTGCTCTACTGTTTTGAGCATGTCATGCAGCTCAGTCAACGTCTTCGTCAAGCCTTTTTTGATATAGTTCTTAATGAACTTATCATAGCTTGACGGCAGTGACTGCAGAATGATGTCAGTTGCCAACTCTAAGCTGTCAGGACAATCCAGTTTCCCCAGGTTATCAACGTAACCCATCATTTTAATGACATGAGGACTCACTGGAACATCCTCTGGTAGTCTTCACCTAGTGAGAGACTTCACCAACTGGAATCTCTCAACTCGTGCCAGATCCTGAAACTTCAGTTTCAGGCTGGTGATCATCTCTATTGGCGACTCCATGTTCTCGTATTGAATCTTCAAGTCCGAGTTCATGGTAGCCAACATCAGACCACGCACATCTACCACATCAATATAATGCTTTTTCCAAGCATTATATACTGCACTCGAGCGATTGGCCCCAAGCCTTTCTGGAAGAGCTTTCTCAAGGACATAGTCCTTACTCTCCTGCTTGAGGATTAATCTCAAATTGCGATACCAATCCAGGAAATTTGACCCATTTAACTTGTCCTTCTCAAGGACGGGTCGTAACGAGAAGGTAGTTTTAGACATAGGCTGGAAAATTTAATCAAAGAAAATTTTAGTTATGATTTCAGGAAATGAGGAATATTATCCAATAAGAAAACTCGCATTATATTTAAACAACGTTTCCTCTATGAATATAATAATCCAAGATCCATACATCACTAAAATCTGAGTGGACGACTCGTCATTACTCAGAGTTTAGTAATCTAGGTAAGCATTCCATTGCTAATTGTACTCAATACAATTCTTGGTCGTAGATGAGACAATCCATGTCTCATCCACTCTGACGTCTCTGGGCCCAGAACTTCTGACAGCCCAGTCAAGTAAACCAATCTCTTCTGTCTTGTGATCACTGACAGTCGCACTGCAAGTCTGTCAATGACCACCTGCCTAACTCATGTTGCAGTGGATACCAAGGACTCCAAGACTATCCAACAAACGACACGAGTCTTGACAGTAGACAAGATTGGGCAAGACATCAAGATCACTTGATATTTAGTTGAGGAAATGGAACTTTAAAAGATTAGTAATTCAATCTCTTAGGTCATGCAATAGTTGATGTCAAGCACTGCAAGACCATCAACACTACTACCTGCCTTACTCATGTAATTGTGGACACCAAGCTCTTGGCAAGACTATCCAACAACGAAACGAGTCTTGACAGTTGACCATATTGAATAACTAAGCTTCGATTTAACACACATCCAATGTGTATTAAACAGGTTTAGAACATTTTTAACTTTTAATTTTAATTAAGTTTTAATCGTTCTAATTTCAGTGGGTTAGGTCATTCGGTTCGGTTGCTTAATCATTTGGTTCAAAACCAAACGATTACGGCTCGCATTGTCACCATATGTGTCGACTGACACATTTGGTCGACTCTTGATATGCAACCTTCAGATCATCTGAGATAACCGGTCAAATCCAATTTAACCAGTCCATCTGATTGAACCGCTTCAATCAGTTTTAACTAATCGCGATAACCGGTCCAATCCAATTGAACCGACTTATCCAATCAAACTGATCTTTAACCAATTAAATCGGTTTATTCTAATTGAGATAACCAGTTCAATTCAATTTAACCAGTTCGTCTAATTTAAACCGATCTAATCTACCTTAACCAAGCATGATAACCAGTTCAATCCAATTGAACCGATTCAACCAACCGCAAGGTTTGTGTCGACCGACATTGTAGAATATTATGGATTAAATCGACATGACCATGCGAGATAACCAGTTCAATCCAATTGAACCGATCTATCCATTCGCACAGTCTGTGTCGACCGATGCACCCAGTGCGTCGATCGACATAGTGCGATTTCAAATCTTTCGTATTTTCGCCGTGTATCGACCGATATACCCAGTGCGTCGATCGATGTTGTGCGAAAACCCCTAATATCTTTTACGAGTTTTCGCGATGTGTCGACCGACACAAGCTTAGTGTCGATCGACACCATGCGACAAACCCTAAATTATTTACGCGTTTTCGCTCTGTGTCGACCGACACACGCTTTGTGTCGATCGACACTATGCGACAAACACTAAAATCTTATTATGCGTTTCGCGGTGTGTCGACCGACACAAGCTTAGTGTCGATCGACACAGTGCGACAACAGCAGTTCGTCGTTTTCAACAGAAACTTCAATCCGAGATAAATTTCCATAAAACATGATTTAACAGGCAATTAACTAATCAAATTCATCAGTATTCGATTTAAATGCCTCAGATTCAATAGACTAAACCCAACCTGGCTCTGATACCACTGTTGGATCCCCTAGGATCTAGGGTTTGTTATATTGAAATTACCAACCTCGTTCTTACCTCAGATCTGGCAGCGGAATGGAATGGTGAACGAGATCTAGCGAATCAAGTGCTTCGCCTCTACCAAGCACACACTCACACAACCTGGAACGCCGGGATGCTAGTGCCGGATTCAGGGAATGAGTTTTCGATGTCTCTGCTTTTCTCTCTGAGAATTACAGTAACGGCTAGGGTTCAGGTCGACCATATAAACCTTTATATATCGACCTGGAAATGACATCACCAAACCGTCGGAGAAGCCCGACTCGTTTATGTCAAAACCCGATATGCATCGATCGACACACTTACTGTGTCGATCGACACACCTTCTCGAAAAGCCTGCATCGATCGACACACTCATGTATCGATCGACACATACATCATAAAACTCTATGTCAATGTGTATCCAATACACATCAACATAATCATTATCAAATGATCATTCCCATATGTTAGCTTCCAGATTGCTTAGGTGTGTGACCCTATAGGATCATATAATACTGGCAGTAAGTCTACAACTTACATGTTACAAGAGGCTTCTAGCAAAGCATTACAATCACCAGTATTATACAAACGATTGATCTCGATACACAACTACTATCAGGAGTGAGTACAAGTGTGATTTCATGACACAATCCCAACAATCTCCCACTTGTACTGGAATCATCAATTCCTACAATCCTTTTGTCTCTACATCTCGATTTGGCATAAGACAATATTAGTGTCATTCTTATTAACCCAATATCATGTTTATCGAACTCCTGATCTATACTGAACAAAACAAACAACTGAACTACAGTTCGTTTGAGTGCGGCCACACATTTTCTCAGCATAAAATCTTCGATAGGCCCTGAGATATTTATCTCCCGTTATTCAGGAGGGACAAATCCCATCTTGTTCCATCCCTGTTCCTTTACACACTTCATGATACACCTGAGCAGTGCCTTTATAGCCGCCAGTTACGGTAAATTTGTCAACACGTTCATGGAAAGACCAAGAGAACAGCACATGCTTGCAGCTAAACGGATCTTGAGGTATGTACGGGGAACAACAAATTATAGGATTCGATATGAAGCTGGCGCAGATGGAAAATTGGTTGGCTTCGTGGACAGTGATTATGCAGGAGATCTGGACGATAGGAGAAGTACATCAGGATATCTCTTCATGATGAGAGGAGGAGCAATATTGTGGGCTTCAAAGAAGCAACAGATTGTCACACTGTCAACCACAAAAGCTGAATTTGTGGCTGCTTCTTATGGAGCTTGTCAAGCTGTATGGATAAGAAACATGCTGGAGGAGATCGGCTCAGGTCAAAAGGAAGGTACTACTCTGTTCTGTGATAATAGCTCCACCATCAAACTTGCTAAAAACCCTATGCTAGACGAAGTAAAAACATCCATGTGTGTCACCACTTTCTGCGTGATCTGGTTAGTGATGGAGTCATTTAGCTGGATTACTGCTCAAGACAAAATCAGATGTCAGATGTAATGACAAAAACAGTCAAGCTCAACAGCTTTGAGAAGCTGAGAGAAAGAATGGGATTGTTCTGAAGGAAGAGTAAACTGAAAGAGAATATGTTTCAGTTTAAGGGAGGGAATGAAGAATAAAGATTCAAGTGATCTGGTTTATTGCTTGTGGTTTACGGATCCATGTTTCGGTTTGGGAAGTCAACATCTCTGGTTTAAATTCCGTTTTCATTTTGAATAAGTAGTCCTATACTTCAGGAGTTAGACTAGTTCTTTTAGCACTTACTTAGTTGATTCTTTTAGCTAAAGTCTAGGAAGTAGTTGTTGTAGTTGTCGAGTCCATAGAGACCGACACATTTCCTTTGATCAATTCAAGCTTTTCCATTACAATTCAATCTGTTTCAGTGTTTTGGATAAGCCAGAAATAACAATTTTTAGCAGCGATCGTTTTGAATTTTGAAATCTTGCAGCATCTTCTGCTGAAGTTGCATTCCAACCAAACTTGTCGTCACTTGCAATAAGGTCGTTCGGGGTTCCTAAAGAAGACGATAAGCACAGTTGTGATGTAAATCCTTCTTCTTCTGCTACTACTCTTCCCACTGTTTCTTCTATTACTGCCGGGAAAGATGGAGAAGAGGTTCATAATCTTGTTACAAGAACTAAGAAAGACTACGTTGAACCTCTCAGATAAAAACTTGATTTCCCATTTCCAGTTTCTCTTGTGTAATTTATGTGACATTAGGTTGGGCTCATTTTCATGTTGCCAGGATAGAAGCTCCTACTACCCTACCGTTCTTCCTTTGAGAAAGCCTGAGCTCTGGTGATCCAGGTATGCTTGCTCAATCGCTTTACGCTATCCATATGGTGACGTGAATCTCAAAATTCAGATTTGTGTATATGTTTTCACTGTAAATCAATCTGCATTTCCCTCCACTTTCTATCAACTGAAACCCACTTCTTTGTGTTGTTAGAACTTCATGACCAGGAGGAATTTGGGGACGTGGTTAAACACCTTGATTATGATGAGAACATCATCAACTCAGCACAAGAACCCGGTCTGACATTGGTAATGAACTTGTAAACATGTTGGTGATGACATAGATGTGAACTCTTCTCTGAGTTTTTGACTGATTGTATCTTCTTAGTTGCTTGCAGGATTTCTGTTACGTTCACATTCAGTACAGGTTTTTGTAATATTGAAAGTCCTCAAATCTCCTTAATATACAAGACAAATATGACAAATATATATTCGGTTTTCTTTTATTAAACCAGATTCTTTTTCTGTTGAAAAAATATATTGATTATGACAAATTATTCAACCAAATTGGTAGTGATCATTTAAATATACGAAAAGTTTGTAAGACCACGGACATGATGAGCAGTCAATATGTGACAAAATTGAATGATTTTTTCCCGCTCCAACACCCATTTTGTGGGCCGCTCCAAGTTTTCAAATTTAAGTGCATACAACCAAACAATTATTTATCATGAAAATTTACCAAACCCGCAACCATATTATATGTGTACATCTTTTATTTTTGGGTTCGAGTAAAATTATATGTATGGTGGTCCATATAAAACTGAATGAAACGTCTTAATTGGTTTGGAAAATTCAAAAGTGGCTAACAATTCTCGTGGGACGTATAGCGCTCTTCTCATTCTCTGTCTGTCACCTTTGTATTCCCTTTACTTTTCTTTTTTTTTTTTTTTTTTTTTTTTTTGATAAAAACTTACTTTTCTTTTTCTTATTTTAATTTGGCATTTCAAAAAAATTAACAATAAAAATTGGCTATTCAAATTAAAAATGGTAAAGGATTATATGAGCAAACTTTTTTTATATAAGAAGTTTATATGAGCAAACTCTGCCGACAGGTAAGTCGAAGATAATTTAACCAGTTAGTTATAAATATTTTCTCCAACTCATTTATATTTGTAAGTCATATATATCGTTTAAAAAAATGTAGACGAATTTATGAGAGACTGTAAGAATATATGAGTGACGTAGTCCAAGAAAATAGAAACAAAAACTCCATTATTTGTTTTTTTCTTTTCTAAATAACTATTTATAGAAAAAAATCGAGTCAATATGGAAACAATAGATTAGGTATCAAGAAATTCTGATTGGTTCGCCCACGTCAAATGTGTGAGACATAACAAAACAGAGCACGACACATCATCATTTTTTTCTTCTTCCTTTTTTTATGAACTTCAAATTTCTTTCTTTTACGTTTTACCCAACAGCATTTTTAAATTTAGCAAGATTTGTTAACTATTTTATTCCAATATTATATTTATGTACTAATATGACTTATAATCAATAAATTTGAAAATCAAATTCCTTCTATAGGTTGGAAAAAAGTATATGCTTTAAGCTTTTAACTAAACAAACAATTAAACCCTGATTAAAAAAAGTTAATATTTTTCTCCAACTTGGATAATGCTAACATACAAAATTTAAAATAGTAACAACGAAGATAAGAAGAGAATCTACACCAATTTGGAAAATTTGGGTAAGGTAACTAAGTACAAATAAAAAAGTTAGAATCTCCACAGATATTTTTCCTTTTTCCTTGTCTTAATAGAATTTTCATTAGATTAAGAATAATAATATTTTTATATTTTGGTTTTAGTTTAAAAGGACAATGAAAAGAAGAAAAAAAGAGAGAGGAGAATCATTATCTCGTGGTAAGGACAAAAGCTGGCCCGCAATTTGTCTTCGAGAATTCTGCATCATTTCAGTTCTCTCACTTAACCTTTACTCCGAAGACATGCTTTTTCTTCCATTATTACTTTTTAAGGTTATTATCGTCATTTCGTCTGACTAGTATTAGGGGCCATTTAACCTTTTTAATTACATGTTAAGTAATTAGTGCAAAATCAAAACCACTGAGCGGGAAAGGTAATAATTCCCGAGATGAGCGGTCAACAAGGGCAGATAAGAAAAACTGTCATTTTTTCTTTTTAACCTGAAAAAGGTTTAATAAAACCGTGTAAATATTAATTTCTTCCTTCTCTTTTATTATCCTTTGCCTTTCTTCTTCGTCTCCTTCATCTCTCCACACCGCTCATTCGTCTCTCGAACCCCTCTCTCTCTCTTTTAGGTACTTTTCAAATTTCTATCTAATCTTAGGGAAATTTTTTAAAAAATCATAGGGGTTTCAATCACGTTACTGAATTTCGTCAGATTTGTTTGGATTTTTTTTGTTCTCTGTCGGAATTGGGAATGAAAGAAACTTTTTTTTTCTTGGGACATTTGGGTTAAATTTTTTAATTTTGTAACGTTTTCGTTTCTTCTATTGTTAAGTTTTTTTTCTTTTTATTTATAGGAAATGGAACGTATCGAAGCTGGGTTGAGGAGCAGTATCAGACAAGAGATGGCTTTGAAAATGACCCCTCCGGTTTACGAAGAGTTTCTCTCCGTCACGTCCGCTCAAAATGACTTTTCCTCCGAAGATTTCTCCGTCGACGACCTTCTTGACTTGTCAAACGACGACGTTTTCGCCGAAGAACAAGAAGAAGAGGCTGAACCCAAGACTCAACAAGAGGTGATGGTGCTCCCTGTTTCCTCCGAGGAGGAACCAAACGACGTCGGAGATGCACTTCGCCGGACCAACGATTTTGTCTCTCTCCCGTCAAACCAACTTTCCGTTCCGGTTGTTATTTGTAAAACCCAAATTAGAGATAAATACTTTAAATTTATATCCCTAATTTTGTCCCTAATATTTTTCTTTGAATTTTCTTTTGTTAATAGGCGGATGAATTAGCGGACCTTGAGTGGCTATCCCATTTCGTAGAGGATTCCTTCACGGAATACTCAGCTCCAAATCTCACCGCAAACCCGCCACAAAAACCGGCATGGTTAACCGGTGACCGGAAACACCCGGTCACTCCTGCCACAGAAGACTCGTGTTTCAAATCCCCTCTTCCAGCTAAAGCCCGTAGCAGACGGAACCGGAATGGAGTCAAGGTCTGGTCGGGTCCTTCGTCCTCGAGTTCAACCTCCTCCTCTTCTTCCTCTTCCGGTTTTTCAAGCCCG
Source organism: Orychophragmus violaceus (assembly GCA_030180135.1). Taxonomy (NCBI): domain Eukaryota; kingdom Viridiplantae; phylum Streptophyta; class Magnoliopsida; order Brassicales; family Brassicaceae; genus Orychophragmus; species Orychophragmus violaceus. The sequence goes on along the minus strand of CM058239.1, from coordinate 10,380,347 downwards.
TGGTTCTCCGGTGCTGAGCTGCTTGAGCCAGACTTCTCGTCTGAGAGACCGCCCGTTCTCAAAAAGCACAAGATAAGGTCGGCAGAGTCTGTTTTCAACGGTAAGATGCAGCAGCAGCCGCTGCGACGGTGCAGTCACTGTGGCGTTCAGAAAACACCGCAGTGGAGAGCAGGACCGATGGGCGCCAAGACGCTGTGCAATGCGTGCGGTGTTAGGTATAAGTCTGGTCGGTTACTACCGGAATACAGACCGGCTTGTAGCCCGACATTCTCGAGCGAGCTCCACTCTAACCACCACCGCAAAGTCATAGAGATGCGGCGTAAAAAGGAGCCGACCGATGAGAACAACACAACCGGTTTGAACCAGCCTGTTCAGTCCCCACAAGCTGTACCAAGTTTTTGAAGAAATAGAGCCTTGAAATTAGAACAGAGATGTAGGACCCGAATTCAGTCTCGGTTTTAGTCCAAATTAGTTTCTCATTAACTTTTTTGTATATTATTTTCATTTTTTAGCATATTTTAATTACAATAGTTTGATTTTTCATGGTAGGAGTATGAGTCTCGGTTAAGTTCTTAGTAACTTATTATGTCAAAAATGTCATATTGTATTGTATGCGTTACTTTTCTAGTTCTTATTTCAATGTTCTCCGTTTTAGCATAAAGTTTGTTTCATAAGTTTTTGGTACGTTACATTTCGAATATTTCAAATGTTATGGAATCGTGAAGTTAATATATAGTTCGAGTTGGTCTACAACTTTAATTACTATTGCATTAATGATTAGACCTAACAAAAACTGACACCATTATGAAGTGTATCATGCTCATGCCATGGCATTGTCTCTCTTTCTTTTTTTTTTACTCTTGAGCTGGACCCTAAAATAACTTTTCAATATTTTTTATCGTTACTTCAACTCTAAAGTCTAAACCATAGACTTTGCGTTTGTAATTAAACCTGAATTCCAACCGGAAAACCTTGATTCTAATCTTATTCGGTTATAGAAAATTTTCAAATTGGACTTCTTTTGAATAGGACTTAGTTGTAAGTATTTTAGGTATCAATAAATTCGAACTGAATTCGCAAAAAACCGAACAAAATCCGTATAAAACCAAACTATGAAATTTTAAATACTCGATTGGGTTTTATAGTCTTAAACCGAAAACTTATAAACTCTAAATAATCAAAGAACGGATACTGAATGCATAAGCTTGGTAAACCATATGTTTCTTTTTATTCCTTATCGACCTTTTAGTCTTTAGTTTTTATATATATCTGTATGTTTAGGTGATCAAAATGGGGAAAGGAATTGTTAAATTCATCATTTAATTTCTTAGGTTTTCTTATTGACTAGCGCCATAGGTATCACGTTCTTGAAATTCAGTTCTAGTAAACTATTGATCGTCGTTTTTGTTAAAATTTAAAACTTGGAAAACTAATGAGACCTTGTTTAACGCACAGAATGGTTGACTACAACATAATCTTGACTTGGTAACATCAAATTACGTAAATGAGTTCAGTTTTCACGAATTTTAATAGACAAATCAACCCCCTTTTATTTCTTGATTAACAACATGTCATGTGGTTGGTCAACGCGGTATCCTCAGTTTTGTATAATTCTTACAAGGCAATATGATAAAACTATTAGTGGTCAATTTATTAGTATAGTAACTCTCTTAAATCTTAACATAATTCACGTTAATGTCTTATACATACTACAGTATATACTTTAACCGCTAAATTTATTACGTTCAAGAACCGATATTGTTCTATAGATATCTGTTGAGAAACCACCGACAGTGTGAAATATAATAACTGTTTCTACGAAATTGTTACAACCTCCTGGATTGAGAATTGTAGTCATTAAATAACCTTAACAAACGTATTGGGTATTTTTTATGTAATTGCTATTTGTATACTCGTTGACCGTTGGTTGGGATTAGCACGGGGCGCCGTAGCTCGTGTATGCTTAAGATTCTAAATTCAAAAATAATTAGATTTTAATTAGCTTTGAGGGCATACATAAATTTTTATTTTATTTTTACTGTTATGTTTTTATTTGGTGGTCTTGAAGTTTTTGTAGAAGTTACATTTGAAATACGTTAATAGTTTTATTTTGGTGTGAAAAATTTTAAGTAGAAAAAATTCTCATATTAGTAGTATTTTGTTTATATGTATATTATATATTTGTAAATCATATTCATCTCAAATGCAGAGATTTAAAAATGCGTCCACAAGATATATATATATATATATATATTTTTTTTAAAGCTTTCGTATTAAAATATTTTTGTTTTTTTTTTTACAAAGGGATGCAACAAGAAAAAAAAATACAGAAACAAAATAAACATAAAAAAACAAAGAAACCCAGGCCTTAAACAATTTTTATTGGGCATAGATCTACTTTAAACCCTAAAACTATTTCGTCCAAAAAGCCCGACAGCCGGAAACTCTAGCACATCAGCACAGCGCCGCCAACGAAAAACCTGCAATCGGAACGAGGCTGAGTCGCCGAGGAGAGCATCCACTGAGAGAGAGGACCATCACGCTTTCAATATAACCGAAACCAGAACCGCCGAGTACACCAGAAGAGAGGAAGCCGCCGAACACAGGGCACGAGAAGCGATGCCTAAACCAGAAAAGAGAGAGAAGCCCACCTTTCGCCGCCATTGTCGGTCCACCGCCGGGTGCGATGCCTAAGCAAACTTCAGGCTTCTCCGGTTATTTTTGGTCCACCACCACCGCTGCGAGAGCCGCGCCACCTCCTACCACCGTCCTTTAGCGAGCAGAGAGGCGGCAAAGCAGACCCAACAAAACATGCACACCACGCCTTTGAGAGAACCACCATCGGAGACCCAGAAACCAACCACAAAAGAGGCGGCGCTTGAAAACCACGGACCTCCACAACCCAGAGGGAGACGGATGAAACAAAAACGGAGACGACAAAATGCCATGCACCAGATCCGGTCCCCGCGGATCGAGAGAGATGGCACGTCGTCTCATGTTTCTCCGCCGTCGACCACCGCAAAATCCTTGAGATGAAGCCCACACGCTACCGAAATAGAAAGAGGAGAGCAGATCCACGGATGAAGCAAGAGACCTGAACTAGAAAGAGAAGAAAAACAACAGTGAGCCTTCTCCGGCGAAGAAGCAACCGGAGAGACGGAGTTGAAGCTTTTCGTTGATATATATATATATATCTTCGAAATATATTGAAAATTTTATGATTAGTACATATGGTATTGTTATATAGTTTATAACTGTAGTATTGGTATACATACAATTTTATTTGTATTTTCATTTTCAGGAAACTATATTTTTATTTTTATTATTAGAATCATCACTATAAGAGTTTGTATGACCACTCCTCTTCTAATATTATTCATTCTATAGATAACATGTGATAGCATAAACAATGAATATCTAGATTAGGGTCGGCCAATAACGGTATTTTATATACGTGTAGTTAGTAGTGCCGTGCGAACGAGTATAAAGGCCTATGGCAATTTATAAAATAGTATCTTTTTATATTTTTTTGGGTATATTTACAAACAAATCAAATAATAAATATAGAAAATATGTTTATAATAAAAATCTAAGAATAAAAGGAAAGTCCAAACTAAATATGTAAAGAAAATGAAATATGACAAATCAAATTCTATATATAAAAATATGTGCAAATATTCATAAAATTCATTAACTAATGTGTTATGTATGTAAATGGACCCTTAAATTTTGTGGTGTAGCGGAAGGTTAATAAACCGTGAGTGCGTTGATTCGAAGGAATACCGACTCAAAGGTTTTTTCTTAGAGATTATGAACTCGTTGTAAGCTGATAATCGCAAAGGAACAAGAGCTTGAAAAGCTTTCAATAATCAAATCAAAGGTGAAGTTTGACTTCACGTTACAGAAGCTTTAATAAGCGAAGGAAATAACAAACTGAATCTTTCAAAAGATCTAATGAAATAAAAATCCTAACGACTTTAACACCGAAGCAAAACAAACTAGATAACACCAAAAGATAACAATAAAGATGCGCTGCATCAGGTCTCCGGGGGTAAGAAAAGATTCGTCCCTGAATCTTGACTGAGATTATCTCCTGCAAACCGGCTCAAATGTTTAACGTTGAAAACGTTGGCAGTGTTGATGTGAGACGGCAGCTCAATGCGGTACGCATTTGGATTGATGCGCTCCAAAACCTTCAAAGGGCCCAACTTTCGTGACTTGAGCTTGTTGTACTCATGAGCAGGGAGTCGGTCTTTAGTGAGCGTAACCCAAACCAGATCACCCGGGTCAAAGAGTACCTCACGCCGATGTTTATCGGCTGCCGCTTTGTACTTATCAGCAGAGGTTTCCAGATTAACAATGGCTCGTGAATGAACATCCTTTACCGAGTTGATAAAGTCGATAGCGGAACTGTGATGCTTAGACGGGTCTGGTACCGAAGTTAAACCCAAAGGGCCACGCGGAACGAGGCCATATACCACATGAAAAGGGCAAAACCCCAAGCTACGGTTGTTAGCATGATTGTGAGCAAACTCAGCTTGTGGCAGCTTTGACTCCCACGACTTGACATTGTCACCCACTAAGCTGCGCAACATATTCCCCAAAGCTCGGTTAGTAACCTCCGTTTGGCCATCCGTCTGAGGATGATAGGCGGTGCTCATGTCTAAGGATGTTCCCAACAAACGCCAAAGCGAACGCCAGAAGTGACTCAGAAATCTCGTGTCACGATCGGAGACAATAGACAGAGGAAGCCCATGGAGACGATAGACTTCTTTGAAAAACAACTGAGCAACCGAGACAGCTTCCGTGGTCTTTTTGCAAGCGATGAAGTGTGACATCTTCGAAAAGCGGTCAACCACCACAAAAATTGAATCATTTCCTCGTTGGGTTCGCGGTAACCCGAGTATGAAATCCATACTAACATCGGACCATGGCTGAGAGGGAATCGGAAGTGGCAAGTATAACCCTGCATTCGATGTGCGTCCCTTGGCCAACTGACATGCACGACAACGTTCGACAAATCGTTCAACGTCACGCCTCATTGATGGCCAGAAATACGATGTTGCCACTAACTGATGCGTCCGATCACGCCCCACATGACCCTCCTGGTGTAACTCTTGTATAATTCGCAGGCGCAAACTACACGCAGGAACACAAAGCTGATTTCCCCGGAACAGAAAACCATCGTGCAAACTGTACTCAGACCGTAGGTCCAGCTGAACGTCACGCAAGACAGTAGCGAAGAAAGGGTCAGTGACGTACAAATCCGCAAATGATGCGAAACCAGGGACTGATGTGTGCATAGTGGAGACAAGACAATGACGCCTACTCATGGCATCCGCCACACGATTGAGTTTCCCGGACTTATGCTTAATGGAGAATGTAAACTGTTGCAAGAAAGCAACCCAAGTAGCATGTCTAGACGAGACCTTATGCTGACTGTCGAGATGTTTCAGAGCGTCATGGTCCGTGTAAAGCACAAACTCTCGAAGAAAGAGATAGTGTCTCCAGTGCTTCACTGCCTAAACAATTGCATAAAACTCAATGTCATAAGTGCTATACCTGCTCCTCGCACCTGCCAATTTCTCACTGTAAAACGCAACTGGCTTTCCTTGTTGGCTTAAGACAGCCCCAATACCAAGCTTCGAAGCATCACAGTGCAGCTCAAATGGGGTATTGAAATCTGGCAGCACTAAGATATGAGCCGTCGTAAGCTTTTCCTTAATCAATGCAAATGCGTTCGCTGCATCTTCTGTCCACGAGAATGATCCGTCTTTCATTCGATCAGTAATGGGTGACATGATCGAGCTAAAATGCGGAACAAACCTCCGATAAAAAGATGCAAGTCCGTGAAAGCTTCGTACTTCTGTGAATGTTTTTGGAGTGGGCCAAGAACGAATTGCGTCGACCTTAGATAAGTCCATAGACAATCCTTCGCTGGACACGACGTACCCGAGGAAGAGCACCTGTGTGACACCGAATTCACACTTCTGTCGGGCGACATACAACAACTCTCGACGCAAAACCTCAAGAACCTGCCGCAAATGAGATGCATAGGTCTCCAAGGAAGAGCTAAAAATTAAGATATTGTCAAAGTACACCACGACAAAGCGACCAATATAGGGCCGTAATGCATGATTCATCACCCTCATAAATGTGCTCGGCGCGTTGGAGAGCCCAAAAGGCATAACCAACCATTCAAACAGACCCTCCCGAGTCTTAAAAGTTGTTTTCCATTCATCACCAGGACGAATCCGAATCTGATGATACCCACTTTTCAGATCGAGCTTAGAGAACACAGAAGCCTTTCCAACCTGATCCAATAAGTCATCAAGGCGAGGGATAGGGAAACGATACCTTACTGTGATCTTATTGATCGCTCGACTGTCCACACACATACGCCATGACCCGTCTTTCTTGGGAATAAGAAGGGCCGGAACCGCGCAAGGACTGAGACTTTCTCGAATATGTCCTCTTGCCAAGAGCTCCTCCACCTGCCGCCTGAGTTCTTCATGTTCTTTCGGGCTCATGCGGTAATGCGGCTTGTTGGGTAATGCAGCTCCAGGAGTTAAATCAATCTGGTGTTGAATATCACGCAGAGGTGGCAACTCACGCGGCAGTTCTGATGGAAACACATCCGCAAATTCGTCTAACAACCCGAGTAACTGCGCTGGTATAGACGGCGGCTCAGGCTCCAGACTTGCGGGACCAAGTACTAACAACCACGCACAACCAGAGGCAATGAACTCTTGTTCAAATTCCGTACGAGAGCACAGTAGCGTTGTAGCCTGTTTCGCGAGTTGTAACGCTGGCTGAGGCTTGTCATTGGTCGGACGAGGTGCTGTTGGAAATAACACAACACGCTTATTGTCCACGATGAAACTGTGTGTGTTTCTCCTCCCATCATGCATCACACTACGGTCATATTGCCACGCACGCCCCAACAGGATGTGACAAACGTCCATTGGTGCGATATCACAATAAAAATTATCCTTGTAATAGGTTCCAATAGACAGTGGCACTAAGCAACGATGTGTTACAGCAATTTGCGTACCAGTCTTAACCCATGTGAGCTTGTAAGGCATCGGATGAACCTCCTTTGTTAAACCCAATTTAGTGAATGCCTCTTCAGAGATAATATTGCTCGAGCTTCCAGAATCAATGATGAACCGACAGACTTTGCTCTTCATCGTACATGTCGATTGAAATATATTTGTGCGAAGCCACGGTTCCTTGAGTGAGACAGGAGAGAAATAAATGGGACGCAACATCAACAACTCTCCCTGATCGCCATGGTGAAAGTCGGCGTCCAGCTCGTTGTCATCATCTGCAGCTGTTGCATCAAAGAGTTCATTAGACTCCCATTTAACATCGTCCAAAAGCAAGCCTCGACGAGACTGTGTTGGACACGCGGTTTGCCGATGTCCTGGCTCGCCACAAGAATAGCATCGCAATGCATTAGGCCGAGAAGACCTCCGGAGATTCAGATCATCACCCCCACCGAAAGGCTGTGTTTTATCAGTATTAGCCGTGTATGATTTGTCCTTACCAACACCTGAAGATCCCACAACATCTGCCCCTACTGTTGTCGGATTCCTGTTTCGCGATCCAGCATTACTCCATCCTGCTGAACCAACACGAAACTGCTGCTCGAATGCTACAGCACGTCTGTGAGCTTCCGCCACAGTGGCTGGGTCAAACTGCGAGAGAGCTGTTTGAATCTGTGGCCGCAATCCACCAATAAACCTTGAAACAAGCTGCATCTCACTGTCAAATATCTCGTTACGAGTCAAGAGCAACGAAAATTCTTCCGCATAATCATCCACAGATCGACTACCTTGCCGCAAGTTTTGTAATCGAGTGAACATTGTGCGGTCAAAGTTGTACGGGAGGAAGCTGTTCTTCAACAACTTTTGAAGCTTCTCCCACGAACGGATTTTCTCCTTACCAGCCCGTAATCGTGTCGACTTCACTTGCAACCACCAAGACGCTGCTTTACCGCGGAACTTAGTTGCAACGAGAGCCACCTTCCGATCATCCGGAACTTGCTTGAAATCCATAGCCTCTTCAACAGCCACGAGCCAATCGAGAAGCTCTTCACCCCTAATACCACCATGGAATTCGGGAATTTCGAGCTTAAACCCTGACTCCCACCTGCGATCATTATCGCCTCTTCCAGTACTACGCCGAGATCGGTCATCAGCAAACGGATTGTCATCGTCGTCTGATTCCGAGTCGGACCCTTGCGACGAGCGTCGCTGGCGTTGACGTTGTGATGTCAACACATCTGCCAATTCCATAGTCGAGTTATGGATCGTAGATTGGATGTTCTCCTGCATAGCCAATAAGGTTTGGCGCAATTCCTTCCATTCGTTCACAACTTCATGATCACGTTGAGGCCTTGGCGGCATGGTGAATCTGTGAGAAAGAAAAAAAAATTTAGGAATTCGGCTCTGATACCAAACTGGTGTAGCGGAAGGTTAATAAACCGTGAGTGCGTTGATTCGAAGGAATACCGACTCAAAGGTTTCTTCTTAGAGATTATGAACTCGTTGTAAGCTGATAATCGCAAAGGAACAAGAGCTTGAAAAGCTTTCAATAATCAAATCAAAGGTGAAGTTTGACTTCACGTTACAGAAGCTTTAATAAGCGAAGGAAATAACAAACTGAATCTTTCAAAAGATCTAATGAAATAAAAATCCTAACGACTTTAACACCGAAGCAAAACAAACTAGATAACACCAAAAGATAACAATAAAGATGCGCTGCATCATTTTGCTTAAAAAGTATGGGGCCTGGGTTCTTGCCCTCTTTGCTTAAGAGTGAGCACGGCTCTGTAGTTAGATTATGCATTAACAACAAGCTGTTTGGCTTATGTGTGGCCGACTTTTTTCTTCAGTATGTGACACACCGTATTTATTATTAATAGAGTATATAAACTAGAATAATAATGAAAAGTGTCATCAAAATTGAAACATTATCTGTCAAATTCGATGAACAGTAACTGATAATGGTAACAAGGTCTTAAATAGGATCATGTAGTGTAATATCTAAGACATTATATTAAACTGCTCAACCATGCATGTTATTCGTTTTTAAAACATGGATTTTATAGAGCCAGTCTCTCTTTTTTTTTTCTTATGAATATGGAATCAATTCAGTGTCAAAAATGAATATTAGCACGTTGATTTTTCAATATTAGCCAGTTAAGAGTATTGACTTTTGATAGATGGAGACAAATGGAGTAGAAAACAATCGAGTGTACCGACTTCGCCTAACTTGTTTGACTTATTAAGGTGGAAGTGTCTAGTCCCACCTCCCACGTGTGGCTCCTTTCATTTCCAGCTGCTGCTTTCTGATGAACCCTTTCGGCCCCTATACAGGCTTAGCAAAAACCCATTAACAATATTAAGAGGAAATTTTATGGGCCGACTGAGTTATATGAGGCCCAAAGCAATACCCGGCAATGCAACTTGATGATCTTCGGAGAAAAGGTTCCCAGTAGTGAGTATTTGTTTCTCCAGGTTCAGCTGTGATCTTTATGATAGTGACGCAACTGATTAAATCGTCTACAATGTCAAACAGTTGATTACAAAACCAGAGATTACTAAAAAAAACACAATATGACTTGAAAGAAAGCTAAACAAGCAGTGTCCAAGACACTAAAACGAAATGTATTGTCGACAAATTTGAAACGATCAAGACTTGTTGCAAGCTCGGGACACCATCACGACCAGCATGACTACGATAGATAGCAAAACCGAAGTCTTCAGCTTTTCCTCGAGCCAATTATTGAACTTGGCATCTTTGCCCTTCTTGTTAACACCATCATCACTGTGACTATTTAAGAGCTCTATCACGAGCTTTGTTATTTTCTTAAACACTTCATTGGCCTTAACCATTGAGCTTTCAAATACCCATTTTATGAAATCCACTGCTGCGTTATTCTCCCCTGGACTGTCATCCGAACTCTCCTCATCTATACCTTGAGTTATGCCATTGTTGTACAAGTCCTTAATCTCTCGCACCACCTCGTTGTTCATCACCGCATCCCACACTGCTCTGTCAGATGACAGTGATATTGCCATTCTCTGCAAAACAAATGTTAAAAGCCTTGATTCATGTACCCTTTGACCAGTTGAACATCAAACTAAAAGAATACTTAGTGAATCAAGAAAAGAAAAAAGGTCACCTGGACAGATGGTTCGGTTCTCAGTAAGTCAAAAGCATTGTAAACGTGATCATAAGCATGAGGCTGTAAGATTCTTGAATGGCATAGTTGCACAGAAGGTTCCATCCAGTCTAAATCCGATCCAAACGAAGGATCTTGATGAACCATTCCTGTGGCTATGGGGCTCTGGTTTCCATTACCACTTTCCGGATAGCCCTCGTATTTGTCTCTAACCAGCTGAGAATATGAACTTCCATCGAAGACCCTTCAAGAAACCAGAATCAACAGTTACTCAAACTCTCGTTAAACAAGAGAAACAAAGACAGATATGAAGTTGAGCTATTAAAAAAAAACTGTGGGGGGTTAAAATGACACGAGGACACTAATCCCAGAAGCAAACAAAACGAAAGTAAGTTGATAGGATTTATATCTTCTTTAGTTCATCAAATCAAGACAATTCAATCACACTCAAGAAAAAAGAGTTAACTTTGAGATAATCTACCAAAGCCAAGACAATTCTCGTGTCTCTCTCTATTACTTTTTCGTACCATAAATCTCGTGAGCACTAAAGTATCTACCAGTTAAAGCTCATCCACATGTCTGTGACTAGTTGTCAATTCTGATCATTGATACAAGTTTAAGTCTCCCACCCAAACAATCACACGCACATAGTTTTTAAGTGTATGGAGAAAAATAAGAAAAGAAGAAGAAGATGATTACTGCTGGAGAGCAGAAACAGCATCTTGGACTTCATCAACAGAAGGAACAGAGCCAAAAACAGAGTCATCTTCTTCTGTTCCTTCCTCCGAAACCCACTCAAAGTCTTCGTAAGCGCCGGAATTGATAAACGATAAAGCTCCGCCGTTCCATCCGGAGGTTGCAGCCACCGGCATATTCAACAGCGACCCTGACGCTGCCGAAATCGTCAGATTGTTTGACCCAGAAGAAGATCCGAGTTTATGGGCACAGCCTCCTCCACCATGCGAGACAGAGGCGTTTCCAGCCGGAGTTGACGAAGAAGAAGACGGCGATGAAGCAAAGGTATCTTGAATTCCGCCGTTGGCTACTCCGGTTCTTGTCATCGCACGTCCGGCAGCGCGTAGCATCCCTCCGCCGCTGCCCATGGGTCCTCTTCCTCCACCAAACATGAAGACAATTGATTTAAAATTGCTTACTCAGACAGGTTTCGTACGTTTTACTCGGTGATCAGTTTTGTCTTTTGGTCTACTGAATCGGATCAATCAATTAAAATGAAGGGCTCTTTTTAGTTTGCTTTCTTCGAACAGTTTGATGATTTCGAGGAGATGGATAAGATTGAATGCATAAAAATGTTCTTTTAAGGATTTTCTCAGACTTTCCTTGATTTTCTTGGCTTTGCTTGGTCCTTCTTCTCCACGACACGCTTATCCATTCCTCTGTTTTCTATTGCATCAAATATAATAAATATACACTACTATGGCATTTCTTCCACAATGGAATGTATCCCCGAATTTATATGGTTATATATGAGTTTCCAAACAAAAATTTTGACACATAATTAAAACGAATACGAATTTTTATGCATAAAAGTTTAAAATTCGTATGTTTTTTTTTTTTGTCGACAGGAATATATTCATGGGCCAGTTTACAAGCGAATGGGCCAAGGCCCAGTACAAAAAAAATAACCGAATTACTCGGTTGCATAATCCAAAGGACAGAAAACACCACGTGGCTTTTCCACCTCATCATCGGCATGCAACACGCGTCACCGTCTGAAGAAACGCCGGGAAGAAGCAGCAACCGCCGAGGAAAACGAGGCCACATCTCACCGGACCGATTTCCTGAACCAGCCAAAGGCCATCCGTGGACCGAAGCGTCTCGAAACCACCACCTGCCTCAACCTGCATCAAAGAAAGCATGTCACAGAAAGAGCATCAGAAACCGCCGAAGCCTTGGAGGCGCCGTCGCCGTCAGGGCAAAGACTAGACAGGTGCCACCATAAGTGTGTCATCTAACACGGTGGCCACGAAAGCGATATTAATCCAAGCGATATCGGAGGAAACAAAGCACATCCATGAGAAATCAAGGAGCAGATGGCGAAGAAAGAAAGGAGAGGCTCGATCGGAAAGAAACAAAGGCCGGGAAATCCCGACGGACTCCGATAAATCGGAAACGAAAGCCGGCCATAGAAAGGATTCCTGCGATTATTCGAAACAAACCGGTAAAGAAACGATTGGGGAAAAAGATCTCAAACGAGAGAAGAAAAGAGAAAATCCATGAGATCAGAAAAAACCCCAAATCATCGATATCTACAGAACAAAAGAGTGAAGTCGCGATTCAATCGATTCACGATCTCCCTTCTGAAAGATAAAGTCGGTGAAGAAGGAAGACGAGAAAACAAAATTCGTATGTTATACTCCATAATTGCTGAAAACTTCAAACGCCAAATCGCAAAAAATGACATAAAAACATATATTGTTATAAATATAGTAACAAAAAGGAAAAATCACAAAATAGTATTTATTAAATGAAAAAATTAAATTAACCTTAATCTTAAAACTTAAATATTAAACTCTAAATCTTAAATATTAAATCCTAAACTCTAAATAATAAAGCATAAACTATAAATTATATAATGTTATAAAAAATTTTGTAATTCAAATATTACTAAAAATGTCAATTGTTTTTTGATGCTATATTTATGACAATATATGTTTTTATACTATTTTATGATTTTCTCAACTTCAAAACCAATTTGAATTGCAGAAGATATTTCGTACGGAAAAATGAGTATCGAACATTGATAATTTACATGAATATACAATTTAGTTTTCTTATTATATGATGTATTATTTAGAATTATGTGGCAGAAAGATATTTAATTATATCATAGTCGGATATGCATGTGTTCAGGTGATGAAGATTTTGGTGTGGAGACAAAGAAGAGATAAAATTCGAGTTTCTTTCACCTATGTCATCATCAAAGATATCATTTGTTTTATAATCTAGTGGATTATATTGATAAATATCAAAATTCCCCGAAGACGAAAACGACTTAAGTAAAAAATACTTATCGTAAACTAAAGCCCAAAAGATGGAAGCCGAATAAAGATTTCGAACAAACATCAAAATAATAGTAAAGACAAAGATAAAAGATGGATGAGCAAATGATTCTAAAGATTAAAGTGAAACAAATGAAAACCGCTCTATGGCAAGATCCCATAAAAACTGTTGTAGTCGAAATAAAGCTGAGAAAAAAGAAATGATCCAATCTAGTGAAATAAACATCGAGCACAACCAGCTAAACTCCGAGTAGATGCAAGCCAAAACCCGAGAAGACCTAAGCAGAAACTCACTGACATGATCGAACAAAGAACCCAAAGCCGAAACAAGACCAAGCACAAGACGATAAACCTTGAACTCCGAAAGGGACAAACCCGCAAACTAAGACCTCCAAAACTTACGCGCGGACACTCGCTCATCGAACAAGGACATCAACCGACCAAAGAACGATCACCTCATCGCAAGAGAATAACTGAAATACGAAGACATTGCAACGCTGAAACACCTAACTCTAAATCCAAAAGGAAGGAGAGAGAGGGTAGTAGATGCTCCCACAACAACAACACGTCCAGAAAACGGATCCTAAAATGAAACCCGACCTTACTCCAAACAGTGAACCTCATAAGAACAATGCAAAAAATCCAATCATAAGACCAAAAGCAACAGCCGAACCGAGGGATAAAGCGTAGAAAAGACTCGACAGTCGGCGCTAAGGACTTTATCAACACTAGCTCATTGCTAGCGAATATACTCAACCACAAGAACCACAATTAAACCTCATCTGAAACAACCAACAACTGGGAAAACCTAATCATACTAAGCACAAGACCTAACCAACAACCAGAACCAACCCCTTAACCCGGCAACAACAAAATGGGATCTCTCGCACAAACTGGAGGAACCTCAGATCTACTGCAAAACAACAACATAACCAATGACTTGACCGGCTCGAATCCGACACCAAGCCACCACAAACGACACTCACCTCCACACCATGGCCACAAAACATGTTAAGATGAGAGATCGCTGAATGATTTGTGTTATTGATTTCATTGGTATAGATTACAATATATAGGAAAGATTTAACCTAAACCCCAAGTCATATATTCACTAATTACATTATTAGTCCTATACTCCCCCTCAAGATGGCATGTGTAGATCTCTAACGCGCATCTCGGATGGCTTTCTCTTGCCACCTTTAAACATGTCAACACCTTTTCTCGTTCCGCCTTTTTAATGTTTGCAACTAATGCTTCCGTACATAGAATAAAAGATATGAAGATAAATGGTCACCCTGGAGAAGTTCCCTATTTGGCTTAATTATTCCCCTTGGTTGTCTGTTTAATAAGATTTTATATTGCACTGATGTGATACAAACATCATAAGATTTATCCACCGGTCTCCAAAACCCAGCCGCCATAGTAATTTTTCAATAAATATCTATTTCACTCTATCGTACGCTTTGCTCATATCCGTTTTAATTGCCATAAATTTCCCTTTACACAATGGATTCGTCTGTAGTCCGTGAAACATCTCCTGTGCAAGTAAAATGTTATCCGAAATCAGTCTCCCGACCACGAAGGCTGACTGTGTTTCCGATATAGTTTCGGCAGTAAATGTTTTAGTCGTTGACATAATACCTTCAATAGAAATTTGTATCCCATATTGCATAAACTAATGGATCAAAGTTTCGTCATACGACTGGGTCGCTCCGTCTTTGATATTAGGCAAATGTTCGTAATATTCAATCGAGAATCAAAATCTCCAGTCTGAATAAACTCATTTACAAACCGAATAATATCGTGTTTGATGATAGGCCAGGATTGTTGAAAGAACAGAGCCGTCATTCCATCCGGTCCTGATTCTTTCTCTGGATGCATCATAAATAAAGTCCTACAGATTTCCTCTTTGGATGCAACCGCTGTTAAGCTAATGTTCATTTGTTATGTAATTAATTTCGGTCCCTCAAGGAGAAAGTTGTCCATTTCCGATGGGTTCGATGATGTGAACAAATTCTCAAAGTAATCCACTGCCACCTTTTCTACCTCCTCATCCTTCGTTAACCATGCACTAGAGTCATTATGAAGCCATATGATCCGGTTTCTTTCCCTTCGTTGTTTTGTTAATGCCTGATAGAACTTTCTATTCCGATCACCCGATGTATACCACATATTTCTACTTTCATGCTGCCAGTATAGTTCCTCATCCAGATAAGCTTCTTTTAACTTACGAGTAATTTTCAAAACCTCTTCGTGTGACCTACTATCATCATTTTGTACCTCTTCTAATGCCTTTTTCAGATCATTTATTTTCTCCTTTCTATATGGTAAATTATTCTTTCTTCACTTCGAGATTTCGTGCCGACAATTCCGTACTTTAGATACAATGTTCAGTTGGTGTTCCTCTTCAGGTGAATGCCACCCACTTGTTATTGATTCCATTAAACCCTCTTGGCCGATCCATCGTTTATCAAATCTAAATTGGGATATTTTTCTATGGATCTTATCCTATATAGTTGCTACCATAGGGCGATGATCTGAACCTATCATGCCTAGATATTCAACAAAAGATTGTGGAAATAATTCGTGCCACTTCTCATTTGCTGATGCTTTGTCTAGTCGACATTGTACCATTTTTCCTCCTCTCCAACCTCTCCAGGATAAAGAATTTCCTAAGAACGGAAACTCTATAAGGCCACAATTTCTGATCATATTGTTGAAATCTACAAAACTCGTTGCACTACGTAAAGTTCCTCCCTCTTTCTCATGATTTCCTGTGATCTCATTTAGATCTCCGATAATAAACCATGATTCGTTACAAGAAATACCGATCCATGTTATTCTTTCCCATACTTGATTTCGTAGTTAATGATTTGGTTATCCGTATACAAATGTTAGATAAATCTTCTGACTTTGAAACTCCACTTCAATATCAATTAATCTATTATTTGCGAAAATAATGTTGACATTGTAAATGTTATTGTAATATAAAGCCAAACCTCCACTTAGACCATGGGGTTCGACCGTATATAAATTATCATATCCAAAATGACCATGAAACATTTCCACAAAAGGATGTTGTTGTTTAGTCTCTGATAAAAATAAAAATTCTGGTTTATGTTTAAACCATGATTCTCGTAAATAACTAATGGTCTACTTGCTTCCAAGTCCTTGGCAATTCCAATTTAAAATACGCATCAAGATATCTGATAACTTTTCGTATTTGAGTAAAAAGGGTCTAAGGACACCTTCTGTAACAAACAATTCAACAATGTGTTCAGCAGTATATTTCTTTCAACCTCTATTGTGACCTTGTTTTCTTTCCTTTTTAGACCCATGTGTACTACCTAAATGTGTCCCTTCTTTAAAACCAAGAAACCTTTGTATACCATGGCTTTTATCTGTTCCTTGGTCATCTTTATAAACATGTTTATGAGACCATCAACTCTCAAAACTTCCTCGCGTATGACCCTGAATAATGGATTTCTCCACCCAAAACAATCATAAAGACCCAATTCCTCTATGTCTGATTTATTGATTTTCTTTAACCACAATACTAAATCTTTACAATGCAACCTCGTATACAAATACACCCCGTTTCACAACCGTATATAAAGACAACAATATCTCCATTTGTCCTCCCCTTCACCAATACCATAACACCGCCTTTCATAAACACGCCATTGGATACCTTTAAACCTGCACACAATAAAAACATATGCACCAGATAAAGCCCAAATTCATATGGCAGTCGAAAACCTAGCAAATTGTTATCGCCGTCGCCACAGAATCGCTCCAAAGAAGACCGAAGACCTTGCCACCGCGAGAAACGTTGCCACCGAGAGGGAGAAGACACCGCGACCACCCGAGAGAACCGAAAACATAGATTGTTGGGGAAGAAGATCGGAGAACGGAATTCGGATAACCGGCGCACAAGACGAGATGCCTAAACAAGGAAGAGGAGAGGAGCCTACTCGCCGTCACCATTGTTGGTCCACCACTGGATATGATGCTTAGACGAACGGCAAACTTCCCAGGTTATTGTCAGTCCACCGCGATCGCCGCGAATCCCTAACCACCACACTACCATTGTCCTCTAACAAGTAGGCGAAGAAAAAGAAAACCTAACGAAACATGCAGCCACCAACTCTGACAAACCACAAACCGGAAAATCAAAACCCACCGCTCAAAGATTCGGCACCGGAAAGCAGAAGACAACCATGCGCGCATAAGATCATTTGTTTTTTTGTTTTTTAAATTTTAAATTTTAGTTTTTTGGTCTACAAGTTAAGAAGAAAAAAAGGAGAGAGAAGGTTGCTTAATAAAGTGGGTAAATGTTACGAAACAAAGAAAAAGAGCGATCGCGTTTGGGCATCCTCCTCAACTCAATTTCCGGCTTACGTTATAATTTACGATGACGAATGTTTTGCATCATTGCATGAGTGTCATTTCTTCTCATCATTCGCAGCAAAACTTCCGAGTAGGAGGAGACGCTAGCAAACAGCTTTGTGTAGAATTTCCTTTCGAAAAGACTCATTGGCTTAAGGATTGTTATAAAATTCGGTTGTCGAGGACGCCTGACGACTAACTAGGAGTGTCCTCTACGGATGTCATTTAGAACTAAAATTCAAAATTTGGTCTGATCAAACCATAAAAAAAACAAGATTCAGATTTAGGTATATAAATCTAAAAACAGGTTTTTTTAGGTAAGATCATTGGCTAAATGATTTTGTAGATTTAACCTGACTGGATTCATGCCAATAAAAAACTCAAAAATAAGTATTTGCTCAAATAATAAAATTTATTTAAAATTTAAAATTTAAAATTTAAAATTTTAATTATATAAAATTTTTATTTATCAAAATGTGATAATATTTTACTTATGTTTTTATTTGTACCTTTTGATTATGATGATTAAAGTTTAGAAAATGTTTAACGAAATTTCAATCTAGACTAACTTTGTGAAATTTTAAGTGTTTTAGTTTTAAATTTTATTTGGTAATATAATTTCTTTGAATTTCTTTGATAAAAGTTTTATTTTAAATTTATTTGATATGATGAAACCTATTGATGATCACTGAAATTTGAATATAATAATTATTTTTGATTTATATTTATTTTGCTTTTTGAAAAAACTCAAAAAACCTAATATAACCTTATAACTTTGTTATGGCCAGTCCGGATTTTAGAATAAAACTTCTTCTTTTTTTGTCAACAAATAAAAGTTCATTTTTAAATTAAATCAGATTAAACTTAAATATTTTCTATTTAATTTTTAGATATTAATATATTTGATCTAGATAATACAATTTTATATAATATATTTTATTATTTTGTTGATATTAAATATTTTAAAATATATAATATAAGTTTTTTTATTAAAAGATATAGGATATTAATAATGTTCAAAATTTTATTTCCATATATACTGTGAATGAAAAAATTGCTAGTATTTTGCCTAGAGAGTAAATCCTATTCGAACATCTAATTAACACCGCCTAGGGAATGTTAAATAGATTTAACTATTTGTAAGGTATTGTCTGATGAGAGCGCAAATTACCACCTCACAAATTTATGTTAGTATTAAACAAAACAATAAAAAAACAAAAATTGAATATTCATCAAAACCAAAGACTCGGTTATAAGTTAAATCAGCCTGCCACGACCCAGCACTTGCCACTATACATTATATATAAAACAAAAATATATATATATATATAGTTTTTAAACCAACTTATACTCACGAAATGTCGACATTATTATTATTTTTTGTTAGGAAAAGTCAACAACTAAAACTATCACTTGTACAATGGAGAGGGTGCATAATTGTTTATATAAATATCCGTAATTGATATATGTTTCCTAGGAAGAGGCTTTTATTTTGTAATCTCGTTGAACTTGCAAAGGGTTTAGTTTACTTGCAAACGTGCACTATGTTACTAGGTTTGCAAAGCCTAGTTATATACAACCAGTCTAGTTTTATTGTTAAATAAAGTTATTTGACATCTCTGTCCAAGTCCCAAGACTCCCAACTATGTACTAAAATTAATTTTGAAGTTGTATAAACCTTCTAACTATACTTCTGTTTAATAGACTTAGTACATTGTTACTTAAAATTATTTGTCATTACTTCGAAATATAATTTTGACCGGAGCAATCTTTTTTGTTATATGTTTTCAGTTGTCTTTTTATTTTTACTTCATATGTGCGCTTTTATTAATTTTGGAGACATATTTGTATGGTTTTACTCTTCATCATGTGATGTTTGTTTTTTTTCACATTCAAATGAAAATAAGACAATTTGACACTTTATCTTTGCAGAAAAGATAAAAATAACAAAATAGACAAACGCTGAGTTGACTCATTTGGTAAAGAACGAATAGTATCTTCCGAAAGGATTTTTTTCAAAAATAGAGTGAATTAAATCTGGTATGGTCCCGCTTCAGGGAGACGTATGGACCCATGACCCTGAATCTCCTAATATTCAAAAAAATATATTACAAAATAGCATTCACACTACAAGAAAACTGTCTGATAGCTACAAATAGCTACGAATTAGCTACGACTGGAAAAAATCAAAATCTGTAGCTATTTGTAGCTATAATAATAAATCGATCGAAAAATTGGAGATAAACCAGATTACACAAGATAAGCTAAACAATAAGTAAAACCGAAAATACAATCGGACCAAGCAAAACCGTAAAAAGCGAAAAGGGGACCCGGTTAGGATTAGCAGCTGATTTTTAGTTACCATTCACGAACTTCCGCCTTCTCGTCGGCATTATAAGATCGACGGATTCATAGCACACAACCGACCTCCTTCCCGGCGAACATGGAGAACCGACCTCAGTCGTCATTCCAGATATCGAAGTACTTTTACCCCTCGCCCCGCGTCTTCCGACGTCTGTAATTTCCGCTTGTGAGTCTCCCACAGTTTTATTCGGAGAGATCCGCTTGCGCAACATCCCGTGGCCGCCTTTCTTCACCGAAAACCAACCTTTGCTCACAACTTCTCTTCATTGGTCCCCCTCAAGGAAAACTCCGCTCGGGTCAAGAAGAAACAAGGGGGATCGATGGTCGACAGGGCCACCTCACTTATCGGACAAGTCAAAACCCACCAAGAACCAATGGTCTCATGTAGCCCCACTGCGTACGTAGCCTCCTAAACGCGCATCGCTCACCACCTAACCTCTCCGACGACTTCCGCTACGACAAATGGCTAGATCAGCGTCGCCTCATATGTTTATGCGTCGCCATGAGTTCGTCTTCGTCCTCTTACAGCTCCCAATCTGACGTTTTATGGAAATCTAGCGATTTGTTGCCTCTCCTCTCCATCCACCACTTCGCCGAAGAGATCCTACCTCCGCGCATTGTCAAAAGGAGATTTGCCGAGGCATCTTCTTGTGCCATTCTCGGGCCACGACTTCTATGACATGCGCTCGGACCGAGGAAGACCTCTTGTGTTGTCGACGACAGCCGCCGAACATCGGAGAAATCTTCAGAATCAAACAAGAAAAGTGAAATGTTAAAAAGTTAGAGAAAAGAAGAGAGAGAAATTACTCTTTACCAAGTAAATTACTCTTACCCATGAAACTATAGGAATAAATTTGCTGGTCTCCAAAGTCCAAACCAAGAGGATGGACTTTATTGACCATCATCTAATGGAGATTATAACTTTGATAAAGACATCTATCTGCTCATAACACATTTGCAGATTATAAATTTTTGTTGCAGTAAGACAAACTACCAGTTAAAATAAAGTTGACAATTTCAAATATATAGCACATTTTATTTTATGATACCACTATCGCCGCACCACAGCCAGGTGATTAACACTCAAACTCTTAAATTTAAAATCTAAACACGATCAAATAACATAAATTTATCCATAAAGGGGGAGACAAAAAGACGTGAGGAAGGTATAGGTCATGCGTGCAACTAAGGGCAAACATAAGTTTTTTATAATGGCGTTGAGGAGGAATGTAATTTTTTTAATTAATATAATCAAATAAATAGGAATTAAGACATAAACATGATTAAAATAAGGTTAAAATAATAACGATGGAGAAAACTTCATTCTTTTCAACACACACTCCCTCTCTGTCACTATGATAATGAAGAAAATTCTGGAGAGAACAAAAGAGTATATACCAGGAGTGATCCTTTGACGATAAACATGACCAAGTTGTCTCATTTTCTTATTATTTTCAATAAATCTCCGTAAGATTCTGCGATTATAAGAAGCCATGATTGTATCCGAGATTAGCAGCACGATCGTGGGTCTTCTTCTTCTTCGGCTTCTCTTTTGTTTTCTCTCTGCCCTTAATAATTGCTCTGTGAAATGGAAGCTTCCACCATTTCTTCCCCAAATTCGAGATTCTCGAAGCCAAATTAAGAAGCATAACTTTCCACTTCTCCCAATTTCTGTTTTGGGTTTGACTAAAGTCGCATCCTTTGTTTACCAGGTAGATTCAATTTCTGGGTTTCTTATTTTACCCTTTAGTTACGGTCACGGGTTCAAATCTTTTCCCCTGAAGATTGACTTGGTTAATGTTTCTTAAATTCTTAGTCTTGCCAAAAGTCTCTGTAATTGCATTATGCTAAGAGTTGACATTTTTCTTGGAAAGTTGAGCTTTTTTGTGCAAGAAGCTATCAGTTTAGCTTCCATGATCATTTGGTGTTGCTGTATGATCCTTAGACTCTGAGACATTTGACTATTAAACTCTTGATCGGTATATCTCTTATAAATTCAAGATCTTGTCTTGTTTGTCTCTACTTAAGGAACATATTACTCTTTTAAGGACATTGTTTGCAGCGTCTGAAATGGTTTGAGTGTGCAGGGTAAAAGCAACAAGAAGAAAAAAAAAGATAGACAATGAGTAGATCACCAGACTATCTTGCCCTTCCTCCTCCTCCTCCTCCACCATTTCCTCCTTCATCTCATACCGTCTTTGTGGCTCTTAGTGGGAGCAGGAAAAACAAAAATGTCGTTACATGGGCACTCGAAAAATTTGCTCCTGAAGGCAATGTTGGCTTCAAGCTACTTCACATCCATCCAAGGATTACTTCTGTACCTACACCAAGTAAAGCTCTGACTTAGACTCCTATTTCTGTTTCTTTCTTACATTCAAGTCGTCTTATGGTTCTGATGTTCATTTGTTGCTTCTTCTCAAGTGGGAAATGCAATCCCTATTTCCGAGGTACGAGATGATGTAGTAACTGCATATAGACAGGAGATACTGTGGCAGTCTGAAGAAGTGCTTAAACCTTTCAAGAAAATGTTTGAGCGGAGAAAGGTATTGTCTTTGCTATATGCTTACCAGATATCTTATGCTTTTCTCTTTCCTAAGATCAAAACCTGAAAGTTTCTTGAATTACTTTAAACGAAAGGTTGCAGTAGAAGTTCTTGTGATCGAATCAGATAATGTGGCAGCCGCGATAGCTGAAGAAGTTACTCGGAATTCAATAGAGAGACTTGTCATTGGAGGCTCATCCCGTAGTTTTTTCTCAAGGTAACACTAGACACTACTGAGCTGCTAGCTTTGAACCTTTATTGTTTTGGTTTCTTGTACCAATGAATATGCTTTGAAAATCCAGGAGAGCTGATATGTGCTCGGCTATATCAGCTTTGATGCCGAACTTTTGTACAGTCTATGTTGTTTCAAAAGGAAAATTGTCATGCGTCCGACCATCAGAATCAGACGGAAATGCAACTATAAGAGATGATGGTAGTGAAAGAACTGATTCTTCCAGCGGTTCTTCCGGTCCCAACTCAGGATCAACAGATGGAATATCAAGTGCACGTGACTCTCAATCTCGTGCTCTATCCCTTCCGGTCAGGAGATTGCAACATATCCCGACTATTGCAAGACAAGCATCAGTTCCAATGGAAACGAGTTCCGTTGGCTCGGATGAAACCAGGTGCATGTCTTTGGATGCAGAGGAAGCTAAAGATGTTTCAAGTATCAATAGAAGCAGCACGGATACTACATCACGTTGGACTCCACGGCTTAGAGATTATGAGGAGAGAAAAGACGCTATGAGTTCTTCTTCTAGCAACCGTGAATATGGGAATGCCGGTAGTAGGTTTAGTTGGACTGGGATGGTTATTGATACTACTCACTCTCGTGCTTCTCAACAAGCTTCCAACATGTCTGATAATATAAGTGAACAATCATATACAGATAACCAGGTATCATGGAGTTTTAAATCGCGATTATTTCAGCATTGTCTAGTAAATTGGAATGATAATATAAGGTTTTTTTGTTCAGGTAAACCTAAGCTTTGAGGTTGAGAAGTTGAGAGCTGAGCTAAGACACGTTCAAGAAATGTATGCTGTTGCTCAAACCGAAACCTTTGATGCTTCTCGAAAGGTGAAGGCCGCATAGTCTCATATAACTTAGCATTTGATGAAACCTATTAGTTTGTGCTCAATGCATTTTGAACATGTTTCAGCTTGGTGAGCTTAACCAACGTCGGTTAGAAGAAGCCATAAAGCTTGAAGAGCTAAAGCTAAAGGAGTATGAAGCTCGAGAGTTAGCAGAAAAGGAAAAACAGAACTTTGAAAAGGCGAGGCGAGATGCAGAGAGCATGAGAGAAAGAGCGGAGAGAGAAATTGCGCAGAGAAGAGAAGCTGAGAGGAAGTCTGCTCGTGATGCTAAAGAAAAAGAGAAACTTGAAGTCACTCTTGGATCTCCGCGGCTGCAATATCAGCACTTCACTTGGGAAGAAATTGTGGCTGCCACTTCATCGTTCTCAGACGAGATGAAGATCGGAATGGGAGCTTATGGAGCTGTTTACAAGTGTAATATGCATCATACAACCGCAGCTGTTAAAGTTCTGCATTCAGTTGAAAGTGGTCTGTCCAAACAATTCCAACAAGAGGTACAGAACTAGGCTTGAACTGTGGAAGTTGTCTGATTTTAGTTTTAATTTTTGTGGCAAGTCTTCTGTTTTCTAAGAAGCTACATTTTATCTCTCTGGTCTCTCCACTTTGCAGCTCGAAATCTTGAGTAAGATTCGGCACCCGCACTTGGTTCTCCTTCTAGGAGCCTGCCCTGAGCAAGGAGCTTTAGTTTATGAGTACATGGAAAACGGTAGCTTGGAGGACAGACTGTTCCAGGTCAACAACAGTCCGCCACTCCCTTGGTTTGAGCGGGTTAGGATCGCTTGGGAAGTCGCAGCGGCTCTTGTCTTCCTCCACAAATCAAAGCCTAAACCAATCATTCACCGTGATCTAAAACCTGCAAATATCTTACTCGACCACAACTTTGTCAGCAAAGTCGGAGACGTTGGGCTCTCAACGATGGTACAAGTCGACCCTTTATCAACTAAATTCACTATATACAAACAAACAAGCCCTGTGGGAACGTTAAGTTATATGGATCCTGAGTATCAACGCACGGGAATGATATCATCGAAATCAGATGTCTATTCATTTGGAATGATACTTCTTCAGCTTCTCACAGCAAAACCGCCTGTTGCATTGACACATTTCGTTGAGAAGGCAATGGATAGTAACGATGAGTTTCTCAAGATCTTAGATCAGAAAGCTGGTAACTGGCCAGTTGAAGAAACCAGAGAGTTGACCTCATTGGCTTTGTGTTGCACAGAGCTACGCGGGAAAGATAGGCCTGATTTAAAAGATCAGATTCTTCCGGCGCTGGAGAGCCTGAAGAAAGTAGCTGAGAAGGCCAGGAATTCAATTTCCGGGGTGCCTACACAGCCTCCAACTCATTTCATCTGCCCTTTACTTAAGGTAAACCTTGGTCTTTATCTCATTGGTTACCTAATGCGATGTTGTTGTGAACTTGTGATAGAGAGCTTGTTTATACAATGCAGGACGTGATGAACGAGCCGTGCGTTGCGGCTGACGGATACACATATGACCGTCGTGCGATAGAAGAGTGGCTTGAGGAGCACGACACGTCGCCGATGACGGATTCACCGTTGCGTAACAAGAATCTTTTGCCTAACTATACTCTTTACACAGCCATCATGGAGTGGAGGTCTAGACTAAAATAATGCCAAAACTGTGTAGCGTTTTTTGGGTATATAAATGGCACGACGTTCTCAGACACTTCTGCAAATTCAAAGCGAATTTTTGTTTTGTGATTCTCCAGATTAAACCGAAACCACAGGCCTTATTTATTATTTTGTAATCTATTTATTTATTTATGGCCATTAGATAACACGGATCTTGTCTTTCGTCTCTTTCTCTTCATTGCCCAAAAAGAAACAGTACCTTTCTGTCTCAGATTCCTCCATTGAAAAAATGACTTGAAGGAAAGGTGTACTGTTTCTAGGGTTATATAAATGGGAGGTGTAACCATAGTTCAATTGAATCCGTGAGCTTTATCAGATTCTTGAAGACCCAGTTAATCAAATTTACAAAAAAATTCAATTGGTTCGATTCGGATTCGTTCTGTTTCTGGCATTACACGATGCGGATGTTTGTGAGTTTCCTTGTATTGTCCTTGTTCTCTCTCACGTTTTCCGACGAAAATTCCAACTCGCACATCCTTCCACGACCGTTAATCTTCGAGACCCATCTCAAGAGCGTCGACGACGACAATGTGAGTTGCACGAGCTGGAGATTTGCGGCGGAGACGAACAATCTCGCGCCTTGGAAGACAATTCCGGCGGAATGCGCTGATTACGTGAAAGACTACCTTATGGGTAAAGGCTACGTCGTCGATTTGGAGAGAGTCTCTGAAGAGGCTAAGGTTTATGCGAGCAGCTTCGGATTTAGCGGTGACGACGGGAAGGATACTTGGATTTTCGATATTGATGAGACTCTCTTGTCGAATCTTCCATATTATTTGGAACACGGTTGTGGGTAAATCTTCTTCCTTTACAATAAAAAAATGTTTTTTTTATTTGGATAATTTTGTCATTATCTGTTTTGGATTTGAGATAGGATTATGTTTTGGAATTTTTGCAGGCTGGAAGTGTTTGATCATACGAAGTTCGATAAGTGGGTGGAGAAAGGAGTTGCACCTGCCATAGCACCAAGCTTGAAACTTTACCAAAAAGTTAAAGATTTGGGGTACAAAGTTATCCTGCTTACAGGGCGAAGAGAGAACCACAGGGTTATCACTATCGAGAACCTCATCAATGCCGGTTTTGATAACTGGGACGAGCTTATTCTGAGGTATGCATTCAGCTATCTTGGGCCACTGTATACAATATGGCTCACAAGTTTGTATTGTATTCTTGATGGTGCTTTTATTTGCTGTTTTAATGCAATCAGATCTTTGGATGATGACCACAAAACGGCGACCATATACAAGTCAGAGAAGAGGGATGAGATGGTGAAAGAAGGGTATAGGATTAGAGGCAATTCAGGTGATCAATGGAGTGATTTGTTGGGTTCTGCCATGTCTCAACGCTCTTTCAAACTCCCAAACCCCATGTATTACATCCCCTGAAGTGGATAAACAAACCCTAATTCAATAGTCCCAAGCAATTCAGGTGACCAACTATTTTTGATGTTTGGGTTGCCATGTAATTCCTCGCTATATATAACGTTGTAACAATGACTGCATCGGTTCTAACTATGAAAGTTCTTTTTCACTCAAATGTAATATCAACTAAGATAACAAGATATAGAACATGCTGTCTCACGAAACAAGACGTTGACGTTATCACTTACAAATGCAAAAAAGTACAACATACTAAATAAGGTTTACAAATTACAAGAGAAGACCAAAACAAAACATGGTACCATTTGACAACAGAAGACAGACACTCGCACATTATTTATAACAAACAAAAACGAAAAAGACAAAAAAAAAACCTCATGATATCGTCTTCCCACTTTTATTATCCACCATGATCAAATTCTAAACACCTTATTGCTCATAAACTGGACTTCCGACATAGTCATGGCGTAATTTAGGTGGTGTGCTGTGTTCCACGGTCACGGTCGTGTTCCCCACCTGTCTGCTGTTGTCCGTAGTAAGAAGCTCTGTCCTTTATATCCTGAGCTTTGCTTCCCAGCTTCATCCTTCCAGTGTCCATCTTGTCTGGCCCCTGTTGCTTCTCTCCCGTTGCATACCTATTCACCACACATGCATGCATGCATCATACTAAGACCACGCATTTACATTCATATAATACACAAAGACGTAACAAGCTATAGCTATGTAAAGTTTTGTGTTTAATTAGCCAATATCTTTGTATCATGCACATAAACACATATTGTACAAATTGAAATACATGATAAAAGGCGCACTTACTTGTAGATCCAAGAGAAGACGGTTAAAGCTGCAATGCCAAAGCCACCTGAGGAGAGAAAGCCGGTGATGAGCATTGCGACAGTGATGAGAGCGGGGACGAGGATTGGGCTAAAGATAACAAGCAGAGGAGTGGCAATAGTCAAAGCAATGACCGTTCCGACGAGGGTGAGACTGGAGAGGATAAGGAGGGATCCACCAGCGGTGACTGCAGTAGCAGCTTTAGCAATCTGCCTAGTTTTGGAGTAGTTTTGTTCAGACATCTGGTATTGGTCCCGGCCGTAGAGATACTGGTCTCGGTCTCGGCCGATCATAGGATACTCTGTAGTGGTGATGTCCTGCGGGGTTTTAGCTGTGTCCGCCATTCTACTTCTCATGTTGACTAGAAAACAGAGAGATTGTATGAGAGAGATCAGGGAGAGAACGATGTGTATATATTCTGGAATAGCTATGAGTGTTGGATTTGATTAGATATATGAAGAGAAGGGAGGGTAAGAGAGTCACGTGTCAATGGCGTCATCATGCATTGAACGACACGTGTTAATGTCGTCGCCATGCAGCCGTTGCATGTGTAAACAAGAGGGGTCTACTTGAGGACACGTTTGGTTTTTGTCTTGTTTCCTATGAATGCGGCGTTGGCATTGAACCGAACGTTTAACTCGAAATGGACCATTGGGCTTGTTTAATATAGGTCGAGCCTTCCATGAAATCCTTCTAAACAGCCATCAGAATCAAATCCGAGAAGAAAAGAAGACAATAATTCTTCATGGTGTAATGAACAATGAATTCAAAATATTATGGATCACTAAAGACCAAACTGATCTACACCGAGATGGAGATCGGAGGTTCTTAGATAGAGTTTCTTAAGAAAAAATTAATAAAATATTATGGATCCCACGTAAATAGTTAAGAGACAGGCTTTTAAAATTCTTAGTTAAAAATCCGTCTCTTAACTATTCACGTGATGTGGCGTATTCTTATTGATTACTTTTTTTTGATTTTTTTTTATTCCATCTGCAAAAAAAAAAAATAATAAACTTTTTTTTAAAAAAAACTCCAAGGGGATAACACCAATGTACATGCTCTAACAAATCTTGCCTTATAAATTATACATTTGAATTTTGGATACTCTTGGATCAAATGCGGAAGACCCACTTAACTAGTTTATCTCTCTTTTCATAATTCAATATACATTTATTTTTACAATCTTTTCAGTTTCTTTTAAGAAAAAAAAAACATTTATACATTTGAAATAATCGGTTCATTAATATTTTGGAATTTTATTTTTCTTCACGGCTAATTATATATTGGGAATTTTATATGCGAAGGAGAAATTAGGACTCAAATGTCAAAAGTTTTAATTTTTTTTTTATTGTTTCGGAATATTCTGGAAATTGAAGGACAGTTTCGTGCTTGGATAGAAAACAATATTCGACGTCTTAAGTTGCCCCACGTCACTCTTCTCCCTTCCCTCCGATAATGCTAGCTCTAGTCGCCTATCCTCCGGTAATCTCCGCCGCTTCTCTCTCTAAACCTCTCCAATCTCTCTCTAAAGCTGCATTCCCTCTATCTAGAAGAGCTAAACCCATTTGCCCTTTCCCCAAAACCTCTCGCCCCATCTCCATCTATAAACCCCCGATGAACAACCTCTTCAACAGACTCGGATTTGGGTCTCGTCCCCAACCCGATCCAGCTTCCGCCGCAATCGCCCAAGGACCCGACGATGATATTCCTTCGCCAGGTCAGCAATTCGCGCAATTCGGCGCCGGTTGCTTTTGGGGAGTGGAATTGGCTTACCAGAGGGTCCCTGGTGTGACGAAGACCGAGGTTGGGTATAGCCATGGGCTCGTCCACAATCCTAGTTACCAGGATGTCTGTACGGGAACGACGGGACATAACGAGGTTGTAAGGGTTCAGTACGATCCGAAAGAGTGCAGCTTTGAGAACTTACTCGATGTATTCTGGAAGCGACATGATCCAACCACCTTGAATCGCCAGGTGATAGCTTTATCCTGAAAGATCTAGTCTTGATCGCATCTCTATTTGAAATTACCTTCGGAATCAATAATTATCTGTTCATAGAGAGCTCTACGTGTTTATGGACTCGAGAAGTGGAATGGTTTATGTTATCACTGCTTCTCACATGTTGGTTTGGTTCTTGATTCATACTCAATCAAGAAGCACTGTTGTTTTGATGTCTCGGGCTTTGGTTTTTGTTAATGCTTTGGTATTGTTGGCTTGTTTTTGCTCTGTCAAGACTTGTTATGTCAGAACATGTTCTTTGTCATGTCGGAATTTGGTATTGTTGTTGCTGTCCTTTACATATCATACTGACTTGTGTGTGAGTTATTGTTCTTGATTGAGTAGGGGAATGATGTGGGAACGCAGTACCGATCAGGCATATACTTCTACACAGACGAGCAAGAGAAGTTAGCTCGTGAAGCTGTGGAGAAACAGGAGAAGATCTTGAACAAGAAGATTGTGACAGAGATACTTCCCGCCACAAAATTCTACAGAGCAGAAAATTACCACCAACAATACCTGGCAAAAGGTGGTCGCATGGGTCTCAGACAATCAGCTGAGAAAGGTTGCAACGATCCAATCCGATGCTATGGCTAAGAAACTAGTCAGTCTCTCGAGCACTTGGAAAGTGAGTTGTCTCATGAAAATTACAATACTCTGTAGATCACATTTGTGTCTTGTCTTGGTCATGTGGTATTTATATGATGCATCATATCTAGTGTAATTTAAGTCACTACCACAACAGTCATGAATTTCAGTCTATATAATGTTCAGTTTTACAGTAACTATTGTTTGTTCTCTTATATTTAACTTTTTGTTTCAAACTACTGGGCGATTGAAAATGCTCCTGAAACATAAAAATTTCCCAACTTTAAGGAGTGAGGTGACTTGTAATTTCTTGCTTTCTCGGAACAGAGATACATATTACCTCTTTCTCACGCACTATATGACCCAGTGTGTCTGCAGGAAGTTGTTCCCACCTAAGTACCTGACATCCCCAAAGCACACCGGAACAGGAGCATCTCAATCTCAGAACTTCAGTAACCCTAAAACCAGGAGAAACCATGTTAAATTCCCGGTGGCCAAGAAAATCCGAACCTAAATTCCAAACCTATATCTTTCTAAGTTAAAATCAATCAAATAAGTTTTGGTAGAAGGATTATGACTGAAATTTAGTTTATGAATATATATATATTTTTTTTTTTTTTTTTTTTTGATTATTGAAGTTTGATCAGTGCATGTGACATTCCAATGGCGATGCCCCGATTGTAAATTTAATTCAGAACAATTAAAAAGTCAAACAAACTCTCATTAAGTCTATGCTTATATAAAAGTTGGGAAAATGCATACAAGAAGAGAAGGAACAGTTAAAATTCTCAGCAGGTGAGCCTTGAAATGTTTATCTAAAATTGTGAATTTTTTTAACCTTCTCTAATCAAACTTCCTGCTTGGACAGGGAAAAAAAAGTTTTATGATTGAAATATATATGGAAATTAGTCGTGCACTCCTTGATTAATCATAAACAAAACAAAAAGTAATTTCAAGTTGCTAATTTAATTTGTGCTACTATTGTTCGTCTGAGTTGACTTTGTTGCATGATTGTTTTGGCAAGTCTTGACGACTCCATAAGCCTAAAGTCGTCGTCTCTTTTGTTCAGCCATCATGTTTCTTTCTCGCTTTCTTTGCATCTTCTTCTAACGCGGAATTGTAAGACATTGAGAGAACTAATCTGCAACTTTGAGGACAAATTCGGAAAAATGTTGTTGCTAGTGGACTGCTCTAGCTGTCGTACGCCGCTTCAACTCCCTCCCGGAGCTACCAGGATTCGCTGCGCTCTTTGCCACGCCTTCACTCTCGTCGCTCCGGCGAGTCCTCTTCCTTTCTCCAACTCATCTATCGTACCACCACCATCCTCTACCATCTACCCACCGCCGGTACCGTCTCCGTTCGTCTACCCGCCAACAACACCGTCTCCGTTCGGTCACGCGCCATCGGCACCATCTCCGTTCAACCATTCTCCGGCGGCACAGCCTCCTTTCAATCAGGCGCCTTCGGTACCGTCTCCTTTCAGTCACGCGCCACCGGCACCGTCTCCGTTCAGTCACGCGCCACCGGCACCGTCTCCGTTCAGTCACGCCCCATCGGTACCGTCTCCTTTTAGTCACGTACCACCGGCACCGTCTCCGTTCATTCACGCGCCATCGGCACCGTCTTCTTACAATCATTCGCCGCCGGCAGATTCTCCTTTTGAGCACGCGCCTTCGGCACCGTCTCTGTACAATCACTTGCATTCGACACCGTCTCCGTACAATCACGCGCCGCCGGGTCCTCCACCGCCGGTACATGGACCGAAGCGAGCGGTGATCGTCGGGGTTACTTATAAGAATACAAAAGACGAATTGAAAGGATGTATCAATGACGCTAACTGCATGAAGTTCATGTTGATGAAGCGTTTCCGTTTCCCCGAATCATGCATTCTTATGCTCACCGGTATCATTCTATATATTTTCTCTACATCTTTAATGTTTTCTTGATGTGACAGTTTCTGGTGGCTAGTTTCTTAATTTAGTAGTTTTAGATTTGTCTTCATGAAACACTAATTACAGTTTACTAGGCTTGGAGCGTTGGACGTTTGATTCTTCGGTTCAGTTTATTTTTTTCCGGATATAGATATATAGGAATCGACTATTTACAAAATTTGGATCGGCTTTAATTTAGTTTACTTGATAGTAAATTTAGAAACCGACTAATACCTGAAAACAAATCGGTTTTAGTTCTGTTCGGTTATAGTTGGGTTTATTTTTCTGAATAATTTCGGATAGTTCAGATAAAAATCCGGACACTTCGGATAAAAATATCAGATAATTCGAATAGTTCGGATAAAAATGGAATAATTTCAAGTTTTTCGAATAAAAATATTCAGAATATTTTAGATAAGTCGGTATTTTGTAATATTCAGTTAATTTTGGTTATTTAGTTAGTTGAATATATATTCGATTCTCGGTTCAATTCAGATATTTGGATACGAAAATATAAAAATCCTTCCAGTATTTTTTATTTTTTGGTTCGATTTGATTACGACTTTTTTCATTTATGTTTGATTTTCGATTTTTATATCTAAGAAAATCAAACCATAAGGAATAATGATTCTCATAAAATATCATATAGTAATCCGAGTGAATACAAAAAATAATTGTTAGAATTGATAAATATGTAGAAGATGAAGCGGATCCATCAAGATGGCCAACGAAGAACAATATAACAATGGCAATGCATTGGCTAGTTTCAGACTGCAAACCGGGAGATTCCCTTGTCTTCCACTTCTCCGGTCATGGCAACAACCAAATGGACCAAAACGGCGACGAGGTGGATGGCTTCGACGAGACTCTACTTCCTGTTGACCACGCGACCTCAGGTGTCATTGTAGACGACGAGATCAATGCTACAATCGTACGGCCTCTCCCTTATGGAGTCAAGCTCCATGCCATCATTGACGCTTGTCATAGTGGTACCGTCATGGACTTGCCTTATCTTTGTAGAATGGACAGGTACGATTACTCATAATCTTTTGTTAATACATGTATTTTCATTATTACTCTTGAATATTTGAACACTTTAAAAAAAATATATTGTTGGAAAATTGTAGACTCAAAATCTTACAAACAAACACTATTATATCTGAAATTATATTTATTAGTATACCTTCTAAATGCAAATGTAAAAACAAATAATGAAAACCGTACGTATAATTCTTAAATATTTTACGAGAATTATTATTCAATTTGATTTTATAATAAGTGTCATTTTAGTATTTTTAACACATTAAGAAAATATATTATAATTCTACTAAATTTCTAAAAGCTAAGTTATCTCTTAAGATTTTTTTTTGATTAAAATTAATGTTGAACTAGACAATTTATCCTAAAAGTTACATACACTTGTTTTGAAACGAAAACACTTAGAGCAGATACATTGGAGGTTCTTAAGGGAGAGTTTCTTAACTATTCATGTGGGTCCCACGTAGGACCCACATGAATAGTTAAAAAACTGTCTCTTAAAATCCTTATATAAGGATCGATCCTTACACTGTTCACGTCACGTGTCACGTAACGATTGGTCCATTTTTTTTTTAATTTTTTTTTTTTTTCGGATCTGAAAAAAAAAAATTTAAAAATTAATAAATTTTTTTTTTCTAAGGACCCCTAGTGGGTAACACCAATGTAGGTGGTCTAATTCTGAAACGGATGAAGTATTTGTTTTGTGATCCTTCCTTGATCTCATTGATTGTATAGACTCGGAAACTATGATTGGGAAGACCACCGGCCTCCATCAGGGATGTGGAAAGGTACGAGTGGGGGTGAAGTCTTCTCCTTTACAGGCTGCGACGATGACCAGACCTCGGCTGACACTCCGGTAAATCTGAATCAACTTTTTTATTGTAGTTACTCTATAGTCATTTCTTGAAGCTTCATGCAAAAAGAAACGTGTTTGTGAACTGCAGCAATTGTCAG
Organism: Orychophragmus violaceus; assembly: GCA_030180135.1. NCBI lineage: Eukaryota > Viridiplantae > Streptophyta > Magnoliopsida > Brassicales > Brassicaceae > Orychophragmus > Orychophragmus violaceus. The sequence continues at coordinate 10,346,365 of CM058239.1, read as the reverse complement.
GGAGTGCATGGACAGGGGCAATGACATATGCATTCATTCAAGCCATAGAACGTGGCCACGGGATGACTTATGGGAGCTTATTGAAGGCGATGCGATCAACGGTTCACGAGATATTCGACAAAAACAAAGGTAGAGAGCTTGTTGAAGTGGACAGCGATTTTCTCAATACTCTTCTTGGTTTGCTCATCTTAGGCGCTGCTCCTACTGAGGATGAGGAAGTTCCACACAAAATTCAGGTGATCCATTCATCTTTATTCTTCATTTTCGTAGCAAGATTATGTTGATGATAAGATATATTGGTATGTGGAATGCTACCACAGGAACCACAATTGAGCGCTAATGAGGCATTTGATGTGCACGGGAAGCCCTTCTCTTTATGATATCACCTTAAGAGGACATGAAATTTCAGAAGATTTAGTACAATACTTTATTGAGCTTTGAGTGAAGATGTATGGCGCATGTTCACATTTCTTCATTTTTTTTCATATCTCTTCACTATTTTTCCATCTAAATATTTCTTCCTAACAGTTTTAGATTATTTATAGAAATTTTCAAGAAATTGGATAAGTTGGGCCTTATTTAGATTTGGTTCAATATTTATAACTGCATTAATAACCAAAAACAAGCGGAAATGGATTTAAAAAACGAATGACAATTATGACGACACAATGAGTCAATAGGAAATAAAAATTGTACTGCAAAGAGATAATGATAGTACAAATGAAACGTACTGCAAGTCAGCCACATGTACGATGCAAAACCATATACCAAAAAGCAGCCTCAAACATAAAAACCAAACCACGGATAACACTGGCGTGTGCTCTCCTCACTTGCCCTGAAACTAGAGGTTCTGATTCCCTATCCTCTGATCCACTTTGTTGCATGCTTCCTGTTCAAGTTTTGCTGATCTCTTACTCTTGTTACCTAAGTTAATTTTGTATATCGATCTATGTTTGTGTGTGTTTGTAAGGATATTGATTAATTTCTGGGCATCTTGTTTTCTGAAATGTGCAGCTTCAATCCCAAAGAAAAGAAATGGCTGCTTCAACTGCTGTAACCGCAAACTACGTCCTCAAGCCACCTCCATACCCTCTGGTATGATTTCGGATATTGTTTCTTCAAATCAATTAATTGGACTTGTCTACAAATGTCATTTTGTTTTGGTTGGATTATATGATTAGGTGATGATAATATAAGTTGTTATCCTCACAATAGCCATCAAATTACATTTCTGTCCTCGTCAAAGGCGTTACAAATGAACTCATCTAATTTCATAATGGATGGGAAGAAAGTAAATAACTATATACTGTAGTAGTTTTTTTGGTCAACATAAAACTTTTATGTAGTATACTTTAACTAACATATGGAATCAATAAAACCAAGGACATAGTAAAACCTATTAGTTTGTAACAAAATTGTTATGTGGCATTGATTTAAATACGACCACAGATATTGTAAGAATTGGGGACCAACAAAATTGTCATTGGTCTGATCTCTGTGTTTTCTCTAGGCCTGTGCAAAAAAAAAAAACGGAACCGACCCGAATTAACCGGTTCGGTTTTGGTTATGGCCAAAATATCCACTGAATCCTATACTTAAGATCTACATGGGTATCAGTTCGGTGATGGATATTACCGGAAAACCAAAATGAAAAACCGAATACTCAAACATATATATACACTTACATACATAGATATATATTATTAGTGTTTATTGGCATTTTGGATAATTTGTTGACAACCGGGTATTTTATTGGTATTTCAAGTAATTTATTGACATTTCAGATTTTGGGTTTTGGTATTTTTTATTGTTACGAGTATTTTAGTTACATTTTAAATAACTTATTGGCATTTTGGGTTCGGTTCGAGTATATTTTGGTCGTTTTCAGATATTTTACGGATTTCACCTCTTTTACCGGAACCAAACCATAATAATTTTGGTACCTTTGTATCCTAAACTTCGAGACCTGAAATACCCAAAACCGAACTGAATAGCCGTTTGTCGAGGCCTAGTTTCTACCTTATAGGAACATTTGGAATGTTAATGTTTGAGTGAGAGCAAATTGATAAAAATGTTGTTTGATATAATATTGGAAAGGATGCTTTGGAGCCGCATATGAGCCGACAAACTCTGGAGTTTCACTGGGGAAAACATCACAGGGCTTACGTGGACAATCTCAAGAAACAGGTTCTTGGATCCGAGCTTGAAGGCAAGCCCTTGGACCATATCATCCTAAGCACTTACAACAATGGCGACCTTCTCCCTGCTTTCAACAATGCTGCTCAGGTAATTAATCTGGTTAAACCCGTTTTAGTTTGAGCTTTTAAATTAAAAGGGTGTGTGATTGTTTAGCTGATCCCGTAATGTATATATATTAGGCATGGAACCACGAGTTCTTCTGGGAATCAATGAAACCCGGTGGTGGGGGAAAACCATCAGGAGAGCTTCTTGATTTGCTTGAAAGAGATTTCACTTCTTATGAGAAGTTCTATGATGAGTTCAATGCTGCTGCTGCCACTCAGTTTGGAGCTGGCTGGGCCTGGCTTGCTTGTAAGTCACGGATTTCAGTTCTTTTTCCCCCTCCAAGAAGGGTTTCAAATTGAAGAGCTTCACATAACTATTCTAGTTTCTTTCCTTACTCTGCTTATCTCTCTGCTTTCAGACGCAGATAACAAACTCAAAATAGTAAAAACTCCAAATGCTGTGAATCCCCTTGTGCTTGACTCTTTCGTAAGTTTTTTCAAGCAGGAACTGATTACAAAGTTTACTTGATGACAAATCCTGAAGTTTAATCTTTTTTTTTTTTTTTTTTTTGTAAAAAGGCTTTCATATTTAATGCATAAGAAACAAAAAATTTACAGCCCATAGACTTAAGTAGTTGCTGAAACCCACATTTTGGATTTAAAGGAAAACACTGCCCATAAATATAATCTAGCCCATTAACCAAAATCATGTTGACCATGAAGCCCAAACCCTAGAACAGTAGCGTGAGATGAAATTGTGATCCAGAGAGATTGATCGCCGATCAATAAACACATGCAGAGCCTGATTATTGAAGACGATCAACCCAGCTATGGTGATTTCCAGTGAAATTGAGCCCAGTGCAACGATCACAGAAGTCAAAACCAACACCTAGCAGAGGAAGGTGATGGTGAACGAGTTACAAAGTCTGGACAGAGGAGGCAAACCAACGTTGCATCATTGCGGAAGAGGCGACTGGATTTATTGTCCTAAAGCTTGAAATCTTATCCTTAATTTGCCTTTCAATCAGAGTCTTAACTGTATCTGCAGAGCGGTAAGTGTTTCGATGTAGTCTTCCGTTACGCTCCGCCCAGATCCAATGAAGCGATGCTTGCCAACAAATCAAGATTAACCTTCTGGTGTATTTTGTTCCTTGCAGGGACTGCATCTGATTGACCACATCAGACCACAACCTTTGAGTTGAAAAGCCAATCCTTCTAGCAATAGAAGACCAAATTGTCCAAGAAAATGGGCATTCATAGAACAGGTGATTCCTGCTTTCATCCGGGAATTGACACAGGAGGCAGGATTTATCAACACAGATTCCCCATCTTGATAGGCGATCTCTTGTAGGGCACCTATCTAACACAAACAGCCAAGTCAAGAAACTATGTTTTGGTACCCCTCCCGGATTCCAAACTGCATCAGCCCAAGGTACCTTTTCAACATCTCCACATAGATTAGTGTAAATCTTTCCAATCGAATATTTTTGCTCAGCTTTACCATTAGGGACCCATTCATAAGCATCTTCACTATCATTAAGTTCAAGTGTTGTGAGATAAGTAATAACACTTAGTTGCTCTTCTGATCTAGCAGCTACCAATCTCCATTGTCCTTGTGAGTAAAGACTACTGAGGGTTGCATCTGCTGAGATACCAAGTCTACTAACTCCCTGCGACAAGTACACATCAAGCCTGCCAAATGGGGACCAATGGTCTGACCAAAATCGACAAGACCTCCCATTCCCAATACGCAATTGGATCCATGTATAAACCTCCATTCTCTGTTTAATCAGCTTGTTGGCTAACCAAGAGCAGTTTCTCTGTGAATTTATTGTCCAGAAGTTGCTTATGTTGCCATTTAGAACTTCCTTTCTATACCAAGCAACCCATATAGAACCTGACTGAAAGAATAAAAGCCATATTAGTTTGAAACAACATGCTTTATTCCACAGATTTAGGTCTTTAATTCCAAGGCCTCCCTGCTCCTTTGTCTTAGTGACCACCTCCCAAGCAACACGCGCCGTGTGATGACTTTCTATATTGCCTTTCCAAAGAAATATACCACACAGTGAATTAACCCTCTTTATTACTGACTTTGGCAGGATGAAGGTGGAACACCAAAATGTTGTGATCCCCGAGATTACTGTCTTTATGAGGAGCAGTCTTCCTGCAAATGATAGAGCCTTGACACTCCAGGAGGAAAGGCGCTTCTTTACTTGCTGCAGAAGGACTTCACAGTTCTGTATAGAGAGTTTTTTAGTACACAAAGGTATCCCTAAGTATCTTACAGGGAGAGTTCCATGTGGCATTCCGGTTGAGAACTGAATTGTGTCTATTTCTGCTTGTGACAGGCCCGCCGAGAAGAAGGATGATTTTTGTACACTGACTGCAAGCCCCGACCTCTGCTCAAATTCTCTCAAGACCTGAAGCACATTCTGGAGTGAATGTAGATCACCATCAGTAAATATCAGGAGATCATCAGCAAAACAGAGGTGAGTCAACTTAGTCCCTGCACACTTAGAATGGTAGCTGAATCTTCCTTCTGATGCCGCTTGATCTAGCATTAGAGATAGTGAATTCATGGCAATGACAAACAAATAGGGAGAGAGTGGGTCACCTTGGCGTAGACCACGTTTTCCTTTAAAGTACCCATTAACCGTGCCATTATAGCCAATTGTGAAATTAGTAGTGCAAACACATGCTCTCAGCCAATCTATGAAAACCATAGGGATCCTCAGTCCTTGTAGGCAGTTGAATAAAAAGTCCCATGATAGAGTATCAAAGGCTTTCGCAATATCCACCTTTATCGTAATTCGCTTTGGTCCTTTCTTTTGATGGTACCCGTTTACAATTTCCCCTGCAAGAATTGTATTCTCAATTAACAATCTGTCACTAACAAAAGCAGTTTGATTTGGCAGGATAAGCGATGGGAGAATAGGCTTGATACGCTTGACCAGAATCCTTGATATAGCTTTGTATAGCGTATTGAGGCAAGCTATGGGTCTATAGTCAGTGATTGATGATGCTCCAGGATGTTTTGGAACGAGGGCTAGTATCGTGGCATTTGCTGAGGCTGGCAGGAAAGAGGATTCAAAGAATTGCTTCACAGAGGTGATCACCTCAGCTCCAATGATGTCCCATGATGCTTTAAAGAAACCCGAAGTAAGTCCATCCGGGCCTGGAGCCTTACTTGGGTTTAATTTAAAAATCACCTTTCTGATCTCTTCATCTGAAGGAATGGCTGTCATTGATTGTTGATGCGCAGGAGAACAACTAAAAGGAGTGATCCTTTGAAACCAGTCAGGAGGCGTGGCAACTGATAAGTGAGGGAGATGATCTGGTCCGAAAAGTTTCTTGAAATGAGATATCGCTACCTCACTCATATGTAATGGATCTGTAACCAGCAAGCCAGAGGGAAGCAGAAAAGAACGGATAGCATTGTAGTTCATTCGTGCTTGACACACTCTGAAGAAAAAAGGTGAGTTTTGGTCTCCTTCTTTCAACCAAAGGATTCTCGATTTTTGCCTCAGATAACTTTCCTCAATGTTACGCAGGAAAGTCCATTTCTTGTGAAGGTCTCTTTCTCGTTGAAAGTTCAAGGCTGAAGGATTTAAGAGCGCCTGTTCCTGCACATCTAGCAACAAAATGTTAGTCTCTCTCACTCTCTCCTGTATATTAGAAAAATTCTCCTTGTTTAGTTGTTTCAAACAATTTTTCAGGCTTTTTAGTTTCCAACACAATGCAGTAAGATTCGATGCATAGATTCCGACCAGAAACCAAGATTCTTGTACCACCTGCTGAAAGTTTGGGTGTTTGGTCAGGTAGTTAAAGAATTTAAAAGGCTTGGTACCGGCTGTGGGGATTTGGTGGGAAAGGTCAACTAAGCAGGGGCAGTGGTCAGAGGACATGGGAGGGAGAAAAGTGGCTGAGCAGTTGGGGAAAAGGTTGAGAAGGCTGTCATTGATCAGTAATCGATCAAGCTTTTTTGCTATTGGATAGGCAGGTTGATGATTAGACCAAGAGAACAACGGCCCTTGATAACGCAGGTCATACAATCCCATCTGAAATAAACTGTCTCGAAATTCAATCATATGTGAATCCAGACTATTGACCTCCATTAGTGAATGTTCTGCAGGGTGTAGAACTTGATTGTAGTCACCGCCAAGCATCCAAGGAGATGAACGCAGAGAGATAGTCTGATGCAGGTTCAGGAGTTCTACCCAAAGGTCAGTCCTCTCTCCTCGAACATTTGAGGCATAGATAGCTGTATAGATGAACCGGGTAGAGCCTGAAATCTGGATTTCACATGTAATAGTTTGTCTTGATTGAGCTAAAACTGTAACAACCACAGGATTTTTCCATATGAGAATAATTCTCCCATCTTCATCAGATTGATGATTTGATGTGTAGTTCCATCCCCGACATAGCTTAAACATTAGGCTGGGCAGACTGTTTTCCTTTATGTGAGTTTCCAAAAGAGAACCAAAAAGGGGCTTATGGCAAGAAAGCCATTGAATAAAACCGCTGTGCTTATCCGGGTCATTTAGGCCTCGGACATTCCAAAAAAAAGAGTTTTGTACACATAGATTAATTAGAAGATTCCTCTCCGGAAAAAGGAGAAGGAACAGAATTTAAAGCTGCAAAGGGATTAAAAGAAGGGCTGACTTTAGTAATAGAATTACTGGATGAATTTAGATTTCCAGCAGTAAAAAAAGTGAGTTGGGAAGTAAAAGAAGGAAATTTTAAGGGTGGGGAATTTCTGCGAGATCTTTTTAACGAAGGTCTTTCTTTGTGTTCAGGTGGGCTATAAAGAGATTGGCAATTTTGTGAGGCTACCGTAGCAGGAGGAACACCTACATACGGGACAAGAGAAGAGTTAACATTGCTCAAGGGAGCAGGTACAGGAGCTGAAGAGGCAGAAGGCACAGGAGAAACAGTCTGAGGAGTTAACCGAGAGGCTTCTCCTTCTGAGGAGACCACATTTTTCTTCTGGATGTCTAAGTTTTTTGATGATCCCTTAACCATCCACTCTTTCTGATCAGGTTTAGCTTTCTGTGTAGAACCAGATTGGTTCTTCTCATTTGTTGACCCTACATTAGGATCAACGACAACTTCTTGATCAGTAGCTACATTTCTTGTCACCTTTTTTCCAGGGGCAGAAGGAGCAGACTTAGGCGCCTGAGGAATCAGTAAACAATTCTTTGCGATATGACCCAACTCCTTACAATGTGAGCAGGTTGGAGGCAGCCACGGGTAAGAGACAAGAACCTCAACTACTTCACCGGATTTTCTTGCATACTCAACCACAGTAGGTAAGGTTTTAGTCAGGTTCACTTCCACTTTAACATGAGACAGAGTAAGGCTTACTAGATTCTTTGTAAAATCATCAGTCTCTTTTGGCTCTCCCACTAAACCTGCAATCAAACTCAAACCTTGTTGATGCCTCAGGTCAAGAGGAATTCCTGTCAGATGGGCCCATATTGGAATGGATTCCATAGGAGCAGAAGATGGAGAGTGAGACGAGGACCATTGAGAGGTATGAAACATTGAATCCCCAATATACCAGATACACTTCTCAAGTATTTTCTGCCTGAGATAGTCATTAGGAATCCTGACCAGCATTGTTCTTGTCAGGGCATTGTTGTGAATTTCCACCCGCTTTCCTTTGCCCCACAGGTGGTTCAGTACATGTTGAATTTGACTAAACGGAGGAGCTCTACCATTAAAATGACAGACAATGAAGTCTCGGTGCAGCTCTGCACCTTTTTCAAATACCTCATCCGGGATCAAAACCCGAGGGCGGCCTGATTCAGAGAAAGAAACAGGCGCTAGACGATGAAGAGTTTTGTCCTCAAATCTTCTAATCTTTTCAACCAGAGGAGGGGCTGGAATTTGAGCAGAAGAGGGAGCCTTAGCAGCATTTGGGACATTAATCTGAGGACCTGACTGAGGAGGATTAAGAGAATTATCCGATGACAGGAAAGGCAAAGTATGGTTAGGTTCAGGGAGAGGAACATGGGAGTTCTGGCTTGGATTATCTATGGATTGAGAAGGGGACTTGGACTGACTAGTAATTGGTTTGGGTAAGACAGAGGAGGGTTGAGAACTGGAAGCTTTGTTAGTTTGCAGAGGTGAGCTTTGTTTAGGAGCGAGAATAGTAAAAGTATCATGAACATGGTTGTCATGAACAGTAATTCCAGATCTGGGATTTTTTGAGTTTTTCATGGATACATCTGTATCAACAAGACAAGCTTTGGAAGGTTTTCCAACCAAAGAAGTAGACAAAAGAGCTGGTTTAGAGCCCAACGTGGACGACCCTTTGCAAGAAGCAGGGGACAGTGAAGATTTAGAAGATTGAGATAACGAAGCAGAAAGGGGAGGGAATTGAGACAAGGAGAAGGATGGATTAGGATCAGGAGGGTCAGGGGGGACTGTAGGATTAGGGAGGAGACCTTCACCAGGGGTGAGAATCAGAGGTTTCTGGCCGGAAACAAGATTAGAGAACCAGGGGTTCTGCATTGGAAGGCGTGCCTGAGAGAAAACGCTACAGTAAATATGGTAATGTTTATCTTTTAGTCCTGAAGTTTAATCTTGGTTGTTTGTTCTTGCAGCCATTGCTTACCATTGATGTCTGGGAGGTAAAATAAACACTTTTATAGCTCATACCTTATACATTGTTTGCCCTAGAACCTATACTTTTTGCTAAAGATTGATTGATATCTTCTTTTCTTATTTTGTTGCATCAAACAGCATGCTTACTATCTCGACTTCCAGGTAATAATGATTATAATTTTTTTTTTTTTTCTGTTTCTTTGTTTTGTTGATTGTTTTTATAATCTTTTTTGTATAATGAGCAGAACCGGAGACCGGATTACATAAAGACATTCATGAACAATCTTGTGTCTTGGGAGGCTGTTAGTTCCCGACTTGAGGCTGCCAAGGTTGCTTCTTCCTCTTCTGCTTTCGGAGCAAAAATCTGATTTCAGTGGTGAATGTGTTCTGCATTGCTGAAGTTTCTTAATAAAATATTGGTCGTGGTAATAAGAACACATCTCTCTTGTTGTAAGGTCTCATTGAGTCTTTCATCTATTTCTTGTTTACAGAGATTTTAATCATCATGTAATAAATAACTACCTTGTTTTATCTGTGCGGTTTTTTTTTTTTAATATTTATGTTGCGACGTGTTGGAATATATTTCGTCCGTTATCTAATTTACTCGACGTTGAATTGTGACTGGGCATCTCGGTTGACGAGTTTTGGTATTCGGTCTTTTTTTAGAGCATGTACAGTGAACTTGTGTGGGAGAGGTTCTTAGACCATGTCCATTGGAGTAACAAGGGAGGGATTTTTAGGGAAAAAAATATTAAAATATTGTAGGTCTCACGTGGGGCCCAAATGAATAGTTAAGAAACTGTCTCTTAAAATCCTTATATAAGGACCGATCCTTACACTGTTCACGTCACGTGGCGCGATGCTATTAGTCAAATTTTTTTTTAATTTTTTTTTCCGACAGATTTAAAAAAAAAAAAAAAAAAAAAAGTTAAGAAACCCACGCGATAACACGGCTGTGGATACTCTTAAGAATTTTATATTAATTTTTTTTTTTGAAACTTAAAAAAAAAATTGATTAATCTCGGCTCGACACGTCACGCGAACAGTGAAGAGCCGGGTTCTAAAAGTTTCTTAGCTAAAAAACTTTGGGGGGGGAGGGGTGGGGTTCTTAATTCCGCCTAAGAATCCGGGCTAAGAACCCCTTAAGATCCTCCATTGTAGATGCTGTTAATTCGGAACAATTAACAGTTGGCCGAAAATTTACGTTGGCCCACGTCTCTCATATTTTTTATTTCTTTGATTTTGTTTAGCTGTTTCCACATGATGGATTCATTGTCTTACGCGTATTTATTGACTGTCGTGTCGTCGTCGCCATATATGTATATATGACAATAACATAACAAACTATACGAATATCTTGAGTCGTCCCAAAGAGTTTCAGAATCGCCCGATCCTCGGAGAATAAGATCATTGAGCATTGACTTGAGATGCAAGAAATACATTATTCAGTTTAGTTATCCTTTTTCTTGGTCCCGTTTTGTTACCCGTTGAAATATTCACTAAGAATGGTGACGAGTCTATGCAGAGAGAAATCTTGGAAGTAAAGGAATATCACTTTTGACACAGTTCGGAAGAGAGGAGCAGCGATATAGTTCCCGGTAAGCGGATCATTGCCGTCGATCTACCAAAGATTTGGTGATGGAAAACCATGGAGACGCGGCCGGATCCAGCCTGAAGGAAAATCCGGAGAAGAAAAGGAAAGGTCTGGTGAAGCGGCTGGCCTCTGTTTCTAACCAGGTCAAGCACTTTGCAAGGATCTCTGGTGAGAGTAAGCAAGCTCAGTTGGACCGGTCGAAGTCAACGACCGGACATGCCTTGAGAGGGCTCAAGTTCATCAGTAAGGCCGACGGTAACTCTGGCTGGACTGACGTGGAGAAGCGGTTTGAAAAGATCACGAAAACTACAGATGGATTGCTGATTAGGTCAAAATTCGGTGAATGCATAGGTAAAAGTTTGCATGTAAATAACAACTTTGAAAATGATTTTGATCTAATTAAGTAAAAATATTTGATATGTTGCAGGGATGAATAAATCAAATGACTTTGCCTTGGTATTGTTCGACGCATTAGCTAGAAGAAGGCAGATGATAGGGGATGTGATTAATATGGACATGCTAAAAGAATTTTGGGAACAAATAAGTGATCCAAAGTTTGATTCCAGGCTTATGACGTTCTTTGACATGTAATTTTAATCACTACACAATTACAAATTCTTCTGGTAATGAATGTAGTTTAAGCCAAATGGGTTTCTGAAATGCAGGATGGATAAAGACGGCAATGGTCGACTCACCGAAGACGAAGTTAGAGAGGTAAATGTGTTTAGACCAATGATGTCTTTATTGTTTCAGATGTTATTACATATCTGTGTTCACATGAGATGTGTTGACACTGCTCTGTCTTTTTTTTTGTGTTTGGAAGATCATCAATCTTAGTTCATCTACCAACAATCTGTCAACCATTCAGAAAAAGGCAGATGAATATGCAGCAATGATAATGGAAGAGCTTGACCCACATAATATAGGATACATCATGGTAAACTTTCTTGATGATGATTTAAAACCAAATTCATATTTTATATATTTGCTGGTTTATATCTTCAACTCTGTGGTGAATTTAAAACAGGTAGAAAGTCTTAAAGATTTGCTTATGCAAGCAGAAACACCACCTGAAATCACAAACACTGAAGAAAGAAAACAGCTGAGCCAAATGCTAACTGAGAAGCTTAAGCCAACCCTTGACCCTAACCCGTTAAGGAGATGGTACCGTGGACTGAGATTCTTTGTTCTAGATAGTTGGCAAAGAATTTGGGTGATAGCACTATGGCTCACGGTTATGGCCATTCTATTCATATACAAGTATATTCAATACAAGAATAGAGCAGTCTATGAAGTATTGGGGCATTGTGTGTGCTTTGCTAAAGGTTCAGCAGAGACGTTAAAGCTGAACATGGCCTTGATTCTGTTACCTGTATGCAGAAATACCATCACATGGCTTAGAAATAAGACTAAGTTTGGTGTAGTTGTACCTTTTGATGACAACATCAACTTTCATAAGGTAAAACCACACTAATTTCCTCTTTTTAATATATATTTAAACCAATTATGGTAGTGTGGTGGTTGAGAAAAAGTCTTATAGTTGGGATATAGATCAAATCTTATCCATTGCACTTTGATGTTGGTTAATAGACACGTTTTAAATGGATAGAAACATAGTTTACATGCTTTGAAATTAGTTTGAACTTGTGTTCAATACTCACCTAGTTACACAAATGCTAGAATCTCTTCCATTTATAGTAACTTCTTTTTTCCCATTTATAGTAACTTGACGTCTTAAGTCTACAGGTTATAGCAGTGGGAATTACGATCGGAGTAGGCATACACTCGGTGGCCCACTTGGCGTGCGATTTTCCACGGCTAATCGCGGCAACTCCAGAGAAATACAAACCTCTAGGAAAATACTTCGGGGAGGAGCAACCTAAGAGATACGCGCATTTTGTGAAGTCAACAGAAGGAATAACAGGACTCGTAATGGTTTTCTTGATGACAATTGCTTTTACACTAGCTTTGCCTTGGTTTAGACGAGGGAAACTAGAGAAAACGCTTCCAGGGCCACTAAAGAAAATCGCTAGCTTCAATGCCTTCTGGTACACGCATCATTTGTTCGTTATAGTCTACACTCTCCTTATCGTTCATGGGTACTACGTGTATCTCAGTAAGGAATGGTACAAGAAAACAGTGAGTATGTTAACATTTTTCAGTTGCAATCTGAGCGTCCAAAAACGTAAATAATTGGAGGGTTTTTGTTTGTAGACGTGGATGTATTTGGCAGTACCGGTAGCTCTCTATGCATGCGAGAGATTGATACGTGCATTCAGATCCAGCATCAGGACGGTAAGAGTTCTTAGCGCTGCGGCTTATCCTGGAAACGTATTGGGTTTGAAAATGTCAAGGCCTAAACAGTTCACATACAAAAGCGGCCAATACATGTTTGTGAACTGCCCAGCAGTCTCACCATTTGAGTGGTACGTACCAAAATCAAAAATCAAGAATCAAGAATCCTAAACCATCTCGATATCGATTCCTGTATTTATGTATTTCTATAGGCATCCATTTTCGATAACTTCTGCACCACAAGACGACTATCTGAGCGTACATATTAAATCAGCCGGAGATTGGACAAAGGCTATTAAAGGAGTTTTCTCTAAGGTCTTATTTACTTCTAAATCACTCAAAATTTTATATATTTTAGTCTTGGAGTGAGGGAAAGATAATTTGATAAACATGTTGTGTTATGTCTCAGGTGACGACTAAACCACCTCCGGTCGGAGACATGTTGCATGGTGCAAATAATTCCGAGTAAGTACTTTCTAACCATCCGATAAAAAAATTCTTTCACAACATATGTAAGAGAAATATATATACAAACTCGATAAAACCATGTTTACTTAAGTGAACAATCATATAGTATATATGCGAATTAAAAAAAAAATTAAATATTAAAATTAAAACCAACCTAAACTGTAACACAATTATTTAAGACCATGATTAGTTCCAGCTGTACGTCAAGGAGAGCTTGTACGTGCCAAGCAAAGAGATAATATTTCTAGAAGCTTGGTTGGTACGATGATACGTGATTTCCACTATAAAAACAGCTTTCAATTTAAAAAACCACCATACATCTCTCGAGTTCATTATATTAGTAATATGTAAAATAACCATACATACTTTACCTATCTAGTGTTATTCAAACGACTAGGAAACATCAATTGATTAGATAACATGTTCCCACTTGTTACCTTTGTTTATGTTTTGTCCGCGAAAACGACGATCAAACCACTAACTGTTAATTAAGCTATATATAGTTTAAGTTGCTGTGACAGAATTATCTATGGATTTGGTTTATAGACTCTATCAAGCGATTAAGTACAAGATTTGTACCCAACTAATATTTAAGTCAAGGAATCATTCGTTATTAAAGAAAACAAAATACCTCTAGTTATTGTCGTGAGAATATAAAAATAAAATTATGGTTGACGTTAAATGTTAAACTAATTCATTTATTATTCAAATATAATACTAGTGAATTTTGTTTATTAAGGCATCGTTTTGCAAAGACAAATGAATATTTAGTTTTTATTTATTAAGTAAGCATCTTAGAAAATTAGTTTTGAAATTCATGTTTCTATTTATAAGATTCATTGAATTTCAACTAACTAGTGAAATGGCAACCAAGTGGTCTTGGTGTAGTGGTAAAGAGACGGGATTTAGGTGTACCATACTCAAGGTTTGATCCACCTGCTCTACATTTTTTTCAGTTAGCCACTCGTAGACGTCTTTAGTAGCAAGAAAACTCGGATTTCTTTGGACCTCATAAGATTAGTCTTTGGGCCTAGAAAACTTTTGGGATCCCCACGGTTATAAAAAAAACTAGTGAAATGGCAATGAAATAGTTGAGAATTTTTTATACTTGGAAAACTAATCTACCTAAGAAAAGTCAATGTTGTTAATTTTGAAATGGCAATGACCTATTATTCCACAGATTCTCCAAAATCATGATTGATGGTCCGTACGGCGCACCAGCACAAGACTACAAGAAGTACGAGGTTGTTCTGCTGGTCGGACTTGGGATTGGTGCCACTCCGATGATCAGCATTATCAAGGACATTATCAACAATACGGATGTCCAGGAACAGGCCCAACTCAACCAAATGGAGAAGGGATCTCAAAAGAAGCCACAAGGTAAGAAAGAAAGATTCAAGACACGAAGGGCTTACTTCTACTGGGTAACGAGGGAGCAGGGCTCGTATGATTGGTTCAAGAATATCATGAACGAAATTGCAGAACGGGACAAGAACAAAGTCATAGAACTACATAACTATTGCACTAGCGTCTACGACGAAGATGACGCCCGCTCCGCGCTCATACATATGCTTCAGTCTTTAAATTATGCCAAGAGTGGTCGGGATATTGTCTCTGAGACAAGGGTCAAGTCCCATTTCGCTAAACCTAATTGGGAAGACGTCTACAAACAGATAGCCATGGATCACCCTAACACTAATGTCGGTAAGTTCTCTCGCTCTCTATCACACATCAAATCATCAAGCAGTAAGCTACTAAGCTTATTTTCATATGGAATGATCGCAGTCAATCATGCAAATATTAGCTTAGCTTTATAGTTTTACTCTTTCAATAGCAATGGTGCAGGTTACAGAAACAAAGGTCTAGGATCTTGATTTGGTATTATATAAATGTGCAGGAGTGTTCTATTGTGGATTACCGGTATTGACAAAGGAATTAAGGCGTCTAGCTTTGGAATTCACACACAAGACGAACACTAGATTCTCCTTCCACAAAGAGAACTTCTAAGTATGGACAAATTAATAAAGCTTATAACCACAATGCTGATTAAGTATGGTAGGCAACTAAGATCATGAAATTATTGTGGAGTAATGTTGTGTGTTTCGAAAATAAAATTTGTTTGGTTGATTTATTCGTCTTTTTTTTTTAATAAAACGTGTGTGGTGATTCTTTTTTTTAAAAAAATATATTTATTAAATAAAGCCCAACCCGAGATAATCGGACAGATCGGAAAAGTTACAGAAACGAGATTCACGGGACAAAAGATCGGCAAGAGGCTAAAAGCTAAGAAATCTAAGTCGTTACCGCCTATCAAAATGAAAATCCTGAAAGGTCACCTAAGGAGGTGGGAAGAAGACAGAAGAAGCTTAAAGGCTTCCATCCTCCGCCGGTCAGAAGCGGAGCACGAGCTTCCGTTTACGCTTCGATCCGAGTGCGGATCTGACCGAAATCAACAGCACGGGCCATCCACATCAAAGTTTCTGCTCGCCCCCACTCACGGAGTCGTCCCACAGCCACTAACGCCAACTACCGGAGTAACGGCCTCCGTCACTTAACTCGTTGGACTTCCAGGTGAGCTTCCCTCCTTCGATTCCTCTCTTACCACGCACAAACCCAACCACTCTTCAGATCCGGTCGAGATCGACCACCGCCTCCGACAAGAAGACACCATAGAGGAACCGCCATCTCCTGCCGGATACATCCGCCCTCGACGAAGCCTCACCCTACAAATGACACAAAACCCTCCCTCCTGTTGAGAAGACATCGCCTCTCTCAGCCACCTTGACCCTCCACCAGCGACTCGTCGGGCTTCTCCATTGTTCTCTGGTAGAATCAGCTAACCTCTGAGATCGGCGAGGATTTAGTGTGGCCGTGGAGCTTCCGCGACGACGCCTTCAACAGAAATACCTACCGTTGCATAGACGGAGAAGAGGAGGAGTGCATCCCGATTCACCGCCCTGTACCTTCCCGGCGATGAAGACCAAGCCAAAAACTAAAGGAGGGGAGGCCTTCCCACAACCGACGTCGAAACACCGGCGGAGAAGACCTCCCAAGGAAGAAGACGATTTCTAGAGCTAGAGAGAAAAAGTTTAGATTCACGCGCTTCACACGCGTTGTTTTTCGTGTGTGGTGATTCATATATGAGTTTTTTATAATTTAATTTCGATATTCAATATATTCAAAATCAAGTTTAATGTCATCTCTTTTAGTTTGCTCGTTTTTTTTACATAACAAGAATCATTTGATCACAAAACAAAGAACAAAAAACTAACACAAACACAAAACATTTGTAGTTATATCTTTTGTCAAATAGCAGTAGTTTGTTGTACCTGGTCAAAAATATAGATATATTGACTTAAAAAAATGTTTGAAAATTTGAAATCTTCTGCAAGGCTTTTTGTTCATAAACGTTGAATCCATTCATTTATTAATCAAAATAGAAAAACTTTGAAAAACAAAAAGAAGACCAAGTATGTAAAAAAAAGCTACGCTTTCGTTGACTTGATATGCAAAGAAATAAGTTCCATAATCATCTCCTTGGCTAACATTCTCATCCGAACGGAAAGAAAACTTTCAGGCAAAGTGTGCTATGGAGAGACAAGTGAGCTTTGACGTGACCGATTATTACCCGGAGGGAGATGATTGGAGCAACGACTTGGTAGCCCACAACGATTCGATGAGCGGACCATCGTCGCTGCCAATCCACCAAAATCCGGAGATGGAAAGCCCTGAGGACGCAACAGAGTACGTGATCATCACGCTAGACATTCAGGGAGACAGCGTGTCCGTATGCACTGGGCAGCCAGTTTCTGATGGCGGATTAAGCCTGGAGGAGAATACAGAGCCGAGGCGGAACGGTTCAACGAAGAAGTCTGTGGTGAAGCGTCGTGCGCTCTATCAACCATCAAGATTGAAGTTTGACTCGTCAGAGGCCATGAAAGGTCTTAAAATGTTCATCAGTATGACCGATGCTGATTGGATCGCCGTGGAGAAGCGGTTTGATAAGATGACTGGGTCTGGGAGAATTGGTGGATTGTTGAGTCCCTCAAATTTTGGTGAATGCGTAGGTAAATAAAAAACATATGAATCTTAACTCCTAACCAATCAAGGCCCTATAGCTGTTTGGAAAATCAAAATCATATGAACATAAAAAGAATGTTAACATGGCAGGGATAAACTCAAAGGAATTTGCCTTGGAATTGTTGGACACATTGGCTAGACGATGGAATATAACATATGATCAGGGGGTTAGTAAGTGCGAGTTAAGGGACTTCTGGTGTCAGATAAACGATCAATGCTTCGATTCCAGGCTTAAGATGTTCTTTGACATGTAAGGGCATGTTTGTGTTAACTAGTTTTTCATTTTATCTCTACTACCAAGTTCTATGGGAAATAAGTAAGGTTGAACCAAAGAGGGTTTGTGAAATGCAGGGCAGATAAAGATGGTGATGGCAGACTATCAGAAGAAGAAGTTAAAGAGGTAAACGTATATATATCTCCAAAAAGGAAGTTTGTAGACTGGTTTTCTCATAACTTTTTGGGATTTTTTTTTTGATCGGTACATTAGTAGAAATTATTCGTATAGCTATGGACCGACCGCAGATTTTCTATGACTAACCACAAAATAGCTATGAAAAATGTTCAAAACCACAATGTTTTTTTTTCTTGGCTATAGCATCATTAATTTTTTCATGGTTATTTTATTTTTTTCGTGACTATTCAGTATTTTCATAGCTTTTTGGAAAAGCAACGGAAACTCTATGGTCGGTCTATTGCTATAAGAATATTTTTTACTAATAGTAGAAATTTGGGTAACTCTGTTATGTTTTTGGTTGTTCTTCACACAGTTTATAAGGCTTACTGCATCCGCAAACAATCAATCCACCACGGAGGAGATGGTAGATGAATATGCAGCAATGATCATGGAAGAGCTTGATCTATATAATATTGGATACATCATGGTAAGCTACTATATTGATAAGCTCAGTTTCATAATTACAGCTTCGTATATATAACTTCGTAGTGACTTTAAAAAAAAACAGATGGAAAATCTTGAGTTGCTGCTATTGGATGTGGAAACACTCTCTGAATGTGAAATAACAAGTACTGATCAAGAAACTAAGAAGCCTACAAAGAGATGGTACAAAGTTATTGGATCTTCCTCTTTGATTCCTTGCTTGAAGAAAAGAACATCTAAGAAGAAGACATGATTCGTCAATTCTCAAGCGGACATATCACACGATAAGAAATGCAGTACTACTACTACAAGACACCGGAACAATGTCCACGCACAAATCAATTCGAGTTCAAAGCTCAAATACTGTTTTTTTCTTCTATTTAATAAAGTTATCCTTTATTTTATGAGAACTATATGGTAAAACTATTGCAAAAACTACATCTTTATATTAATTGTATTAGTTGAAACTTGTTTTGAGTTCTCGTTGATTATCAAACTGAATGATTAATAAAAAATTATTATATTAATTCTACTTTAGAATGGAATTTTTGTTATTTATTATATTAATATAAATGATTATTTTTATTATATTTTAAATATATAATAATTTCTGTTGACAAAAAGATATAACAATTCCGATAATATTGATTTTTAAATCAGATAATTATTATTATAATAGATTTACTATTTGATTTTCATATGTAATATATATGTTTGTTATATTAATATAATTTATATAATAAATCGTGTTATTTTTGCTAATATAAATTCAAAAAGATATATAACAAAATTATTTTAAATAAATTTTAAATAAATATTTGAAAATATTAATATTTGAAATATTAGGTCCAATACGAGAAGTATACTAGTTTTCTATTATTTGGACTGATAAAGTTGATTATCTTACTTGTAATTCTTCAAAAACTCGGAAGTTGATTATCTTACTTGTAATTCTTCAAAAATTCGAATTGATCTGTGAATTTTTTTTTTAAACCTTTTTTTTTTTTTTAACCAAATCATAAATTTTGCGGTAAAATTAAAAAAATGATTAAATTTCCCTTTGGAGAAAAATAAAAAGTTGAAATATTGACGTGGCAAATATCCTCACCACTGGTTGTCAGCCCAAAAACGCCGATTGTCGTCACATTCGTCTTCTGCTTCGCGAGCTCTGATTTGGCTAAGCAAAGGGATTCTCTGATCTTGAGGAAACATCAGATGCTAGTAAGGATACACGAAGGCTTAAACTGAGCCGAAAGAAAGCTTCTTTTATGGGTACCGGGTCGGGTTCGGATCCTGAGTCGAGTTCGTCAGGGTGGAGCCGGGCTCCTGGTTTAGTGGTGAAGACGCTGTTTTTGATCGGTGGCGCTGTTCTCCTCAAGCGACTCACGAAATCCACCACTCGCTGGGACCACTCTCACGTTGTCTCTCGTTCTCTCAGCGGCGAGAAGGTCCGCTTTTCAATTTCGACAATCTCTCTTTAGGAATTTCATAAATTTTCCCAGAAATTAAAAAAAAAATTGTGCTGATTCAAGGTTTCTTTTACTGGGTTTTAAGTTTTCTAAGGAGCAGGCATCGAGGGATCCTGATAATTACTTCAACATAAGGTTTGTATCGTTCTTCCTCAATCATGAATTGGATTGTTAACTATATGGTGTCACTGAAGCTAGTTTTTTTCTTCTCGAAATGGTTTCAACTTCACTCAAATCAATTATATGTGCTTCTTGGGTTTAACTTTTCAGCTTGACATTGATATCTTTTTGAGTTGTTTCACGCATTAGATTGGGTTATAAGCTTTTGAAATGCTTTGTGCAGAATGGTGAGCTGCCCAGCAGCTGAGATGGTGGATGGTTCGCAGGTTTTGTATCTGGAACAGGTCACTACTTTGAACTTCGTCTTCTTTAATAATGTATAATCTTGTTTGTATATGTTATGTTAAGCTTATATCAACCTTTTTCCTCAGGCATTTTGGAGAACTCCTCAAAAACCGTTTCGGCAAGTATGCTTTCCGCACCTAAAGACTGTTCATAATGTGTGAGTCCTTGAGAACTAGTTCTGATTATATCTCTCTTTGGGTTGCAGAGATTGTATATGGTTAAGCCTTGCCCAAAGGAACTGAAATGTGATGTCGAGGTGAGGAGATGATTCATACTTGTCCTCCTGATCAGTGTATTTGTCAAGATATTAGTTCTAAACAGTGTTAGTGTTTTTCTTCTAATTCTCCAGGTGAGCTCATATGCAATTAGAGATGCTGAGGAGTACAAAAATTTCTGTGATCGCCCAAAGGACCAACGCCCACTTCCCGAAGAAGTTATTGGTGTAAGTCACTGATACAATTGGAGATAGTCCTTGAAGTTGTTTGTATTTGCATAACTGTAACAAGACGTCATGTTAGAGCAGTTTTTTTTATGTCACAAAGTTTGATTGCATCGAGTTACAGGACATAGGGGAGCATTTGACAACCATACAACTTAGCTGTTGTGACCGCGGAAAGCGTTGCTTGTATGAAGGATCAGCTCCACCTGGTGGTTTTCCAAATTCATGGGTATGTTTCTTCTCAGACATCAAAAATCTATACTAAATGATTCTTCCTAACACTCAATTATATTGATTCTTCTCTCTTTGCATCTTGAAATGAAAAGAATGGTGCAAGCTATTGTACATCTGATCTTACAGTCCTAAAAAACAACGAGATACACCTCTGGGATCGCGGATTTGACGATGATGGAAACCAGGTTCAATCCGAGTTTCCTCCTCATGGATGCTTTTTCTTTCTTGGTATAGAGGAGAACGTTCATTTTATTTGGGTTTCCATGTTCTGGTTTCTTGCTCATGTTTCAGGTATGGGGACCAAAACAAGGTCCTTACGAGTTCAAACCGGCGCCGTCAGTGTCAAGCATCAACAACGATGTGTTCTCTCCTTTGAATATATTTCCTCAGTCTACACTTGATAAACCAATTAAAGGATCCTTCATCTTGCAAGAGTAGGTAGAGGTTGTTTTGTTTCTTTCTTTGTAATTTCTCTACTGTAATTGCAAGCAAAACTCACTTGTGTATCATCATCTTATACCATTATTAACTCCTTTGATATCCTTAAGGCCTTCAATATGATTTTAGCAAATCTTCTGCAAGAGTTTTTGAGCAAACCATAAAGTTACATATTACATTTTGGTTACATTAAACAGTGAAGAACTATGAACTGGGGCCTGAAGAAGTGTATGTTTGTAGACACCACCCTCAGCGTACTGGAAGAGTTGTCAAAATCTCTTCAGTGAGTTTTGCAATGACAGCATAATTCCTATTCATGGCTACAGAATAATCAACAGGTGAATGAATAATAATGGTTTCTTTAGTGATCTACATTGGAACAGCTTCGATGAGCCTAGAAAAGTAGAACTGGGTGGTGATGAGTCCTCTCTTGCTGATTTTCCAGCCAACTTTACGCAATGCTCTTTCCACATCCGCCTCTGCGTGTAGATAAGCTCTTGTAGCCTTTGAAGGACCTGGGAAAAGCTCTCCAATCCTCTTTAAGATATCATAGTAAAATGTCTTAGGTGCGAAACTCAGAATCACTCTCTTCTCTGCTAATGAAGCGAGGTGTGCGATCATCCCGTCTGCTTTGTTCTGAGGATAGTGTATCAGCACGTCTAAGCATACAACTGTATTATACTTTCCACTTAAGCTCTCTAAATCATTCACTTCAAATCTTGGCAGATTCTCTGTTGGAAGTTGCTGCTTTGCCTACAGATATTCAAAGTATCCAAGATGAGTTGATAATAATAACAAGCACAAGGATTCAGATTCAAGAATGTAAGCTCACCTTCATCTCAGCTTCGGCAACCATAGCTGCAGAGATATCGCTAGCAGAGACGATTGCACCTTCCTTAGCAAGTGGAATGGAGAGCAATCCGGTTCCACAACCAGCGTCGCAGACCGTAACGCCGGCCAAAGATCCTTCCTCCGTCAGCATAAGCATTGTTTTCTCCACCGTTTTAGCGTGACCGATTCGTATATCTTTCTGTACCCGATTCACTTCGTCAGTCTCTCCGTAGATCTTCCTCCACCGCTCGAACCCCGTGCTGTTGAAATACTCCCTCACGACCTCTTTGTCGCCTCCTCCAACTTCCTCCGCCTGCAATTTCCGCCTCCTCTCCGGATCCGTCAAGGAAACGATCGTAGCCAAGGCTGCAACGGAGCCGCCTCCGAGTACGGCGATAGTTGTACTGTCCACACCGGCTAGGTCGGTGACGGATGCCGCGACGATGGTGGCGAGTCTGCTCCGTGAGGGTACATTGAACCTAGCGGAGTTTGGGAATCTGGGGAGAAACTGAGAGACTGAGGAAGATGATGACAACAAGGAAGGAGCAATCGGCATTGTCGAAGCAGAACAAGTGTTGCTATGCTTACTCTGTTTCAAGTGAGTAGTGTTATCGTTATCCTCTGGATAGGATTGGAAGACAGATTACCTTTCGATTTCCATGGGGTCCACCATAATGCGGGTGACTCACAGGCGCGTTTTTGGTTTTGTTTTTTCCTAAACCGAATCAAACCAGTTTTTAATAGATCTTGGGTTAAGGGAAGATAATGAAGAGAGTTATACAAGTAAGAACCTGAAGCCCACAATAACCCCAACAAGAGGGCTTCATTTAACTAGATAACAGTATATGCACTGGCTGTTCTCCGATATGGCGAATCCAGAACTTTATACAGCAGCCATGCCAAGAAAATTAATGTGTGTTTTTGAGTCAATGAATATGATCCTGCTAAGTGAAAGCCTCTTCCGGTTCAAACTGTTACCTCTTTAAAGAGCATATCCTGTTGCTCATCTTCACTCAGCTCTGCATTCAAAATTCAGAGCAACTATTTTATCAGGAAGCCCTATCTTGTTCAACATAAGATTTTCAAATACATTATAGATGTAGCACCACAAGGTTTTGTTAAGAGGCTTATTTGCTTATATGATCCCATTTGATCTATCTTGTCTCAGTTTATGTTGTTTTGTTTCCCGGTTAGCCGGCTTTGTCTCTGGATCTTGCCAGCTTTGAATTCTGAATATTATATCTTTTCTATGATTCGGATCTGCTAAAAACTTCGGTTTTACAGATCAGTGGACTTCTTCTAAAGTCGTTACCCGAAATCAACTCTCATATTCAATCTTTGAGGAAAGTTAGCTACAACTAACAAATCCATGTCATATCTAGGAAAATAGACAAGCTCAATTCCGGTGCTAGTGACACAAAACACACATTTATATATTCGTCATAAAAGACCAATCACCATAAAGAATCAATCTCATCGTCAACATCCAATCTTAACTTCCAGAAGAAGGAAAAAAACAAAATAACAAACGGTCTAATATGCCAAAATAAAATGCTCTGAAACCAAGAAAGTTCAGAAAGTAAAACAAAACAGCCGGCTCGATGTACCGGTTTGTGTTAAACCAGGATAATTTATGAGGCTTCGGCGGCGGCAGGTTTCTTCTGAACAAGATCCTCAATCAAATCAGCAGCCTCTTGAATCGTGGTAATATTCTGAGCATCAGATTCCTCCACACTTATGTCAAACTTTTCCTCCAAAGCCATCACTATCTCCACCTGCATCCATATTCACCCCCACGTTAACAATAACTAATCGAACACATTAATATACGAAACAGAGCGAGTTGTAACATACGGTGTCAAGAGAATCGGCGCCAAGAGCAGAGAACTTGGACTCGGCAGTGAGCGCAGTATCAGCGGACAAAGCCAATTGCTCCTTTACAATGTCACTCACTTTCTGCACAGTCTCTGGTTTTGCCTGTATATGGTATCAAATTCAAATCATTACATTTCTCATTAAAAAAAATAAACTTTAGATTCAAAGGAAATCTTTTTACTTACTGCACAACTGATTTGAAGACGAAGGGTCTTTGAAGACTGGAAACGACCAAAAGAGATAGACTGAAAAGTCGAGGCTTTCCTCAACACCTGATGATTAACACTCGTAATTATGATGGCTTTTGAACATTATTACAAAAAAACGTAAATCGAATCTCAGGATGCGGTCAGTAATAAAGTTTTCAAGAGAAGAATTTGTAAAGTCACCTGAGAAATTCTGGTTGCTTGTATGGAAGGAGCTTTGAAGCTTAGAGAAGTGGTTGACAAAGAAGCCATTGGAGGAGATGAAGCTCAATATACAGACAGGTCAGAGACAGAAAAAAAATGGCTTCTCCTATTGCAAAACCAAATTGGATAAGGTGTCTTCTCTCAAGAGAATAAATCTTTTTTTTTTGATTGAGAGTAGGATGTGGATACGGCGTCGTCTTAAGAGACGCAAGCACAATTGTTTTGTTTTGTGGCCTAGGTTTGTTCTTGCGGATTCAGGCCTATCTTCGGCAGTCGGCACATGTTGCTATGGGTCCCATATTTGTCAAGTGAATTTTGTCACATGTTTTGCAAACTAGGACAGGCCCAACCCAAAATACAAGTTACTTCAACGGGCCCTTATTGGTTCTTGGCCGCATCTTGTTTAATTTTTCTTATGTTTTCTACTTTTATGAACAAAATTTCTAAACATCGTGAAAGACCTATTTTGTGAAGAATAAGACATATTTTGCTTTGATGTGCATATTCTTTTTTTCAAACTTCTAATTACATGAAATAAAGTTAGAGGAATACGTTTGGAATCCTTGATCTAGATTTATTTATTCTTCAAAATTTTGATATAGTCTTCCTAAGTAAAAACACATGCAATATTATCAACTAAGAACACCCACAGTAGTGTCTCTTAGGTGAGTCTCTTAAGGAAAAAACATTAAAATATTCGTGGATCCCACAGAAATAATTTATATACGGGCTCTAAAAGTCTCTATTTAAGATACCGTCTCTTGTCATGTAGCGCTGACGTGGCGCTACAGGATTGGTCCTTAATTTTTCTTTTCGATTTTTTATTTCGCCTGTTTAAAAAAAAAAAAAAATTGAACTAATGTTGTGGGTGCTCTAATGTAGTTTTTTTTTGGGGGTAAAAATCAACTAATGTTGTTTGTTCTTCTTAGGCACTTGGCACGTATAATACTCGTTAATATGTTTTTTAATTAATATGTTAAGTAATTGATTCGAGCCATAAAATTTTTCTCTAGTCACATCATATATGACACACAAATTCCGGTTTAGTTCAAAGCATTTCGTAACAGTGTTTCCAACTGTACCGATCCTTATGAGAATACGAAACAAAAACATATATGCATGTTTAAGTTCAGCCATACACACAATCTCATGTATGATACAATTGTGATCCATACTTCTTTTTCGATCAAAAAACTATGCAAATTGTATCATACAATTTATCAAACACATGAGAGTTCTACGTAGATAATTTCAAAACCAACAATCTCATCATTTTCATTTCATCTAATTGAGAAACTTAAGGCTAAAAAGTCATTTGAATATTAATAAGAATTTGCTTATCCATGTTGAACCATATATATTCTTATCACTTTTGGGGGTAAAGTAGATAAGTGTAGAAATACACATACACTTTCCCAAAAATGCTTATCCTGCAAACCAAAATAACATTTTATCTGTCTCAATGACAAATACACGTAATTATACAATTTATTCTATGGTATTCCATTTTATAAAATCTAAAGTATAAGCAATTGTATACTGTAAAGGAAGAAAATTTTAGTAATGACGAGCAGCGGAGGCAGTTAAGACTGTAAGGATAAACAAGAGGACAAAAGAAGCAAAGGACATAGCGAGTGAGAGAGTGCCACGATTACAGTAACCATGGACATAACGGCAGATCGGAAGCCAACCGGCACGTGTGTTACCGTACTTTCCAATGTAACCCTCCGACATGGCCGCAGAGGAAGCTGATATCGCCGTTATCGTCGCAAGCTGTACAACATTAGCACACCCATCTCAAAACGTTCATATGTATAATCCATATCAAATATTCAGATTGAAATGGTGGAGAATAATTATTACCAAATCAAAGAAGAAGATTGCAAAAACATGTCCTCCTCTGCGGACAGCTAAACAAGCCCATATGAGCGTAAACAATGTCATGGCGGAGATAGCTATATCTGCGTACACCAGATACCTGCGAAACATATGAAAAGTTTACACACTTTCATTTCATGTCGTCACCACTCGATTTATTACATTATTGTAATTTTGTGTTTACTCATGAGTGGCTCAATTTTGTCATGGACCCTAGGGCAAAAAAATATTTTAATAATTTCCTTTTTTATTTTAGTAATATTTTGTAGATTTTGTTTTGACAAGAATTATATATACATATAAACTATTTTTATGGGTCCTATTCAATCTACTTTCTAATATTTTTAGTAACATGTGATAACCGAAGTGGTCACAAGATCCGAACGCGCGTCTTGCTCGAGA
Organism: Orychophragmus violaceus; assembly: GCA_030180135.1. NCBI lineage: Eukaryota > Viridiplantae > Streptophyta > Magnoliopsida > Brassicales > Brassicaceae > Orychophragmus > Orychophragmus violaceus. The sequence continues at coordinate 10,319,815 of CM058239.1, read as the reverse complement.
GTTGACGTGCTCGGTCCGAGGGAACTAAGTTGTTCTTTAGAGAGAACCGACTAAATTCAGAGACTAGCAGGAATTAAAAATGTGCTCGGGATGAGCGGGAAGAGAATCGTGTTCGGGTTCGTTCAAAGAGAATAAAGCGCTCGGAACGAGCGTGTCTTTATATTTAGATATCCGAGCAGGTCGAGAGACGTGCTCGGTTTACAATTCGGGAAATGAACTAGAGAGAGAAAGTAGTAAGAAGTGCACAAATCCCAAAAAGTTACATTAATGTACAGTGACGACTCCTATTTATAGTAAAATGCGGTCGTACTTTCTAAAGGCCGTTGACTGCTCGTCGGGCTCGTGCGGATTGGGCCGTACTTGATGACGAGATGGGCTGAGCCGTACATTCCTTGGACGTTTGTGCGGCCGAGCCGGCTCGTTGTCGTTTTGTTCAGGTCGAGCCGAGCCGAGCCGATGCAAACGAACTTGGTCTGGCATATTCGTTCTGGCCTTTTATCGCTTGTTGGGCCGTAGGATTTCTTGTTGGGCCGACCTTGAGCTGAAGAATAGGTATTGGGCCTTCTAAATGGGTGGGGTGCTAAACCCATATATAACAGTAAGCCCCCCCCCCCCCAGTTCGTCGATCTTCGTGGTATCGAGGTCGGCGGATTTGATCAGTGCTTAGTTGGGCCAATATTTATTCGGAATCGGCCCGGTCCGTTAATTGAATCCGCGTGCCTTTTTTCTTCTTCTTCGGGGGGTGCGAGAAATTTCTTGGGAACTGGCGGGACATCGAAGAGTCGGCTTGTTGCAATGATGGCACCTATAATCGTGGGAAGCCGAAGGGTCGCGTAGGGGTCATCATTGCGCTTGTCTCGAGATTTTCCCGCTTGCTTATATATATCTTGCTCCGCTCTTCTCCAATTTCATTTCTCTCCTTTCGCAGGTATTTCGCTCTCCCTTCTCTCTAGATTTTTCTCTCTCTAGGTTTGTTGCTTGTTGTATTGTAAGTTATGAGAATCGATTCTAGTTCAGCGTCTTCCTCGGGTCGGGACTTGTATTCGGTTAGATTGTCCGAAGGCGATTCCGTTCAGTCCAGTTCGTCGGTAGGTCAGCTAGTCTCCTCGCCTGGCTCGGGACGAACGGAGGTCATTTCCCAGAATCCTGACGATAACCGAGCTCAGGATCCGTCGGCCTCGGGCAGTGTACAGAGTTTTCGTGTGCCTTATCTGATTGATTCCGAAGACGACGGTGCTCGGCCCTGGATCCCGTTGGACCAGAACTTGGGCTCTCTTCCCGTGAAGGTAGAAGTGGTGGCTACGGTTGATCAGGCTCGGTGTGACAGGATGGTGGTGGAACCGAGGAGGTCGAGTAAGGCTCGGAAGACGGGGCGAAAAGGCCGCGGATGGCTTAGAGAAGAAGACGCGTCCGGTTCGTGAAGTTCTTCCAACGAAATGCTCGGAAGATGACTTGGCATGGCTGAGGGATAACTGTGATCCTGGGGGTATTGACCGGCTCGAGCTTCGCAAACCTGAGTCGCACGAGAGGCCCTGGGATTGTCCCGAGGGGTGGATATGCTTGTACGATTTTTGGTTCAAGGATATCCACCTTCGATTCCCTTTACCGAGGTTACTGGTGGCTTATTGCGAAGAGAGAAGGATTGCTATGTCCCAGCTGTGCCCGGCCGCTGTCCAAAACATGGTTGGATCCATGATTTTGGCCTCCGAGTGTGGAGTGGAGATGACTCTTCGGTTTTTTGAAGAGATAACGACAATTTCCACAAACTCTACTACCGTCGGGACCCGGTATGTCTGTATGCGGACTCGTTATGGGGAGAAGGTCGTCATCGGGAAACCTTCTAAAGTCGACGACTGGCAGGATCGCTATTTTTACGTTCGGGTCAATTCCGCCTCGGTTCCCGATCCTGCGAGGCCGTATAGGACGCTCTGGAATCATCTTCATGGTAATCTCTGCTTCCTGCTCGTTCCTCTAAATAGACTAACTCATCCTCGTTCTCTTTTCTTGCAGATCGTCATTCTATCGATCTCCCAGTTCCATACCAGTTTCTGTCGAAGCTGCATAGGCTCGTTGCTCGGAGTATCCAGAAGTGGCCAGACGTTCACGTTAGTCGGGTCAGGCGAGCCATAGAGTGTTCAGACGAAGGTATTCTTGTCGTTTTTCGTCTTTTCTATGCTTTGCTTTTTTTACTTCTTTGATATGCATTGTATGTTCCGCAGGCTGTTATCTGCGTTCGGTTGAGTCTTTGATTGAGCATAACAGTAGACCTCTCGTTCCGATCGTGCCGAAGAAAAGTCGGAAGCGAGAGATGGGTCGTATGGATCTGGAAGTCGTAAACTACGTCGAGGAGAATCTCGTCGATCAGCAGGAAAATCCTGTTGCGGAGCCAGAAAATCCCTCCGAGCCGCAGGTAAATCCTGTTGCCTTGGACCCAAATCGACCATTTTCGCCATCTGTCGGGGAGGTCCCGCCCGGGATGGTTTTTGTAAACGAGTATCATCGGGATTTGTTTCGTCAGGTTTGCGAGGCGGTGGAGGCGGTCGAGGCTCAAAAGAAGAAAAGGAAAAAGAAGAAAAGGTCGCAGACCGAGGATGCGGCCGCGGTTGAACCGGGAACTCCCCTTGTCCCTGAAGATGGTCGAGAGACCGAAGAGAACGTTGACGTCTTCTCCTTAATCAGGAAGAAGAAAAAGAAGGCTGTTGATCCTGCGGGTCAAGCGCTCGAGCCTTCCGAGCGGTCGGCTCTGGTGGTTCTTCCGGGTGCTATGGGTACCCAGGTCGGGGACGTCGAGGGTCCAAATGTCGATGACGCGGCCCTTCTTGAGCGTTCGACCGATGACCCGAACGCTGGCCATGCTGAGGTTGATGGTCGAGAGGAAGACGGGGATGCTGATCCTCGGGAGGACCAGTCTATTCCGGATCTGGAGGAGATCGCCGGACTCACTTTCTTGGGTGGACCGGGTGAAGGGGCGTTCACGGACTACGGCTTCTCCGTTCGGTATGAAGGTGAGATGCCGATGGTTCGTGATGGTGGAGCTTGCGCGGACTTGTTCCGGATGTTGCGGGAAAGTCCTCCGCATCCGTTGCCTCCGGTTGAGCATACGCGCTTCCCTGATCGGAAGAAAGCGGCGGCCAAAGATATGGCTCGGGTAAGATTTACTTTTTCCTATGTCTTTCATTTCAGGGCCTTCCTAACTATAACCTTATGTTCGATGCGTACGAGCAGAGGGAGGTCGACCTTGAAAGGGCGATCAGCGGGTTGAAGCGGGACCTTACCAAGGCCGGTAAGGTCATTGCCGAGCTAGAGGGGTATCGTGAGGTGTCACTACACGCGGTGGCGCTTCGATCGACCCTTGAAGATGAGCAGAGGAAGGTGTCTGCTTTGGAAGAGAAAGTCGCTGGACTTTCGACCGAGAACGATCGGCTAAATACTGAGAACGTTCAGTGCTTGGCTGACTGCTCAAACGTTCGGGCCGAAGCCGATGAACTGATTGCCCGGGTATCTGACTTGGAGGGCAGGCTTGAATCCGAGTGTGCTCGGCTGAGATCCTCTCGTACGCGGGAAGTCCAGAAAGAGAGGCAGCGGGTTTCTGAGAAAGCGCAGGCTCGGCTTTCCAAAATTAAGAAAGCTAACGAGGAGAAAGAGCTCGGGCGGAGGACCCAAATATTGATGAATCAGGCCGCTGCCGTTGCGTCTATGCTGGAGACGCTGGTCAAGGAGGGATTTGCTATTCCTCCTGATAGGATAGCCAAGGCCCATGCCGATGCTGCTCGTTTTAAGGAGGCACTCATCTAGATTGAGTTTACCGACCTGAAGGACGAAGATTTTACCATGACTCCGCCGGGCAGTCCGGGTCGGGCCGCCGGAGGCTCTTCGGTGTCTGCTGCGGATCAGCAAGCTTCGGTCGAGAATGAGGATCGAGCTCTCGAGGCTGCTTCTTAAACTTTGTTGTTTCTCCTTTTCCTTTTGTAATGTGTTATTGTAATCGGATTCTCGCCTTCGTGCGTTTTTAATGAACTTGTTTTCTTTCTCGTTCCCACTCTTTTATTTATGTTCAAGTCGAAATAAACGATGAGAGAAGGAAGTGCTCGGTTTAGGTTAGATAGTCGATTTTGGCGAGGAGCGAGCGCGATGCTCGGCTTATCCCGTAGGACCGACCGGGACAGTTATGCGAAACTGTGTTCGGCTTATTTTTTCTGTCAGTCGTCCTTGTGCGGGAACTGGGCCCGGCTTACTTGGTTGTGGGTTTCGAGACTATGCTCGTTGTACCACGGGTCGGGCGCGAGTAAGTGCTCGGCTTACCCCTAAGGTCTGATCGGGTCAGTGTGCGAGAGCTATGCTCGGCTTATTTACTGTCGATTAGCCTTGTGCGGGACTTGGCCCGGCTTAAAAAGTGTATCGAACATCTGGCCAGGATGTCGATCTGTTCGGTGCGGTTGAGACAAAAATTTAAACTTAATAAAATTTTGTTATTGATATAGCTGAGCCTCGTGAGAGGTTGCCTACGTACCCCGAAAGGGGATCAAGCCGATCGTAGTTCACTTTACATATTACTCGAACTCGTGTATAGCGAGCTCGGTTTTGGAGCGAGAGATGCTCGTTTTTTTTTTTTTTTTTTTTTTTTTTTTTTTTTTTTTTTTGAGCGCGATGCTCGGCTTTTCCGTGAGCGAGAGATGCTCGGCCTAGTAGTAGTACCGTTTGAGTTTGTTTGCATTCCAAGAGCGTGGAATGGCTTCTCCCTTCATCGTTACGAGCTCATAAACCCCGGGCTTTACTATCTTCGAAACGATGTACGGACCTTCCCAGTTCGCGCCGAGTTTCCCTGCTCGGTATTCCCGTGTGTTTTCGAACACTTTCCGGAGAACAAGGTCGCCTTCCATGAAGCGGCGTCCTTTGACCTTCTTGTTGTAGTGTCTCGTGATTTGCTGCTGATAGTTCTGGAGTCGTAGGAGCGCTCGGTCTCGTAGTTCCTCTGCTTGATCGAGGCAGTCGATGATCATGTTGTTGTTAAGGTCTTCGTGCTCGGGCGCGATACTCAGGCGTATTTTCGGGACACACATCTCGGCTGGGGACATTGCTTCCATTCCGTGAGAAAGTGAAAAAGGTGTCTGGCCGGTTGATGTTCTCGGGGTGGTCCGATGAGACCAGAGAACGCCATCGAGCTCGTCGGCCCAGAAGCCTTTCTTACTTTCCATTCGCTTTTTTAGACCGTCGATGATCGTTTTGTTTGTTGCCCCGGCCTGCCCATTGCCTTGTGGGTACCTCGGTGTTGATTTGCTTAGACGTATCTTCCACCTCACACAGAATCCTTCGAACAGATTGGAGATAAACTGGGAACCATTGTCGGTTACGATCTCGTAAGGAACACCGTGACGGCAGATTATGTACTTCCAAACAAACTTCTGAACGTCGAGGTTTTTGATTTTCGAGTAGGATTCGGCTTCGACCCACTTGGTGAAGTAATCGGTCATTATGAGGATGAACTTCTTTTGGTGCGAAGCCGGGAGAGGTCCGACAATGTCCATCGCCCATCGCATGAATGGGTAGGGTGTGGCTGCGGTGGTGACGAGCTCGGCTGGCTGGTGTATGCTTGGTGCGTGCCTTTGACATTTCTCACATCGGGCTACGTAGCTTTCGCAGTCGGCGATCATGGTCGGCCAGAAATGGCCGTGTCGCTTTATCTTTGCGGCTAATGCTCGGCCGCTCGTGTGATTCCCGCCAGCTCCTTCGTGTGTTTGCTCGGTGACCCACTGGATTTCTTGCCCGTTGATGCAGCGCAGAAGAGCCTTGGACGCACTCCAACGGAAGAGTTCATCCTCCATTATTACGTATTGCGCACAGCGGGCTTTCAGTCGGCGGGCTGCCCAACGATCCTCGGGGACCTTCCCCGTTAGTATATAGTCCTTGATTTCGTCTCTCCAGTCGAAGGTAGTAGCATGCTCGGGATCGGTATCCTTACTTACCTCCTCGTTGCTTCTATGAGCATCGTCTAATCCTTCTTCTTCCTCGGTAATAAGAAGTACATCTTCGTTCTGGGCGATGCTTGGTCGAGCTATGGATTCGACTGGAATGATTCGACGAAGATCGGGGTCCGAAGTCGATGCTAGGGCGGCCAGTGCGTCGGCAGAGGAGTTGTCACTTCTGGGGATCTTGGTTAGCGTGACCGACCCGATCCTTCCGGTGATTTCATGGACGAGCTTTAAGTATGCATCCATGCGCTCGTTCTTTGCTTCGTATTCCCCGTTGAATTGGTTTACGACCAGCTGCGAGTTGGCGAACGCATCTACTTGTTTTGCTCCTACCACTTCGGCTAGTCGTAGTCCAGCGAGCAGTGCTTCGTATTCGGCTTCGTTGTTTGAAGCTGGAAATCCTAGGCGGAAGGATTGTTCGATTAGTTCGCCGGTCGGGGATGTCAATTTGACTCCTACGCCCGAACCGTTTCTTGATGAGGAACCGTCTACGAACAGGATCCATTTCTCCTTTGGAGGCAAAGCTTCGTTCGTAGTGAGTTCGGGTGGTAGTTCGATGAGGAAGTCAGCCAGGAATTGTGCCTTTGCGCAAGTTCGGGGTTTGTATTCGATGTCGTACTCGCTTAGCTCTACCGCCCATTTAGCAATTCTTCCTGACTGGCTCGGACTATGCAGGATTGTCCTGATTGGTTGGTTCGTGAGTACGACCACCGAATGTGACTGAAAATAAGGGCGGATCTTCCGAGCTGAGACGACGACTGCTAAAGCGAGCTTCTCGAGTGTATTGTAGCGTGTTTCCGCGTCGTCGAAGATTTTGCTTGTGTAGAAAATGGGTCTTTGATCACCTCGATCGTCGCGGACGAGCACACTGCTAACTGCCGAGGTTGAAACGGAGATGTACAAGTACAACGTCTCTCCTTCCTCGGGTTTGGCCAGAATTGGTGGGGTGGAGAGGTAGGTCTTTAGCTGTTGAAACGCGTCCTCGCACTTAGCGTCCCACTCGAATTTCTTGTTCCCACGAAGAAGATTGTAGAAAGGGAGACACTTGTCCGTTGATCGAGAGATGAATCTATTCAGGGCTGCGACACGTCCGGTTAGTCGTTGGACTTCTCTGGTGTTCCTTGGAGATGGGAGCTCGGTGATCGCCGTTATTTTCTTCGGATTTGCTTCGATGCCCCTCTTTGTGACGATGTAACCAAGGAACTCTCCCGATGTGACCGCGAAAGTACATTTTGCTGGATTCAACTTCATTCCGTACTTGTTCAGGCTCGCGAAACATGTTGCGAGGTGACTGATGTGGTCGTCGGCTAAAGCGGATTTGACGAGCATATCGTCAATATAAACTTCCATTGTGTTGCCGAGCTGGTCGGCGAACATTCGGTTTACGAGGCGCTGGTAAGTTGCTCCTGCATTCTTGAGCCCGAAGGGCATAACCTTGTAACAATATGTCCCGCGGTCAGTGATGAAGGAATTCTTTTCTCGGTCGTCTGGGTGCATCATAATCTGATTATACCCGGCGAAGGCGTCCATGAACGATAGTAGCTCGTGGCCGGTGGTCGCTTCTACGAGTCGATCAATGTGCGGAAGCGGGAAGCTATCCTTTGGGCACGCCTTGTTGAGGTCGGTGAAATCTACGCATACTCTCCATTTACCGTTCTTCTTTTTCACTACGACGGGATTTGCCAACCAGTCCGGATATTTCACCTCGGTGATCGAACCTGCCTTTGAAAGTCTTTCTACCTCATCGTTGACAGCTTTGCCGCGTTCGGGGCCGAGCTTTCGTCTTTTCTGTTTGACTGGTTTAAAAATCGGATCGACGTGCAGTTCGTGACATGCGATGGTCGGGTCGACTCCAGTCATGTCAGTCGTCGTCCAGGCGAAGGTCGTGGCATTTTCCTTCAGGAATTCTATCAGCTTGTCTCGTAGGTCAGCTCGGAGGTCGGCTCCTATTCCGACGCAGCGTTCGGGATCGCGAATGTCGATGTTGATTTGTACTATCGCGTCCTTCTGCGGGCGGTCGGGAGGTGGCAGCTCGATTCGAGGCTCTGCGACTAAGTATGCTTGTGATTTGTGGCGCATTTTGTGCTCGATACAGAAGCATGTGCGGGATATCCTCTGATTTCCTCGTAGTGTATACACGCCGAACGGGGTTGGGAACTTGACACATTGATGAAATGTGGATGGGACTGCCCTCATTTCGTGAATCCAAGGCGTTCCGAGGATGACGTTGTAGATAGCTGGTCGGTCGACGACTACGAACTTGATCAGCTTGGTAATTCTGCCGACGTAGACTGGAAGTTTGATTGTTCCGATTGTGTTGATCGAGTCTCCCGAGAAGCCTGTTAGTGGTCTCGTCGAAGGTTTGATACGGTAGTCGCTGAGCTCCATTCGTTGCAGTGTTTCTCTAAAAATTAGGTCGACCGAGCTGCCGGTGTCGATCAGAATTTTTTCTACCTCGCAGTCGCCGATTCGCATGGCGACGACGAGTGGATCGTTATGCGGTCGGTCCACTCCTTCGGCATCTTGTTCGGTAAAACTCACTTCCTCGCCGATTCTGAGCTCGTCAGTGGCGTTTCGTCGGTAGTGCTGGGCGGCCGTGGCCCTTCGTTCATATTCTTTTATTGATCGAACTGAATCGTTGACCATAAGCAGTCCTCCCATAATCATGTTTATTCGTCTCCTTGGACGTGCTCCGTCTTCCTCTTCTTCGTCGCGGGCTCTTTTATCCGCGGCTGCCGCTGCGTTGATTTGTTCGGTCTCCTCGTCGAACGCAACCTGTTTCCTTCGCTCTTCCTGGACGATCCTGAAGCGCTCGGCCTCGTTCTTTGGTTGCGTGACTTGGTTGATTTGCTTCGGGTGAGGTTTATTGCGATCCATCACTAATTTCTTCCCATCCTTTTGGTAATCGGCGAAAAGGAGGGCTTGAAGGTTTCTGCATTCCTCGGTGCTATGACCCGCTCGCTGATGATATTCGCAGAATAACTTGTTTTTATCGGCTCCTCGGATGAACTTGTTCCACGGCCTGCCTTGATTTTGACCTTGGTATCCTTGCGTGGGTCGTTCCTGCTGATGATTTTGAGAGCGGTCGGGATGACTTTGTCGTTGATCCTGATGGGGACGTTCCTCGTCCTGTCGGTGTTCTCGCAAATGATCGCTGACGTAATACGACGATTTCCCTTTTCTTGCGGTTTCTTCTTCCTTGGATTTTTTGTAATCCTGATCGTAGTGCTGCCGAGGTTCGTTTTGCTCGGTATTCTTTTCGGTTTTGTCTTTCGAAGTCGAACTCTTGGGCCCGAACTTCTTGGCTAGGGTTTCTTTTTCTTCCTCGAGTTCGACGAAGATCGATGCGCGGTGGAGGGCGTCCTCTAGCGAGCTTGGTCTATTTTTCTTCAGTTCTTCCCGGAAGCTTGATTCGTACCAGAGGCCGTTTCGGAGTGCGGGTAGACCTTCGCTGTCGGTGATCGTGATTTTGGCCAAAACGTTTTTGAAGCGGGTGACGTACGATCGGAGGCTTTCCCTCGGTCCTTGGGAGATAGCCCATAGGTCGGCGTTTGATACCTCCTCCTGAATATACATCGAGTAATGTTTGAGAAAGGCGTGCGTTAAGTCGCTGTATCCGTCGATCGAGTTTGGTTCCAAGCGGGAGAACCAATCCAGGGCCGAGCCGGTCAAATGCTCGACGAACAGTTGGCAGTAACCTGCGTCTCGTTCCCCGATACTGAACTTTGTCCTTCCCATTGCAATGCGGAATGCCGTCAGAAACTGCCTTGGGTCGGATTTGCCGTCGTAGGTCGTCATCTTGATTTTGACCGCCGAAATAGGATGCTCGAACTGGATATCCATGAGGCGACGAGTGAACGGAGTGTTCTGAGTTTCTTTCAGTACGCGGTCGATTTCGGGGGCCGAGCTGATCGCCTGATGGACTTTGGACGTCATATTTTTCAACATTAGTTTTATGTCTTCAATTTCGTTGTCTCTATGCGCGTCGGGCGCTGAGCTACTCGGGATATCCGTGTTGGGGGGTTTGTTCGTCCTCGGTCTGTTGCTGCGTTACCGTTCGGTTTCTCGGGTTTGGGGGTGGCGTTTCTTCAAATAACACTCGGTGAAGATGAGTTCGGGGAACGGATCCTTGTTGACTTGTCATTCGTAGATCGTTGATTTGCCCTTGGCATACTGCGTGTGCCGTGGCAAGCTGATCGAAGCGAGCGTTGCTTCCCTGAGAGAGTTCGGCTATTTGAGTCATGAGAGTTTTGAGCAAGGTGGACATGTCCTGCTCGTTTGTCTGAGTTTCCGCGGCTTGTTGTGGTCGTTCGGTATTCAGAGGTTGCTGCTCGGCGCCGGCCGGCTGGATGATTGGATCTGCAACCTGAGAAACGTGCTGGGGTTGCCCTCTTGCTCGGGAGGCTGTTTCCGAGCTTGTGATGTCTTCGATGTGGACGTAGTCTTTGTTCGATGGAGCTCCTGTCATCGCTGAATCTGTCCGTTAGTGAAGAAAACTTAAGTTCCCCACAAACGGCGCCAATTGTGATAACCGAAGTGGTCACAAGATCCGAACGCGCGTCTTGCTCGAGAGTTGACGTGCTCGGTCCGAGGGAACTAAGTTGTTCTTTAGAGAGAACCGACTAAATTCAGAGACTAGCAGGAATTAAAAATGTGCTCGGGATGAGCGGGAAGAGAATCGTGTTCGGGTTCGTTCAAAGAGAATAAAGCGCTCGGAACGAGCGTGTCTTTATATTTAGATATCCGAGCAGGTCGAGAGACGTGCTCGGTTTACAATTCGGGAAATGGACTAGAGAGAGAAAGTAGTAAGAAGTGCACAAATCCCAAAAAGTTACATTAATGTACAGTGACGACTCCTATTTATAGTAAAATGCGGTCGTACTTTCTAAAGGCCGTTGACTGCTCGTCGGGCTCGTGCGGATTGGGCCGTACTTGATGACGAGATGGGCTGAGCCGTACATTCCTTGGACGTTTGTGCGGCCGAGCCGGCTCGTTGTCGTTTTGTTCAGGTCGAGCCGAGCCGAGCCGAGCCGATGCAAACGAACTTGGTCTGGCATATTCGTTCTGGCCTTTTATCGCTTGTTGGGCCGTAGGATTTCTTGTTGGGCCGACCTTGAGCTGAAGAATAGGTGTTGAGCCTTCTAAATGGGTGGGGTGCTAAACTCATATATAACATAACACATTTAATACTGATATATAATTGGGATTTTAACCAACCAATTGTCTCTCCACCTCGGTCGGCACTTAATTTTGGCTACACGGTGTAAGGTTGTCCGTTTGAGGTTTAAAGTGGTATTAATGTTGCTTAGTGAACATATTGACCTTGATAAAATGAGGAAAAGAGAATACCTTAAGGAAAAGGAGTAGCTGTATTTAGCCTCAAACTCAATGCCATATACAGAGACGACTTCACGGTTAGTGATCGTGAGCCCCATGGAGGTCATTGCAGTGACAATGGCTAACACTCTCATCAACACTTGAATCCCAAGATTCATTACCGGCGTTCTTATCCCTTCATTGTCTCCCATACTTCAGTTTCAACCTTTTACTTTCCTTAGTGATTGCTACAAAGATAAGAACCAAAAGGACAAATGATACAACTAAGACAAAGATATAGTTATTATTTGTTGTTTGTTGTGGTGTACGTATGATCCTAAAACTCCACAAAGACAAGAGAAAGAGAAGATAATTGAGCTGGAAAAGAAGAGACATAGAGGTAGATAATTTATAGGGAAATAAAATGTGGGTGAGATCGCAAAACAAGATAATGCAGGACGTTGGATGATCGAATCATCTGCCTAAACAAATGGGTCCTTTCCGTTTGAATACATTTAATTTGGTAACAAATCTTTGTATATAGACGTCCCAACATATCATATGCCCCCAGGCCATTTATTCTTACACCCGAACGCTCACGTTATCTATTTCTTTTGATTTTCAGTTTGCTTAAATAAAAAAAACTTTAAAAAAACATAACTTATATTTTTACCTAGTAGCCACTAATAGTAAATATATCATAAAATAGTAGATTCTGTATCTTGTACGGAATCTAGTCTATGTTAATGATAGCCGGTGAGCGGAAGGAAAGTGTACGTTCAGTGGAAGAATGAGGAGTATCTCTCATCGTGGGTTTGCCAATGTGATATCTCTAGGAGTGTTGGGAATAATTTTGGAACCAGAAAACTTATATATACTAGTTCAGTAAAGTTTGGGAATCAAAACCAAGATTTCATTTGGCTATGCTCATTATCGACCCTTACTATTAGAAAAGCAAATATTATTTCCCCCTGAAAACTCTTCAATTCCAAAGTTAGACATTAATCAAATGAGAGTGATATATTAGGAAGTGATGAAGATTTGAAGTTCAACAACTTTGTCCGGAGATCGGAGTTATTTTTCTATTAGTTATGTTATGTCTTGGACGGTGGCACAACTATTGAAATGGTGGCTTTGTCTTTTGTTAACAAAGTGGTTAGGGTGGTTCACCTAACTCAGTCCAAGCTTCTCCTATGAATACCAAGTGAAAATGAGTTACAAAATTCATTCCAAAACAAAAACAAGAAGAAAAAAAGAGACAAGAAAGAAAAAAAAATATTTTTTTTGGTAAGAAAATTCAGTTTAATTTTCTTGAGTGTATTCGGGTTTTGGGTGTGAGTTGAGAGAGTTATAATTCTCCGGATATTAATATAAAGATCTGTAGCAGGTTCGGAGATGTAGGCATGATTGGCCGAACTTTGTTAACAAATTATGTGCATTTTCTTCGGTCTCATATATCTGGTTTTTGAGGAAATTCGAGTTATTTCCTAACAACTGGTATCAGAGCACGAGCTTGCGGTAATCTCGGCCAATTTTTTTTTGCGGGTTACTATTCACGTGAATAGTGTATTCGTGAATAGTAAAATTTTGTCGGCGACATCGGTTTGTCGACAAAGGTATTTTAATACACGGTAGTTCTCAAAAGTAATCAGATACGATGGGAGACGAAGATGGTTCGGCGCATGGTATCAGAAAATTTGACGGTACAAATTATGCATTTTGGAGAATGCAAATTGAAGATTATTTGTTTCGAAGAAAGCTTCATCAACCACTGAGCAAGAAGCCTGAGAAGATGGATCATGATGAGTGGGATCTCCTTGACAGAAAGTTATGGGTGTTATCAGGTTAACACTGTCGAAGAACGTTGCTCACAACGTTGCGAAGGAGAAGACCACAAAAGGGCTCATGAAAGTTCTCTCGGATATATATGAGAAACCTTCAGCAAATAATAAGGCATTTCTCATGAAGAAACTCTTTCATTTAAAGATGGAAGAAGGTGGTCATGTTGCAGCACACGTGAATGAATTCAACACGATTGTCAACCAATTATCATCCGTTGAAATCGAGTTTGAAGATGAAGTGCCAGCATTGATTTTGTTGCCATCTCTGCCAAATAGTTGGGGGCCAATGGGGGAAGCGGTTAGTAATTTTATGGGTAATCATAAACATAGGTTTAATGATGTTCGAGATAGTATCCTTTCTAAAAAGTTCGCAGGATAGACTTTGGTGAAGCTTCAACGAGTTCTGCTTTCAACATGGAAAACAGAGGCATGAGTCAAGACAGAAACAACTGGAACAATGGCAGAGCGAAGTCAAGAAATGGAAGAAGTTAGTCCAAATTTAAGCAGCCTGCTGAATGTTGGAAATGTGGAAAGACGGGCCACATAAGAAAGAATTGTTGGCAGTTTCAAAGAAGGAAGGCAACAAGGGAGCCGGAGCCAATGCAGTCACACATGAAATTGGTGATGCATTGGTAGTATCTGCTGATTCTCCAAGGAAAGATGAAGCTCATGATGCGGCTGTAAACACCATTGAAGCATTGATCTCCTATGTTGATAACCCGATTGAGTCTTGGGTTTTGGACTCTGGAGCATCATTTCACATGACACCACACCACAACATAATGGAGAACTATGTTGCTGGAAATTATGGAAAGGTATATCTAGCTGATGGTTTACCTTTGGACGTAGTTAGTATTGGAGATATCAACTTGAAGATGTCAGATGGTCGTGTATGGAAGATCGCAAAGGTAAGGCACAATGTCAATTTTGGTGGTGGAGCATGGAGTGTAAAGAGACACTCTTTATATGACGGTTGCTATAGGTCATAAAAGAGGCACTCTTTATATGGCAATGAGTCATGAAGATACAATTGCGATTATTGAGAATGCCAAACAGACTAAGTTGTGGCAGTGTAAGTTGGGACACATGAGTGAGAAAAGGATGAAACTTATGGCGACAAATGGCGTGCTTCCAGATCTGAAGACGGTGGATCATCAGATGTGTGAAATTTGTATCCCAGGAAAGCAGAAACGGGTTAGTTTCTCAAAAGAAGGAAGAGAGCCCAAATCAGAGAACTTAAAGCTGGTGCACACTGATGTGTGGGGACCCGCTCCTGTCGCACCGCTAGGAGGTTCATATTACTATGTGACCTTTATTGATGACTCCACAAGGAAAGTGTGGGTTTACTTGATGAAGAACAAGCATGAAGTGTTTTCGGTTTTCAAAAGATGGAAAATCATGATTGAGATTGAGAAGAATCTCAAGTTGAAGTGCCTAAGGTCTGATAATGGCGGAGAATACACCAGAGAGGAGTTTAAAAGATATTGCACTGATAATGGGATTAATATGGTGAAGACTATTCCTGGAACGCCTCAACATAATAGAGTAGCTGAAAGGATGACCAAAACTTTGAATGAGCGAGCAAGTAGCATGAGACTACACTGCGGATTGCCTAAGACGTTTTGGGCAGATGCAATCAATACCGCAGCCTTCTTAATAAACAGACAACCGTCTGTTCCGTTGGGATTCAAGATCCCTGAAGAAGTGTGGAGCAGAAAGAAACTAAACCTTTCTTATCTTAAAGTATTTGGTTGCTTAGCTTATGTTCACATTGATGATATTACAAGAAGTAAACTTGATGCAAAATAGAAGAAGTTTTACTTCATTTGTTATGGTGACACAAAGTTCGGTTATCGGTTTTGGAATGATGAAAATCGGAAGATCATCCGCAGAAAGAATGTTGTGTTCAACTAAGAAGTGTTGTACAAGGATAAGCTAAAAGAAACCTCGGAAAACATGGAGTCTAGAGTTGTTGATTTGGGAGAGCACCTTGCACCAGAGTTGCAGCAGGATACAACAACAATAGAAGAGAAAAAATCTCAAGAAGAGAATATTGAGGCAGATAAGAATGATGATTCAGAAGCGATCCCACATACGCTAGTCACCGAGTTGCGGCGCACTACAAAAAAACTGGATATTAGTAGCACATTACAATAGCACGGTTTCTCTAAGTGCTATTACAGAGTGTTTGATGGATTGTGATACTTTATTATAGCATTTTATCAATGCTAACCCGAAATTTTAATAAGCGGGAAACAAAAATGAGTTTCGAGCCTAATTTCTACTATGGGCGGTAACACTTAAAAATTTTCCGCGTTTTTTTTTGGATTTTTGCCAAAACTATTTTTCCCCTCTTCCTTATCCACATGATAGACTTTTTTTTTTCTCAGTCTTCTTCCTCCTCTCTTCCTCTCGGTTTCTCAACTCTCGCCTTCTTCCTCTCTTCCAGAGCCTTCCTCTGGTTTCACACAAACCCTAATTTCCTCTCTTCCATAGCCTTCCTCTCAGTTAAGCTGCTCTCTCACTCTCTTTCGGCGACAGCCATGGCGATTTTTGGAAAATCGATCTTGAGCTCATCCCCTTCATACCGCGAGCTGAGACAACTCAGGTAAAGCTTCAATCTCCTCTTCCTTTAGGTTTCTCAGTCATGTATGGGTCGATTTTCATTTCTATTTTGCTAAACCCTTTTTGTTTCATTTCGGATTTCTTCTGCGTGTGGCCATGAAGCCTCTCAGCTTCTAATAATTCACTCGATCTTGACAAAGTAAGTGTCTAGCTCCTTGTTCTTTCAGCTTTTGATAAACCGATTCATCTTCATTTTAAAGACCTAGCCAACCGATTTCAAATTCTAACACTTGTTCTTCCTGTAGATCGATTCCATGTATGAGACAAGTTATGGGTTGTTCGATTTTACCTAACCTCTTTACATACCCGAGATAGAGAGGTAAGGGTCTGACTTCCTTGTTCCTTCAACTATTTTAAATCGATCTATCTTCCTCTTTGAAGATCTTGTCCACTGATGATGATTTCTGGGTTGTTCGATCTCTTCTGTGATGTGTCTTCTTAGGAGCGTACTCTGGAGGATATTTGGGAAGAAGAACGAAAGAGACAGCAAGTTCATTGGACATTAATCTTTTCTTAGTTGATTTCACAATGGGCTCAGTGGATAGGTTGGTTTGGTTGTCTTGTTACTATTACTCCTTGATTGTTTAAAAGAGGGACTATCACATTTCAAGTTTTCAACTTGTTTCTTGGCTTCGCAGCCAAAGTTGTCTTCGGATCTGGCTCGCTTTTTGGGAGGTTCCTTTCTCTTCCTCATATAGGTTCTGGTGGTAGGCTTTTGCCACCGCCTCTTAGTATGTTGCAGGTATATTCAAAGCATCTATCTTATCTATATCATATCTCTTTAAAGATCACATTTTATATTCTGTATTTGATTACCTCTTACTAGGAAGAAAGACTGAGAAACATTAAGCTAAGAATCGAAATACCTTTTGATGGATCTCGAATGGAGCATCAAGTAAGTGTTTTCATGGCCTCCCTGTTTGCTTAATTCCGCATCTCCAAAGTTTTGTCAAGATTATGTAATCACATGATTTACAGGATGCACTTAGACAACTATGGAGGTTAGCGTATCCACAAAGAGAACTACCACCTCTTAAATCCGAACTCTGGAAGGAGATGGGCTGGCAAGGAACAGACCCTTCAACAGATTTTCGGTACATAATAAGTGTATATTCACGTGCAGTATACTGGAATGATGTTACTGGAGGAGATAGCTTCGATTTTCATAACACCGTTTTTGCTGATGTTTGTCGTGCCAAAGGTATAATATTCTCTTCATTTGTGTGAGTGTTTATAGATCCCACGTTACTATTGAGAAGTTTAACACATAGTTCACTTTGCAGCGAGTTGATGATATACTGCAATTCATCAGAGATTTTACAGTTGATATTGAAGGTGTAGGCAATGTTTGCAGGTAAATCCCATGATTGGTTCTAACGAAATGTTTTTTCTTTCCTCGCAAAAACACTTTTTAATATGTTGGTCATTCCGCTTGCAGCTTTAGTGCTTTTGACTTCGAGAACCATAGAAATACTAAATATGGTTCACCATGTAATGTATCTCGTGAGCAGAGAAGCTCTCAGGGGAAAATGGAGAAATCATTCTTGAGGTTTGACCATCATTATCCTTTGAATGCTCATATTGTTCTCAAGTGCCTCTCTCTCTGAACAATGAAGTTTTCCAATCTGTTTTGCAGTTTCCAGAGTAGTTATCCTTCTTGGGAATCAGATTCTCTTGGGAAGCAGTTTCTGTTGAATCTCAGAACTTTCCGGGACCAAAAGCTTCAAGAAATAAACACGAGACACACATGTTCTCCCGAGTTGAACTTCTGGAGTTGATATTAATACTCAACAGGTGTGTAGTGTTTACTCTGTTGATAATTGATCTAATCAATCTCTTTGTATGAACATTTTTAATGCATTCAAGAGTTTGTCGTTTCTTTTTCTTCCATTCTGTATCAATGGCTCATACACTATAGAATGTTACTCCTTGTGTCCTATACCTTGTTGTGATGGGTTTCCATTATAGACTTTGTATATTAGACTCACGTATCTATTTAGTTTGGATTGGACTATGTATGTTCATTGTTGAACATTTGTGTGTTTTTGTAGAGTTTTGAAGCTTTAAACCAGTGAGCTGTAGCAGTGGTGGTTGATCCAATTCAAAGTGTGAAGGGCAAAGTGGTGATTGATGCGTTCCGCTCGATAAATCCGCAGCAGGTAGGAGAATATTTCCATCTTAAATCATTTTACCACTATCATTGTGATGAACTGCGTCTTCCTAAAACAAGATTTGCTTTGACACAGGTATATAAGATTCTTATCAGAAGGATCAATCTCAGTCCAATGCCTATTATGCTTTGCAGGTAACTACTAAGTTTGGATTTTTGTTCATTTTTATGTGTTACATATAAAGAAGTAAGGACTGAATTTTTTCTCTACTCGTCTCTATTTGTGTCTTTGTGGCAGAGATTGGAACGGGAGTAAGCGAGGACATGTCGACAAAATTCTCAGTTCAAAGGGTTTTGTGTCATCTTACGACACCGCTCATCGGTACACAAATTCAATGGCTCAACTCTTAGATGTAAGTCTACCCTATCTAGCCTAGCAGTTAGCGAGGGGTGTGTTTATAAGGGTGCCCCGCAGCTTGTTTTTGGGTGTAGAGATTGAGAATTGAGAGCCTCTTATAAATCGAAGTCTCTGTTTTGGTGAATTGGATGAAGAATTTACAGTTTCATAACTTTGTTTTCATCAACATCTCTCTTAAGGACTAGAGGCTTGCAAATACCCGTCCTACTCTTTGTCTAAAGATTTTAAGATGATATGAACAAAGAAACCTCTGATGTTGAAATGATATTTTAAGTTCTGAGTCGTGGCCTTGTTTCCTGTCTTGTAAGCTACAGTAGTGAAACTGATGTTCTTTCTTTTCAATAGGGCTTTAGACTCTAGAAACTTGATTACATTATTGTTTGCAGTAAAATGGGGGAAATAATTAGAATGAGATTAAAATTTCTGCACATCAATACTATTAAAAAATTGGAGTTTGGCCATGGTACATAAATGTTGTTCCAGAAATTTGCCCTTGATATTATTAAGATTTGTAACCTTCATTAAGGGTAATTAGGGAATATAACATTATCTCTACAATCCATGTTTCCAAACAAGACAATTATTAAACATGTAGCCAAACAACCAAAATCTAATGGGTCCCACTTTCCTAATTAATTAAAATCAAAACAAATTAATTGATAAATATAATGAATAATTTATACATCAACTATTATATATAAATTAAGATTCTTTAATTTATGATTTAATTCAAAATATATTTATAATATATTTTAATATCTTTTTTTTGTTTCAAAAAAAATAATATATATATATATATATATATATACATATTACGATTGATGTTTTTACGATTGTACTTTTTAGCAGGTTTTTTCATCAAACTGAAAAATATTTAATTAATTAAACGGGTTGAAAAATTAATTAGCCAATCTCGATTATAAATTTTTTAAAAAAAAATTCGCATATAGTAAATAATTTCAGCTGATATATTTTAAAATTAATAAAATATTAAAATGATTTCATACTTATATTATTCAAATATTTGAAATATATTTTAATATCTTTTTTTGTTTCAAATATACGATTGATGTTTTTACGATTGTACTTTTAGCAGGTTTTTCCATCAAACTGAAAAATATTTAATTAATTAAACGGGTTGAAAAATTAATTAGCCAATCTCAATTATAAATTTTCTAAAAATTCTCATATAGTAAATAATTTCAGCTGATATATTTTAAAATTAATAAAATATTAAAATGATTTCATACTTATATTATTCAAATATTTGAAATATATTTTAATATCTTTTTATTTTGTTTCAAATATATATATATATACACATATTACGATTGATGTTTTTACGATTGTACTTTTAGCAGGTTTTTCCATCAAACTGGAAAATATTTAATTAATTAAACGGGTTGAAAAATTAATTAGCCAATCTTGATTATAAATTTTCTATAAAAAATCGCATATAGTAAATAATTTCAGCTGATATATTTTAAAATTAATAAAATAATAAAATAATTTCATACTTATATTATTCAAATATTTGAAGCGTCAAATTATGCTTTATGTTTGAATGAAGTTTTTAACGGATAGTTCCATCAAATTTGCAAATTATATATACGACTACAACATGTATTTTATAAAATAATATTTTAGATAAATAAAATAACAATTAAACATATACCATATAACTTTTACAATAGTTGTTTTCACATATATATATTTTTTCCAAACTATGATCTTACGATACAATGCAGATTAAAATATATAATGCGAAATCGTTATTTTAATCTCTTAATCCTTACGATATATCTACTCCAAATAACACATAATTCATTTAAAAAAAAAAACTAAATTGCTAACTCACTGTTTATAATGTTGGTTAAACAATTATAATCAAAATTAGATTACATAATTAAAAATCTAAACTACTATTAACAAAATGAATAAAAAGTAAAATTTGTAAAGAAAATTAAACCCGCACTTTCTAAGTGCGGGTCAAAATCTAGTTTTGTATTATGTATGTTCACTGGATAAAATTTTTAGTCTTGATTCGTTTATTTTCAGGTCATATGCTCGCTTTGTGAGACGTCTCAAGACGTGAGTATCAATTTTGAAGTACATATTTTTATAGATTTTTATAGGATGAAAGAAGAGAAAGGAAGAAGAAGCAATGAAGAAAGACTTAGATAGTTTTTAATGTTAACTTAGATAGTTTTGTTAATAATTTTTGTGTAAACAATGTTTTGGTTTATTAATAAAATTATTTTAAATATAATTTTTATATAAATTTGATATAAAAAATATAATAATAATTTAATACGGCTCGGCTCCGGCTCAGTTCGGCTCGGCTATCAAAAGCTATTATAGATAGATTCAACTATAGCAAGAAAAACTATCGCTATCATAGGTGCAAGATATTATAGCACGGAAAAAACGCTATCATATATGGTCGACCTATTATAGCTGGGGCAGACATAGCAATTTCAAAAACGCTATTATAGTGAACAATATTATAGCACAGACAAAAAACGCTATCATATATGGCCGACCTATTATAGCTGGGGCAGAAATAGCATTTTCAAAAACGCTATCATATACATACAATGGCGTTTTTCGTGTGCTAAGAATAGAGATTTTTCTTGTAGTGGCGATAAATTAGAACCATCAAGAAACCTGTAAGATTTTCTCCATTACTCAATTACATTCTGCTCACGGATAAAAGCGAGCATGAATGTTATGAAGAGGCAATGCAAGTTGATGAATCAACTAAATGGGAGCTTGCAATGAATGATGAGATGGACTCGTTGATATCCAATCACAAGTGGGAGTTAGAAGAATTTCTTAGGGAGAAAAAGACATTACACAACAAGTGGCTCTACCGGATAAAAGAAGAACATGATGGGAGAAAGCGTTATAAAGCGAAGCTTGTTGTGAAGGAATTCCAACAAAAATAAAGTATAGACTAGATATAGATTTTTTTTTTATCATGTAGTGAAGTTGGTAACAATCTGAGTTGTTCTTGGGCTGGTAGCAAAGGAAGATTTACATCTTCAACAGATGGATGTGAAAACAACATTTCTTCACGGTCCAGAAGGTTTTGAGGTCAAAGGGAAAGAAAGTCTGGTGTGCAAGCTTAAAGGAGTTTGTATGGTTTAAAACAAGCTCAAGACAATGGTACAAAAGGTTTGATAGCTTTATAAAAGGGGTTGGTTTCTTGAAGTGTGAAGCTGACCATTGTTGTTATTTCAAGAGGCTTGAAGAGTCCTAATTAATATTTCTCTTGTATGTTGATGACATGCTGATAGTGAAAGCAAATTTGAATGAGATCAATAACTTAAAGGCGAAACTCTCGGAAGAGTTTGCGATGAAAGACATAGGAGAAGCAAAACAAATTCTTGGAATGAGAATTAGTAGAAGCAAGGAGGGTCTTAAGTTATCACAAGAGGAGTATGTGAAGAAAGTCCTCTAGAGGTTTAATATGGATGACGTGAAGCCAATTAGTACTCCCCTGGCAAGTCTTTTTCGGCTATCTAAAGATCAGTCCCGGTGATTGAAGACGAGATGGCGTATATGGATTGAGTTCCATATGCTTATGCTATTGGCAGCTTGATGTACGTGATGGTATGTACAATGTCAAACATTGCATATGCAGTGGGAGTCGTTAGCCGATTTATGAGCAATCATGGAAAAGAACATTGGAAAGCTGTTAAGTGGATTTTAAGGTATCTGAAGGGAAATCCAAGTTTATCAATATGTTTCAAGAAGTAAGAGATTGGATTGCACGGATATGTTGATGCTGACAATGGAGGTAACATTGATAGTAAGAAGAGTACATTCGGGTATGTTTACACTTTTGGTGGTACTACAATTTGTTGGGTTTCAAAGTTGAAGAAAATTGTAGCTCTATCAAGCTGTGAAGCAGAGTATGTTGCGGTGATAGAGGCAACAAAGGAGATGATGTGGTTACAGTCATTTCTTCAAGAGTTAGGCCATGACCAAGAGAAAAGTGTATTGTACTGTGATAGTAAGAGTGTTATTGACTTGGCAAAGAATCTAGTTTACCACGCTCGGACGAAACACATTCAACTTCGGTATTATTTCATCAGATCGACTTTAGAAGATGAAGTATTGGTGTTTGTGAAGATCCCAGGAAGTGAGAATCCGGCAGACATGTTAACAAAGGTCGTCTCGTATGATAAGTTGAGGTTATGTACAACCTCGGTTGGCTTGATAGAGTAACAAGCATGGAAGACCTGCTATATTGATCAAGGATTGAAAACATATTGAAATCAGTCTTCAAGTGGAAGATTGTTAGTCAAAAGTTGTGTCTTAGATGATGGCACAATATTGAAATGGTGGCTTTGCCCATTTGTCAACAAAGTGGTTAGGGTGGTTCACCTAACTCAACCCAAGCTTCTTCTTTAAATACCAAGTGAAGATGAGTTACAAGATTCATCCCAAAACAAAAACAAGAAGAGAGAAAGAGACAAAAAAAAATATTTTTTTCTTTGTAAAAAAATTCAGTTTAATTTTCTTGAGTGTATTCGGGTTTTGGATTTAAGTTGAGAGAGTTGTGATTTCCCAATTATTAATATAAAAATTTGTAGCAGGTCTGGAGACGTAAACACGATTGACTGAACTCTGTTAACAAATTGTGTGCATTTTCTTCAGTACCATATATCTGATTTTCGAAGAAATTCGATTTTATTTTCTAACATTTTATGTTATTGAGTATTTTGGGATGAGAAACAAGAATGAGATGAAACTCTTCTTTCGTGTCCTCATATCATCCCCTGGGATGGGATGCCCCTCTATCTTTTTGTGCTTACCTCTCCTCGTTTTGTGAGGATCACCCTCTATATTTTTTAAGAGGAGGGGGAAGCGTTCTCCAAATAGGTTGATGTTTGTCTGTTTTCTCCAATTCGTAACTATATGTTGTCTTAAGTAAATGTGTTCGGCTGGTTGGCCTGCATCTATGCTAGGGATTTCCTATTTACCACACCGCGTAGCTACCTTTACTTTGCAGAATTTTGTTAGGTATGGCTTTACCGATATGTCGTGAGTGACTAGGTTGCGGTAAACCGGCCCCAAAATTTTATTATTTAAAAGAAATTTGGATATTAATAACTAATCTTT
The DNA here is from genome assembly GCA_030180135.1 of Orychophragmus violaceus. Classification (NCBI taxonomy): domain Eukaryota; kingdom Viridiplantae; phylum Streptophyta; class Magnoliopsida; order Brassicales; family Brassicaceae; genus Orychophragmus; species Orychophragmus violaceus. The sequence continues at coordinate 10,296,406 of CM058239.1, read as the reverse complement.
GTAAATAAAAAAACCAGTTACATCATATAATATTTTGTTTTTGGTAAAAGATTTGATTTTTATTTAATCTTATTTTTCAGTAACTTGATTTTATCATGTAATATTTTGTTTTTGGTAAAAGATTTGATTTTTATTTAATCTTATTTTTCAGTAACTTGATTTTATCAAATGCTTTTAAACACTGTCATTTAATATGTGAGGTTGACAGAAAAAATAATACACACACCTACAACGTTGTAATATTTTTTTTTTGGAACTCTTTTGTAATATAATTTGCTACTCAAAATAATGATCCCTTGCTCCTTCTCCGTATAATTATAATAATGATTTTGTACCATTGTGAGTGAGTGTTGATTTTATATACTACAGTCATATTATTTATATGAATTTTGAATTGTATAAGTATATAAAAATAAAATACTTTTAATAAAAAAGTTTATATATATATATATATTGGCATTTATACATCTATATAACTACAACTTATTATATTTAATATAAAATATGTTTACATATTAAATTTATGTATTTGTATATATAGTTTTAGATAATAATTTATTTTTTACTGCTAATTTCGAATTTATATATATATTATAAAAATAAAAAGGTGAAATATATATTTATAATATTATTGATGTTAAATTGAATTTATAATTTTTTAAAAATTGTTAATTCTAATAATTATGTATAAATGTAATTTGGTGGACTGGAGTAGTCTTTCAAAACTCAACTACATTTTTATTAGTCTTGAGAAGGGTGGCGATATTTTTTCTAATCAACTAGCGTTTAATGATTGAACATATAAAAAATATTAAGTTACATGGATTTCTAATTTAAAATCAATAGATAATAAATAGACTAATTCATATTTTTATATATTACTTAAAATTATTTCTAACTTTCAATATACTAAATTATATCGTAATAGAAAACCTATCTAATGGCGAAAATAAGCAAAGCTTCGTGAAGAAGCTCCTAGACACGTTTTCCGAAGCGAGCCATAAAGTTACAGATCGGAGTCGTTCATGTCTTCCCGGTGTCCGGTTCCCTTCGCCGGAGCTGGGGAGGAGTCTCATGATGTTGTTTTAGGCTTGCGGTGGTCGTCTTCCTCTTCTCACACTCGGCGACAACGCGATTCTTCGTCATGACATCCGTCGTCTGGCTTGGTGGTGCAATATATGAGGTCTCTTATCTCTGGTTTGGTTGTCTTCTTTAAAACAAGCGATTTTTTTCAGCTTGGCTCCTTCGGCGTATTGGAGCTGGGTTTGCCGGTGAATTTGTGCGATCTGTTCGAGGGTCGTCTTCTCTGGTATGTTCTCATCGTCTCATCCTGGCAGCTCGGTCCGTGGATCTCTTGGACTGGTGGACCTCGGTGTAGTGTGCTCGGTCGTCATGGGCGTTGCTGGTTTTTTGCTGGCGACGTTGTGGTTCGTGAAGTCCGGCAAGCTTTTTTTTGGTTTCGATCTGGATTTCAAGCTGGAAAGTCTGCGTTTGTCTTTTTTAGGGGTGGATTTATATGAAAGTTTGACCGGTTTAGTTGTAGTTGTTGCTCTCTTAAGTTGGCTCAATCTACTATGGTTATAGGATGGTTTTTTCTCTCCTTCGGTGGTTTGTGACTTTAGTGGTAAATAAGTTGTTGCCCCTTGTTCTAGTTCCGCAGTGTGGCTTCTTGGGTGATGGATGGATGGTCTTAGTCTTTGGTTTAGGTTTTGGTTTTGCTTCGACTAGTTTATCTTTTTATGCGCTGAATCTAGAAAGTTTGTCTCCTTCATGCCGCTCTTAGTTTAGATGAATAATGAGTCTTGTCCTCTAGTCGTTTCGTTTATCGTTTCTAGAAAGGCTAACCACGTGTGGGGATGTATAGATCTCGGTTTAGACTTGGTAGGATTAAAATTAGGTGTGGAAGGGTTAGATTCGCGTATCGTCTTCCTTTGTATCTCCTAGTCGTAATTCATGGGTTTAGTAATTGCGGTTTGCCGTGACCTGTCGGTTTTTCTGTTTGTCGAGTTTTCCTTTTATCTTTGTCTAATGAGTTGTAGTTTCCGCGTCTATTTCTCTCTTCCACCCTTTTCTTACTTGAGAGCTTTTACTGTTGGTTTCAGATCATTGTGGTTTAGTCGCCCGTTTGTGAGTATTGTCGCCCATGTGTGGGCTCTAGAGCGCGAAAAAAGTGTGTTCTTTGCCGCATTAATTGTGTTAGTTGTTTGTAATTAGTAGTTGTTTCATTTGAATATATAATCCACCAGATGTCAAAAAAAAAAAAAAACCGTATCTACTTAATACTTTTTTTTCACTTATTTTTGGCAAGGTATAAATAGTACTCTTTATGGTGGGAAAGCAAAATTTTGTAATCATTTACAAATACTCTTAGTTCCTTAATGAAAATAACATACATTATGATTAAGACTTAGGTTTCATAGAATCAAAAGTGGGTATGTGGAGCGGAATCGTATGAGCGCATAAACAATTTTTATAAAACAACATAAGAATCAGATAAGTGTTTAAAACAACATAAGAATCAGATAAGTGTTTAAAACGTATATACATTTAAATTTATGTGTATATTTATATATATATATATATATATATATATTTATATTAAACCTAATATCTTAATTTATTAGTTCATAAAAATATCTTAATTTTACAAAACTCATAACTAAAAATTATATGATTCAAAATAAACAACGATTTAACAATTTTTTACAACTCTAAAATATAGATTGGTGAGAAAATATAATCACATGCCACGATCAAAAATAATTATATTAATTCTTAATTAATTATATAAATTTATATTTTGGCACGTGCTAAAGAAGCACATATTTTTTAAAAAATTTAATCAATTTATTTTTTTGAATAAGTTTTTTTGTATAAAAATAATTTTACAATATTTTGTTTTTAATAAAACAGTCTTTCTAAAAGTTATGTGATATAAGTATATTATGTATTGTGTTGATTTAAAATATTTTATAAATATTATATGCTCATATATGTAATTTATTTATATTTTAAATATTTTAATAATTAAATTATAATTTTATATAAATATAATTACATATTTATGAAATTCAAAATATGATAATCTATATTTCAACACATCTTATAGTATCAAAGTCTTTCCGTTATTTTTTATTTTTTTAATTAGTTTTTGGTAAAGAGACAAAACTCAACTTTCTGAAATCAAAGTTGATAAGGGGAGTTGTCAGAAACTGAAAGAACGTATCAAAATGATGTGATACATGTATGCATTCCAACCTAATTTGTCTTGGTTGTTTCTTCTACGACAGTTGTGAATTATCAAGCACCACAGACTCCTCATCAGCTTCTTTTTTTTTTTTTTTTTGGCAACAAAAAACTCCATTCATTAAGAAAGCCAATCCGAAACCGACTGATTTACATGGGAAAATAAAACACCCCGAGACCTTGCTTTTTTAGCAAGACAATCAGCTTGGGTATTATCTCGTCTACTAATCAACTTAATACAAAAGTCAGGAAAAGAAATCCTAAGAGACCTAAAGTCTTACCTCATCAGCTTTTATTGTTTCTTTTTTTCTTTTGAACTCATCAATAGAAAAGCTTTCTATGTTTCACCCAGACCAGCAAAAAGAGCAAGAGAAAAGCTTTCTATATTGGCTCTCTTCTTCCTCTGCTCTCCATCACACAAAAGTGGCATTTATTCATCTGGGCCCATAATATCAATCAAGCAACTTTTCAAGAAACACGTTGTAAATGGAACCATATAGCCATATTAATTGAACACGTTTTTTTTCCTGACCCAATCCTCATTTGTACTTGTTAGAAGGTTCCTAATTAATTTCCTCCTAGCTAGGTAGGGTCTACAAAAATTTATACACTGAATTTAAACTTATGTCAAAGAAAACGGCACCAAGTGAATCTATCTTGAAAGATGATAAGAGAGAGTTCTAAAAAAAACATGATAGTTTAAGCAAAAGGTTTCAGGTCGATCGTACCACGCGCTTTTTCTCTTATTTTTCTCTCAAATTTTTCATTAAAGTATTTATTTTTTCTTTGGTACTGTCGGTCTAATCCGCCCCGGTTTGCTTTTCTTGGGTTTATCTGCATCCGCGGCAACCGAAAAATTTCTGGAGTGTATCACTTCTTTCTCTGACGGCTTCGCGAGGTGAGGAATTTCATCGTTCTGGAGGTCCGGTCTCAGAGATCTTTGAATCGGTGATTCCTGGTTAGTCACAGCCTTGTATCTGCTCGAGGACGACGAATATATGTGTTTGTGCAGGGAGGAAAGAATCGGAGAGATCTGGCTTCTATGGTCTCAGCGAGGAGTAGGAAGGGAGTGGAGCGTCAAGGAGGAGTCACAGAGACGGTGGCCACGTCGAAGTGGCTGCGGCGGAGCCTGGCTGGGTCATACCGGGTTCCACGGAGAATCCTTCTTGAACGGAAGAGGAAGAAGCTGGAGATACCTTTCTAGTTTATTGCTTTTGTTTACTGCTTTCTCTTATTGAAAACACTTTTCTAGTTTATTGCTTTTGTTTACTGCTTTCTCTGGAATTGATTTAGCTTAACTTGAATATATACAATCTATCGTGTGACCGTGAGTCTTTGTGGATTCGATACCCTAAGTACTACAATAGCATAATTGTGCATTTGCAGTAGAATATGATAAAACTCTGAGCCTGTCAATGGCGATCAGCCCCTACTCAATTCCATTTTCCTATTTACTTTGTGGACGTCTTGGATCCCTTGGTCCTTACTGCCGCCTTCGCACATACTTTGGTGCGGATTTCTAGAGGTATGGTGATAAGCCCTAACTTAATCCCATTTTCCTCTTTAGGTCCCTCCCGGTTCGGCCATCCACTTTTTCATGTGACTGTGCCCTTGTTTGGTTCACCTTGACACCATCTTGCGACCCCTTGATCCAAGTCCAGGAATTAATCTTCCAACTGATCCCATACTCGGCTGGAACATATGAACTTCCAACTAATCCCATACTCAGGTGGAAAGTACTTCCGATTGGACTCGATCTCAAAGATGCCCAAGACTCGGTGCGTCCTTGGTGCACTTATCTCTTCAAGACACTAGTTATGCGCATTCTCTTCCACGAAGAGAACCGCATCGTTCTAGAAACAACCTCGCTCTGATACCATCTTGAAACACCTCATCCCGGCCATAGGACCTAGACGGATGTCCCACTACCTAACCGTTCTACCTTGAGGTTCATTTACAAACCTCAAGCCTATTTATTCCATACTTAGCCATTCTAAACATGTATGCATTCAATTCATTTCATTTATTCCATTCTTAGTCTAAGGCAATGAGCAAACATATGATAAATATATATTTTTATTAATCAAACCAAGGTACAAATACAAATGTAGTATCAATTCATCATGTTGTATAAAAATATTGGTCCTAATGATCAATCTATCATAACACCACTCGTCTTTGGGTCTTTGTGTCTGCGCCTAAGCTTGATCACTCCCATGATCAACTTCATGTCATGAATTATAGAACAAGTAAGCATTTGTTTAAGCATGAATGATCCAACAACTTAGTTAAAACCATTTTATATACCCAAGTCCCAATGCAACACACAATTCCCTAATCCTTTCTAAGTTCTTCTAAACCGGTTATGGCCCTTAGGGCGATTTACACATTGAACCGGTCACGACCATTATCGCATCCCGCCTTGTGTTCAGGTGTAACCGACCCGCAACCCAGAATGATTATCCCGCGGACGAGTGTGGTCGTCCCGTTGACGTGCGTGTGGTCATCCCGCAGACGAGTGTGGACGTCCCGCGGACATGCATGTGGTCGTCCCGTGGACGTGCGTGTGATCGTCCCGCGGACGCACATGTGGTTCTCCCGCGATCGGTCACGTTCATCTACTAACATATGTAACCGTTCGCGAACAGACGCGACTGTTCGTGGACAGGCACGACCATCCGCGGTGAGATGCAACCGTCCGTGAACGATGCAATCATTCCGCGGATGAACTGATCGTCCCTTCTATACCGTTCAGTGCACAGCTATGCCAATTGTTCGGTATGGACGTTGTCAACCCGGATCCCTTGTTACGTTTTGCGCACATGCCACCCGTTTTCATCCAATCAACCTTCAGCCACACGTCCCCTAGACGTGACGTTCGGTCGTTCTGACTCAATGGACCATTCGAGCCTGTTCACGTGGATCGACCCATGTACCGCTCAACGAACTGACGCTTGACCACGATCACAGCCTATGGAAAATCGTGGTCTTTTGGGTCCATTCCGATTCTACCCAATATAACGTTTATACTCCGGTTCTAATTCCATAAATGTAGAAGAGAGGAAGGAGAGGGTTCCATCCGATCATACAATTAGCCATGATCAAGCGGCTTGGCCGCGGTCGCGGTCAACCATATAAACCGATTACTAACCTTGGATGTCGTGGTAGATTTTCCATGGTCTTTGGCTGTTTCTCCAGCCATGATGCAATCCCCAACTCGCCTTAAGCCACCAACCACACACCCTTGAACTCGTCGGTTATCTCTTCAAGAATCCGACCACAACACCCTTGCTCCCTCTCTCTCTCTCTCTCTCTATCTCTCTCTCTCTCTCTCTCTCTCTCTCTCTCTCTCTCTCTCTCTCTCTCTCTCTCTCTCTCTCTCTCTCTCTCTCTCTCTCTCTCTCTCTCTCTCTCTTGTTAGTCGACTTTTGCCTTAGAAAATTCTGGGATTCTTCCCTTTATGTGTTGATCACGAAATTGGCCTCTTGGGGGTCTATTTGTTGGGAATGTCCTGAAATCTACTGTGCTATCTGTAGAAAGTATGATAAGTGTCGAGATCAGACATAAGTCATAAATACTGGGAGGTCATGATGACTTGCTAGAGCCCGCTCTTGATCTATAAGTTAAGAACTTATTACCAGTATTGTATGATCCCAAAGGGTCACACACCATAGCTAACGGGAAAGTTAAAATGGAATTAATACAGTAAGATGCAAGACATTTACTGTATTTGTACAGAGAATTGGGCCAGACAAAATACAGTCTTTTGTCTGATTTGGGTCTTGGGCCCAAAAGCCTAATAGGCCATTAGTTTAATTACTTGGGCCCATATAAGGAAGAGGGAGGCGCCACTTAGCTAAGAGTCTGCGATTTCTTTTAGGTCTGGCCGTCCTCTCTCTCTCTGTTGTTCCAAACTTTGGTCTAGCAGCCTGATCCAGTAGCTTGTAAGAGTGTGGATACCTAGGAGGAGCCGGTTATCATCAGCTCTTACAGATCTCGATATTCCTTTGATCAATCCGCTGCAATCACAAGGTAATGATCCTGATCTGTTTATGATTCAACTGCAAATCACCTAGATCCTAGTTGATTATGTTAGGTTGTAATCTGATAATTACACCAATGAACACACATAATCCGACAGTGGTATCAGAGCCTAGGTCGTTAGGTTTTTGCTGTTTGGATCATATTTAGGTTGTTTTAATGTTTAGAATCGAATTTGGCTTAAGAAATTTGATTAGAAAACTTAAAAACCTAAGTATATGAATCGCATAATCCGATTGAAACCCATCGGTATGCGATGTGATCGCCCGTGTCGATCGACGAGGGAGCGAGATATCGATCGATATGAATCGGATCGATTGCTTCTCGCTGTCTCGATGACCCGATCGCAACGAGCTGATGCACGCCGGTATCGATCGACGCAGGAGCGTGATATCGATCGATACACTGGCGAGAGATACGGTCCGCGAGTAGCCAATCGGTTCAACCGAGCTTCGCGGTTCGTTCTTCCCAAACCCGCGACAATGAACCGATCAAACCGATTGTGGTTCATTGTCAGCTTTAGCTTAAACCGCAGGTTAGGTCAAAATTGGCTAAAACACAAGGTGTTTCTTCCTGATTTTGGACTTAACCGAACCGATCCAATTTAATTGGTGGTTCAAGCGGTTAACCCAAATCGCGGTTTGCTGGAAATTATTTAATACAATTGGTATTATTTAATTTCTGGTTAAACCGGATTTAAATTCAAAAATTGAATTTTAACCTAAACCGAAGGCTGGTCTAAGTTTGATTTGGTTGGACCAAATAATTTAGAGCTGGTCTGGTTTAGTAAATAACCAGTTGGATTTAGTAGTTAATTTGGTCTTGGACCAGAATTAATGAACCGACTCGGTTATGTCAAATTATTGGACCAATTGGAATTCTGTGGTCTTGGGCCAAGAATTGGGCCTATAATTTGTGACCCAACCGAAAACTTTAATAAAATATTAAATTAGAAATTTCTATTTTTAGCATGTTTCTAGATTTAGAAAGTTTCCAAATTTAGTAAGTTTCTTGAAATGAAAAGTTTCCAAAAATAGTAATCTTCTATTTTTGGAAAGAAAACCCAAAATCCTCAAAACCAATATCAAGCTTGGATGTCTTGCCCAATCTTGTCAGCTACTTAACGCTTATTCAATTACAGATATGGCTTACAGTGTGAGGTGTCTGTTTTTGCGTAAGTAAAGTAGTATATAGTCACTAATTTCATTGGGAGTCCCAGACTTTAGTGATTATTTGGCTGTAAGAGATTGATTTCCTTGACTGGGCCATCGGGAGTCCCGGGCCTTGAGACATCTGGTGAATTGGGCCTTGGGTCCAATCCACAACCGAGAGTTATATGGATATAACTAGCTGTGTGTATGCTTACCAAGTAAAGCTAATTCTGGGTGACGGCCAGTGGCCCACTTTGGTATTAGTTGAACATGGGTCTCGGAATCATTGCATTCTTATGAGGTTAAACAAAGAAATTTTGAATGCAATGCGAGTTTTCTTATAAGTTATTAAGATTACTCTTTTATGAACTAAATAACTAAAACTCTATTTATCTCTAAATTTCAGTTATGACTAGCACAAACAATCAAAACACTTTCTCGATCCGGTCTGTCCTTGAGATGGACAAACTGAACGGATCAAATTTCTTGACTTGGTCGCGGAACCTGAGGCTAGTCCTCAGGCAGGAGAGAAAGGACTATGTCCTTGAGAGAGCTCTCCCCGAGAGGATCGGGTCCAATGCCTCCCATGCAGTATATGATGCTTGGAATAAGCATTATAATGATGCGGTAGATGTGCGTGGTCTGATATTGGCTACCATGGACTCAGATTTGCTGAAGCAATATGAGAACATGGAGTCGCCAATAGAGATGATCAGCAGCCTGAAATTGAAATTTCAGGAGCAGGTAAGAGTGGAGAGATACCAGTTGGTTAAGTCTCTCACTAGCTGCAAGCTACCAAATGATCATCCAGTGAGTCCTCATGTCAGTAAAATGATGGGTTACATTGATAACCTGAGGAAACTGGATTATCCAGTTAGCCAAGAATTGGCAACTGAGATCATTCTGCAGTCACTGCCGTCAAGCTATGATAAGTTCAAAAGGAACTATATCAAGAAAGGCTTAACGAAGACGCTGACTGAACTGCATGATATGCTCAAGACAGTTGAGCCAAAAGTGAAGAGTACCCTGTATAATCTCATAATGGAGAAGGGTAGGTTTACTAAACCTAGTGCTGACAAGGGTGAAGACAAAGTTGTCCAGATTTTGAATCATGGCAAGCCTGTGTCTTCTGAGCCCGAGTCAGATACATCTTACGTTGGTAAGTGCTGCTACTGTAAAGAGACTGGGCATTGGAAGAGAGATTGCATTAAATTCATGGAAGATTATGAGGAGTTGAAGGTGATGTATGGGACTACTTCCTCAGGTATTCATGTTATTACTTCAAGTTCTACCTTATAGGTATTGGATACTGGTTGTGGCACTGATATTTGTTATAATATGCAGAGCCTAAGCAACAGTAGAACGTTGAAGGAAGGACAAGTGGAACTGCGAGACTGGAAGGAGCTATGGATGCTGCCTCAGCCGTAGGGTTTTCACTTGTAGATGCCTTTGAGGCTTGGTTTTGTATTAAGTAATTGCTACAATGTACCGGCTTTAAGCAGAGTTGTCTTTCATTTCCTTGTAAGAATTTGAATGTTTTTCATTTTGATAAAAGACAAGTTTTGTTCTTTTGATCTTAATGAAATATTAATTGTAGCACCCTATTCAAGGAATGAGTTTTATATCTTAAACCAAAGAGTGCCTAAATGTAACATAAATACCGAATTGGTTTATATCTGATGAATTAAACCTGATTTTTCTTGGCGTAAATGTTTTGGTCACGTAGAGTGATTCGGATTCAGAAATCCCATAGTTATGGACTTTTGGGCTCATTTGATCGGATATCTTATGAGACTTGAATTCTGCTTACTGGACCAAAAGACAAAGGGCCCATCTTAGCCGAGCTAGAGAAAGGCCCAAAGGCTTATTGGACCTTGAACATACTCATGTATGTGGCCCGATGAGCAGTAATGCCAGAGAAAATTTCCTGTACTTCATTATCTTTACTGATTACTTCAGTGAGTATGACTGTGTTCATTTGATGAGACACGAGTCGGAATTCTTTGAAATGGTCGAAAGAGTTCCAGAATGAGGTATATAATATGAGTGACAGAAGTATTGAGACTTTGGATTAGATCACGAGTGAGAATACTTAAGTCATTGATGGTGTGATCATATGAATGAGTGTGAAGTCGTTTCACAGCTCATTTCTCCTGAAAACCTGGAGGTGTTTCTGTGAGAAAGAATCAGATCTTATTAGAAATGATTAAAGATGAGTCACACGAATTTTCCATGATATTCTTTAAGAATAACGCTCTAGAAAATATCTAAGTTTACGCTGAAATAGTTCCACCAATATCAGTTAAAAGACACCACATAAATGTGGACTGGAAATGATCCAAATTCGTCTTTACTGAGTATTTGTAGTTGTGCTACTTCGCTGGTTGTCCTAGGGAAACCAAGGCTTGTTACTTTTTACGTCCATTCCGAAAACGAAGTTAGGTTGTTCGGAATTCTGTTTTCTAAAAGGAAAGTTTCTTTCCAAGAAGAACAGTGGGAGTAAAAGTATAACTCGAAGAAATTCGAGAAATACAGGAGGCTGCTCAACCTGTTGAGGGAGAGCAGCAGATGGATTTACAGATTTCTGTAGAATCTACACCTGTAGAGCCTGAAGTTCGCAGATCTGAATGAATCCGTCCGTCACTAATCCGAGAGTGATTTCTCGTGATTAATTGCCATGATCTGATGATCATTGAAAGTGATGAACCTGCGAAATTCACAAAAGCGAAAGTGAGCCCGGACTCCGAAAAATTATACTGTATGTAAGTTAGCTTCATCGATCCATTCATGGATAGAAGCAAGCATATCGGAGTTGGAATCTTCGTTATGTTGAAGTAGTCAAGGTTTTGACTTGAACGGGAACGAAGTGGAACTGTGCGTTTACTAATAGATAAGTGGGAGCGATATTGCATTTCTCATAGTGTATGTCGATGACATACTGATTCTCGGAAGTAACGTTCCAATGCTGCAGTCGGTAAAGGACTGGCTTGGGAGTTGTTTTTATGATTGACATGGGTAAAGCCACATATGTTCTTGGATTTTGGATCTAAAATAAAGATCCAAAAGAGTTGATAGGACAAAGTCAGGATTCTTATATTGACAAAGTCCTACACGTTTTCAGCATTCCAAGAAGGGTTTTATGCCAATGTCACATGGCATTACGTTAAGCAAGATACAGTGTCCTACGATATCTGCTGAGCTTGAATGCATGGATGAGATTCCATATGCGTCGGCAATTGGATCTATCATGTATGCCATGACACGTACTTGTTTTGATGTTGCTTTGATGTTAAGCAAGACAAGTAAAGACCAGTCAAATCCAGCAAAGAATCACTGGATAGACGTAATGAATATTCTCAAGTATTTGGAAAATACTTAGGATAAGTTCTTGATTTACGGAGAAAGTGAGGTGCTACAAGTCGGTAGAGTCTGAAAGGCAAGTTTCCAACAGACAAAGATGATTTCCGGTCACAGTCCGGTTATATCTTGTGTCTGTCTGGCGGTGCAAGGCACTGTTGATGACTCCATGACTTAAGCTGAACATTTCGCAGCTTGGGTAGCGGCGAAAGAGGTTGTTTGGAAAGAAGAGTTCATCACTGAACTTGATGTGATTCCTAGCATAGATGAGGTTAGCTGCACATCAGAGGTCCAAACACCTTGAGGGTAGGTATAACCTATTCCGTGAGATAAATGACAGAGGTGTTAAGTAGAACAGCAAGTTTCAACGAATGAGAACGTTGCTAATCTATTAACGAAGCCACTCCTTAGGCCTAAGCACGAGTCGCGGACTGTAGCTGTAGGATAAGTGAAATTAAGATGTAGTCTTAATTTCAGTGGGAGTTTGTAAAGGGCTTTATTTAGTTGTTTTGAAAGGTTCATGTAAACATAATATTTTATGTTTATGAAATTTATGATTTCTGGATTATTTTTAACTGTGATATAAAATAATCGTTCCAAAATGATTCATGTCATTGTATATGGGCCATCGAAGTACATGAGTAGACTTGATCCTGAAACCCCATATTTAACGAAATGACATAAATCATAGTGTCCATGGTCGAAGGTTGTTGAAATTGGAACACCAACAACCACTTGAGACTAGAGTGTGTTGAGACTTATGGCCAAGTTTCGAGGGGTCATAGATGCGCGGCATCAAAGTCGACACATAGGTATATGTAGGGGAGCATATGACCGGACATGGCCCGCTGATGAGAACTCTACAAGATATTAATATATGTGTCATGAGAGGTTCTCATTTACGACTATAGAGTATAGTCCTTAGACCTGAGTTCGCATGCATGTGGCTGCACATGGATTGATGCGCTTTGATCATTGTCTAACGCTGTTTCGTAACTGGGAGCTATAAGGACCTTGGTTGGGTGTATTAAAAAGTGTGTGGTTCATAGTGATGGAACAAGATGGGATTTGTCCCTGCCGTTTAACGGAGGTAATATCTCTAGGCTTATCGGAGACTTGATAGCTGGTAAGAGAGTGGCCACTCCCAAACGGACTTGCCCAAGTCGTCTGAATTGTCAGTATCAAATCTGGTCCGATGAACATGGTCTGGCTATATAAGGATGACACACATCTTGCCTTATGCCAGATCGAGATATTGAGACAAAAGGATTAGGGAATGTAGGATTCCAGTACAAGTGGGAGATTGTTGGGAATGTCCTGAAATCTACTGTGCTATCTCTAGAAAGTATGATAAGTGTCGAGATCAGACATAAGTCATAAATACTGGGAGGTCATGATGACTTGTTAGAGCCCGCTCTTGATCTATAAGTTAAGAACTTATTACCAGTATTGTATGATCCCAAAGGGTCACACACCATAGCTAACGGGAAAGTTAAAATGGAATTAATACAGTAAGATGCAAGACATTTACTGTATTTGTACAGAGAATTGGGCCAGACAAAATACAGTCTTTTGTCTGATTTGGGTCTTGGGCCCAAAAGCCTAATAGGCCATTAGTTTAATTACTTGGGCCCATATAAGGAAGAGGGAGGCGCCACTTAGCTAAGAGTCTGCGATTTCTTTTAGGTCTGGCCGTCCTCTCTCTCTCTGTTGTTCCAAACTTTGGTCTAGCAGCCTGATCCAGTAGCTTGTAAGAGTGTGGATACCTAGGAGGAGCCGGTTATCATCAGCTCTTACAGATCTCGATATTCCTTTGATCAATCCGCTGCAATCACAAGGTAATGATCCTGATCTGTTTATGATTCAACTGCAAATCACCTAGATCCTAGTTGATTATGTTAGGTTGTAATCTGATAATTACACCAATGAACACACATAATCCGACACTATTACAGCCTCCCAATTCGCCAATAGCTTCCCAAGCGAATGTGCACCTTTGGTTGGTCAAAAGGTACCAACCATTGGTGACCCTTCGGCCCAACCACCCTTTGGGTCAGTTAGTGTCACAAGCCGACCAACTGACTTAGTAAGTCATCACTCTATCCAACTGCGTTGAGCTGATTGACAGCTGACCAGCTGGACTGTTCAGCTCATTTGAGCGGAACACTCCCTTCCCAGCTCCTTTCCTCTTAGCTAAGCTTCCATCCAAAGACACACAACCGCCTCATTTGGTTCTAGGTCACGTGCCATGCCACCAACGCCCATTACAGACACCTACCACAACTACTACACACAAATCCATTAATAACAATCAACGTTTTTCAGCTTCAGCGATAACCTAACAGTTCTACGTTCTTTCAATCTCATCATCGATAATACTAACCTAAGCTACATAGTAAATACGATATTAACAAATGACTCGCGTCCCAGAATTGAGATGGGACAAGTAAAGATCACGATCGATTCTCACCTTGGCCAAAGAAAGGAAAAGGCGTAATTTAGGAACTCTTGACACCCGTTCAGACTTCAAATCTAGAAAGAGGACGGAAAATCGAGACAGATATGCTTTCGTTTTGCTCAATTCGACTAAGGGACGGGCTAGTTACGATCAATTGAAAATGTTGACTGAAAAGTCAATGGTCTAAGCCAACCACGTCAAAGTAAACTCAGTCGACCGAGGCACAATTGCAATAACCAGCAAACCAGCTAAACCGATTTAAACCGATTGAAATTAGATTTAACCAAAAATTGGAAATCGAACCAAACCAAACCGGTCAACGAACCATAACCGATTGACTCGGCCGCCGACGAGTTGACTTATTGGCCGGCGGCTGGAGCTTCGACGGTGCAGACGGCAGCTCTGGCGGTGGCGGACGGTGGCTTCCGGCGGCAGATATGGAGTGTGGCGGTGGCGGTGGGGCGCGAGGCTGCTCGTGGATCTCATCCTCCGACTTTCACGGGCACGTGTGGGCACATGCGTCTTTGGAAGGGGGAGCGGTTGGTTGCTACGGATTCGTCTCGTCGAGTTGAACTTGGTGATAGTTTCGGATTTGTGAAATTGCTCACGGTTTGAAAGATACGGGGGTTTTAGTGCTCGGATTAAAAAAAAACATATAGAAAATTGAACTTTCGACTTTAGCTTTGACTCTAGACAATAAGAAACATTAGAGCAAGAACAATGGAGGTTCTTAAGCACAGGTTCTTAAGAAAAAATTAATAAAATAATGTGGGTCCCACATGAATAGTTAAGAAACGGGATCCAAAAATCCTTAATTAAGAACCCGTTTCTTACATGTAGCGCTGACGTGGCGCTTCCCTATTGGTCCTTTTTTTTTTTACTTTTTGATTTTTTTTTTCGCTTGTTAAAAAAAAAATTAAAAATTTGGATTAAGAAACCCAATATGGGTAACACCATTGTTCTTGCTCTTAGATCTCGGAAAGTGGTGATCTTTTGTTTTTTTTTTTTTTTGAAATTTTTTTTTTTAATCAGGTATCCGGGCCCCTACCTTAGGTGGGTCCCGACTAGTGCGGATGGTCAATTCTGACATTACCGCTTTGTCCTGGTGAGCCGGCGATGACCTCGGATTAATCCCCCGGTGGCCAGGAATCGAACCTGAGTGGCAGGAGGTTACTAACACTCCCTTTACCACTAGGATACGAGCTCCAGGTTATCTTTTGTTTTCTTTACTTTTCTTATGAATGGCTACTCTTTTATATAGAAAACAAAAATGATAAAAATCTAAGATTTAGAGAAAGGTAATTGAGATTTGGTTTTTGACAAATCCAAAAATTTGAATTTTTGGCCATTACAAACAACATATATTTTATTACCTATTTTATATATTTATTTCAGCGTATAATTTCCTCATTTTTTTATTTCCTTTATGCTCGGAGTGGTCATGTATTCATCTATATACAAGTGGTCCGAAGTCGTGCGACTCGTAGAACCATGTATACATAATGTTCACCTAATTGTCTTGATCTCTATCTTCTTGGTAGTTGAACGGTAACGGAACAGATTTGAACGCCCTGAACTTCCCGACATTGTTTAAATGCTCATTCTCCAACCTAATCACCAAAACCAGCAAAACTTCTCAAAAGATATTTAATAATATGTAGATTCATGGAACACAACATGTCTCAGTCTCGGAGCTTACCTGAAGAAGTTCCATATACCTCTGCGTATGATCTCAAGGCAAGCCAGAAGTGCGACAAGTGTTTCTCTATGTAAGAAAGAAAATTTCAGATCCAAAACTGTCTGTAACCACACTAATCTCAACAAAACATTC
Source organism: Orychophragmus violaceus (assembly GCA_030180135.1). Lineage (NCBI taxonomy): Eukaryota > Viridiplantae > Streptophyta > Magnoliopsida > Brassicales > Brassicaceae > Orychophragmus > Orychophragmus violaceus. The sequence goes on along the minus strand of CM058239.1, from coordinate 10,280,322 downwards.
AGGACCTGCCAAGAAGTTGAAGCCACATAAACCATAATGTAATGAAACATGAAAAGTGATATTGCTGTTTTGTTATTCCCACCATTGCAGTGTAGTACACGGTTTTGTGAGGAACAAGAAGCTTGTCTCTCAAGAAACTATTCTTACATCCTCTTTGAAGCAATCCCCAGTCAACAACAATGTCCCAATAAGTTGCGTAAAGCGTTGCAACGCCTGAGAAAACCCAAGCTGTGATGTTCCAGGTAGTTCCTCTGTTAAGAGTATAAGCTGTTCTAAGACAAGCAGCGACGATGATTAAGAGATACTTCATGGCATTGTACCCATGACCCAGATCTTTGTCTTCGACTATTCGTCGGATGCACTGAAGAAATCGTAACCAGTAAGGTATAACAGCTACAATGAAGTAGAATGTTGTGAACACATCGTTTGATCTGCAGGTGTTTCGTTGTCTGCGTCTGAAATCTCCAAATCCATAGTAGCATATGTAGAACTCTAGACTCCTCAGTGCTTGAACCTGGCTTGTTAGTTGATCTGCTAAGAAGAAGTCCGGAAGATTCACCTGCAAGAAATGCAAGACGTTCATATTTACATTTTGTTAATACTTTTGTTCATATGACTGAACCAGAGGAGGTTTTTGGTACCGTGTAAAACGGTGCAGCGATGCAGCGGAACAGAACCGCGAGGAAGAAGAATCGGCTTGACCGATACAAAATGTTGAAGGGGCAAAGAGTAATGGCTATCACTAGCTGCAATGTGAAGAGAAACCAATCTCACCAAACACAAAAGGATTGAGTGTATATTGTAATGAGAAGGACTGAGAAGGAGCTTACGGCGAGGAGAAAGAGGGGAATAAGTTCAGTGACTGTTCTGTAGTCTTTTGTTTGAGAGTCCATTTCCATGTCAAGGTTTAACAAGACAGCACATAAAGAAAGTGTACCAAGACCAAAGCTTATAAGTAGAACATGTCTATAACCAAGTTCAGTGCCTTGTTTGAATCCAAAGATGAAGGAGTAATTCACACGGTATATCCTCCAGAAGTAGATATTAGCAGCGTACATAATTACGTGCAAAACTACAAACCCGAAGAACCTGAAAATGAAATGTATATATCTCAAGATTATCATAAGAAAAATTACACAGATATATAGATATAGCTGTCAAAATGTCCATGATTATGAACCGGTCATGGACATGCCCATCTTTTTAACGGGTTTTATTGTCCGCAGACAAAGTGGACTAGATACATTTGGACATAGACAATCCTAAACACCGAAATTTTTAGGTCAAAACTGATTTGAATTTTTTTTTCCTCTTTATTCTCATTGCTCTAGGCTACCATGAAATTTTTTTTCGGTTGATAAAAAACATTTCCATTAACAATTATGGATAACCCATTTGAATATGATTGTTGATGGACATGGACGTTTAATGCACACTATTTGTCACTATTTGTCCATAATCAAAATGAACAATGTTGAATATATCTATATGAATATGAACGTGGACAACCCATTTGACAACTTTAGATATAGAGAGTTTGGTTTGTATGTTAAGTTGTTTCCATGTATACCTGTAAAGAGGGAACATTGTTTCCATGTAAGTTCTTTGTCCTGGTGTGCCCATGATATTACGGGCATGGATGATCAAAGCAAGAGCTACAATGAGAGAAATAGCACAACCGAAGAAGAAGCCTGAAGAAACAGAGAAAAATAAAAACAGAACAAAATGATAAATTACACCTAAACACACAAATCAAAGATTGGTTATAACAATGTTCTCATATACCGGTGGAAAACGTGATCCGGTGACGTTCTTTGTTCGTTTTTGGTCTTAATATGTTCATCCCTTGTCTCCGGTTTGAATTGCAGAAATGTTCAATCACAGTAGATTCAACTCTTAGCATCAACTTATGAACCTGAAGATGTTTAAAGCTTCAAGTTAAGGTTTGTTCTCGTAGATAGGAAAGTGTGTTTTCAAAACTCTGCTTACTTCATCCGAGCTAGTGAGGTAAGAGCTATCAACCATTTCCATGTACAGTTTCGCAGCCTTTCTTGCGGCTATCTAAAATACTAGACCATATCAATCGTTATATATACTAAAGTTGTAAATGTCATCAAAAAATATTCTTTTAGTAATAAAGTATTATGTTGATCTGAAGTCCACCAAATGGGGAATTTGGTAGATTGAGTAGAAAGCACCTTATCATACTTCTTCAAGATCTTGGAAATGGCCGAAGTGTTCAAGAAGCTAAAGTTCTTAATATGTCCAAGTTTCTTATAAAACTCGATGAACGCTATTTGAAGTCGCTCCTCAACTTTCTTTAGATTCTCTCTTGTGAATTTGAGCTCTTCCTCTTGCTTGTGAGACTTGAGGATGGTTTTAATGGCGGACAGTGGAGTTTCTTTGGTTTTGTTCATCCTGATTCGCTCAAGAATGCTCTCATTCGTTGCTTCCTCGTTTCTCATAAGATCACCTAATGCCACTTCTGATTAATCAAAAACATTAAGATTCAAACTCTTAATCTTCAAAAGCATACAAACCTAAATCTGCTGGAACCCGACGGGCTTTAACTTAAACGGGCTTAAATGGGCACAATAATAAATGGGCTTAAACAGACAGGTCTAAACTGTCCGGGCAGCCCGTTTTAACATCACTTCAGATTAGACCCAAAAAGCAATGAGAGATACTCACTGTGTTCTTTAGACTTGGAAGATGATCCAATCTGAGAAGTTAAGGCATTGATGTCTACTGAGACTGAATCAGAGATGGTTGATTTCTTCTCCATAACTCTGATTCTGAAAGCAATCAAAGCATCCATCTGTTTTGTCAGAGCCAGAGCCTCGTTCCTCGCTGTCTCCACTTTCGACATGTAAAAGCTATTCACTTTGTTGAATTCTCGGTCTAGGGTTCTAAAGAAGACAACCTCAGAGTCTCCACCTGGTTCTCCCGCCTTCAGAAACGCTGTCTCGTAAATCTTATCTAGCTTGTCGTCCGCTTGAGTCACTGTGTTGACCACAATGTCGTTATTATCAGAGCCGGAGGCGTCGCGGTTGTACCGTCTGGTTAGGTTGCGTGCGAAGGAAGGTTTGATCTGGTTGTTGGAAACTGAAATCTTCCGGGAGGTTTGGATATCTTGAAGAATGGTTTTGAGGTAAGCGTAATCTATGTAAGCTTCTTGCCATTCTGGGATCATCTTAGACACAAACTCTTTCCCGAATCTCATTTCTTGTTTCCTTTTGTTTTTAAGCCTCAACTTTTTTTAGGTAAATCTCTCTGTCTATCTCTCTCTCTCTAGAGCTCGAGGTCTAAAGTCAGAAACTCAATTAAGAATCTTAATCTCTCTGTCTTTCGAACAGAAGTGGAAAGAAGACTTTCGACTTTTGGGTTTGAGTGATGTTTAAATCTTTTAGACAATTCCAACCTTCGACCAAAAAAAAAAGAAGACAATTCCAACCAAAAATACGGTTCTTGATAGTCATCAACTAGTTCAATTTTAAGTTTTTTTAAGAGAGGTTGACCATGTCTTAACTTGGCAACATACAAAAAGTTTTTGGTCCCCAATTAAACAATAGAATTTTTCAGAAGAAAACAAAAAATAGAAGAAAACGATTGTGAGCAACTTGTTTCCGAGAACAAAAAAGGTTTCCAGGAAATTTTTGTTATAGGTTTACAGATTTGGTTCGGTTCGGTTCAGCAAATTTTATTTTATTTTTTCTTTGGTTTTCAGTTTGGTCCGATCAGTTAGATCGGTTATTTATCTTTCCTATAAAAAAATTTTAAAACTAATTTAAACCGTATTATTTCAGAAAACACAAAGTATCCGATCCTAACCGATCCAAAATAACCAAACATATCTAAAACTAGCTGAAATTATTCAAAATTAATCAATTTTATCCAAAATTTCAATTAGTTTCGGTTAAAAATTAATAACCGAAAAACCGAAAACCGCACTAACCTGAATCGAAATAAATTTTGGTTAGTTTTAGCAAAAAAAAAAAAAAATTAAAACTGAAAAAGTCAAAAACCGAACCGAACACGGAAGTGCCATACACAGTTTTCGAATCCGATTAGGAGCCTTAATATTTTATAATCGACCCAGCATGTGACATGTGATGTGCTTATTAATCTTATAGTAATTATAGTCACTACGTCGACACATTTACGTCCACTTGAAAATATAGAAGCAAACAACGTATAGACGATATGGTTTAGTCAATGAATGGTTGGCTCCAACCTTTAAGCGCGTATACATACTCAAAAAATCTTAAACTTTTTTAGGAACTTCTCTGTTTTTGTCGCTAACTAAAAACATTGTGTAATTCGAATTCGTATATTTGTTTTTCTCCATTTGTTGACAAGAAAATTGGTATCTTCTAGATTGACTCTTAACCACAAGTTCTACATTCCTTGGAGAAGTGACTAGGTTGACAAAATAGTACCAGAATTCACACCACAATTTATATATAACCGTAATGGTGGATAGATAATCGTTATCGTAATGGTAATTCACCATTTGCTAAACTATGAGCTGGATCATTACTTTCTCGAAAGATTGTATTAAAATAACAATGCTTAATTTTTTGAACTCCATGTTTCAATATCGTGACAATGGTTTTGCAATCTCCTTCGAAAATAGTAGACACGATATCCATATACACTCTTTTGACCCAAAAAAGATATCCATACTCTATACGTGATGCATTGTAGTAAATTGGCTGATCCCAAAATAAAATTCCCCCCCTCACAGTCACATGGACAACTCAACCAGCAGTAGAATGATTAGTTTTTCGTATATAATTTACATCATAGCTGCATTTAACCAGTTCAGGAGGCGGTGTAATCCAGTTAACGTGACGGTCTGTTCTGCCAAAGGATTGTTTGACTTATATTATGTGAGTCATTCAACGAAGGTTCGTTTATCGTACTCATCCATTCCCTAAGTTGTCGGGTTGGCAAAAGATGCGTATCATAACGCCAAGGGGCAAGAATGTGTTGAGAGTATTGCTGATTTCATGGCATGGTTTAGCTGGTTTAGCAGAAAACCGGTTCAGATTGATTTCAGCTGTCTCGGTTTTGAATGTGTTCAAGAACCGGAGGAGTCAAGTAGAAGCCTCTAACTGCAGTGGAGGGTTCTAACGGCTTTATAACATCATCTTCTTCTTCGAGTGATTTTATCTGATTCAGTTCTTTTCTTGAGTAATCGAGAGTGTTTGTTTCGATTGAGAGAGATTGTAATCTTCTTTGAGGGTTCATTGTTCTTGAGCTGTGATTACCTTGATTTAGTGGATTGCCGAAGTGAATCGGCTCCGGATGTAAGCTTAATCATATCGATTGAGCTGAACCGGGTTACCAAAGTGTGTGTGTTCTTCAATTCTTGCTTTAGTATCTGTTTGTGAGTTCTTGCAAATCGAATCGAGTGTTGTGAGGTTGAGTGATCTTAATCTTGCAAGGTTTTACAACTCGTTTTGGTAACAAGTGGTATCAGAGCCACGGATTTGATGGCGAAGACAAAAGAACTCATGGCGAGCTCGAAGATTGACATCGATCGGTTCGATGGTGAGGGGGATTTCTCTCTGTGGAAGATCCGAATGCTCGCCCACTTCGGTATGCACAAGATCAAGCATGTATTGTTCGATGGTAATCTGACGATGGTGGTACCAGTGTCCAAGAAGGAAGAGAAAGAACTGGGTTCTGGAGAAGAGAAAGCATCCTCAGAACCGCTTACCAAGGTAGTTCCTGATCCTGAAAAGATTGAACAAAATGAGAAGGCAGTAGGATTGATTGTTGCAAACATTGGGAATCAAGTTCTGAGAAAAATCAAGCACTGTACTACTGCAGCTGAGATGTGGACCTTAATAGATCGTCTGTATACTGAGAGCTCTCTACCAAATAGGATTCATTTACAACTGATGTTTTACACATTCAAGATGTCAGAGTCAAAGACTGTGGATCAAACTGTTGATGATTTTCTGAAGATAGTTGCTGAGTTAAGTAATCTTGATGTGACAGTAACAGACGAGGTTCAGGCTATACTGTTCTTGACATCACTGACCTCTAGTTTTGATCAGTTGAAACACACGTTGAAATATGGTAGAGAGACTTTGACCTTGGAAGATGTTATATCAGCAGCTAGATCAAAAGAAAGGGAACTACCAGAGATCCGAAGGTCTGATAAAGGTCAAGCAGCTGGCTTGAATACTGAGGATAGAGGAAGACAATCTACACAGAGTTTCAAGAGTAAAAAGGACAGAGGCAGAAGCAGATCAAACTCAAGGTCCAGGTTAACGTGTTGGTTCTGTAAAAAGGAGGGTCATGTTAAAAAGGATTGCTACGCTAGGAAGAAGAAGTATCAGAATGATACTGATGGTGAAGCAGGTGTCATCACAGAAAAATTGGTGTTTTCAGAGGCTTTGAATGTGACTGAACAAGAGGCTCGTGATCAGTGGATTATTGACTCAGGGTGTACCTATCACATGACATCAAGGAAAGAATGGTTTTCTGAATTCAATGAGAATGTGAGCACAATGATTCTCCTTGGTGATGATCATACAGTTGAGGCTAAAGGCTGTGGATCAGTAAGAATTAAAGCGTATGGTGGATCCATTAGAGTTCTGAAGAATGTGAGATATGTACCTAATCTTAGAAGGAATTTGATCTCTACTGGCACCTTGGACAGATTAGGATATAATCATGTAGGTGGAGAAGGTGACATCAGTTTCTACAAAAACAAGAAATTGGCTCTTAAAGGAAAACTTCAGAATGGCTTGTATGTTCTAAATGGAAGAACTGTTAATGGAGAAAATTGTAACTCAGAACTATCTAAGGACAAAACGGCATTGTGGCACAGCAGACTAGGACATCTCAGTGTAAGTGGTATGAAGATATTATCTGGTAAAGGTCTGCTTGCAAGAAATGAAGTCAAAGATTTATCATTTTGTGAACACTGTGTGATGGGAAAGTCAAAGAAACTGAGCTTTAATGTTGGGAAGCATTCTACAAAGGATATTCTTGGATATGTTCATGCTGATCTCTGGGGAGCTCCAAGTGTCACACCATCTCTATCTGGTATGAGATACTTCCTCTCTATTGTTGATGACAAAACTAGGAAAGTCTGGCTTCTGTTTCTCAGGTCTAAGGATGAAACGTTTGATAAATTCTGTGAGTGGAAAGAACTTGTTGAGAATCAGATTGGGAAAAAGGTGAAGGTTCTAAGAACAGACAATGGCTTGGAATTTTGTAATCATAGATTCAATGACTACTGCACTAAGCATGGTATAGAAAGACATAGGACATGTGTCTATACTCCTCAGCAAAACGGTATAGCTGAGAGGATGAATAGAACGGTTATGGAAAAGGTCAGATGTATGCTGGATGAATCTGGTCTTGAAGAGGAGTTCTGGGCAGAGGCTGCATCTACAGCCTCCTATCTGATAAATCGTTCACCAGCATCTGCTATAGATCATAACATCCCAGAACAGTTGTGGTTGAGCAGGAAACCTGGGTACAAACACTTGAGAAGGTTTGGAGCTATTGCTTATGTTCACCAGGATCAAGGAAAGCTGAAGCCTAGAGCCTTAAAAGGTATTTTCCTTGGGTACCCTCAAGGAACCAAAGGTTATAAGGTCTGGCTTATAGATGAAAGGAAAGTTGCTGTGAGCAGGAATGTGATTTTTCATGAGGATCAAGTTTACAGGGATCTAAACTCAGAGAAAGAGAAACAATCATCAAACACCTCAGGTGTTCCCATCCTGAGAGGCCTGGACATTGATGATGTTGACAATATCAAAGATAAAAAACTTCAGAAGGATAAGCAAGGTTCTGATGAAAGACTAGATGAAGGTGGAGCTATCCAAGAAGAGTTAAGTGACTCTGATAATGAAGATCAAACTGACAGTGAGCAAGTTCCAAAGACTCCAGAAGATGTCAGGAGTCATCATCTTGTAAGAGATAGAGCAAGAAGAGAGATAGTCTTGCCTAAGAGATTTGCTGATTACACTGAAGTTGGGCTACCAAATAGAGTTACAGACGACACAGAGGTTGCGTTTGCTTTGGTAATGGCTGAAGATATAAGTTCTGAGGAACCAAAATGTTATCATGATGCAACAAAAGATAAAGAATGGAACAAGTGGTTAGTTGGAATGACTGAAGAAATGGACTCTCTGATGAAAAACCAGACATGGGTTATTGTAAATCGTCCAAAAGGTGCAAAGGTTATTGGTTGCAGATGGCTGTACAAAAAGAAACCAGGAATCCCTGGAGTTGAACCTGAGAGATTTAAGGCTAGACTTGTTGCGAGAGGCTTCTCTCAAAGAGAAGGTATTGATTACCAAGAAGTGTTTGCTCCTGTGGTAAAGCACATCTCAATCAGAATCTTGATGTCATTAGTAGTCAAGGAAGATATGGAGCTTGAGCAAATGGACGTCAAAACAGCGTTTCTTCATGGTGATCTCGATCAAGACCTGTACATGGAACAACCAGAGGGATTTGAGGTTAAGTCTCCAAAAGAAAAGGTGTGTCTGTTGAAGAAATCCCTCTATGGGTTAAAGCAAGCTCCTCGCCAATGGAATAAGCGGTTTGATTCTTTTATGAAAGGTCAGGGGTTTATCAGAAGCTCTCATGACTCTTGTGTCTACATCAAAGAAGTTAAACAAGGTGAATACATTTACCTCCTTCTTTATGTTGATGATATGTTGTTGGCATCCAAGAGCAAGTCTGAAATTGTGAAGCTGAAACATGTGCTCAGTCATGAGTTTGAAATGAAAGATATGGGTGCTGCTAGTAGGATTCTTGGAATTGATATTGACAGGAACAGGGAAAAGGGTGTTCTGCATTTGTCTCAGGCCAGTTACCTTGATAAAGTCATTAGGAGATTTCAAATGGAAGGAGCTAAGGCTGTTAATACTCCTGTTGGTGCACATTTTAAGTTGAAGTCTCTACAAGATGGTCAGGAAGGTATTGATACAGAGTTGTTTCCTTATTCAAGTGCTGTGGGGTCTGTGATGTACGCAATGATAGGAACTCGTCCTGATGTTGCCTATGCCATAGGACTTGTTAGTAGATTCATGAGTAAACCAGGAATCTCACATTGGGAAGCTGTCAAATGGTTGCTCAGGTACTTGAAAGGATCATCAGGTTTGAAACTGACCTATAAGAAAAGCAATGATCTAAGCATTCATGGCTTTTGTGATTCTGACTTCAGTGCTGATTTGGATAGAAGACGGTCCATAAGTGGTTATGTTTTTACCATTGGTGAAAACACAGTTAGCTGGAAATCAAGTCTGCAAAGTATAGTTGCTTTGTCAACTACTGAAGCCGAGTTCATGGCTCTCACTGAAGCGGTTAAAGAAGCTCTATGGATCCGTGGATTGTTGAATGATATGGGGATTGAATCAAGTAAGGCAACACTTCACTGTGACTCACAATCTGCGATATGTCTATCTAAGAATAACACATTCCATGAGAGGACTAAGCATATCGCAAGGAAATTCTTCTTCATCAGAGATGTGATAGAGGTTGGTGAAGTTGAAGTTATGAAGATTCACACCTCTGTAAATCCAGCTGATATGCTCACCAAAAGCATACCAGTACACAAGTTTGAAGCGGCTTTAAGTCTACTTAAGCTGCTTGGCTAAAGACATGAGTCTTGTTTGGCCGAGGTTAACTTCATGTAAGTGCAGTCCACATTAAGTCAAGGTATTGTGAAGGAATTCTGAAATCAAGGTGGAGTATGTTGAGAGTATTGCTGATTTCATGGCATGGTTTAGCTGGTTTAGCAGAAAACCGGTTCAGATTGATTTCAGCTGTCTCGGTTTTGAATGTGTTCAAGAACCGGAGGAGTCAAGTAGAAGCCTCTAACTGCAGTGGAGGGTTCTAACGGCTTTATAACATCATCTTCTTCTTCGAGTGATTTTATCTGATTCAGTTTTTTTCTTGAGTAATCGAGAGTGTTTGTTTCGATTGAGAGAGATTGTAATCTTCTTTGAGGGTTCATTGTTCTTGAGCTGTGATTACCTTGATTTAGTGGATTGCCGAAGTGAATCGGCTCCGGATGTAAGCTTAATCATATCGATTGAGCTGAACCGGGTTACCAAAGTGTGTGTGTTCTTCAATTCTTGCTTTAGTATCTGTTTGTGAGTTCTTGCAAATCGAATCGAGTGTTGTGAGGTTGAGTGATCTTAATCTTGCAAGGTTTTACAACTCGTTTTGGTAACAGAATGAGTGAGACAATCGTTGAAAAAAAAAAATGATACATCATCTACGCGTGGACGATAAAAAAATTTATACGCGTGTGGTGTTGACTGTTGACCTTCGTTGCCACGAAGGGTAGATTTGTAGTTTCTTCATGTTCTCGCGTGGCAGTCTACGCGCCGTCTCGATTGATGAGAATGAGATCGCAGAAGAAAACAAATGATTAAATTTTCACTAATTTCGTTTAATTAATTAACATGGTTAAACTAAATAACTAACATTTTGTTAATTCGATTTCTCAAATTTTCTTGTGATTCTTCTCTCTTTGAGCTCGCTTTACGAACAAGACGACAAGCACATTTTATGATTCCTCGTCTCTGGCAAAATTTCTCCTAAGTTTTTTCAAGGTTAACAGATTCTCTTTGTTTCTGTTGTTTATTTTGCATGTTCGATCTGTCTCGTCAAGAAATAAATCTTGTTTATTTTCCCTGAAAATCTGTTGGTGAATGCGTATGCTTTATGCTGAAATCAAGAAATCAAGATTGTACTTTTTTCTTGAGATGGATGATGTTGCTCATTTCAAGAAATCGATTCTCTGGGTTAGATTATTTACTAGTTAGTGTACTTTTTTCTTGAGATGGATGATGTTGCTTTTTTTTCTTCTTCCAGATTCCGAATCTTAAACCGTGATCCAGTGCTTCAAGGTTAAAACTTTCGCTTGAATCGAGCAACAAATTCGCTAATAGCTCAGTGGAAGATTGCAATCCCACTGACGAAATCCATTTTTACCTTCTTCAACCCCTTATTGAAGAATGTTGATAGTGACTTATCACATATAGGCTCTGTTCTTCTTCCTGGCGTTTAGTTTCTGGGTTTGTTAAGAGGAAAAGCCATGGCTTTGGGATCTCCTAAAATTTCTATATTTGTGGCTGGTTTTCCTAGGAAGGTGTCTACAATTGCAATTGCTATAGGGGGATTAGCATCCTTCTTTGTTTTCGGATTGTTGGTTCGTCTTTCTTATCCAATCAGTTCCTCAGTTAGTGGCATCTTTTATGGAAATGGGAATCCTGAACAAGTTGAAATCCCTTTATCTTTGAGCAACATTACTGTAAAAGGTCTTTACACGGGTAGCGACATCAATACTTCGGATCATAATCTGACTTCTCACTCGAGCTCGAGCTCACCTGATGTTGTTGTTAGCACAAACATACCACCGCCAGGTTTCGATAGTGATAGGAAGTTGGAAAAACCCTTGATGCATGGGAAAGAGGATACGGTTTCTTTGGATACGGATGAGAAGAAGACTGAGGTTGGATCAGGTGAAGGTGAAACCAAGGCTCGAGATACTCCAAGTTTAATATCATCTCCTCCACAGGAAGATTCTAAGTCTGCTTCAGCAGAAACAGGTACTATTCTCTTAAACACGCTAGTTTCTATTCACAGAGCTTGTCTTGTTTGAAACATCTTGGTTTACGGTAGATTAACTTTTTATAAGCAAAAGATAAACTAGTATGAGAATGTTATACATTTGAGTTATGCACTACTATGAAAGATGGCTTAAGTTTCTGATAAGCTTTGACCAAGTGATTTGCCATAGGTTCACTGTATCTTAGCCTTGGAATTGATAGGGCTGGGCTTATATGTATTGGCATATATTGTTTTAAGAGGTGGACTTTTTAGGCTTTGTTTGGGCATTTGGTTTCGTAGCTTTGCTCTTATCAGTTTCACTTCCATCAAGTTTACTTGATAGCTAGACTTCAGTTCCTTGCTTCTCAGGATTTTAGATGTTCCCTGTTTTCTAACTCTGTTATTAATTTGTCGCTCACTCCAACCTTTGATTGCTTGTAGAGTGTGATTTGTATCAAGGTAGCTGGTTTTATGATCCGCGGGGACCTGTGTACACAAACAACTCTTGCCCCGTCCTGACGCAGATGCAGAATTGCCAAGGTAACGGAAGACCTGACAAAGGATATGAGAACTGGAGATGGAAACCGTCTCAGTGTGACCTTCCTCGGTTTGATGCCAGGAAATTTCTTGAGCTAATGAAAGGCAAGACACTGGCCTTTATAGGAGATTCAGTAGCTCGTAATCAGATGGAATCCATGTTGTGCCTTCTTTGGCAGGCAAGTAATTCTTCTTCTTTGTCTTGAAAGATTCTATTAATAGTGAGAAAACTGTGTAAAGGATCTGGTATGTCGCTTTAACTAACGCAGATTGTCGTTTTCAGGTTGAAACACCGGTCAATCGTGGGAGCCGAAAGATGCAGAGATGGTATTTCAAGTCATCATCAGTAATGATAGCCCGTATATGGTCATCTTGGCTCGTCCATCAGTTCAACGAAAAATTCGATTATGCTCCTGAAGGTGTCACCAAACTAAAGCTGGACCATCCTGATGAGCGCATAATAGAAGCTCTTCCGAACTTCGACGTGGTTGTCCTGTCATCAGGTCACTGGTTTGCAAAGCAGTCTGTCTACATATTAAAGGACGAGATCGTTGGAGGCCAGTTATGGTGGCCAGACAAATCAAAACCCATGAAAGTCAATAACGTGGAAGCATTCGGAATATCAGTTGAAACAATCCTAAAGTCCATGGCTACACACCAAAACTACACTGGTTTGACCATTGTGAGAACATGGTCTCCTGATCATTACGAGGGTGGTGCTTGGAACACAGGTGGTTCATGCACTGGGAAAGAAGAACCCATCCTTCCCGGGAAGCTAGTGAAAAATGGGTTCACGGAGATAATGCACGAGAAGCAAGCGACAGGGTTTAACCGAGCAGTGGATGGAGTCGCGGATAACTTGAAGCTTAGGTTAAAGCTGATGGATATTACAGAGGCCTTCGGGTATCGTCATGATGGTCATCCTGGTCCGTACAGGAGTCCTGATCCAAACAAGATCACTAAAAGGGGACCGAATGGACAACCTCCGCCTCAGGACTGCTTGCACTGGTGCATGCCAGGACCGGTGGATACATGGAATGAAATGGTCTTGGAGCTCATAAGGAGAGACTTGGAAGGCAGGAAAAAGATAAGCTCATCATCTTGACTTGGTTTTGAAAGTCAAGGTAGAGAATGTTACAGGAGTTATATATACTATTAATATCATTCTTAATCAAAATATAAACCCACTTGTAGATTTTTGTTAACCACGATGAGGTAGGAATGTTTCGGATAGTATTTATTCCACGTTCGTTTGTGTCTTTGAGATTGAAAGCTATTTTTCACTCTTTATTTCATTTTAATTTTGCTATTCGGACAGTATCCACATAATTTACGATCTTTGGGTTCGAATCTGAGGGCGGCCAATTGTTCAATAACACTTTGTTTGTATCAGAGGGAGCAATTGTTGCTCTTTCTGGTGCCGAAAGGTCCTCGGCCTCTGGCGCAAAGTAATGCTTCTGTTTTGTTCGCATTCTTCATCTTCTCTAGAAATATGTTTCTTTCATCTCCTAGATGCAATTCAAGATTTGTGTGTGTTGTGTTACATCTATGATTCTATTATGATCTACATGTAGAAATGATGTTAATTGTGAAATCAAGTTTTTCTTTTTGTAATGTAATCTAAATAAGGAAATTATTAGTGTTTTTTTGGACAAATGAAATTATTAGTGTTTTCAAATTTCCTTTACTTTGAAGGAATAATTTACTACGTTATCTCGTTTCCTTATATATAAGCGTCGAAGTTGACGCAATAACCCTTGTTCGAACAGCATAAAGTTGACTACAAAAATGTTGACTTTAGGTAACAAAAAAAAAGAGTAAATAAACACCTAATCCACAATTATCTAATTAGTGCGAAAGCTGGAAAAACAAAACAGCAGCTTCGAAGAAGGGTGGTTTCTCTAAGAAGTCGGTCTGTTTTCTCAAATACAATAGAAGTTGCGTGCCGTTTTCATTATGTTAATTATTTTAATTAATTTTAAGTAAATACCAACTAAGTAGACAATTCCACATGGTAATCTTTGATTACTCCATGGTCTCCCGCACGTGAGTACTCTTCAATGTACAATTTCTTTTTGAAATTCTTTTTTTTTTGTCAACTTTTGAAATACATTTATACGTCGCGTCAATACACACACAGATGTACACAGTACACGTTACTAGTATTAATTATTTAATCTCAATCAAAAGCGACGCAACAGTAGAGCATTAATGTCAATCTTCGCGTGATGCAAAAAGCTAGCTGTCTAACCCGGTTCGGTTTTTCTATCCGGGTATATTGGTAGTACATGAAGTAAACCAAATTAACTATAATCTAGAGATTTTCTATCCGGTTCAGTTATTTGTTTCTTTTCTGTATGGTTTCTCGGTCTGATATAGTAAAATTTGGTTTAAAGTTAAACCAAGATGGAATGAATTTTAATTAATTTATTAAATACAGGAAAAGATTAATAACGATGTCCCCTAAATTTCCATTTTTCGAAACAGCTTACCTTTATTTTTCTCTCTTTCCGATGTTAATCTGGAAAGTGAAGAACAGTCAAAAATCCGACGGAGGAACATAAAGTTTGATTTTTTTCTCCTCTTGTTTATGATTCAGCTTCGGTTAATTAAATCCATATGCCGTCACGAGCAATTTTGGCGCCGGCGCCAGCGACGCTCCTCACCGTTTCCTCTTTAGCCCCATCGCCGTTAGGCCACCACAACAAGACAACGCGAATTTTTTCACCGCTCGCGGCGGCTGGAGCCGGCGCCGGTTTCTCTCTCTTCATCACTCTCTCCGTCTGCTTCTGCAAATTCAGTCGGAAACGTCCACCACGTCCGTCAGGAGACGCCTCCTCCTCTTCCCCTCAGAAACAGCAGCTAAGTGAGTTCTCTTACTCGACTCTCCGCCGCGCTACCGGCTCTTTCTCGCCGGAAAATCGGTTAGGTCAGGGCGGGTTTGGCGTCGTGTTCCGCGGAACCGTCTCAGCTGGAAAGAATGTAGCAGTTAAGGTAATGGATTCAGGATCTCTCCAGGGAGAAGCTGAGTTCCAGAACGAGTTATTCTTCGCCGCCAAGCTTGACTCGCCTCACGTGGTCCCCGTTATTGGCTTCTCGCACGACCGTAAACGACGACGTTTACTTCTCGTTTACCAGCTCATGGAAAATGGAAACCTCCAGGACGCCCTGCTTCATCGGAGATGCCCTGAGCTCATGGATTGGAATCGGAGATTCTTGGTTGCGATTAACATAGCGGAAGGTATCGATCACCTTCACAGCTTGGAACCACCTGTGATTCATGGAGATATAAAGCCTAGTAATGTTCTATTAGATAAACTCTTCTCCGCCAAAATCGCTGATTTTGGTCTCGCCAGGCTTAAATCGGATCAAGTAGAGATCGCTGTAGCACCGGAGCGTGATGGAGGCGGAGAAAAGGCGGAGGATTACGGATCTGTTGTCGAAGAAGTAGAGAGTGTGGTAACTACTGCTACTGGGTATGAAGAATTCAACTTTGGGTTGGTGGAACAGTCGCCTGGCTCGGTTACTGCTTCGCCTGAGACGGGAGTAGTACCTTTGACATCGCCGGAGACTACGACGACGGTTGTATCCGTTTCTCCGGAAATGGGGGAGAAAGAGAAGGATCATGGTGGTCTTGTGGTGGCAAGAAAGGGGAAAGAGATTGAGAGAAAAGATTGGTGGTGGAAGCAAGAAAGCAATGTGGAGAGAGGGAAAGTGAAGGACTATGTGATGCAGTGGATTGGTTCAGAGGTGAAGAAGGAGAGACCGAGCAGCGTTGATTGGATTGAGACGATGGCGGCAACAACTTCTTCTTCTTCCTCAAGTAAGAAGCTTGAGAAGAATAGTAAGAGACTAGAATGGTGGCTTTCATTAGACCAAGAGAATGATAAGAAGAAGAAGAAACGGAGGATGGTTAGAGAGTGGTGGAAAGATGAGTATCGCAGAGAACTCGCTAAGAAGAAGAAGAAGAAGAAAACGTTAGAATCTGAATTTTGCAGTGATGATGGGAGTAGTAGTGTAAGACATTGGAGGCGTCGTAGTAACAGTAAAGGTAGTAGCATAGATTGGTGGTTAGATGGGTTACGAGCACGGGGCAATAGCCATGATTCGGCGAGCGGTGAGATTGCTAAAAGCTGCGGAATTAGTAGCACACCGAGCATGAGAGGAACCGTGTGCTATGCAGCGCCTGAGTATTGTAACTTAGACAACAACAACAATGTGTCTGAGAAATGTGATGTTTATAGCTACGGTGTATTGTTGTTAGTACTGGTTTCAGGGAGGCGTCCGTTGGAGATGACGGGATCTGCGAGTGAGATCCAACGGGCAAATCTCATGTCTTGGGCGAGGAAGCTGGCGAGAAGAGGAAAGCTTGTTGATCTTGTGGACCAAAAGTTGCAGAATTTGGACCAAGAACAAGCAGTGTTGTGCATAAAGGTGGCCTTGCTGTGTCTGCAAAGATTGCCGGTTTCACGACCGTCGATGAAGGAGGTTGTGGGGATGCTTAGAGGAGAAGTGAGTCTACCAGAGTTGCCTACTGAATTCTCACCATCCCCGCCGTTGAAGACATCGATGAGAAAGCAGCACCGTCGACAAACTTAGGAGTCAGTTTGGTTGCTCTTTTAAGTGCTAGTGTTGGGCATTTTGATTAATAGTTTCCAACTTAGCCAGGCCACTCTGTTTTTTTTTTAATCTTCTCACGCATTTGTAGGATTTAGTTTTGATTCATAAATTATGCTCGAACAACATTGTAACTTTGTAAGATTTTGATAGTTTACGCTTGAATAGTGTACATACTATTTTCGCTGCTCACTACCGTATCAGCTTACAAATCCTATGGGCCGAGAAAACCTCTTTGGATTGGGTAGGTCTCATATAAAATTGGGTCACCCTGGGGAGCCATCTTTATATTTTATGGGCCATATGCTGAGCCATCTTCAATCTTCTTCTTACCTTTTTTTGTTCCAGTTTTTTTTTTTTTTTTTTTTTTTTTTTTTTTTTTTTTTTTTTTTTTAACGCTGTATGGGCCACAACGGGCCGGCCCACTGACCCAGTCCTTCCAGCAGGAGGAAGGAAGGTGGAGTCGAACTCCAGATGAGATGGACGCAGAGGTGGACCACAACCACGGGACCACTTGCGACTTCTCTTTTTGTTCCAGTTTATTTAGGCTATATTCATTTTCATTTTCTTTTTAACTAAAATTACTTATATTAAATCACTGGCCAAATGGAAGCTCATTGGCCCAGTGATCAAAGGTTTAAAGGCTTCTACACTAGGTCTGGGGTTCGATTCCCAGAGAATGCAGTTTAACCAGATTAACGGATGCAAGCTTGTAGAAGGTTCAAAATTACAGGTAAAATCAACCGTTGTGGTCTCATGTGTAGGTGCTGCAGGTAGTTGATTTCGTTTGATCAAAAGATTCTTAGTGTTAGGATTATATCAAATATAAATTATGATTGCAAAAAATTAAAGTGATTTTACCGAAACGATTGCAAAACTGAAACTTCACATAATGAGTCACCTTAATCTCTTGAGATTGGCATGAGTTTGTACCTAATGATTCTTTTGATCTCTTCTTTTCACAATAAGTAAAGGGTAGCTTGAAAGGCCAACCTCACAATGATAGTAGAATTCTTACAATTGGTTGGGTCTTTCAACCATCTAAAATTATCATCAAATTTTTTTAGAGGAGAAACTTTGATCCTAGATGTAAAGAAAGACCAAACCTGAGCATTAAGTTGGCAATCGAAGAAAAGGTGCTGGCGAGTCTCGATTCCTCCATTACATAGAACATATTCTTGAGGAACTTGCAAGTCCCAACTCTTCAACTTGTCTCTTGTTGTAAGCCTATTTCTCACAGCCAGCCAACAAACAAAAGCGTGTTTCGAAATTTTCTGCTTAAACCAAACCACTTCAAACCAGAAAACCTTCGGACCTTGAGGGTTAAGGAAGTTCCATACCGCCGATGTTGAGTATTTGTCCGACCGTATCCCTGACCGATGCGTCAATACATAACTTTGGCCAGCTTGAATCATTAAAATAAGATATTTGGGAGTTAAAAGTTAATTAGAATTTGATTAGTTAAAAGTTATATATTAACCAAATATTTAATATAATTATTATAGGATATAAACATTTTCCAAAACAAAACGTTATACAATTCTGACTTTTTCTGTAAAAAATGTTATGTTGTATATATATATATATATATATACCAATATCATTCAACATAATTAATATTTATTAACGTTATATAACATGAAATGACAATAAATATTTGAGCCTTGAATCTTCAATAAACTTTCAGGAAAAAAAAAGAGAGAGTCAAAAATACATGTACGTACCACTCTACTCGAGTGATAATTTTATTTAGCATCGTAAAAATTAATTATTATCAAATAGTACATTACGTTCTATATAAACATATTTTATAAAATTAAAGAAATCTTATTACCTCAAAATTTAAAGTGACATTCAAATAATTTTGAGAATAGGGTCCAGCATCTGGCCTCGGACCCTCAGTGCTGCAGCATATATTATATAAATAAATAAATACTAGATTTTGATCCGCGCTAAATAAGCGCGGATTTATGTTTTATTTTTAAAATATATATTTTTATCTTAAATTTATATTTTATAAATTAAGTTCGTTAGATATTTCATCTAATTTATATTAAGTTAAAATAATGTGATATGTTGCTTAATTTAATGTGAAAAGAAATTTAATAAATTTTACTTTTGTTTCGATATTGTCAACTTATATTTTAATAGTTGTAGTTTATTGTTATTTTATTATATAATTAGTTGTTGACAAAAAACATGTATGATTAGTTTATCTTACTGTCTAAGTTTGAAATTGGCTAATCTGTTTTTCAACATGTATTCTAATGATATGTAATTTAAAATTTTGATTAAACAACCCGTTAAAAACTTCATTCAAATATAAAACATCTTGACGCATCATATATTTGAATAATATAAATATTGAATAATTTTATTATTTTATTAAATTAAAAATATTCCAATTGAAATTAGTTTAACACGTGCTAAGTTCATTTTTATAAATCGAAATTGGTTAATTTATTTTTCAACCCGTTCTTATAATAATTTAAACAATTTCATAAAAGTTTGTTAGAATATAAAAATAAATATTTATATTTGAAACAAAAAATAAAGAAGACATTAAAATATATTATAAATATATTTTGAATATAATCATAATTAAAGAATAGTAGCTTATATATACGAAAGTAGTTGATGTTTAAATTAATTAGTTATATTTATCAATTGATTTAATAATTTATGTTTATACATATATGTTTATATTTATTTCAGTTAATTAGGAAAATTGATCTCATTATATTTAGTTTGTTTGGATACATGTTTAGTAATTGTTTTGTTTGGAAACATGAATAGTAGAGAAATGTTATATTTCCTAATTACCCTTAATGAATATTAGAAACACTTTTAATTTTTTAATGGCATTTTTTGTAAATAACACATCAACTAAAGGTTAGACTAAAAAACACTCTAATTTTTTAATAGTATTGATGAGTACATCGGATATATACGTATATAATAAGAAGATAATTGATCGTACAAATGATATACGTATAATAAGAAAATAATTGATCGTACAAATTATATACGTCATTGCTTACCCTAACGAGCCTCTCTCTCCATCTTTGTCCAATACGTCTACCAATAATGTAACCCTTTTTCTAAATTTTATACTATTTTTTTTACGAAAAACACTTTTTTTTATCTTACTGTCTTTGTTCCGGCTCTGACTTATTTTTTTTTCCAACTTTACAACAAATCACTAACTGAGATTCAGACCATCACCAAGCACAAAATCAGACAAGATCAGATCCTGCTGACGACTCAGCATCATCATCATCATCATCATCATTACAAGAAGAGTCTTTTGTACAAAATAATT
Organism: Orychophragmus violaceus; assembly: GCA_030180135.1. NCBI lineage: Eukaryota > Viridiplantae > Streptophyta > Magnoliopsida > Brassicales > Brassicaceae > Orychophragmus > Orychophragmus violaceus. The sequence goes on along the minus strand of CM058239.1, from coordinate 10,260,251 downwards.
AAACGTAAAGACAACTTACAGGTTGAAGATGAATGATTTTCCGGAGAAGAGAAGAAAGCGTCGTAAAGAGTTCAGAGTTAGTAGTGAAGTGGAGAAGATAATGCACAGAGAAGTTGAGAAACAAAGGAGACAAGAAATGGCTTCTCTTTACGCGTCTCTTCGCTCTCTTCTCCCTCTTGAGTTCATCAAGGTCTGTCTCTTTCAAAAACCCTAATCTTTCTTTTGTTTCTTCACTTCTACAGATCTAACTTAGAATCTCTTAAAAGTATATGATTTATCTCTTAGTTTGAGCTGCTGTTTTGTTATAAAAAGATTCATTAGAACTGTGACACTCCAAAGATCCTAAAGCTAATTAAAATTAACCCTTTTTATTTGGTTTTGTAGGGAAAGCGTTCTACTTCAGATCAGTTGAACGAGGCGGTGAATTACATAAAGTATCTTCAGAGGAATATCAAGGACATGAGTTCCAAGAGAGATGACCTCATGTTATTGTCTGGACGAAGCTTTGGAAGTAGAAATGCACAAGGTATGAATGAAAATTCAAATCATGTCGTGATTCGTCCGTGTTTGGTCGGGGTAGAAATCGTGTTTAGCGTTCTACAAACGCCGTTGTCAAGTGTGCTGCAAGTGCTGTGTGAACACGGTCTCTGTGTTCTTGGCTGCATCTCCTCCAATGTGAATGACAGACTCATTCACACTTTACAGGCTGAGGTACAATATCTTAATGTTCTTACTGGATTCCCATGTATATACACATTCGTTTTCAGTCTACTCATTAAATATTATTAGGAATCCACATATAATATAAGTTGAGAAACATCTATGTTTGGAAGTTTGTTAGTGATGCTTCATATGTGGCTCTTGTCAGCGTACAGACCAAAGTTCATTGTGTCCTAATTACTAGTAAAAAAATATCCATATTGCTATGAATTAGCTATAATTTTTTCGTGGTTATCCACGAAATAACCACACAAAAAATTAGTCACGATGTTACGGTCACAGAAAATACATAACATTTTTTTCCAGGTTATAGCATCACAGCTAATTGTTTCGTGGCTATTTAACTTGAACTCTTGTGGTTATTTTAAAATTTTCGTGTTTTTGTTTTGTTTTTCGTGGCTATTTGAAAAAAATCACAACGGTTTTTCCGTGACTATATGAATAGTTTTGATCTGAGTAGAATAGAAATCTTATATCTATTCCATATCCTCTTTGGCAGTGTTTATCATATTAAAGTGATGAGTATGTATGAGTTAATATGTGAAGTTGATTTGCTTTGATGTTGCAGGTGAAAGATATGACTTTAATTGACTTCGCAGACCTCAAGGATACACTTACTATGCTTACCTTAATGAAGTAAATGTTTCCTTAGTATAGATTTCTCCTAGCTTCTCAAACCCAAAACAATGTATATATATAGACAGTTTCCTTGCACTTGTACCGTGAATTTGCATATTTGTGTTTTTGCAGATTTTGAAAAGAAATGATAACTTCCTTAATTTTAAACAATTTACGAGAAGAAATATACCTTGTTGAAAAAGAGGTATTGAGATCATCATCTTTCAGGTTTTTAATCTTGGATTTTTGATGGAAAAATGCTTTATTTGGCAGTCACAAAGAAAAACCATTTTTTCTTTAATTTATCTTCAATTTTTTTTTCAAGAAAAATTATGGATCAGAATGTACTTCATAATTCAAGATATTAAAGATTATTATAAGCTCCGAACTTATGTTATTATATATAAGCTTTTCAAGATTTTAATCATAAGCATCCCGGCTTAGTTTTGTAAAAATCCGAGATCAATTTCAAAACATAAGAGTAAATTCTTACAAATTGTCTTGTTTTTAATAGACCCAGCTTGATAATCTAAATAACCTGTTCCACTTAACATGTTATAACAAAGTAAATCTTATGGTACAAAAAAAAAAAACCAAAGTAAATCTTCAGCCTTCAGCCACCACCAGTATATAAACCGCTGTATGCAAAAGATGTTAAATGAAACGGGTTATATTTATTAGGATAATGATGTATTGATACGATAACAATGTACTTAGCTGGATATAGTTAGGATTTGGTTTCGTATATATTATCTTCTCCTAGAATATAGGTCGTGAGATACTTGACATTCTTGTATATATATACTTGGCATGAATGCCTAATAATAATCAGATCGATTCCAGCTAATTTGGCATGGTATCAGAGTTAAGATTCTGAAAAGACCTAAAACACAAATTCTTTTATTCTTTCTTTGACCTAGCCGCACAAAGTCACGATGACTGAAACTGCGGGATCGAAAAGTGATGCACTAATGTCACCGTATTACCTCCATCCATCGGAGAATACATGACAAGCGCTTACTCCGATCCTTTTGAATGGATCAAATTATGGAAGGTGGTCGAAGCTTATGATGAATTCGCTTCGTACCAAACGGAAGTTAGGTTTTGTTGACGGTTCTCTCAAACGACCGGTTAACAAACCTGAAGAAGAAGAACGGTGGGACATGGTGAACGCCATGGTGATTGGGTGGATCTATAGCAGTGTCGAACCTAAGCTTAGACCATCCATATCTCTTGTGGATACTGCGAAAGCAATGTGGGCAAGTCTTCAGCGGCTATTTTCTGTCAGTGATGATACAAAAATCCATCAGCTACACGCCGACATCAGCTCGTGCAAACAGAATGGTGAGTCAGTCGAGGTGTATTTTAGCAAATTAACAGTGTTATAGGATGATCTAGCTGACTACAAGAAAGGTTTCTCGTGTTGCTGTGGAAGTGCGGAGTGTGCTTCAATGATCAAATATGGAACGATGCAAGAAAGGCTTCGGGTTCATCAGTTTCTAATGGGACTTGATAACTCGAGGTTCGGAACGTCAAGATCAAATCTACTCAGCCGACAATCCGATTTGAATCTTGCCATGGTTTATTCTCAAATCATTCAAGAAGAACGACATTTAAATGCTATGAAGGTTTCTGAAGATAAGATTCTGGTGGTCGGATTCTCTGCGGTGTCGTCGTCTTCCTCAACTTCAAACCAAGGATCGGGTCATGGAGGACAAGCCAATAACTCTCGGTTTGTCCGGTCCACAACAGTATGCTCTCATTGCGGAAAACAGGGACATGATGCGACAAACTATTTTCAGGTGATCGGATTCCCAGATTGGTGGGACAAAAATAGTACTGGTGGACGTGGGTCTGGTCGAGGAAGGGGACGTGGTTCTGATATGACTGGTCGAGGACGAGGAGGCCGTGGATCAGGAGCTCGTGCATCAAACATGCAACTCGTGGAAGCGACGAGCTCCGACAACTCACAGCAAAGTCAGTCTGGCATCCCAAGTTTCACTTCTGAGCAATGGGCAACTCTTGCGCAGTTCGTTAACAATCAAAATAAGGGATCCACCTCGTCTGACAAACTTACTGGTATGAAAGATAAACTGATCTTGTTTGGTAAAGATCGACGTTATGATATCATAATTGATTCTGGTGCTTCGCACCATATGACTGGCGATCTTAAGCTTTTGACTGATATTGATAAGATTGCTCCTTGTCCGATTAAGTTACCAAATGGGCAGGTTGCTTGGGCAACTAGTGCTGGCTGTTTAAATCTCGGAGGACGTCTTACGTTGAGACAAGTTTTTTATGCACCAAGTCTTTCGATTACGCTGATTTCTGTTGCGCAATTACTACGAGATGTAGCTGGATTTGTTTTATTTACTAAACGGTTTTGTGTGATACATGACCTAATTTCAAAGACTTTGATTGGTGCGGGTAGAGAACGTGACGGGGTTTATCATTACGATGGCGCAATTCAAGTTCAGGCTGGTCATGTTAGCAAAGTGAATAGTCGAGATCTGTGGCACCGTCGCATGGGACACCCGTCTTCTCAAGTTTTGTCGGTGTTAGCCTCTCTTTGTGGTTTTACTTTTGGTGTTGGTGTTTCTGAAAATTCATGTGGCATTTGTCATCGAGCTAAACAGACTCGTGATGTGTTTTCTTTAAGTTCAAATAAAGCAATTGATTCTTTTCATCTTATCCACTGTGATTTGTGGGGACCTTACAAAGAACCTTCAACCTCTGGTGCACGTTACTTTCTGACCATAGTAGACGACTTCTCGCGAGCTGTCTGGACTATACTTTTTTTAGGAAAAAACAGATGCATCCGAGGCTTTAAAAACATTTTGTGCGTTTGTCAAACGCCAGTTTCAAAAAAAAGTCAAAACTGTGAGAAGTGATAACGGTTCAGAATTCCTTTGTCTTCGAAAGTTCTTTGCGGAAAAGGGGATATCACACTAAACTTCTTGCGTCGAGTCTCCTCAGCAGAATGGTCGAGTGGAACGAAAGCATCGTCACATTCTTAACGTGGCGAGAGCTCTTTTATTTCAAGGAAATTTACCTAAGAAGTTTTGGGGTGAGAGTATACTGGCTGCTACATACCTGATTAACCGGACTCCATCGCCAATTCTTCAAAACCGGACTGCATACGAATTGCTTTATGGAGTGTCTCCTACCTACACCAACATACGCGTCTTTGGAACGCTTTTTTATGCTAGACGGATCAATCGTGGGAAAGATAAGGTTGATGATCGGAGTTCCAAGTGTGTGTTTCTTGGATATCCGATGGGTAAGAAGGGTTGGTTGGTATATGACTTGGTACAAGAAAAATCGTTTGTGTCCAGAGACGTTATCTTCCATAAAGAAACATTTCCTTACTTGTTACCAAACGACATTGCTGCACTACCTCCGGTTTCAGTACCCCATCCATCTATCTATGATGATTCCTTACCGGTGTCTTCATCCGTTGACGACATAACCACTTCAGGGGGAGCTGGTACATAAACTGTTTCAGAGAATTCAGGGGGAGCTGATACAGGTTCTGCTCCAGAGATTTCTCCTCCTACCTGTGCAGAGGCAGGTTCGAGTGATACTCCAGCAGTCTCTTCTGAAAGTGTCGAAGGGGAGCTTGGTCGTGGATTGCGAGTCAAGAAAACGTCGGTTTTACTTGCTCCATACGTTACATATTCGGCTCGACAAATTGATAAACCCTGTCACGACACTCTTGCCTCACCATCCAAGTCTTCGGGTATGTGTTCTTATCCCTTAACTAACTACATTTCGTGCCATCGTTTATCGCCTTCTATGCAGTTGTTTGGGGCAGGCCTTACGGTTCATCTAGAACCACACTCTTACAAAGAGGCTGCTAAGCACGATGTTTGGCGCCGTGCTATGACACATGAAGTATCTGCTCTTGAAAAGAGTAAGACTTGGGATGTTATGGATCTTCCTCGTGGTAAACAATGCATTGGCAGCAAATGGGTTTTTAAGGTTAAATTCAACTCGGATGGATCGCTCGAACGACACAAAGCTCGACTTGTTGCACTTGGCAACCGCCAAGAAGAAGGTGTGGACTATAACGAAACATTCGCTCCGGTAGTCAAGATGACAACGGTACGTATTGTTCTTCAGATTGCTGCTGCCAAGAGTTGGGAATTGTTCCAAATGGATGTTCATAATGCGTTTCTGCACGGTGATTTAGAAGAGGAGGTATATATGAAATTACCACCTGGTTTCTCCACTCCAAATGATACTCGTGTCTGTCGGCTTCGCAAATCTCTCTACGGACTTCGCCAGGCTCCGAGATGCTGGTTTGCAAAGTTATCCAAGGCATTACTAAAGTTTGGTTTTCGACAGAATCACAAAGACTATTCTCTCTTTACACTCTTGCGGGGTGGGAAGACTTTGTTCGTTCTAGTGTATGTCGATGATTTAATTGTCGGTGGAGACAATTCAGATATGATCAAATCGTTTAAAGCTTACTTAAGCCGCTGTTTTCACATGAAAGATTTGGGAATGTTGCGGTATTTCTTGGGTATAGAGGTACTCCGTAGCAAGACAGGTATCTACTTATCTCAAAGGAAATACACATTGGATATTGTTGCAGAATGTGGACTCCTTGGGTCCAAGCCGGCTCCTACCCCTATGGAACAGAATCACGAGTTGGCCAAGGATGAAGGAGATTTCTTTACTGAACCCACACGGTTACTAAAACTGAGCTGAGCTATGCTGTGCATGTGTTAGCCCAGTTTCTTCAACGTCCTCGACAGAAACATTGGGACGCAGCCATGCGTTTGGTGAGATATCTTAAAGGAGCACCGGGTCGAGGTATTCTGTTAAGCTCGTCCAATGATCTGCTTATTTCTGCATATTGTGATTCGGATTGGGCGGCATGTCCCCTAACACGACGATCCTTATCGGGTTATCTCATTATGCTTGGAGATTCTATTGTCGCTTGGAAAACGAAGAAGCAGGACGTTGTGGCTCGTTCATCCGCGGAGGCTGAGTATCGAGCAATGGCAATGGCATTAAGTGAATTGAAGTGGATGAGGGAGTTGTTTGCTGCGTTTGCAATCGCACAAACCGAGCCAATGGTACTACATTGTGACAACAAATCTGCAATTCATATCGCCAAGAATCCGGTGTTTCATGAGCGAACGAAGCATGTAGAAGCTGACTGTCATTTCGTTCGTGATGCTGTTCAAGATGGATCTCTTATTACTCCATATGTTCGGACTACTGACCAACTGGCTGACATATTGACGAAGCCTTTGTCTGCTAAACAATTCTCCTATCTTTTGGGCAAGATGGGCGTTCGGAATCTTCACGCTCCACTTTGAGGGGGAGTATTAGGATAATGATGTATTGATACGATAACAATATACTTAGCTGGATATAGTTAGGATTTGGTTTCGTATATATTATCTTCTCCTAGAATATAGGTCGTGAGATACTTGACATTCTTGTATATATATACTTGGCATGAATGCCTAATAATAATCAGATCGATTCCAGCTAATTTGGCAATATTCCATGTTGAAATTCATAAACATATACTCAATTTTAAAAATCAGTTTTTTCCCCGTTAGCTTCAGATATATATGCCCAACATAACATATACACAAACACAAGACAGATCATTCTCAATAGTTTACCACTGTTGTCGAGCATTTTCTTGCCCATTAGCTTCAATTATATGATCCAATTAATACAAATAGATCATCATATATCCATTGTACAAACTTATTGTTGGCACGTGAAGGTATCTGCCAACTCATCCTGTATTTGATAATACACAGCATTTTCTCTTGTATATATAGTTCTTTTAATTTTAATTTTAATTTTAATTATTTTCTGTTTTTTTCTTCTATACTGCATGTCTTTAAGCAGCATAAAATATGGTATAGGAAGCAAAAAAGGATGTTTCCAAACTATTTTTCTCATGAAGTTTCAACGCGTGCCATGACTCCCAGATCTCCTAGACCAGATGAGATAGTGGCTCGTCCTTTTGTTCTGTTGTCGCTAGTTACGAGCACTGTCATCCAATTTTTGAATACATGCATTTTAAGTCGTTAATTCAAAATTTTAAATCTTAAATTTTGAATGTTTAAGTTTATTGATCGTTCGTCGCCAAAAAAATGTCACCAAGGTGTATTAATAAACTAACGAGTACTACAAAAATGAATATGATTTAATCGTTGTTGTTCGTTATTTATCGTTGACAAAAACGTACCAGCGACAAATAAAAAAGAAGAAAGAAGTAGTATAAATTAGGGTAAAAGATCTCGTGGAGTAGAATCTAAACGATTTCTATGTGTTTGTCGAATGAGATTCAGAAAACCAAAAGAAGCAGCAATTAAGTCGAGAAAGAAAAACAAGCAAGTGCGCATAATTAAATGTATAATATGCAGCTAAGTTGAAAACCTCTATCTAGAATGTTGACTTTTTCTTTTAGACTTTGGTAAACAATTTCAGCTAAATGAATAATCAAATTATTATTATTTTTAGTTTTAAGGCCTAACCTTAAGGTCCGGGGTGAATTAGACAAAGTAGGGTCTATAATTAAATTTTGCAACACGTGGCCACGTCATTGATTTTGGTTGTTTCTACTTATTTCGAAAACTCCTCATTTTATGCTCCAAATTTTTTAGAAATTTCAAAAAAACCATATTATTTAAAGTAGATTTGTATATTACTCTAAAATCAAAATTTTGTAATATTTTTAATATTTGATAAATTATAAATATTTGGCATTAATTATTATAATATTTTTAAAAAATTGTGTCCCTTTTAAAATTAACGTAAGAAAGTGTGATTTGAAAAAAACTTCATGATATATTGACGCTTATACAGAATATTGTATGAATCAATATACGAAGAGTCTACTGTATATGAAAGCCATTGTTCAAAAAAAAAAATGTCTACTGTATGTAATCTTTGTGTGTCAACAATCTATTACAGATTAACTGTTAAAAAGGACAACATTATTTTAAAGAATAATGCAAAGTTGTATTTACCAAAATATAAAGTTACATGTACTTAAAAGTCGAACACCATATTTTAATTCGTTTGAACAAACTTAACAAAGAAAAATTACGAATAATTGTATAGTTCTTGTAGAAATTGCGGCTCTTGTTTGCAACCGTCCGATAGGAAAAAAAGTCCAAAGATGTCCTTTGTTTATTTTAGCTCATACAAGGAATTTGTGTGTTATTATGAACTTTGCCACATCTTTTTTACTTGACAACCATCGATTTGACGTGAGCCATTTGGTCAACATAAAAACGTGCGTCTAATTTCTAATTTTATAAGACAGGAGCTGGTGCATGCATCAGATACTCTCGGATCACACTACCAATGTTCAAATGTTATTTTAATAATATAAGTTTTTACTATTTTACCTTAAGGTCCTTAAGAGTAATAACACGAGAGCAAGAGAGACGCGTATTAGAAAGGATGATCGATCCACTAAGTTATGATATTAAGTCAAAATTGCGAAAAATGTCAATGTAATGACTATGATATGTAAATATTCAGAGGTGGGATATATGCAAAGATCTAGACTGTCTAATCAACAGCCATTCTCGCTAGCCACTGCTAGCATGACTAGGCCGCCAACCAAAACGATTTGGCTTGGTACAAACTAGCCTTGGCGAGTAGTGTTGGGAATGTCCTGAAATCTATTGTACTTACTCTAAGTGATAGTTGTATTGTCGAGATGAGACAATCATATAATACTAGGTAGTCATAATGCTTTGCTAGAAGCCACTTATGATCAATGAGTTTAAAACTCATTGCTAGAGTTATATGATCCTACAGGGTCACACACCTAAGCAAACTGGGCGTTAAAGACGAGGTTGATCATTAATGTAATGATCAGTGAATGCATATGTGATATGCATTCGATATCAATGTTCTGGGACTGCATCGATCGACGCATATAGTGCAACGATCGATGCACTCGCGGATTAATCAGATTAATTCGGTTTAATCGTTGGTTAATTCCGTTATGGTTTAAGTCGACATATATAAGATATATGGTCGACCTAAATTGACTCCTAACCTAATTCACAGCCACCAGAACACAGAAATAAACCTCTCTGGAGATTAGATCTCTGTAAGGCACTAGCATCCCTGCGGTCCAGTTTGTGTGCGTGTGGATACCAGTAGAGGCGCAGCATTTGAGGCGCTTCGTGATCTCGATTATCTGCTAATACTTCCGCTGCAAATCAACAGATAAATCTGAGATCCCATAGATTCAATTACATGAACCTTAGATCCTAGGCTCGGAATTCAGACCAGGATTGCCTAATTGGATTAGGAACTGCTAGAAATTCCTTCAATGGTAGCAGAGCTTTTAGGGTTCCATTGAATCTGTAGCATGTTGATTAGATTAGTTGAATCTGAATCTGTGTATGGTTGATACAAACTTGCTAAAATTCGTTTTCATGAAAAAACTTGTTTAGGGTTTGTTCGAAAAAACGTCTTAGGGTTTTTCGCATGGTGTCGATCGTTGCCAATCCGGCATCGATCGACACAGGGCGAAAAGCCGAATGAAATTTAGGGTTTTTCGTATGGTGTCGATCGATGCCAATCCAGCATCGATCGATGCAGGGCGAAAACCCGAATAAACCTTAGTTTTCGCCTAATGTCGATCGACACAAGCGTTGCATCGATCGACACAAACCTCGCGAGATTGATGAATCGGTTCAATTAGATTGGACCGGTTATCGAGCTTGGTTAATGATGGCCGAACACTGTGAATGGTTTAATTGCGATTGGTTTGATTAGGTTAGCATCGACATATGCTAATGTAGCATCGATCGACGCTGACCGGTATTCAAAACCAGATCAATTGGATTGATCGGTTATCGCGGATTGTTTTTGGTTATTCTGCATCGATCGACACTATAGTAGTGTCGGTCGACATCAGATTTGATGGTTTAGGTTATGGAACCTGAAACCACAGAACCAAACCAAGACAAATCATTTAATTAGAAGAATTAAAACATAATAAAACTAAACGTTTTAAATGGTTTTGTTCCTCAATCAAATATCAAGTGATACTTGATGTCTTTCCAATCTTGTCAACTGTCAAGACCCATTTAATTGTGTGATAGACTTGCAGTGCAAGATGTTCACAATTACATGAGTAAGACAGAGGTAATCGTGTTGATGGATTTGCAGTGCAAGACATCGACAATTACATGACTAAAGAGATTGGTTTACTTGACTGGGCCATCAAAATCGTTTTGGGCTTAGAGACATCAGGTGGATTGGACATGTGATGTCAATCCACAACCAAGAGTTATATTGGATATAACTAGCAAGGTAGTTGCTTACCTAGATAGCTAAATTTGAGTGATAGCCAGTGGCTCACTCAAGTTTAGTGAAGTATGGGTCTTGGATCATTGTATTCATCTGAGGAAACATTGTTTGAATATAATGCGAGTTTTCTTAATTGTTAAGACTTCTCATTTCTTGAACATCATAACTAAAACCTCCCTTGTTTTTCAGCTATGTCTAGCACAAACCATCGTAACAATTTCTCCCTGCGATCCGTCCTTGAGAAGGACAAGTTAAATGGATCCAACTTTCTTGAATGGTATCGGAACTTGAGAATTGTTCTCAAACAGGAGAAAAAGGACTATGTCCTTGAGAAAGATCTCCCCAAGAAGTACCGAGCCAATGCCTGGCAGTCAGATAAGGATGCTTGGGATAAGCATTCTAATGATGCGGTGGATGTGAGTTGTCTCATGTTGGCTACCATGAACTCGGAATTGCAGAAGCAATATGAGTACGTGGAGTCGCCAATACAGATGATCACTGGCCTGAAAAGTATGTTTCAGGAGCAGGCACGAACTCAGAGATACCAGACGGTTAGATCTCTGATTGAGTGCAAGCTACCAAAGGGCGAACCAGTTAGTCCTCATGTCATTAAGATGATGGGTTATATTGATAACCTGGGGAAACTGGATTGTCCCATTAGCCAAGAGTTGGCTACTGACATCATTCTACAGTCACTGCCGTCAAGCTATGATCAATTTGTTATGAACTATAACATGAAAAACTTGACGAAGACGTTGACTGAATTGCATGGGATGCTTAAGACTGCTGAACCTAACATCAAGAAGGACACCCCAAATGTCCTTATGGTACAAAAGGGTAATAAGTTTAAGAAACTTGGTAAGAACAAAGGTGATGGCAAGACGAGCTCGATTGTGAATCCAAGCGAGTCTGGCCATGTTCCTAAAGTTAAAACCAGTCCTTCTGAAGATGTTAAGTGCCGTTATTGTAATGGTTATGGGCATTTGAAAAGAAACTACAATAAATTCTTGGAAGATTATGAGAAGCTGAAGAAGACGTACGAGACTTCTTCTTCAGGTATTATGTTATAGAAGTAAATGTTACTTCTTATAATCCTACTTGTTGGGTATTGGATACCAGCTGTGGTACTCATATTTTGTGAAAATGTGCAGGGCCTGAGCAAAAGTAGGACTATGGAGAAAGGACAAGTGGACCTATGAGTGTGAATGGAGCAAGAGTTGCTGCATTGACCGTCGGAGTATTTCATTTGTTTTTCCTTTTATGGCATGTTTTGAACTTAAAACTGCTACTATGTAACTGCTATGAGCAGACAGATTATTTCTAATCCTTGTTTGGATATGGAAGGATATCAGTTCTCAAATCAAGAATAAGTGTTATTCATTTGATTAAAGTGATATATTTTATAGTAGCAATCCATTAGAGAATGGAATTTATGTTCTAAACTAGAATGTGCCTAACTATAACATTAATACCAAGAGATTCAAATGATACGAATCAAACTTCTTTCTAGCATTGTCGTTTTGGGCCAAATAAATGAGAAACAGATTCAGAAGCTCCATAGTGATGGGCTTTTGGGCTCATTTGATTATGAATCATAATGAGTAAAGTGAATCTTGTTTATTGGAAAACGACAGAGGTCCCTTTCAACAAAGGTAGTGTCGATCGATGCATGTATGCAACGATCGATACAGGTTGCGAACGAACGGATAAAATGAATGGGCCAGAGGATTATTGGGCTTTATGCATACGGATGTACATAGCCCGATAAGCGCAAATGCTAGAGGAAATTTTCAGTGCTTCATTACCTTTACTGATATTTTCAGAAGGTACGTTTATGCCTTATTTATAAGGCATAAGTCAGAATCTTTGAAAAGTTCAAAGAGTTCCAAAATGAAGTACAGAATCAATTTGGCAAAGGTATTAAACCTCTGAGATGAGATCATGGAGGTGAATACTTAGGTCAAGAATGTAGTGATCATCTGAGAGATTGTGAAAGTGTTTCACAATTCACTCCTCCTGTATCGGACTTCATTAGATATGGTTCGATCAATGATGAGTCACTTAGATCTTCCATTATCCTTCTAAGAATACGCTCTAAAATGTCTGAGTTTACTTTAAATAGAGTTCCATCAAAATCAGTTACAGAGATACCACATGAGATGTGGAATGTAAATGTTTCTGATTTATCCATCATGGAGATTTGGAGTTGTGAGACTTATATAAAACGTTTAATCTCTGATAAGCTCACACCCAAATCTGATAAGCGCTACTTCATTGGTTGTCCTAACAAAACCAAGGCATGTTACTTTTACAACCAGTTCGAGAAAAAATTGTTTGTTGCTCGGAACTATGTTTTCTTGAGAAAGACTTTCTTTCCAAGAAGAACAGTGGGAGTAAAAGTACAACTCGAAGAAATTCGAAAATCACAGGAGATTGCTCAACCTGATGAGGAAGAGCAGCAGTTGGATCTACAAAGAGTTGTAGAACCTGCACCTGTGGTGCCTAGAGTTTATAAAGGATCTGGTGAATGTATATTCGATATACATTTAAATGGCGAGTTTCTGAAGAAGTGTCGATCGATACAAAAGTTGCATCGATCGACACAGATCGCGAACCAAATATTGATTTTGGTTTATGACTTAATTAACTACGGTTTAAATCTTGGTTAATTAGGCCGTGGTAAAAGTAGACATATGAGATATGTGTGCGCGACTTTTACAGAAAACTGAAGCTCGCAGATCCGAAAGGATCCGTCACGAATCCGAGAAATATGGATTTCTCGTAACCAATTGCCGTGATCTACTGATCATTGAAAGTGACGGGCCTGCGAATTTTGAAGAAGCAATGATGGGCCTTGACTCTGAAAATGGCTGAAAGCCGCTGAATCCGAAAATGGTTATATTCAGATATTCAAAGCTAGGTTGGTGGCAAAAGGTTTCAAGTAAATTCATGGTATTGACTATGAAAAAACCTATTCTCAGACACCATGCTTATGTCCATTCGGATTCTCCTAGCAACCGCCACTCATAATGGTTATGAGATCTGGCAGATGGATGTGAAAAACAGTTTTCCTTAATGGAATTCTGGAAAGGAATGTGTACATAACATAATCTGAAGTTTTTCATTGATCCTAAAGAAGCTAGGAAGATATGCAAGCTTCATCGATCCATTTATGGATTGAAGCAAGCATCTCGGAGTTGGAATCTTCATTTTGATAAAGTAATCAAAAGGTTTGATTTTATCATAAATGAAGAGGAACCGAATGTTTACAAGATGACTAGTGGGAGCGCAGTTGTATTTCTGGTATTGTATGTTGATAACATATCACTTCTCGGAAATGAAGTTCCATTGTTTCAGTCTGTTAAGACTTGATTCGAAAGTTGTTTTTTCGATAAAATTATGGGAGAAACCGTATACATTCTTGGAATAAGAATCTATAGAGATAGATTGGACAAGCTAATTGGATTGTGTCAAGATACTTATAGTGATAAGGCCTTGCACATGTCCAATATGCAGGATTCCAAGAAGGGCTTCGCGCAAATGACTCTTGGTATTAGTCTTAGCAAGACGCAGTGTCTTTCGACACACGCTGAGCAAGGGCGAATGAGGGTCAGGCTACTACTAAAGGCATTAGATGTATTAAGATGTGATCTTAATTTTAGTGGGAGTCATTGTTATTAAATTTTAGTTATGATATGATGTTCGTATAAACATAATTTGATTATGTTATTGAAATTTGACATCTGTATTATTTAATAATGGTTATTAAATAATAGTCCCAAAGTAATTTATGACATTTTTATAGGTCATCAAGTATGTGACTTGATCATGAAACCCTATAGATAATAAATGACATAAATTATGTTGGTCCCTGGTCGAGATTGTTAAAGTGGGACATTAACAACCGCGTGAGACTAGTATGTGATGTGACTGATGGCTAAGTTTCATGGAGTCATTAATAAGAGTATTAAAGTCAATCACAGAGATATGTGTTGGAGAACACATGATCGGACATGACCCACTGATGAGAACTCTACGGGATAGTTATATAAGTGTCATGAGAGTTTTCATTATGACTATAGAGTATAGTCCTTAGACCTGAGTTCATCATGTTTTCTTACATGTGAATTGGTCCGCTTTAACCTTGTCAAACGTCAGCCGTAACTGGTGACTATAAAGGCATTGATTGGGCGTATAATGAAGCGTGTGAAGAGACAGGGATGGAACAAGATGGGATTTGTCCCTCCTATATAACAGGAGATAAATATCTCAGGGCCCATCGAAGATTTGATACTGAGAAATGTGTGGCCACACTCAAACGAGGTGATTGTCAGTCGTTTGTCTTATCAGTATAAATCGGAGTTCGATGAACATGATCTTGGCTCAATAAGGATGACACGGTTCTTGCCTTATGCCAGATCGAGATATAGTGACGAAGGGATTGAAGGAATAGATGATTCCAGTACAAGTGGGAGATTGTTGGGAATGTCCTGAAATCTATTGTACTTACTCTAAGTGATAGTTGTATTGTCGAGATGAGACAATCATATAATATTAGGTAGTCATAATGCTTTGCTAGAAGCCACTTATGATCAATGAGTTTAGAACTCATTGCTAGAGTTATATGATCCTACAGGGTCACACACCTAAGCAAACTGGGCGTTAAAGACGAGGTTGATCATTAATGTAATGATCAGTGAATGCATATGTGATATGCATTCGATATCAATGTTCTGGGACTGCATCGATCGACGCATATAGTGCAACGATCGATGCACTCGCGGATTAATCAGATTAATTCGGTTTAATCGTTGGTTAATTCTGTTATGGTTTAAGTCGACATATATAAGATATATGGTCGACCTAAACTGACTCCTAACCTAATTCACAGCCACCAGAACACAGAAATAAACCTCTCTGGAGATTAGATCTCTGTAAGGCACTAGCATACATGCGGTCCAGTTTGTGTGCGTGTGGATACCAGTAGAGGCGCAGCATTTGAGGCGCTTCGTGATCTCGATTATCTGCTAATACTTCCGCTGCAAATCAACAAGTAAATCTGAGATCCCATAGATTCAATTACATGAACCTTAGATCCTAGGCTCAGAATTCAGACTAGGATTGCCTAATTGGATTAGGAACTGCTAGAAATTCCTTCAAGTAGTTCACGACACTTCAACGATGCATTAACTACACATCTTGCTTAGCCAACATTGAGACTATTAGTATTTTCTAGATATGGTTTCGGCAAAAAATTCCCCACTTTCTAAAAATCCGGTTCGAATGCTTGCGCACCAAAAAGCAAAGATGAGAAAAGCTCTATTCAATCTTTCTAGCATAGCTCTCATTTTACTTATATTCTTGTACATATAACAGTTAGATTTGGTTCACAAACCAAGTTACGTTCGTCATTTAGAAGAAAAAATATAAGCATACACCACCTCCGCACAAACATGTACGAAGAATACTAATGATATCACCTGCAACAAACAACCGGCAAGAACAACAAATAAATGAAGAAATCTAAATTCTTCGGACGATCTTCAAAGACCTAAACATACGCTGACTATTCCGGAAAATTAAAGCACATGTTAACTACACTTCGTCAAAAAAGAAAAAGAAAAAAAGAATAATGGTGCCACACACTAGGGCGGAAGCACGTTACAACCAACGAGTTACACGCAGTGGCGGATTAAGAGTAGATTTAACCGGGGGCACAAATAATTTTTTCACTATATTTTACTTTTAAATTAAGGATATATATATATTCATATCTATACTATTAAAACAGAGGACCTTTTTTGAAATTACCCTTGATCTTACGGGGGATATTACTTTTTGTGCCATTGATTTTCTTTGTTTTTTGAGAAATTCATTAAAGGTAATTTCGTATTATATAAATTTGGACTATATGTAGGCCATACGAAATATTTAGTAATTAATGATTTTCCAAAATACATTCATAGTATCTTATAATATCTTTTATTTTAAATATATATATGTATATATATATTATAAATATTTATATTTCGATTTCTTATGAATTTTTTTATTCTTAAAAAAATATTCAATGATTTCGAAATTTTATTATATTTATTATAAATTTTTTTAATTATATAATAATATAAATATTCTCTAAATTATAATTTTATTTGAAATATATTTTCATAATATCTTTTAATATCTCTTTCTAATTGAAATATTTATATATATTTATATTACGAAAAATTTATAAAATATTATTAACTTCTTGATTTTTAAGAAAGATGATTTCTAAATGCATAATTATTATTAAAATTTATCACTAATTTAATAATAAATTTTTATTTATATTTTAATCTATTAAATTGACATAAAAATCTTTATATTTAGACTATTATAAAACATTAAACATATGAAAATAGATTAACCGTTTTCAATTATATATACTATTAAGAAATAAAACTTAACTACTAAAAGACGGGTTAAAAATATGTATTAACTATTTCAATTGTTATATTCTTAATTTGATAAAATATTAAAATAATTCAATACATATATTATTCAAATATATGATAAGTTTGATTCAATTAATGTTTTTAAGATGACTGTTTTTAAAGGATTGTTTTAACAAGTTTTTAAAATAATTACACACTATAAAATGTTTTGAAATATAGATTAATTTTTTATTATAAAATTATTTAAAAATATTTATATTCATTGGAAGACAATTTCTTCTTGAAAAAATGGAAGACAAGTTAAAATGATGAATTAACTAATTTTAATTATAAAAACATTAAATAAACTTAAATCGATCCAAAATGTTAAATGAACGGGTTATTATATATTAGTTACATTTTGATTTATAAAATAAACATAAATTTTTTTTATGTTTAGACCATTATTAAAAAGGTCAAAAATAGATGAACCAAATTTAATTATCTATACTATTAAAAACAAAACCTGTCTACTGGAATACATGATAATAATATGTATTAGTCAATTTCAATTGATATATTATTAATTTTATAAAATATTAAAATTATTTATAAATTCATAATCATGCGTTAAATATATATTATTTTAAACAAACAATTATATATAATTAAATCGAAAAGTTGTATATTGAATCTAACAACTTATATATTACTAAGATTGCGCTCTATATAAATATTATTAATTTTAACAACTGTGTGTAGTGAAATCACAGGTTAAACTAAGTTATAATTAATTTAAATATATTTTTTAAATAAAATATATCTACACTTTATAGCAATAAAGTAAACTAAACATGTAATAAAAGTAACAATAATCTACAACTATTAAAAGTATAAGTTAAAAATATCAAAACAAAAACAAAATTTATTAAATTTCTTCTCACATTTAGTACAATATCATCATATTTTTTACTTAATATATATTATATTGAATAGATAATAAATTTAATTTTTAAAAACATAAATTTAACATAATATATATATATATATATATATTTTAGAAGACATAATCCGCGCTTCATTAGCGCGGGTCAAAATCTAGTTTTACGAGAGATTTACACCAAAGGGCACCTTCCATCCCTTTTATTACACCAAAGGACACTTATGCTACTGTTCACGTTTTGAAGCTCAATATTGGCCAAGTTGCCCCTCTAAGTATCTGTTTTCTAGTTACAATTGTGTAACTAAAAGAAAAGTGATCTATGTCAAATTGTGTCCATTGGATGATGAAGATCTTGTGGCTGAGAATGTTTTTTTTTTTTTTTAATGACTTTCTTTCTTTCATCATCACTCACGTACTTTTTTTCCAAATCTAGTTTATTTTTTTTTTTCTTCACCCCTATCAAATCTTTTCTAAATTTTAGGGTTTTATACAAATTTAAATTATCTTTTTTTGGAACTATAAATTACATTATTTTTTTCTCTACAATATGATATCCATTTTGATATATTTTTGTTGATTTTAGATCAAATCTTATGGATGTTAAAACATTAGTATAATGATAAACAATGTCCACAAATAAATGTACACATTAGTATTATCAGACGGTTGTCCACGGAAATTCGTATTTTCTTTAAAAACAGTCAATTTATATGAAAAAACAAGAAAATATTCAAATATACTAAAAACCAATTTTATGTCCGTCAAAACGATATTCACAATTTTAGCAACATATAATATCGTTTAAAAATTACTCAAATTTTGTCCACGAGAAACGAATTTGGTATAACATTGGCGTAATTTAGATTTATGGATATTGTTTGGTGGACATCGACACTACTACACATTGCAGAATCTAGTACTATAGATGGTTAATGCAAACATTAACAAAAACCGATCGATGGTTAATCCAAGCACGACCTTGAGCAATAACAAAACAAAAGAGATCAGAGTATGCTGACCCGTCCTGCACTAAGCTTATCTTCTTGGTCATCTATGGGACCACGGGCCCGAGCCCCTGCTACTCAATCAAACTCGGAACACCAGTTAGAGTCTTCTGAAGCAATGTCCCAATCTAGACAGTATGCATTTTGGATATAGATTGATGGACGCGGAAGATACATAGACTTGAATTCGTGGACACTGATTGTGGGCATATCCAAAGTATGTTGTTTGGTGGACATTGACACCAATGAAAAGCTTAGAACTACAAGAGACGTTGAATTTTGTACACAAATAACTTGTGTACAAAAGAACGGTGTAGACATGAATTGTGTACACAAGAACCATGTACAAATAAACTCAATTAAACTTTTAAAAAGGGTCCAACTGATAGACAAACTAGAGGGTTCATGTCCATATAAAACCGTACATAGACTAGTGTATGACGTCCATGGAATACATATATCCATTGGATAGTTCGTTCATGGATAACACAGACTACTGATTTCATTGTCCATATAAACTCGTACACGAGTGAAAATACATATGTATAAAGAAAGATGGAAAGAACCGTACAACCGTAGACTAGTGATAATACACGACTGATTTTATTGTCCATATAAACCGGTACACGAGTGACAATACATATGGCGATAAAGAAAGGTGAAAAGAACCGTTCACCCGTACACGATGGACAATACACGGCTGATTTTATTGTCCATATAAACCCGTACACGAGTGAAAATGCATATAGCGTAGATCTGTGTACAAAAATATGAGAAAAGTTGTGAGTTGTTGTATCGGTGTACATAAAGTTAACTTAAAATAGATCTGAACAAAAATTGTCAAGTGCATGCTCACCCTTCCTAGCTCGGAAAATCAGCTTCTACGGAGAGGAGATGAGTTGCTGGCGATGGGGAGAAAGCTTGGCTCAGGACGGAGGAGACGAAAGAGCGAGGTTGACGTTATCGTACACAAACTGGTGGATATCTTCTTTAGTCTCGTTATAAGCGAACATCCCCAGCTTTTGATGGATGGATAAACCTGCACACAGAGAATCACCACAACTTCCTCGTCCACCATAGCCACCATAGACAAGAGGACAAGCCCGAGAGGTGGAGACTCACCACCTAGATCTGAAAAAAGATTGTCAGGAGATAAACACCGGAGCTCCGACTCTTGTGATCCATATCTGTCCACACAGGGAAGAAAGCTTGGAACTTGTCTGGACCACCAAAACCAACACGATCTCACCTTTCTACTGACTCACCTTTCTGCAGCTCGTTTAGCACCAGAATTCCACAATCAAACTTTACCAGCCTAAAGAGACCAAAACATTAGTGTACATAAGGCATGAGTAAGATAACTTATGTACAAAATTTCACTGCTTAAATCATTAACAATTTAGAGTACATAAAACAATGTACAAATAAAAAATTATTTAGTGTACACATAAATAAACAATGTCCACAAGCTTTATTACACGTCCACCAAGCTTGGGTCAAGCAAGCCGTGCTCTGAACACCACCTCAACTGACCCAGTCGAGGAAGGAGTCCAAGCATAGACTGTAAAATCGAATCCAACAGAGTCTTAACAACACATGTCCACAAACTTGATGCATTAGAAGAAGAAACGAAACTGAAATAGAACCATTAATAACACATGTCCACAAACACTTATAACAAGTGTACACAAACCTTCACCTCTCTTGATTTCGCCACCGTCCACAAGGCCTACTGTACGAATCACTAGTTGCAGAAACCTCAAAAGGTATAGTCTTTTGTTCAGTGAACAAGAAACCTAACCAATATTGAGGAACAACATTCTCAATCATGATTACACCAAGCTAACGATTAGAAACAAAAATGGAAAATGGAAAGCAAAGCAAAGGGTACCTGTGTGGTTGGTTGAGCATAGATAGGTTGTTGTTGTTGTGGAGTTTCAGGCTTAGATTTGGAGGTCGTCAGGCTCAATAATCTGTTGGAGTTTCAGGCTTAAACCATCTTCGTCTGGCTCTGTAGCTGCAGCTCTGCAAAAACATTTCACTGTTACACCACAATTTCTACTCAATGATTCTAAAATCGAAATTGAAATTGGACTTACGCAAAGAGGGAGCACTTAGAAGGGACGAGATGGATTCTGATACCATGAGAGACTCGTGCCGTGACCGGAGGAGGAAACGGTGACAGTTCCGGACTCCAGGAGCTCAGTGGAGGAAGGCGAACGGTAGCGTATCTTACCGTTGCCGTTGCCGGTGCCAGAGGACGCCGTGGTCTGCGGCGGATCCTGTGACGACTCCAGATCGAACGATGGGTGTTCAAGAGCTGATTCGACGGCTTTGGTGACTCTTTGGCAGTAGATCTAGGTTCACCCGACTCCTTATTCCGATCTGAAGATCATCTTTGTTACATCTATACTTCGGCGACGCCACCTCCTCCTCCGGTAGGTCAGCCAACCATGGAAATTCGCAGAGAGAAAATTTGGGCATAGTGGGAAAACAAATCGAAACCTTTAAGCAGCAGAGAGAGAAAGAAGTAGAGAGAGAAGAGAAAGAGAGAGGTGGGTGAAAGATTCAAAATTTGAAATCAGATCTATCTCTCTCACGAAGGATGAAACCAAAAACCAAATATGTGCTTGACCAGATACAAAAAGAGAAACTTGGTTAATTAGTTTAGTTAAGAATTGAGGGCAAACTTGGATTTTCACTAGCTGAAAGTATCCTAAATCATGAAGGTGCCCTTTCATGTAATAAAAGCATTAGAAGGTGCCCTCTCATGTAATAAACTCTAGTAAGTTAAAGAAAATGAAAAGTTAGATGGGGCACATGATCCGTATGTGCTTTACTATGGGTTTGATTGGGAGAGCATTAGGAAGAGCATTATGCTTTTTAATAACCAATCAAGTTTTATTTAAAAAGCATGTAGAAGAGCATTTAGAAGATGCAAATGCTTTCAAATGCTTATGCTCTCTATGCTCTCACATGAAGCATTTCCACAGCATTAACCTCAAAAATATTAAATATTTTTTTAAAAAATCATATAATTAATTAATATTGTTAATTAACATAAAATATATGCATATGTTTGAAATTATTATTATTAATATTTTATTTCATCTATTGTTTAAAAATATATATATGAAAATATAATATATGAATATAATAATTTAGTAAATATAATTTAAATAAATGAAAAATAAAACACTTATTTTCTAAATATAATATATACATATAATAAATTAAAAAAATATATTTTAAATATATAAAAATAAAAAAAACTTATGTTTTAAATATAATATAATATATAATAATTTGATAAATATAATTTAAATACATTAAAAACAAAAAAAAACTTATATTCTAAATATAATATATACATATATAACACTTTAGAATAATTATAGTTAAATATAATTAAATATTTTTTAATTTTATATTTAACTACTAACAGCTCTACCAATCACTAAAAAATGTATATTAATTAGAGCATACAGCTTCAGCAGCATACTGCTCCTGCTATTTATTGATAATGCTCTGCTACGAGCCTTTCCAATCAGGCCCTATGTCCGCCCCTGGTTACATGTTACAACCAACGGGTTACGTCTCCCGACTAATTTTTGTTTTGTTTTTGAACTAATTCCATGATAATGTCTTCTGATTAATTAAAATCTTATGATAATGCTTCCGACAAAATCAAATTCCATGATAATGGTCCGGGTTAAAAACTTTCCACTGAGCACACATCCGTAAGAAATAGATTGGTCAAACATCCCAAAAAAAAGTAAAGCTCCAAAATCCAAATAAATATATGAATAGTGGACTATATAAAAAGTAACAGGGGATTCGTGACAGATAAGGAGGATTTGCTTTGCCCTTGAAAGGATAACCTTTACCAAAAGGCTTCTTTTAAAAATAGAGAAGCAAAACACAAAAAAATGGGAACTATGGAGTATAGAAGGATATCATCGTATAATTTTTATCCAAAGCATATTATATTGTATAGTATCTTCTTAAGAAGAATAAATATACATTACATCTCTGATACGCAATGGATACGGGGACTTTATATTATAATTAAAGTAGAGTAGTTGCAGTGTGAGCAGGTGCACATCAAAAGTAGAGAGCCCACAGGCGACCATCACCAGATCAATGGCTGAGATTTGATCATTTATTTTTCATGTATCCAAATCTTAGGACACGGTCGGTTGGGCTTCCACGTCTACATATGTCAAATAGATGTATCCTTCAGTTCCTCCCAGTTGTGTGAGATCATAAGGGCAAATGTGGGTAGGGACACATTGTTCACTTTTTTTTTTTCAATAGTCTGTGTTCTAATATTCAAAAAAAAAGTCCGTGTTCTAGTCACTTTTTATATATATTTTTGGTTGGTTTGACATTTATATGTACAATCTCTCTTTCTCTCTTTTTTTAACCCTGATATTTGATGGTAAAAAGAATGAATGAGCTGACCAAAATTCATAGAAAAAACATACAAAACAATAATTTAACATTTGATTTCTTATAGAAAAATAAAGGCACAGTTTTTAATATTTTAAGAAAAAAGTTTCTTATAATTAAAAATATAGTCGCGTTTCGATAATAAAATAGAAAAATATTACCACTTATTTATACCTGATTATTATTGTTTAAACTCTTTTATCCGTTTATTTTTTTTTAAATTAATTTGTGTCAATAGTTGGATCGTTTAATTTATCTCATATCTCTTTTTATAGCTGTCTTTTCTTTTCTACAATTTCAGTAAAATAGTTTATATTGTAAATATAGTTTTAATAAAATAATTCATTTATCATAGGTTAGTTTTTTTTGTTTTTAAAAAATCAATTTTAACCAAAACATATAACTTTGTGGTTTGTATTAGTATTGCTATTGTATCACTATCCAAAATCAATTCTGTATATTACATATTGTTGACAAAAGAAAGTTAGTTTCTTTTAGAAATTAGAATGAATGAGTGTTTACACACCATTGATACCTAGTTTTTTAAAGCGGTAAAACTCTTACCAATTAATTCAATAAAAAGTGTTTCTAAGAAGGGCCAATAACTCAAGGCCGAGGCTCATCCCAAAAAGAAAAAAGTTTAGCTAAAATCCAAATTTCGTAGAAAAACATTTATGTTAAACAGGTAATTCTGGAAGCTGCATTTTTTGGTCTTCCTAACTAGTATTTATATATTAAAAAGAATTGTCTTCCCTCTCACCTAAGGAGAACCATTTGTTTCTTTAAGCTAACCACAAAATCATACGGAGATCTGACATTGTTAAAGCTCAGAGTGTCAAACTATGGATCCTAATCAGAATCCTAACCCGAAAGGATACCAGAGACAAAGACCATTTGTCACAGCCGCCGAAGGTGGGAGCAGCGGCGGCTCCGATATGCCCCATGAAATGGATGACAATAAGAAGAAGAAGAAGCTTCTCCACCGCGACATCGAACGACAGAGAAGACAAGAAATGGCTACACTCTTTGCTTCGCTTCGTACTCACCTACCTCTCCAATACATTAAAGTTCATATTCTTACTCACTTTTTTCTCAAATTTTATTATTTTCCGTATATCATTTTTTCAACAAGAAACTAAGATTTGATGGGATTTGGATTTTAGGGTTATGAATATGTCTTTTCTTTTCTTTTTTTCTTGAATTTTTAGGGGAAGAGAGCTGCTTCGGATCATGTAAACGGAGCGGTGAATTTCATTAAGGACACGGAAACACGGATTAAAGAACTTAGTGCAAGAAGAGACGAGTTAAGAAGAGAAACATGTCAGGATCCGAATCCGGATCCAGCAAGAACTGGATCCAAGTTAGGCAAATCGTATCCGGCGAGTGTGATGGTGCAACCATGCGTGAGCGGTTTCGAAGTGGCGGTGAGCAGCAACTCGTCGGGTCCCGAAGCTTTGCCACTCTCAAGAGTGCTTGAGGCACTTCAGGAGCAAGGGCTAGAAGTCATCACCTCTCTCACCACAAGAGTCAATGAGAGGCTCATGCACACTATTCAAGTCGAGGTATATATGGTTACAACATGCCATGTAAATTGAAATTAATCTAGGGTTTTCACTATATTTAACTATATTCAACACAGGTTAATAGTTTTGAATGCTTGGACTTAGCTTCGCTGCAGCAGAAGCTAGTTGAGGAGTTGATACTTTCGACGGGGTACTAATACTTAGAATCATAACATTGTTAGTCCTAAAGATATCTTCATCGTATGATCTCTCTTCCAAGTACTCTTTATTTTATTCGTTATATATATGTAGGTTTGAATTTTAACCAAATATAAACTCATTTCCAATTTAGATTTGGTATATTGAAGCTTGTTAGTGGATATAAGCAAAGTGTTTTTGTAGATACCATTTGTTCGTTGCTCCAATAGCTAGGTTATTATCTTGCTCATGAACTTATATATACTTTTAACTAATATGAAATATTTCTAGTGCATCAATGGAACACCAATACATATTAAGTTAGACATGCCGTATATATATTTTTTCATGCATCTTATACAACAGAGACATAGTTGCTGTTCTAACTAATTTCATGGAATGCTAGATGCAGAAATATCTAAAGCTTTCATGAAACTTCATCTTGGGAGAAGGTCTTGAAATCTATTCTTGGATGCAGCATAGCTTCGGTGTAAACAATTTCACGTGCATACTGCTATTATGTTTCAAAAGGATTTTATGTGTAGATCATAAAGTTCACCATCATTATTCACCGGGTGCACACACGGTAAAGACTGCTGTGATGTTTGTTGCATAGAGCATTTTTTCTCACAGTCTTAAGGGTTTTTGTGGGTTTGCTTTACATTTTATTTTATTTATGCACCTCCAAATTTCAGCTATCAGATTTCCCTTCCATTATTAACATCTTTTTTTTTTCATTTCATTGTTATGTTTTCATGTGGGGTTTTAGTATGAATATAAGGTTTTATAAAGCATATATATATATATATATATATATATATATATATATATATCCCATAAATCATTAAGTCTTATTGGAAGGAAAAGTCGGAAAGGGCAGAGTAAACAAAGGCCAATGCGACAACATAATATATATACCGCCTAGTTTTAACCAGACAAATGTGAAGCAGACTGTAGCCTACTGGTTTGTGCTAATGTTTTTGTTGTGTTGAGGTTCAAACCGCATAATTAATGCAAATATATATGTTCATATATTCAGTGAAATTCGATGAGTAACTTGAATATAAGGTTGACAAAAAAAAACTTGAATATAAGATATATATAAACACACTAACATGACATTGCATGACATTGACATGCAAGCAAAAATGGGAGAATCCACTATTGATTTCAAAGAAGAATTATGAACTCAAAGATTAATAAAGAATAACTCTCTTTATTAGCTTAACAAACTCACTCAAAACTTAAGTTCTCAATCTCTCATAAAACTGATAAGTTATACCACAATCTTGGCATCTCCTTATATAGAGATCTCCTATATTTTTCCTAATCACAAAAAGAAAATACTACTTATTTAGATAACTCCTAATAAATGGAAAACTAACATTTAGATAACTCCTAAATATTTTCCTTATTGATATCCTAATAGGAATAAGATTGCTTCTTTCTCAAGCTATCTTCAAGCTTATTCCAACATTCTCCCCCTTAAGCTTGAAGTCCTTCTCTCCAACATCTTGAATTCCAATGAGATCTCTCATCTCTTGCATCTTCATAAGGCCACGCCTCTCCTCTTTACATTAGGTAAACTTGAGAATATCCTTTTGTTAAGATATTTCCTATTCCACCTTTTATTAACTTTTCCTTTTCACTCCAAGCTGCAATCTTCTCTTCAATATCTTCATCCAGCTCAGCAAACAACTCATAAATCGAATCACATCATAAAGATTCGTTCATATCTCATCAATCGAGTATATCAACGTCCTGAGTCACGTCTTGTACTACCACTTGTACTACAATGTGACTGACACATCAAATACCTCTTCAATCTCTCCCTTTTTGACTATGTATGTGATCTAAACAACCCTAGCATCTAAAGCTTTCATAAAACTTCATCTTGGGAGCAGGTCTTGAAATATATTCTTGGATGCAACATAGCTTCGGTGTAAACAATTTCACGTGCATACTGCTATTATGTTTCAAAAGGATTTTATGGGTAGATCATAAAGTTCACCATCATTATTCACCGGGTGCACACACCGTAAAGACTGCTGTCACAAGCAACGTCCCACATCATCTAACACCAGTAACACCAATCTCCCCTACTTGAGTCACATCATGGTCAAAACTAACACATGAACCGTCCTCCTCCATATTGAGGATGAAATCCAACTGTACCATTTCCGAAGGGATTAACTTTCTTTCTCCAAATCTTCCTGATTCTTGTCCCTTCATGAGTAGCCTTTTGAATATGTCATCTACCTTCACAATGATAACATATTGGACCATGAAATCTCACTTCATGAGCTTGCTTCATTCGTTTCTTCTCCTTCAATAACTTGAAGCATATTGGCCTAATATGCCCAACAACTCCACAATGATGACAAACATGACGCAAAATCTGTTTGGGTGCACTCCTCACTTCTGGGATTTTCCTTGTTGTAGTCGTTGTAGCAGTTCTTGTACCAGCTCTCGCACTAGTTGACGTACCAGTTTCAGACTTCACAACAGTTACAGTCTTTGTAGCAGTTGTTGATGTAACATCCATCTTTCCACCAGACACAAAAACACAGTCACCTTTTGAAGGTTCTCCATTGAATCCAAGACCACATCGATCACTTTTGCTAATGGTAAGAAGATGATCCAACTGTTTTGTGCCATTATTCAGCATCCTCACACCTTTTAGAGTTTCTTCAAGTTGAACTCTGGCTTGTTGTGCTTCTTCTTCCTTCTATGTTGCATACTTTTGTACCTCAGCAACTTGAGCTTCTAACTTGACTTTCTCCTTAGTCAATATTGAATTCTCCTCAATCAGCTTACACCAATGCTCATACAAGGCTTTGTAGTTCTCAGTGAAATCCTCATCATCACTTACATGATCACTTTCATCCTTGTCACTTCCAATTGCACACCTTGTTGCAGATGCTGACGCAAGTTCCGCCGCAGACACTGATGCCGACCCTGTTGTAGCATTATAAATCGCAGTCTTAGTCTTAGAATTGTAACTTGATGCCCTCTTCTCTTCAGCATTCCATTGATCATTAATTCCAACCAATCTCAATTGAATTCCAACAATCCTCATTAAGACCACTAATCAAAGCTTGAATACGAACCTTGTACAACCGATTATTTGTTCTTATTGCATTGATAAGTAGTTTTCGTTCATGATCATGCATTGTCAGAAGATCTTCTTTCATCCTTACATCACAACCCGATTCAGTGGCCTGACCGAGACTAATAATATTACTCTTTAGATCGGGGATAAAGTAGACTTCAGACATTTTTCTGTCCTCACCGTTTTGATCGACAAACTCAATCGATCCCTTTCCTTTTATATCTATTCGGGAGTCATCTCCAAACCGCACCTTCCCAGTAATGGACTCATCAATATACGCAAAGTACCTTCGATCTCCACTCATGTGATTGCTAGCTCCATTGTCAAGATACCAACAATCATCTTCACCAGCATTTGTTTCATACTTACTTGGCATGATTCTTTCTTCGTTTAAATACACCACCTCGTGTATCATAAGTTCATCTGCCTTTTCTGTATCGTTGTTTTCATTCTCTTGTGCTTCTTGTAACTTTAGTAATCGATCAGAACAGTTTGAAGCATAATGGCCGATTTTGTCGCATCGATAACACATCACTTCTGATGTATCTCTGGTTCCGTTATAACGTCCTCGACCTCTGTGGAAGTAACATCCTCGACCTCGACCTCTATTGAAATCACCATAGGAATCACGATTAGAGTGGGATTCCATATTTGCAAACAGTAGTTTGCTTTGATCTTCCTTTTCTTCTTCTTCCTCAGCCACACGTTCTTCATAAGCTTTTAAACGTCCCATAATATCCTCAAAACTTGTTTTGTTTAAATCTAGCACTTGTTCAAGAGATGCAACGATGTGAATATATTCTCCCGAGGAAGACACTTAAGGAATTGTTTGACTAATTTAGGTTCTTCGATTTCTTCTCCAAGCGCAGCTGATTTTGAAGAGATCTCGGATAACTTCCCAACGAAGTCATCAATTTTCTCATCCGGTCTCATCTTTATTCGGTCGAATTTGGCCATTAAATTTTGTAATCTCGCCTCTCTTACTCTTTTTGCTCCCATATGCCTTGCCTTGATAGCATTCCATACTTCTTGAGTTGTGTCTAGTTCACCGACTTGTAGAATAAGAGACTCAGGAATTGACTGAAACAACAAGGCTATTGCCATGTCGTTTTTATCACCATCATCTTTTCCTGTTTCTACAACTTCCCAAGTTTTATGAACTTTAAGAAAAATATTCATTCTCATAGCCCATACCGTATAGTTGCTTGAATTTAGCATAGGACATTTGATAGAAAGAGATCCCCCTCCTTCTTTTATCTTCCCTGTTGTTTCATCGTCACTCTTCCCCATCGTCTTGCTTTCTCAATCGTATTGCTCAAGATCTAGGTCAATAGTACTTCTTTACCATCGTATTGCTCACGATCGGAGTTGAGAGTACCCCTTACATTCTTAGCAAATCTCTGATACCAATTATTGATTTCAAAGAAGAATTATGAACTCAAAGATTAATAAAGAATAACTCTCTTTATTAGCTTAAGAAACTCACTCAAAATTTAAGTTCTCAATCTCTCATAAAACTCATAAATTATGCTACAACCTTGGCATCTCCTTATATAGAGATCTTCTATACTTTTCCTAATCACAAAAAGAAAATACTGCTTATTTAGATAACTCCTAATAAATAAAAAATTAACATTTAGATAACTCCTAAATATTTTCCTTATTGATATCTTAATAGGAATATGATTGCTTGTTTCTCAAGCTATCTTCAAGCTTATCCCAACATCCACTCTAATATTGCTCACTTACACATTGATATAAACAAGTTGTTAAACGCTTATGATAATCACACGATGATTGTTCAAAAAGGAAGAAGCATATTGACATAAAGAAAACGCCTAAATTCAATGCATAGAAACTCCTTTCTATTTTCGAATCTTCATATTAATTTGTTATTTAAGGATTTAAATATTATTATAATTTAAGAAGTTATATAAGATTATCTAATATACAATCACAAAATCTTCCTTTCTTTTGTAATTCACGATACGACACAATATTATACGTACATAATACATATCCCCAAATCTTGGTTTCTTTTGCCTCCTCTTTTCCTACGTATACCCAAACGCATATTAATGAAATCACATATAATTATAATAGGCTAATAATTTTAGATCTAATTATAATAGACTTATATATATATATATATATATATATATATATATATATATATATATATATATATATATATATATATATATAAGTATTACGAACTTAAGCGAAGTTGGCAGCAGTTCAAATGTTTTATGCACTTACTTAAGAGATACGCATGATGAGTTGTTGAGATCTCCCTGATATTCCTTTGATATCTTTAGTTATATCATTATTGTCAATTAAGTGAATTAATAATCAACTTTGAGATGCCGTCCAACAAATTCATGATCATCAAATCAGATTGTGTTCCAATAAAGATTGTCTCAGACGTTTATTTTATCATTTTTCAATATATTAAGATTTGTAATATTAAAAGTTCCTAAACCATATCATTTCCATCCAGTATATCTAGACAAACCAATGACAACAATAGAAAAAAATACAAACATTAATTCCATCTTATATCACTTCAAAATACAACAAACTACATGACTCGAATAGCTTAATTTGGTGGCATTTATACAATAATTTTAAAATTTTAAATCACACTTTTGTTTATAACATTTCATACAAAAAAAAAGAATAATAATAAGAAACCATTCAAATGGAAAATTCTAGATATGTTTCCAGTTGGCTAATTAATTTGATCTATAATCAATTTTGTACACGGATCTAATGGTGAACTACAATAATTAAGAGCAAGATCTGAGACAGCCTAGCTAATATATGTAAGATGTTTTTTAGATTTATAACTTATAAGTGTTGACCAATACTTATTTGTTTGTGTCCGTGTGGTTTAATTTAGCCTCATAATTATATGATACTGATTTGTAGCCAAACATATCCTCATGTACGACTCATGTACTTCATCAGTTGGTGTCATGTCCAAGAGATTCAGATTTGGAATGGTACAATTTTTTTTTTGGTGATTTAATAGTAAATAGTTATCTTCGATAACGACGATCTCCTACCTACTCAATCAATGGTTTTTGGATGAACAGTCGTTATATATGATCCTAAAAGATTCTATAAAACAAGTACAAATGTGAAAACAGACATACCTAACTAGTTTTTTTTTTTGTCAATAACTAGTTTGCTTTTCTATCTATTATTTTGTGTTAGTTTCTATATAATTATGTCATTGTTAGTTATTATCTAAAAGTCAAATACTATATAAGATATTCTTCTAGTGTTCCAAAATAGTTGCATGTAATCGCATGAGCTAACGTTAGCATATGTAAGAGAGAATATATCCAAAATTTGCAGAAATAATAACCGTGACTTGAGATCTATGATAACAAGAATTTTAATTCCTTAGAGAGGTATCAATTCCTCTTGCTTATCGTTGTAGCAAGAGGTATCGAACCAAACTGGGATATAAGTGACCAATATGAATACACCATACCACTTTAGTCAAACAAACCAAATTCAGTTATGATTCTATATCCTAAGTGCAATTCAAATTCAATCAAACAAGTAAAAGAGAGTAAACACAAGAAATCAATATAAAGAAACAAGGGCAATGAGTATAGGTCAATAGAATGGTGACTTGGGATGATCAAGGATGCTAATTCATACTTCAAAGAAGCTAATCTCCTAGCAAGAAACACAACCAATTGATTAGTCTAATCTCTTAGTAGTAATCTCATTCTCTAATCATTATTCAAGAACAAACCATCATTTGTGAATTAAGACTAAGCAAGCATTCAAAACAAGATCCATTTAGCTAACAGTCACTCTAAACATCCATTTTCATGTGCTAGAATGTGAAAGTCCTATCAAAGCTAAAACTGGCATTTCATCGAACACATGGTGTGCAAGAAATCCTAAACATCCTAATCAACAAGATCAAGGCTAATTAGGTACTAAGAACACTAAGATAGAAGAGATTTAAGAAAGATAGGCATTAGACATCCATTAATCATCCCTAATCAACCAAATCCTACCTAACCCATAAACCCTATGGGAAACTACTCACTAATCATCCTATGATTAACAAAACCCATGAAGATAGTGTTAATCATGAAGATTAGAGAAAGATAGAAAGATTAAGAGAAGAAATCAAAGCAAAACAAGATTTTGATTAAGAAAAGTTTCAATCTTCTCTTACAAAGAGTTTTGAACAAAAATAAAGCTTCAGAGACTAAAAAAATAGGTTTTTGGCTTTAAATAGTAAAGAGTGTCGAACCGGGTCAACCTGGGACAAACCGTTCAATTGGATCAAGGTGCCAAAATCTGGGAGCAGTATCGGTTGGGTGAACCGATACCCCAACCGATACGGTGTCACTGGAAATTCGCCGAGGGTATGTATCGGCTCACGTGACCGATACACAAGCCGATACGAGTGTCTGATTTCTTGGCCGAGAGGGTGTATCGGTCTGGCCAACCGATACATGAGCCGATGCGTAAGCCGCTACCATGAAACTCGTCCTCGGGGGGGGGGGGGGCTTTCTTTGTTGACCCGAGCACACCATCTTTGACTTGTTTGACCACGCTCATGCTATGAACTCTTCCATTGGCTCTTTGACTCAACATGCATGATTCACTTTCATTGGTTCATCTTGATCAGCACATGACTGTTGACCGCACCATGGTTGAACAAAGTCAACTTCATCTTCCTCTGTTTTCTTTATGTCTGAAGTCATCCAAAGTACCTAAACATGACCAAGACACACTCCAAAAATGCCCAAATATGCAAACTATAATCCTAAATATTCTAACCCATAAATACATGCTTTTATATTTAAATGCATGAAAATAAATATAATATGCAACAAAATTAAGTAAATTATAAATCTTAAAACCTATAAATTATGCATATATCAATTCCCCCAAACTTATCATTTACTTTTCCGAAAGCAAACAATCAAAGTAAAGATGAGAGAAAGATTTGAAAGTGAGAGTTCAAAGCTTTCAAAAGCAATTGTTAAGCATAAGTGGAAACAAAGTCAAGACAAGCAATTAACAGCTACAATCAAGTTTACTCTACTTCAAAAGAGTTAGTCATTCCCATCAACACAAGCATCAAGTTCAAGTCTCAACCTACACATGAATTCCTATCCTCATTCCCTTTAACATTCATTAAGCAATGGTGGATCATGATTGCGAGTTCATCGGCGGGGGAGGGGGGGGCAAAGGCCCATTGGAGCTTTGGTCCACGCTCCGTCTTGACGTCGCATGCATGGGAGAGCTGATTCTTTGTTGACCCGAGCACACCATCTTTGACTTGTTAGACCACGCTCATGCTATGAACTCTTCCATTGGCTCTTTGACTCAACATGCATGATTCACTTTCATTGGTTCATCTTGATCAGCACATGACTGTTGACCGCACCATGGTTGAACAAAGTCAACTTCATCTTCCTCTGTTTTCCTTATGTCTGAAGTCATCTAAAATACCTAAACATGACCAAGACACATTCCAAAAATATCAAAATATGCAAATTATAATCCTAAATATTCTAACCCATAAATATATGCTTTTATATTTAAATACATGAAAATAAATATAATATGCAACAAAATTAAGTAAATTATAAATCTTAAAACCTATAAATTATGAATATATCAATCTACAGATATGTTCAGATTTAAAACAGATGGTTGGGCTATAATATAAGTGGAATTCACCAATTACTAGAAGCCCAATGTTAAAGAGCTACGTCCACCCCAAAAAGGTTGTATTATGTAACGGACCGAACGATTATCCAGCAACTCAATATAATTATGTAGCCCAAGGATTTTTATAGAATCACATGATTAATCTGTAGCCCGTTCATTCTAATATAATATAATTGGTCCCTGATTAATCTGCTACAATATCAATAGAATTTGGCCACAAATTAACCACTGGTTATTAGGCCATGGCATTTTTACTTGGATCCGAGTACCCGATCTAGAACCGACCCAAAAAACTGGTTCAATCAGGTTTAGATATTAGCGTGTGTTCGAAAACGCGCCGCCGAGGCTCACCATCGGGATTAACGAAAATTGGTGAAGAAAATCAGATCTAAAAAACACATTTTACGTCGATTCAAGGTATAAATTGAATATAAATCGGGTATTAGGTTATAGATATATCACATATGGCTAAAAATACAAGAAAACAAGTTCAAAGTATGCTAATCTCTGTACAAAAATGGCAGTCGGCGTTTTGTTTTGCAGAAGATAGGTTGAAGATAGGGGTACATTAGTAATTTTGTGGTTCATAGAAGGAAAAACAAAAGATAAACAAAATTAACATCTAAGGGCTTCGAACTCGTGACATATACGGAAGGCTAGGGGAAGCTTAACCGCTGACCACGAATTAATTAATGTTCATGCACATATATTTTGTTTATAGGTTTCGAGTCTTCGGGTCGGGTTTGGATCGGGTCTTTATAGGTTTCGGGTTCAACGAATATAGAGATATAAGATCCATTTAAAAACGTGTATATTTTCGGATCGGGTTCGGATCAGATCTTCTCGGATTCGTGTCGGTTCGGGTCTATTAGTGGCATACATGCAAAGACCCAAATTTTTATAGGTATCATTCAGTTTCATATATCTATAGTTTTTGAGTATTTTCGGATATAAAATACCCAAAAAACTGTAAATACCTGAAAAACCTGTAAAAATATCGGAAAATTACAGGTTCTATCACGTTCTATCGGATCATACATGTCATATCAAGTCCTATCGGATCTTATCGGGTTGATTACTAACATGTTCCTAACAGGTTCTAACAGGTTATTAACATGTTCTAACAATTATATAATATATTATTTACAGGTTCTAACTGGTACCCGAAAGACCCGCGAGTAAGATCCGGACCCGAACATGTACCCGCGGGTCTTCGATCATCACCCAACATGTTAATTTATTTGGACCCGGACCCGACCCGTCCCGAATTTTTCGGGTTGGTTCCGAGTCGGGTCTTCAAATCCAGATAAAAATGCTCAGCCCTAGTCAATTCTATAGAGAGATATTCTCCAAAAGATTCCGAACTACGAGTTTAAGTCATTCTTCGGATCTCTGTCGCTATTTCTTAAAACCCTTTTGTAATTTCATTCTTTCTCGCGTGAATCTAGTATTAGTATTTTTGTAATCCGTTTGCTCGTATCAATATACATATATTTTTCTTAACTACTGCCCTATTAGACGGATGATTTCTGAATACTTTGTCACCACGTTATTCGCTAAATTACTTTAATATCCTTGTGTGAAGTTACCTTTGGTCATATTTGTATTTCCCTAATGTTACGTTAGATATCTCATATCCAGGGGAAAGGGGTGTCAGATGACACCCACTAAGGGGAAAGGGGTGTCAGATGACACCAGTAAAATTTGAATATAAAAAAAGTTTAGGCTAAATTCACAAAAGTTTCGCTAGATGTAGTGGTAAAATCTTAAGTTTGACCCCTCATAACTGAGGTTCGAGTCTCCAAATGAACCCTCATATACATTTTTCCTTTTTCCCATTTTATATGTGACACCACTAAAAAATTTAGCTGGGTCCGCCCCTGCTCATATCTATTTGAGTTGATGAAAAGTAGATATTTAGTTTTTCGCAAGCAAGATGATGGACCGAATTCAAGTTTAAACCGAGGAAGAAGAAGCGATTAAGAAAGAGAAATCGACACAGAGGATTACGGGTTCACACAACAAACCGGTGACCGTATCTGCAAGAGAAAATCTTGCATGATTTCACTAATCCTTGGTAGGTTACGAGCTTTTTACCGAACTAAGAGAGCTTAACCGACTGATAGATTCACTAACGAACTCCGGTCCGGTTAGTTACAATATGATGCCCTTGTTTTTGACGAAGCTCGTGAGCTGCACGTGAGAGCTCCTCTTCTCACTTGTAAATGGGAACCCTCCATACGGGTCAGAAGCTCTATCACACGACTATAAGGCAATTTCATTCAAATAAGGTTCCAGTCTGATGAACAGCATTGGGCCATTGGCCATTGGGAATTACAATGTAAAAAGTAGACCAAAAATACTAAACCAAATAAATGTAAAAAGTGATTACAATGTAACCAAGTGATGGTATCCTAATATCTGAGTTAATTTATGGGTCTAGCAGTCTACCTAGACCATTGTTCCATACGTCATTAGATTACGGGGGTTAGTATGAGATTTTGCATTGAGATTCTTTGGTTATAAAGAAAATAGTATGTTGTGACAAAAAAAAATAGTATGTCTGAAATGCATGTATTCCAAGTAAATACGT
The DNA here is from genome assembly GCA_030180135.1 of Orychophragmus violaceus. Lineage (NCBI taxonomy): Eukaryota > Viridiplantae > Streptophyta > Magnoliopsida > Brassicales > Brassicaceae > Orychophragmus > Orychophragmus violaceus. The sequence goes on along the minus strand of CM058239.1, from coordinate 10,223,657 downwards.
ACAAAGAAACTGTTAAAAGCAAAGTCAAAGCCAATGGTATTCAAAAAAAAAAAGTCAAACCCAGTGAACTAAAAAAATTGGTTGAAACTTGAAACTGAGCAGACAAGACAACTCCTAGTAAATGCCAAGACACTGAAGCTCTGCAATACTTGACACATCCAAAAACGTTTGGAGCATGTTGTGACCATGTTTGTTAATACTACCTATCACTACACACCCATGAAACAAAGGTTACTACGAACGCACGATTCATAAAAATATATGTTGTAAAAACTCGAATGAACCCAAGAAGATAGAACGTTTGCGGAATACTTAGAGAGAAACGATATTGAGGCAAATATCTTTTTGTCTAGGGTTTCTATATTTCGTGTGTGTTATTTACAAATCCTTAGACCCCTTTATATACTGCCCCAAAACCCGATACAATAGACAATAAAAAACCCTAACGAGATCTTTTCATTCTCTCAATACAAGGGAAAGTCACATTTTCAATACTTTGAGATTTAAGTCACCTTAGGATAACAATATCCTTCTTTTAAATTTGTAAAGTTTCGAAACTTGAAAACCACAAAGAGATTATGCGTGGCTAATATCATCATCTCACCTTGAATCAATTTACTAGTATACTGTTTATTTTTAAATAATTTCTGTCACATTTTTAAATAGCCTATGCTCGATTACCAATGCCATACAGAGAGAAAGTTACAAGGCTCTCTCAGGAAAAAAAAATAGCTCAGGAACCAAAAACATAAGATAGAAAGAAAGATACAAAGATTGGATTCTTTCTTCTTCTTGTGTCAGTCCATTTTCACCTGCCAATTGTCATTATACGTTGTAGGTGATTGTTGGTACTGGATTTCCCCTAGAAAATCCGGCCCATTAACAGACAAGACAAATGCCCGTAATTACGAGCTCATTCCAGAATCAAGGACAGACGGGAGAGCCAACTCTCTTGTTGGGCCCAAGCGAAGCAAGCGCCTTGGAGAGGTCCAGACGATGCCGAAGCCGGAGACAATCAAGCTCGAGCTCGGCTGAGGATGACGTGGAGATAGAGCAACTCGGTCTTCGCCAGTTCAACTGATCCGCATAAATCTCGGAGATCGTTACAACGACGAGGCCGAAAGATCGGGACGAAGAGATCAGAATCGAGGCTATTTAAGAAGAGAAGTGGCGGCTCATTAAAGACAATTACAACCTAGGCTAAGAACACTTCGATTAGATAGTTCGATCCTATACTTTGTACTCTCTTCTCGACTGTGTTTGTTCTATCTCGACGATCAATCTCAATAAAGTCTTTGATTCATAGGAAACTATACCATTTCTATATCCAAAAGTCCAAATCCACGAATACAAATTCTTAGTGTGAATTCCGGATCTCACATTTGGCGCCGACTGTGGGGACATTCTATAACCTTTCCTATCTTAAGAATCAGATCCTAGATCCGATAGATCGAGATGAATCCCGACCAAACTGGCTCTCCCAGCGCCACACCACCAGTTGACCGCCCTCAAACGGTCGACAACGTTCCTCAGAACACTACTGGGGTAAGAAACATGGGTCAGACCGACGGCGTGTTGACGAGCTCTGCCTCAGTCACCACGACCTCGGCACCAGCCGGCTCCGTCGCTCAAACAATCGCGACAAGCCAGACTCCGACAAATGTTTTGTCAGGAACTAATGATCCGAGCAGAAACTGGGTGTGGATGAGAAATGACTCAATACCCACCCCAGGAGGAGAATCTGGAGTAACCAGACCTAATTCGCCACTACCTTCTGCTCCACAGAGACAAGGACCAAGCGATCTTGCCGAGATCCGTTCGATGTTAAGCCTGTTGGTAGATCGAACGAGAAACAACAAGGCAAGCGCAAGGGTCCAAGAGGTCGCAAACCGTTCTCTGGCAGCGCAGCTCGAAGAACAAGAGCGGCGCCTGAACGCCCGTCTTGAAGAGCTCGCCAGTCAAAGCCAAGGGGGCAGACCAACGCGAACTCCCATAAGTCCTCCACCGTGTACTCGCTTGGACTTCTCCCAAATAGTAACTCATCCGGGAACGTCGGGAAATTTCGGTAATACGTCAAATAGCGGCTTCCGCCCTACAATGACCCCTATTGCGGAACCAACCCCATTTGCTTCGAGTTCAATGGTCACAGATCCAACCGGATCAAGAAACCGACCATTACCCGGGCCACCACCTTTCCCGAGTAACTCTAACATCCGACCGAGGCAACTAGGAGGTTCTGCCTTCGCCTCGAGCTCGAGACTCCTTAATGGATCAAACTCAGTTCAATTCCGAAAGCCACAGGTCGATCAGACAAGGTCGATCCCAACGATCGATCTCCTCGACCCCATTTTTCCGGAACAAACGTCAGGTCAGGCACAAGTCCAGTTCGCACCCGCAGAAGGCGATGAACACGATAGGCTTAGACAATACATTGAACAGGCTAAAGCCCAATTTAACAGTCTGAGCTCGAAAGTTCACATGGCGACGAGCGCGGCTCCTGACATCGATCGAGTGATCGAAGAAACACAACAAACGCCGTTCACAGATCGGATTGCGTTTGCAAGAATCCGTGAGATCAAGAAAACTAAGTTTCCAGAATTCTCTGGGAAATCAGACCCGAAAGCCCACATCAGGGCATTCCGACTAGCGATGGCAAGGGTGTACCTTACCGATGAGGAGAGGGAGCCAGCCTTCTGCAGGCTCTTCGCGGAAAACCTATCAGGTTCTGCCCTAGAATGGTTTGTCGGACTGGAAGAAAGGTCCATTGACAACTTCACCCAGTTCATGACGGCTTTCCTTAAACAATACTCCGTTTTCATCGAGGAAAAGACTACCGAGGCAGCCTTATTTGGCGTCTCTCAAAAACCCGACGAAACACTTCGCTCGTACATCGAGCGATTTAAGAAAATAAAATCCAAAATCGCGAACCCACGAGATGAGGTAGCTATAGAAGCGTTAAGACGGGGACTATGGTTCTCAACCAGATTCCGCGAAGAAATAACAGTCCGCGAACCTCAAACGCTCGATGACGCCCTCCATCGCGCATCGGCCTCTGCTCGCCTCGAGGACGAAACCACGGCCCTCAGGGAAAAGCACCGAAAAGAAAAGAACCCGTCGAGCTCGCAGAATTCGAACTCGAAAAAGGATTCACGTAAGTCAGGGAACGTCAACGCGGTCGAGAGCCCAAAGAGCTCGAAGAAATTCGAGTTCGACAAGGAAAAATTCTGTGATTTCCACAATAAGAAAGGGCACTCGGCCGAGGACTGCTATACTCGAGCTAAAGCAGAGGCTCAAAAACAAGAGTCCGAAAGCAAAAAAGACTCCGAGGTCGAGGAGGAAACTCTGTCCGACAAAAAGGAAAACAAACAGACCAAGGAGTCGAACTCCAAAAAGCACTCTCAAAACAAACGGGAACGGTCAAAGGAGCCGGAATCTCCCGAAACACTCCCTCAAGGGTCGCGGAAGCGAGTCGAGTTCATCCTCGGCGAGCTTAACCTGAGCGGTACTCCGGGAGGTTCGGCACTATCCCCGCCTCCTGCCAAAAGTTTACGCTCAAGAATCAATCTCCCTCGTTTCTGCAGGGGGGGGGTATACGGGCTATACCCCCTAAACGAATCGACTTCATCTTCGGTGGCTCCAAGCTTTGCCGCGACTCGGTCAATTCGATCAAAGCTCTTCAAAGAAGATTCGAGACCGACAGAGGGGGAAAAACCCCAATGTTGGGTCTAGACCACGAAATCATCTTCCACGAGAGCGAGACAAGTAATCTCGACAAACCACACGACGACGCTCTCCTCGTTTGTCTAGTAGTGGGAGATGTCGAACTCTCAAGGATAATGATTGACACAGGAAGTTCGGTAGATGTCCTCTTTTACGACGCGTTCAAAAAGATGGTCTTTAACGACTCCGAGATTGTGGAAGAAAAGACACCACTAGTAGGTTTTGCTGGCGAAACGACATACTCGATGGGCTCCGTCTTCGCCCCAGTAATTGCTGGAGGAGTTCGGAGAATGACAGAGTTCGTCATAGTAGATCGGCCAGCTCCCTATAACGCAATCCTAGGTCGACCATGGATATACGACATGAAAGCGGTACCATCGACCTACCACCAGTGCGTAAAGTTCCCGACACCCAAATGGATCAAAACCATTTACGGAAGTCAAAAGATCTTCCGTCATTGTTACATGAACGGATACAAGCAGATCGAGAAATCCCCTGCGTAGCAATTACAGAAAGAGGAGGAGCTCGCCACCATGCAGACCAAAAGGTCGAACGAACCCAGTCAAATAGAACCCCCAAAGGACCTCACGACTCAAGTCTGCATAGACGAGGCTCATCCCGAAAGACTTGTTGGCATCGGAATCGACCTTTCAGAACCAGTTAAGAACGAACTGGTCTCTTTTCTCAAAAAGAATGGCGACTCCTTCGCCTGGTCTTCAGCAGACATGAAAGGGATAAACATCGACGTAACCAGCCACGAGCTGAATGTCGACCCAACCTACAAACCGGTAAGACAAAAACGTCGAAAACTAGGCCCTGAACGGGCCAAAGCCGTCAATGACGAGGTCGATCGGTTATTAAAAATCGGATCGATCAGAGAGGTCAAGTACCCCGACTGGCTCGCGAACCCCGTGGTGGTTAAGAAAAAGAACGGAAAGTGGAGGGTCTGTGTAGACTTCACGGATCTCAACAAAGCATGTCCAAAGGACAGCTTCTCACTCCCGCACATCGACCGATTGGTCGAGGCCACCGCTGGACATCAGCTGCTATCCTTTATGGACGCGTTCTCAGGGTACAATCAAATATTAATGAACCCTGAAGACCAAGAAAAGACTTCGTTCATAACGGATCGAGGCACGTACTGCTACAAAGTCATGCCCTTCGGACTGAAAAACGCAGGAGCAACTTACCAGCGCCTCGTCAACAAGATGTTTTCGGGACTCCTAGGCAAAACCATGGAGGTCTACATCGATGATATGCTGGTAAAATCTTCGAGGTACGAGGATCACATCCCCCAACTAAAAGAATGCTTTATCATTCTTAACAAGTATGGGATGAAACTCAACCCAGCTAAATGTACCTTCGGGGTCCCTTCAGGAGAGTTCCTCGGTTACTTAGTAACCGAAAGAGGGATCAAAGCGAACCCCAAACAGATCGCAACGTTCATAGAGATGAAATCTCCCAGAACAACGCGAGAAGTCCAGCGCCTAACCGGCAAAATAGCTGCTCTGAATCGCTTCATCTCAAGGTCGACTGATAAATGTCTACCCTTCTATCACTTTCTCAAAGCAAACAAAAAGTTCCTTTGGGACGAAAAGTGCGAAGAGGCATTCACTCAGCTCAAAGCTTACTTAAGTGAACCACCCATACTGGCGAAACCAGTAGAAGGAGAACCCCTTTACCTCTACCTAGCTGTCTCGGCGGCAGCAGTAAGTGGAGTCCTGGTTCGCGAGGAACAAAACGAACAACGGCCGGTGTATTACATCAGTAAGACCTTGATCGATGCTGAAACCAGGTACCCCGCCATGGAAAAACTCGCCTTAGCGCTAGTAACATCGGCTCAGAAACTCCGACCGTATTTTCAATCGCACTCGATCATAGTGATGACCTCTCAGCCACTGAGAACCATCCTTCACAGTCCAAGCCAATCAGGTCGTTTGGTCAAATGGGCTATCGAACTTAGCGAGTACGACATTGAATACAAAGCTCGAACATGCCTAAAAGCGCAAGTACTGGCAGATTTCATAATCGAGCTCCCTCCGACTATAGGACTCGACCCGACTTCGGCCCAAAGATGGAAACTCTACGTCGATGGAGCTTCCTCAAGACAAGGGTCCGGAGTCGGAGTGAAATTAGTCTCCCCAACGGGTGAAGTATTAGAACAATCGTTTAGATTGGGCTTCGCCGCATCGAATAACGAGGCAGAATACGAAGCGCTGATAGTCGGGCTTAGACTTGCGATAGCAATAGGAGCCCGAGAAGTAAATGCCTTCAGCGATTCCCAACTGGTCACGAGCCAATATCATGGCGACTACGAGGCCAAAGACGAACGAATGGAAGCATACCTACGGGTAGTCCATACATTGGCCGAACAGATCGAATTCTTCGACCTAACACGAATCCCACGAGGTGAAAACACTGCAGCCGATGTGCTTGCCGCATTAGCGTCGACATCAGATCCTAACCTCAAAAGGATCATACCAGTCGAAGGGATAGAAAAACCAAGCATCGACATAGCTCTCAAAGCTCTGTCCTTGAAAGAGGACGGGCCCGTGATATACCATGGATTTTAGGGCTTTTAACCATGGTATATGTGTTATTTATCGAGTCTTTTACTATGTTTTAGAGTCTTTTCAGGTGTTTATTAGGTACAAGCACATTTGGAGCATATTTGGTGATTTAGACACTTTCTGGAGCTAATTGGAGTATTTGGCCGAGAGATAGAGTTCACTGTCCAAAACAGAGAAAGGTGTCGATCGTTGCATTCCTAGCATCGATCGATGCACCAGCGAGATGGGCCAAACGACGGTTTGATGAAGAATGATGACATTGCAATTCTGCCCAGAAGTTCCTGATATTTACAAAGAAGCCCCAAAACGTGTTTTAGGATTATAATTAGGTTTTACAGCCACTTGTTAGGCTAAGCTTTTCTTACGTTAAGTTTTACTCAGAGAGAGTTGAGGGGCTGATCCTGATCTCGAAAGAGACATGATTTTGAACCCCAGTTCTTATTTGATTATATGATATTTGGTTTTCTACTTATGATATCTTCTGTCTCGATGAACATGTCTGAGTAGATCACATGTTAGGTTGAAGGATTCTCATTTAGGATTTCAGAGAATTATAGTTTAATTGATCTGTAGAGATTCATATCTGCTAGTTCTTTATCTAAGTTGTTCTTAATGCTAAATCTGAAGTAGCTAATCAGAGTTATGATGTTAGGTTGATTAATTCAGCGAAAGTTGGTTAATTTAACTAGAAAGAATTTAGATAAGCAATTAAGCTGTTCGCAAACGGAAGTTTGGTTCAGGTTAATTGTGAACATATCAAACTTGGAATTAATGCTAGTTTAATCTGTTAGTTCTCGCAAACGGAAGTTTGGTTTGCTGCATTTAGACTTAGAGAATTATCGCAAAGGAATTTGGTTAATTATATATCAGTGTTTGAGTTCTAGAATAGTTATTGATTGGATTTAGATAGATTGATTGCTTGCGTTCCTGATTTCCTGAGAACTCCTGAAACCTAACGCCTCGCCTTCTTGCTTACAAACTCACTCGATTTACTTTGCTATTTAGTTTACTGTTTTCAAATCTGCTTCGCTTAATTTAATCTGAACTGCTATTAATCTATTGTGTGACTGAGAGTCCTCGTGGGATTCGATACCTTATATACTACGATTGCATTAACTGTGCACTTGCAGTAGAATAGGGAAAACTATACAACCTATCAAGTTTTTGGCGCCGTTGCCGGGGACTCTTTGAGTTCACCTATAGATTTAGTACTAGGATTTAGACTAAGCATTCTTTTTAATTTTCTTGTTTACTCATGTTTTTGATTTTTGGACTCGCAGGGATTCGCACTGCATCGATCGTTGCTCACCTTGCATCGATCGACACAAGGCGAGAACAGCGATGCTGAGATCCGAGACGCTCAATAGGTTCCGCACCATGGAACCTGTTATTTTAATTCGCGGTGAAAACGGCGTTCTACGAGACCAAGAGGGTCACATATGCAACGCAAAAGGTCAGAAAATAGATGGGGAAGGAAATCCCATCTTACCAGATTACCATGTATTGGTTGGGCAAGTAGCTGAGATGCAAAGTAAGATAGATGACATCCATGACATCTTACTTAGGGAGAGACAGTTCCGAGCAGAGGCAAAAACTGATAAATTTGCAGAGGTACATTATATGGGTGGAGCCGACTCTTATGGACATACATTGGAACATCAACACAGACAAGGTTCTAGGCATGCTCAAGGATCAAGAGACCATAACTACACTTCCTATCTAGCACCTCCTACACAAAGGAGCAGACTAGAGATGATGATAGAGCAATCAATTGAAAAGCAACAGCAGAACACAACTTCTTTCAGCTCGAAGCTAGAGAACCTGTACACTAATTTGAATGAGAAATTTGAATCCCTGAGCACTCGCATGAAGCAGCTGGACACACAGATGGATCAAGGTTCAAGTTCTACTCCAAGGAAGGATTCTCAAGAAGCTCATGCCAGCAACATTCCCATTCAGGATGACATACAGATGGATCATGGATCATATCTAGCAGTTAAGGCTGTGGAATTTATGGAAGACAGTGGGGAATTTGATGTTGAATTGCCTGAGTTTGAAAGCTTCAATGCACCCGACTCAACAGAGATTGACATGGATCTCTTGACTTGGATAGTTCAGATCGAAGTGGGACCAAGCCAAGAAGAGAAATTTGAGTCTGAGACGGCTGGAATGGACCAAGAGGCGGATAAACCCGAGACCATAGTTGAAACACGAGCTGAGATGACAGCATCGATCGATGCTCCACACGCACCGATCGTTGCACCCCGAAAGGAACCAGTTTCACTCACATCTCAAGGACCTGCTAAAGAAAGATCCTATAAACCTCCACTGCCATTCCCGAAAGCTCCTGTTAAGTCTAAAAATGAGGTTCAGTGCACAGTAGTGGTTGACAAGAAGATGGTGGTTCCACAAGAGCCTACTCTAGCATTTTCAAGGCCTAAAGCTACTCATAAACAAAAGGCCCCGAACATCAAAACTTTGCCAAAGGTAAAGCATAAATCCTCTAAGTTTAAACCTCCTGACTCCACTGTTTTGAATGCAGGAAAGAGCGTTAAAACACCCAAGTGTCAATCCCACCCTACATTCCTCCCCACGTTTCTTGGACGACATCATGCTGCTACTGCTTACACACCACCATGGATGATAAGGCATTCACAGAGGCACTCAAAGTCTCTGTTGAAACCTCCATGAGTCTGACCCCTTTCCAAAAGTCAAGCTAATGACTTAAAACAAGCGCTGGGTGGGAGGCAACCCACCGTTAGGTACTGGTGTTTTTCTACTTAATTTTTGGTGTTTTTGTTAGGATTTTACGTTTGTTTTTGTTTCTGGTGAGTTTATGTTTGCAGGTCTCGGTTAAATCGCAGTGCAACGATCGACGCACTTCTGTGTCGATCGTCACAACACGAAAGGAATCGCATTGCAGCGATCGTTGCGGTCCTGAGCAACGATCGACTATACACGAAAATCGCCAAGTAACGGTCGATGCACTTAGTGCAACGATAGATGCTCAGCGACAGAGGTAACCCGACAGACATAATTTCACCTTTTCAATTTTTATTTTCTTTTTACCGATCCTTCGCTGGACACTACTGGGGACAGTGTGTCTTAAGTGTGGGGGAGGTGATACTGACTTTTGTTTTCTGTTTTCTTAAGAGTCAGTCCGTTTTTCAAAAAAAAAAAAAAAAAAAATTTGTTTTATTGAGTCAAAATTGTTTAAGTAAGAAACTATGATTTTCTGAGAAGATTTACAAGACTTGCAGGAACTTAAGTAACCATTGGGATGAAGTTGCAGGATCTATCTATGACTATTAGAAAACCCCATCACAGATCAACCTACTGGGAACACCCACATCACTTCAGGTATCAGAGGATCCTTTTACTGACTTCAACCTTAATACTGACTTAGATTTCTCACCTAAGGGCTTGGTATACTTTGTGTCGGATTCCCTTGTTAGTTCTGACACAGCCTGTAAACCTGTCCTATTTAGTTCCCTTCTCCCCTTCTGTAAAGTAAAAAAAAAAAAATAATAAACTGAGGATGAGTTAGTAACTCCGAAGTGGTCATGGGAATAGTAGCAAACACTATTATCTCTCATGTAATCCATGGAATGTGTCCAAAGTACACCCCATAACGGGAAGAACACTGATAAAAAAAATAAAATGATACCCAGTGGGGAAAAATCAGTTGTTAAAGAAGGGAAAGAGAAGAAAGGGACTAGAGAAAGATAGTATGGTGGTCTAGAGCTGATAAGGTAAGAATCCATGTGCCCTTTGATCGATACTCCTTAGGTGAGACCGCACTTAAATACTTGCAGAAGTCAGTAGGGAGAATTTGAATGCTTGAATGTGATTGTGGAGTTTACCTAGGACAGTTGCTAAGTGTGGGGGAAGTACATTGTGGTCTTGATATCCTGTGATTGATTTTTGCAGTGGTTTACTAAGGGGAATCTGAGTATTGTAGCTTCTAGGATGAAATGAGTTTCTGAAGAGTTTTCAAACCTCTTATCTACATTTAGTTCTTTGTCTTGCTTGAGGACAAGCAAGAGCTAAGTGTGGGGGAGTTGATATACCATGGATTTTAGGGCTTTTAACCATGGTATATGTGTTATTTATCGAGTCTTTTACTATGTTTTAGAGTCTTTTCAGGTGTTTATTAGGTACAAGCACATTTGGAGCATATTTGGTGATTTAGACACTTTCTGGAGCTAATTGGAGTATTTGGCCGAGAGATAGAGTTCACTGTCCGAAACAGAGAAAGGTGTCGATCGTTGCATTCCTAGCATCGATCGATGCACCAGCGAGATGGGCCAAACGACGGTTTGATGAAGAATGATGACATTGCAATTCTGCCCAGAAGTTCCTGATATTTACAAAGAAGCCCCAAAACGTGTTTTAGGATTATAATTAGGTTTTACAGCCACTTGTTAGGCTAAGCTTTTCTTACGTTAAGTTTTACTCAGAGAGAGTTGAGGGGCTGATCCTGATCTCGAAAGAGACATGATTTTGAACCCCAGTTCTTATTTGATTATATGATATTTGGTTTTCTACTTATGATATCTTCTGTCTCGATGAACATGTCTGAGTAGATCACCTGTTAGGTTGAAGGATTCTCATTTAGGATTTCAGAGAATTATAGTTTAATTGATCTGTAGAGATTCATATCTGCTAGTTCTTTATCTAAGTTGTTCTTAATGCTAAATCTGAAGTAGCTAATCAGAGTTATGATGTTAGGTTGATTAATTCAGCGAAAGTTGGTTAATTTAACTAGAAAGAATTTAGATAAGCAATTAAGCTGTTCGCAAACGGAAGTTTGGTTCAGGTTAATTGTGAACATATCAAACTTGGAATTAATGCTAGTTTAATCTGTTAGTTCTCGCAAACGGAAGTTTGGTTTGCTGCATTTAGACTTAGAGAATTATCGCAAAGGAATTTGGTTAATTCTATATCAGTGTTTGAGTTCTAGAATAGTTATTGATTGGATTTAGATAGATTGATTGCTTGCGTTCCTGATTTCCTGAGAACTCCTGAAACCTAACGCCTCGCCTTCTTGCTTACAAACTCACTCGATTTACTTTGCTATTTAGTTTACTGTTTTCAAATCTGCTTCGCTTAATTTAATCTGAACTGCTATTAATCTATTGTGTGACTGAGAGTCCTCGTGGGATTCGATACCTTATATACTACGATTGCATTAACTGTGCACTTGCAGTAGAATAGGGAAAACTATACAACCTATCAGCCCGCTGTGAAGAACGATGTCAAACGCAAAGAGTGTCCCGGAGACACTAATAGCGACATCATCGAGATTGAAGATGATCTTGATCCTAGAAACACCGTATACGTCGCGAACGTCCCCGACGGACCAATTCAAACCGCATCCACTAGTCAGGGACCTGAGCCTAACAACGACGAAGATTGGAGAACTCCGATCATTCGATACATCACAAACTGCGAAGTTCCCGACGGCAAATGGGAGGCGCGGAAACTTAAAATGAAAAGTGTGAGGTACTGCATCACACAAGAAGAGCTCTTTAAAAGGAGCCTCTCCGGACCTTACCTTAAATGCCTTGACAAAAAGCAAGCCCTAGACGTGATTACACAAACACATGACGGATCCTGCGGAAGCCATTCCGGAGGACGAGCATTGGCCGTGCGAATCAAAAGGCAAGGCTACTATTGGCCTACAATAGGAAATCCGGCCCATTAACAGACAAGACAAAGGCCCGTAATTACGAGCCCATTCCAGAATCAAGGACAGACGGGAGAGCCAACTCTCTTGTTGGGCCCAAGCGAAGCAAGCGCCTTGGAGAGGCCCAGACGATGCCGAAGCCGGAGACAATCAAGCTCGAGCTCGGCAGAGGATGACGTGGAGATAGAGCAACTCGGTCTTCGCCAGTTCAACTGATCCGCATAAATCTCGGAGATCGTTACAACGACGAGGCCGAAAGATCGGGACGAAGAGATCAGAATCGAGGCTATTTAAGAAGAGAAGTGGCGGCTCATTAAAGACAATTCCAACCTAGGCTAAGAACACTTCGATTAGATAGCTCGATCCTATACTTTGTACTCTCTTCTCGACTGTGTTTGTTCTATCTCGACGATTAATCTCAATAAAGTCTTTGATTCATAGGAAACTATACCATTTCTATATCCAAAAGTCCAAATCCACGAATACAAATTCTTAGTGTGAATCCCGGATCTCACAGTGATAACAAAAAAAAGACTGGCTTTGTCTTAACATAAAATGGGAAGAGAATGGTACAACGGAGGCAGATCCATTTGCTCTTCTAAAAGCAAGAGCAAATCCAGTGAAGCTAATGGCTGCATCACTGCTCTTTACCACTTTTTTCATTTCCACCATTCTTACTTTCATTCACGTCATCATCACCACCAACCATATTTTGAGTCTCCCTCAAGATATCCAAACGGTACGACCTTTCTCTCACTCCTCTCTCTCTCTCTCTCTCTCTCTCTCTCTCTCTCTCTCTCTATACACGTTTCTGCTGTTTGGTAAGCATTTTTGGGTTCATAACATTGTTGATTGTGGACCAAGGAGAATACAAATTTTAGTTTCAGAGAGGATCAAGACAGTGATTGACATAGATGAGTTGTTGTGTTACTGAAACTAGCAGGCTTGGTTGCGCCAAGAAACAACTTGGAGTTAACAGAGGAGTCTCTACTATCAACAAACTACAAGGAAAAAGATAGCTTCAACATCCGTGTAAGTCACCATTAAATGGTTTACATGACATTTGAAGAGTAACTGATGGAGCCAAGTGACAATTCAAATGCAGGTGGGCGGGAAAAATTCAAATCTTAGAGCTATTCTTCTCGATGAGTCCTCTGATATCGGGCCAAGATACCAAACGTGGTGGCTAGACTCATGGGTCTTGATCTTCTTCCTGATAACTTGGATCTTAGTAGATAATCAAGGAAAAGTGTAAGAGGACATAGACTCTCTGAGAACGGCTCATGGACAAGATTTTTACCTGAGAGCCCCAAGATCTCCTCTGCTCGGAAATCTGATTCTGAAATTCGTCGCCTCTAAATAGAGAGAATAAACATGAAGACTTTGGGCGTTGGAGACTGAAAGATGAGGAAATAAAAGAGACTAGAAGACTTGGCATGGATATATAACAAACTTGCTGGAGAACAGAAGGGCAGGAGAAACACAAAACCAGATTGAGCATCATAGGAAAGTGAGAAGCAGGTCTTCACAGAAAGAGAACACATTAAGCTCCAGTCTCACATTTGTGTTCAAACACGACAAGAACTCTCAGCAACCAACAAAAAAAGTTGACCCTTTCAAAAGATTCCAAGGAGAACCTCAAAAGCGGTAATGATCAGCCGCTAAGACCCTACCAACCGATGGAAGAAAGTGGATAGTGAATCAGCTGTCTCTGCCACAGAACGTCCTCGGAAACAGGTACTCTCTTTGTTTAACTTTCCTTTGGTTTTAGTCTCACTGAGGGAATAACACAAACACTTGATAGGCAGTTTTACTCTCTCAAATACACTCACTCAAGATTTTCTATCAAGTTTTGTAGATGAAAAGAGCTGAAGAATCGGAACGGAATGTAGATGCGACGATAAACTCCGGTCTGATGAACAAATACGAGGAAATGTTAATTTGGGCTTAATTATGGGCTTTCAACTCAAAACCAATTGGCAATGAGTGGATTGGTCCCTTCCTACTTCCGATGTGGGATCCTAACAGGAAAAACTTCCTCAAGAACCCCCAAGTTCTAACTTTTGCGATATTACCACCATTTCTGCGACCTTCTCCACCGCAGGACGAACGAGAATCGATTTTGAACATCTTTCGGGGATGAAGAAGCTTGAAGAAGAAGAGGAAAGGGTCGTCGCAGAAATTGAGCGGCATATCGTAGACGCACTCATGCTGGAAATGGCGGGGTTAGACGCGGCGTTTAGTAACGCTTATTAGATTTGTGGGACCGTGAGGAATTTGCTATTCTAAAACAGCGTCTGCGTTTTATTCTTAACCAGTAAAGAGAGAGATACAACGCATAACGATGTGGGTTTTTGCATCTCGCTTTGCAATCGCTATTACTAATTGTTGTAACATCATTTGAATATCGCGTTGTCTGATAAAATACTCCTTTCATTTTATTTTTTTTGTTAATTCAGGGGTAGATCCCAGACCAAACAGTCTAGACTAATCTCATGGACCCAGTCAGGTCGCAGACCAGCTTCACTTGAGAGGTTTTTTCCTGGGCCTTTGGCCCAATGCCCACGTTAGATGTCCAAAAAAGGCATGTTAATTTCCGCATAGGGCAAAATTCAACCCAGATGGTAGTTACCACCACAGGCCCGTCTTTACACTTGGACTACCTCGTCCGGACTACTCCTTTCATTTTACATATTTATGTTCTTATTTTGCTAAATAGCGCGTTGTCTGATATAAATATCATGAACAAATTCCATAATATATTTTTCAAAATACATGCGAATCTAACTCATTACATACACAACAATTAAATTGTAAGATTGACAAAAACTTATGAATTTTATTGTAAATTCTAATATTGAGTTTAGGCTTTAGAGTTTAAAATTTAGATTTTTTTTTGTATAGAATACCAAAAAAAATTATAAAACAGATTTGAAACCTTTTTTGTCAACATTGAAACCTAGTTTTATTTAAAGAACAATTTTATGTCAAAACACCATATGGTAGCCTTTAAATTTATGTGTCAGCGACAAAATCATTTTTACATTTTTCTATATATATATCATATCGGCTGATCCGATCAGTTTCGATAGTAACCCACCGAAATGCTATAGAGTGAATTTATTTCTCGAAAGCTACCACGTTACCTATTCCGAATTTAGATAGCTAGATCGCATGTTATCGAACTATAACGTAAAATGCATGGACCGAACCATCCAGACTTCCCACATGAGATTTTTACATCTTTCAAACTCCCATAAGTTTTTGTTATCCCATAAGATCACCCACCAAAATTGTTATCCCTTTTATTTTTCACATTATTAAATGACCACTTTCTCACTTGTTGGGCTTTTTCCCATTGTACTTTCCATCATATTCAAGGGGGAGGTGAACATAACAAATGAAACAAAGATAAAAATTAAACCTTTGACCAAAAAGAAAAGATAACACTAGAACTCTATTTGTCCAATATACGATTGTATCTGTCTATGTTTGGACCAAATATATATATAAGAAGAAGAAAAATATTTAATAAGTTACTAGATTTTGACCCGCACTTAAAAAGTGCGGGTATAATTTTCTTTACAAATTTTACTTTTTATTCATTTTGTTAATAGTAGTTTAGATTTTTAATTATGTAATCTAATTTTGATTATAATTGTTTAACCAACATTATAAACAGTGAGTTAGCAATTTAGTTTTTTTTTAAATGAATTATGTGTTATTTGGAAGAGATATATCGTAAGGATTAAGAGATTAAAATAACGATTTCGCATTATATAATTTAATATGTGTTGTATCGTAAGATCATAGTTTGGAAAAAATATATATATGTGAAAACAACTATTGTAAAAGTTATGTGGTATATGTTTAATTGTTATTATATTTATCTAAAATATTATTTTATAAAATACATGTTGTAGTCGTATATATAATTTGCAAATTTGATGGAACTATCCGTTAAAAACTTCATTCAAACATAAAGCATAATTTGACGCTTCAAATATTTGAATAATATAAGTATGAAATCATTTTATATTTTTATTAAGTTTAAAATATATCAACTGAAATTATTAACTATATGCGAATTTTTTTATAGAAATTTTATAATCGAGATTGGCTAATTAATTTTTCAACCCGTTTAATTAATTAAATATTTTTCAGTTTGATGGAAAAACTTGCTAAAAAATACAATCGTAAAAACATCAATCGTAATATGTATATATATATATAAATATATATTTTAAAAAGATATTAAAATATATTATAAATATATTTTGAATTAAATCATAAATTAGAGAATTTTAATATATATATATATAATAATTGATGTATAAATTATTAATTATATTTATCAATTAATTTATTTTGATTTTAATTAATTAGAAAAGTGGGACCCATTAAAATTTGATTGTTTGGCTACATGTTTAATAATTGTCTTGTTTGGAAACATGGATTGTAGAGATAATGTTATATTCCCTAATTACTCTTAATGAAATTTAATTTAATCATTAATATATATTGTTTTACAGTTTTACCCTTAATGAAGGTTATAAATCATTAATATATATTATTATTATGAAATTTGCCCTTTATATATATATTAACAAATATATATATAAGAAGAAGAAAAATATTTAATAAGTTACTAGATTTTGACCCGCACTTAAAAAGTGCGGGTATAATTTTCTTTACAAATTTTACTTTTTATTCATTTTGTTAATAGTAGTTTAGATTTTTAATTATGTAATCTAATTTTGATTATAATTGTTTAACCAACATTATAAACAGTGAGTTAGCAATTTAGTTTTTTTTTAAATGAATTATGTGTTATTTGGAAGAGATATATCGTAAGGATTAAGAGATTAAAATAACGATTTCGCATTATATAATTTAATATGTGTTGTATCGTAAGATCATAGTTTGGAAAAAATATATATATGTGAAAACAACTATTGTAAAAGTTATGTGGTATATGTTTAATTGTTATTATATTTATCTAAAATATTATTTTATAAAATACATGTTGTAGTCGTATATATAATTTTCAAATTTGATGGAACTATCCGTTAAAAACTTCATTCAAACATAAAGCATAATTTGACGCTTCAAATATTTGAATAATATAAGTATGAAATCATTTTATTATTTTTATTAAGTTTAAAATATATCAACTGAAATTATTAACTATATGCGAATTTTTTATAGAAATTTTATAATCGAGATTGGCTAATTAATTTTTCAACCCGTTTAATTAATTAAATATTTTTCAGTTTGATGGAAAAACTTGCTAAAAAATACAATCGTAAAAACATCAATCGTAATATGTATATATATATATATATATATATATATATATATATATAAATATATATTTTAAAAAGATATTAAAATATATTATAAATATATTTTGAATTAAATCATAAATTAGAGAATTTTAATATATATATATATAATAGTTGATGTATAAATTATTAATTATATTTATCAATTAATTTATTTTGATTTTAATTAATTAGAAAAGTGGGACCCATTAAAATTTGGTTGTTTGGCTACATGTTTAATAATTGTCTTGTTTGGAAACATGGATTGTAGAGATAATGTTATATTCCCTAATTACTCTTTAATGAAATTTAATTTAATCATTAATATATATTGTTTTACAGTTTTACCCTTAATGAAGGTTATAAATCATAATAATATCAAGGGCAAATTTCGGGAACAACATTTATGTACCATGGCAAACCTTCCTGTTTTAATAGATTAGATTATTATTATTATTATTATGAAAACGTACAAAAACCCAAACAAGAACAGAATAAGAAAACAAAGAAAAATAAAATAAGGGAGAAAAATATGTAAGCATAATGTACAGAAAAACGACATCATATTTTAAACTTGTTATGAAATAGGGAGGTTAATGTGTATTCTGATCAGGAGACCCGGGAAGACATCATCCGGGTCATGGATATGCGGGTTACGCTCCACGATAAACGGGTCGCCGCACTTGTCGCTGATGCTGTGAAGAGTCTCCCCTTCCCCAACCACGTATATCTCTTCACATGGCCTCTCCATCATTAGCTTCCCTCTCCAAGCTTCCCCGCTTCTTCCCTTCGTCTCTGTCGCCGGGAAATTATCTCCACCACCTTCTCCGTGGAGCTGGCCGTTTCTGAGCGAGCCCGCCAGTGTTAGGACCAGCAGTGCAACCAGAGAGTAACACAGGACTGTGTATGACCTCGACACCGTAAATCTCATCATGACTATGATTCTAACAGGACACAGAAAGAGAGGGAGATTTTCTATGTCAGAAACAAATGTGTTTTGTTCTTTCATAAGCGTGAGAGTTGTGTTTATATACACACATATTATATTTAAGTAGCTCAAGCGGTGTATATACAGGTATCACATATATGTATGGTATAGTAATAAGCAATCACCATCAGTCACTAATTAGCACTATTTAGACCAAAAACTAAGCAATCACTATCAGCACTATTGATTAAATTAATTCATTCCCCAATGTTGCTTGATTAATCACGAAGAAGTCACTAAAAATAAAGAAGCAGTATTCTACTTACAATTATAATTAAAACTTAAGAACATGTTAAAAACGTTCTGGCCGGTTGTTCCAATGTGGGCTAACTTTACTCCATGAAGCTTTCGAGGGTGGTAATAAAACTGAAACAATTAAATGAAAACACTCATTATATGAAAAGAGTTATTTTAGTTAATAACAATGGATGATTGAAAATATATATATATATGTGTGTGTGTAATAATGATAATTTATGAGTAGGTAAGTAGAAAAGAGAACTCTTGTGCTTCGGGTTTAATTATTTTGTACAGAATGGTATTATTTAAATCAAAATATTCAAAAATTTACTACAAATTCATGTGAGATTATAAACTTAAAACCTTTAACTTTCACTATATTCAAATACTCAAATAAAATATAAGAAAGAAAAACAAATTAAACCCCAAAATATCTATCTTACTTCAAATAATTACAAAAGTATCATTAACCTAAAAACTCAATTACCAATGGAACAAATTGGCGAGATTATTAATCCATGGTCGACCGACACTGTTTCTTTGAAAACAAAATCCATTGTTTATAGTGTTATCATCAGAATTTTAGTAGACTATTATTGATTAATATGCTAGTTAATATATTGGCACGATAATTTTATATTATGTGTTAACTCAACTAACATATCAAACAAAATATAAAAATAGGAACTAAAACTATCAATTGTATTACAAAACTAATATGATAACAATTATATTAATATGTTATATAAGATGATTTTTGTGCTAACAATAATATTATGTCAACTCATTTTGCATAATGTATAAAATATCATGTTAAATCAATTATCGTATGATAAAAATACAAAATTGGCATATTAATCTACTTATCATATCATAAAATTTTGATATAATCGTATTAAATTAGCTATCATATAATAAAATTATCTTGTTCACTCAAATATCATAACAAGTTCTTGGCATTTGGATTTTCAGATCGGATTCAAGTAAGGTATGTTCAGGTTTTGGGACCAACAAATATAAGAATTAATGATCCATTTAAGACCCAACTATTTTGGGGTCGGGATCGGATCGGTTCTATTTGGATTCGGGTCGGAATTGGATCAGTTCTATTAGATTCGGGTCGGTTCGGGTCTAACTATACCATACATGTAAAAACTCGATTTTATGGTATAAATACTTGAAAAACATGTAAAACATCTGAAACATATAAAATATCATAAAACAAAACTACCCAAAAGACATGTAAATACCTGAAAACAACATGTCCTATTAACTTCTATCAATTCCTTTCAATTTATATCGGATCTTATTGGGTCTTCACTAATGTATTCTATTTGGTACATAGTATATACTAATATGTTCTATTGGGTATCCGAACGAGTCTTGGGTAAGACCCGGACCCTATCTTTACACTTGTGTCTCGATAAATATACTCAATAAATTAAAATCCAAGAAACCAGACCCTACCTAAACCGATTTTTTGGCTCAGTTTCGGGTCGACTCCTTGAGTCCAAATAAAAGTGTCCAGACCTAATCATAGCATACAAAAAAAAAATAGAAACATATACAAAATAATTTTGTTAACTTAGCTATCATATCATATAATTTGTGTGTTAATGCATAAATAACTTTATTATTGTAACAGGTTACACAAAATTATATTAATAATTCTTGAACTTTTTTTGAACTCTAACTAATTTTATTGTAGAGATGTAAATAGTATAAAACATACGGGTATTTTAGTTTAAAAGATTTAATTTGATACTACCTATTGTTATACATTAATATTATTGAAAAAATGTATACAAACGGTTAGAACTTAGAATTTGACAAGAAAAGGGAGGAAAGTGGGTGGTGTGTGTAGAACAATTGTTCAATAGAACGCAACTAGTAAGGCCCGGAAAACCCTATTCTTTCTCTCTCTCTCTCCTGTTTCTCTCCCAATAAGCCGCCGTCAAGCCCTCTTCTCTTAGATCTGCGTTTCTCGCCGGCGCTGGTGGCTTCCTTAGAACCGGCGCCAGCCATGGTCTAGCTCGTAGTTCTTTTGTCTCTGTCTTCGTTTGTTTCGGGTTGCTGATGGTGTCGGTGGTTTGCGGTGACTCGTCTCGCCGTTGTCCTCTTGCGCATGCGGCGCAGTCACAGCGGCGTCGCGGTGGCTGCGGTGGAGGTGAGGCTCCTCGCGTCGGCGTGGTTCGTCTCTGCCTCTTCCGTCTCGTCCGCGTGCGAGATCTGGTCTCCGTTGCTCTTCGTCCGGCGATTTTTCTCTCCATCGGCTTCCCTGGCGTGTTCTCTTCCAGGCGTATTGTGCTTGGCGGCGTGCGTTGGTGGGGAGGCTCTGCTTCTCCCTCCGGTTTGGTCTCTCGTGGCTGGAAATCGCTCTGTGATTTTTCCTCAGCCGTGTGTGATGGCTTTGGCAGCTCGATCTGCATCTGGCCTTGACGCTGGCTTGGGACCTTGAGGACATGTCCTGTGTCCGGTTAATATGTCGGCGGTAGATCGGGTTGTGTGGCGGGCCTCGTCGAGGTGGCTCGCGATTTCAAGCGGAAGTAGGATCGATTGGCGGTGGTTCTCTGTTGTGGTTCACGCGGGTGGCTCATCGGTGGTGCGGTTGGTTACGACAGTGACTTCGGTGCCGTCTACCGCAATGTGGCCTGAGTGCTATCGTCGGTATCATGGTTTCACGTCTTGAATCAGGTTTAGCGATTTTGAGTTTTGGTTGTCTCGGGTTGGCTCCGGTTTAGACTGGTGTTGTTGGTGGGATTGAACCAGATTTGAGATGTTGAGGCGCCAGTTTCTTATGGCGGTTAATTTGTAGTTGTGGGGGCTGGTTCTTGAGAGATTTGTTTGATCGGGAATGGTAATTGGAAGTGACACTTCGACGGCCTGCTTGGACTCCCTTGTCGACAGCTGCAGATTAGTCCGTCATGAACTCCGGAGATCCTGTTAGTTTTCGGAGAAGCTGTAGGCATTTTTTTCGGGGTTTGAGGGTTGGCCCTAGGAAAATGCTCGTGGCAACAATGATGAGAACCCTAGCTCTTCGGATCTATGACAAAGGCGGGGTGGTCGACGATTTATCGTTTGATTGCTGCTCTTCCGTCTAGTTTTGTTTCGGTTTTAAACTGTTCGCTCGGGACAACCTTTAGCTTGTCGTTTTTTCTCAGTTCAAGATGTGGTTGTGTTCTTGTAGTTTTTTCTTTGTTTCTTTGTATTCTTTGTTTTCTCTGTATTTCTGTCAAAAATTAAAAAGCGGTAATAAAATTTAACATTTTTACCAAAAAAAAAAAAACAATTGTTCAATACACCACCGAACTCTGTTTTGTTTTGTTTTTATCATCCGTCTCATCCCCCCGTGATTACCATCATCCGTCTCATCCCCCCGTGATTACTCTACGTTAAAGAATCGTATGATTCTTTTCCCCGTAAGTTTTACTTATTTTGTTCTGGTCATAATATTTGGGACACATGTAAATCTTTTATTTTATTATCTCGCGTTATTCCTTTGACTCTTGGATTTAAATACTTAGTCATGATATGGAAAACAATATGAGCGGTTGAGGTAGTCCAACTGGTTGAGGGGCTCGTGGTGGCTAGACATCACCCGGGTTCGAGCCCAGGCGGAAACAAAAATGCCTCCTCTGCTCACCCACATGGATATGGGCCCATTGCTTACGGCCCATTTGAATATCCGGAGAGAGGGTCTATCCATGGGCTGCACCTCCCCTTGGGGATTAGTCTGGGCCCTTCCATAGGCCCGGGATACCCCCAAGTTAATCAAAAAAAAAAAAAAAAAAAACAATATGCAGGGTATATGCAGGGAATCCCACCATGCATCCAATTAAATTGAACAGAAAAACATCGCTCCACGGTAGAAAAGTTCACCAAACATTTTTTTTTACAAAACCAGAATAAATTTTACAGATTAATCTCTAATTTTGATACGCTGATAATATATAGCTAAAATTTTAATAATGAAGATACGAAGATGATAAAATTCGAATTATATCCTAGAATTATAAGGAAAATCTCTAATTATAGAAACAAGTCTAGTCTTTGATAGGCTTAATTTGGGATCATTTATATCGTCATATTTTTACCACAGCTACTAGCTGATTAATGTAAAGTCGACTGTTTGCATCTCAACAATCTCGCTGTCGAAAATGATTGCAGTATACCATAGTCCTGAAAATAATTGGTCTCTTTACTGTCTGTATCTGTTGTATTTTTCCGCAATTATTAGAAAACAAAAGACTAGACTGCAAATCTACAAAAATAAATCATGATTTCAAAGATTTGTAGAATCTAAATTTTGCAAAGAAAACGATATTTTATTTTTGCTAGAAGATTTTTCATTTTAAAATTTTGCTAAATGAATCGAAAATAAAGATTTTTTGCTAAATTTTGTATCTAAAATGAATATATTATTTAGATACAAAAATATAAACTATTAAAATCGACTATCAATAATGATTATCCAAGCAAAGGCTCAACCGAAAAATCAAACAAAAGATTAAAAAAACAGTAAAAACATCTAACCACACCTTAATAACAACAAAAAAACTATGGAAATTAGATCAAAATCAACCAAGCAAAATATCCGAACAAAAGCCACCATAAACCGAGAGATAAAACCAAAAAAAACATTCAAAACCAAGATTTATTAATGTTGAATTATTGATATTGCTGCAACATTTTAGGCGCTTCACAAGCAGCAGCTAGTTCATGACTTCATTTGCAAGCATCACCGATAATTTCGAGCAATAAGCCGACTTTCATTTAACATTAAGAATAAACAAATTTTGCATTATATATCATCAAAATACAATATAAAGACATTCTCTATAGAGAAACTAAAAAGAAAAACATTCTCTAGTAAGTCGGCATTGTGGGATTGATTACTTTCGGTTATATCTTTAATTCTTAGTAGATCATAATAATATGCTTTGAAAAAACAAGATCATAATAATATGAAAAGACACACAAGTACATGTAGGACACATTCAGTCGCTCCCGTGTGACTAGCGCCATCAGTTTCCTAAGGTGTTGTGCTTGTGACATCTGGAAGTTTCGTTCCTATATATATATTATCGTCTATTTTTGCTAAATGGGTCGGCCGACATACGACGTCGACTAATAAAATAAAATATGTACTAAGAAATGAAATATATAGGAAAAACAGACCACTCACATGTCACAGAATCTAAATAATCTAATCTATTAAAAAGGATAGTAACAAACTAACAATGTACCGGCAACTTTTAATTAATAATTCTAATTATTTTTGCAAATTATCAGAGAGAACCAAAAAAAAAAAAAAATTCTTGCTAAAATCTGTTGGTAATGATGTACATTTGAAAGATGTCTGTTTGAGGCACAGGCCAACTAGCAATCTATAAATTAAGTATCAAAAGATGGTGAAGCTATTCGGACATCTCTTTCTAATATAGATATAAGTATTACTAGGAGCAATGAATATTGAACTTGGCAAGACAATGTAATATGTTTTGGGATTCAACCATTCAAATATGGTTGAAAGAAAATATAATTTATTGTTATAGAAATAGTGTGTAAAAAGAATATTTCAAGATGACTAATTGAAAATGAGTTAGCATACTTATGGTGCCACTTGAATGTAACACTACTGCAGGTAAAGCAAATAACATTTTCTGCTAAATTCTATAAAACCATACATGATGTTTGCCATCAACTACCTTACAACATGTATGAATAACCTTAAGTACATATGAGTATCGATCGCAATTCTACATATATATGATGATAGTGATTGAATTAGATACCAAAAGAATGTGAAACGCAACGGCTATATATGTTCTTATTATACTATGAGGACCACAAT
Source organism: Orychophragmus violaceus (assembly GCA_030180135.1). Lineage (NCBI taxonomy): Eukaryota > Viridiplantae > Streptophyta > Magnoliopsida > Brassicales > Brassicaceae > Orychophragmus > Orychophragmus violaceus. The sequence continues at coordinate 10,199,272 of CM058239.1, read as the reverse complement.
AAACTGTACAGTCAAAATATCTTAACACCGACGATGAATATATAAATATGTGGTTAAAATTTACTTGATAGTCTCTGACTCTCTGGTTTAAGCAAGAAAGAAACAAATCCGTTTTATTTGACAATTCTTCATCCCACTAAAATACAATTAGTTCAAAACTAGAAGATCAAGTACATCAACATCAAATTTCTAGTTGGTTCAAATGTCATATATTTCTCTGTCTACATCAATATTCAAAGAGGTGAGAATGCACCTTTAAAGAAAAATGGATGAAGGAGTCATGAATGTTGGCGTTGGATCTCGCGATCCGGTCCATTAACTCACAAGAAGGCTCTACTATGGCCAAAGGCCCATTTAACCACAAGCTAGCAAAAGCCCAAATACTATAAAGCAGCAGATGATCAAGCTCGAGTTCGATTGAAAGGGATGTCAAAGTTAAACGATCATGTCGTCGCAACAACTTCCGCGGATCAGGGGAAAGGGGAGAACGTTGCCAACGAGATGTCAAAAGATTGGAACAGAAGATCGAGAGATCGAAGCTATTTAAGGAAGAGCAGAAGATCATTCAAGCGATTCCAACTTTTACCAAAAACACTTCGACTAATAGCTAGAAACATATTTGTATATTTCTTTTCGATTGTATAAGTTCGATCTCGACGATCAATCCTAAATATATCTTTGATTTATAGAAAATACATATCATTATCTATACAAAGTCCAAATCCACCGAATATAAATCAATCATTGATGTCACAATGAAGACAATGACTAATTTGAGTTAGATCAAATTTTAAAATTTTATTTTCTTAGTGGATTCTATATAATGCAGTTTGAATAATTAATTTCCTTGCGTGGCCTTTCGTTCAAATTAAAGTTCTAAATTTAGATTTTTAGGTTGAAGTTTGGTTATCTTTTGTGGTTCTTTGGTGATGCTATTCAACGTATTTGGTATTGTCTCGCGGCCTCTTTTGCCTTAGTTCTATCTGGTATCCAGTTTTAGGTGTGTTTTAAACAATCTTTGAGGACTGATCCTACCTCTATGATTCCTAGATGAAAAAGTATAACCTTGCATCTTAAGGACACACGTTTAGAGAGAATTGAACGAAACCCTTGCTGCTCTCTCCCTGTCACAGATATCGAGACACCTTTCTTCTTACCAATTTTCGACGCCGGTGAAGCTCCTGCTCGCCGGCGTCGACGACTCTCCTTCCCAACCATGCTCTCCTTGCTTTGTCTTGCTTCTCTGCTCTTCAACTCGGTCCCAATTTCTGAGTCCTCTGTTTCTGATTTTATGGCTAAAGCTCGGCGTTTAGACCCAATGCAGTCGCGTCGTTTGAACACCGGTCATCTTTTCAACTTCTCTCTTCCGGATTTGACACCGTCGTCCTCTGTGGAGAAGCTCTTCTTCTCAGTATCACGGTTGGAGTCTACCGTATCTGAACCCTTCTCGGGCAAAGCTCGAAGATCCCCCTCACGCGGTGCCATCTACTTCCGTTGTGCCGATCATTCACTCAGCAAACGCTCTGCTACTCCTGGTGATGACGGCGGCATTTTCTCCACCGTGGTGAAAATTTCCGATGAAATCTCAGTTCTCATGTTTGAGCTCTCCCCGACCTCGACCCTCTCACAGTTGACTGGAAAGCTTGCTCGCTTTTGGGTTATTCTTGCTCTGGCGAAATTGGATCCTCATATACCTCTGCTCCGCTCAGATCTGTTAATCCTTGTAAAATCTCCATAGTGCTGCTTCACCACTCCTCCGCCGCGGCTAATCAACACCACCAGCTCCACCACAGATATGGTATACCTCATTGACTTGTCGGAGACTACTCCTAACGCTCCTCCTGGCGGACGTTCCCTCCGAGCAATAGACCCTCCGTCGTGCAACATTTCTTCAATGGGCTTGGACCACAATTTTCTTTATGGATGCTGGCCCAATCTTAGCCCATCACAGAATGTCTCGGCCCTTATCACATACCCGTACACGCATCTCTATCAGCGGGTCACATACCAGTGGGTCACAAGAAACGGACTCCAGAATTTTGCCGGTATGTACCGGAATCAATTTATGTTCGTAAAGGGTTATATAACCACATTTGGCCTAATGGGTATCTCAATTTTCTCCCTTGGGGAGAGACCAATTTCCTCTTATTTGGAGAGATCGATTCCACCACTTTCCTCCGTTTTGAAGAGAACTCATCCACCATCTTTCTCCTTCATGGAGAATGTATCTCAATGCTCGGCCGCATATGCATCATGAGCTAACTGTTTCGTTCGTTCGCCTATATTGGCAGAAGAACAGATCGATTTGAATCCAATCAACTTAGAAACTTTTTTGAAGAAGCTTTCGGTTTTTATCTCCGATCTAAACCGCATAACCTATCTCTTTAATGTATTGCTTTTCAATTATGTAACAAGTTGTATTCACTCGGCCGCCAGTTCCTATTTCTAATGCCGAAAAAATCAGCGTCGGGAATTTGTTCGCGATTGGACGCTGGCGGCTGACGCCGGCGGCTGGCGGCAGGCAAACAAACAAAAACCTGTCGTTGCTACCAATCGCAGCCGCCAGCTGCTACCGCTGGCGGCAAGCAAACGAACACAAACTTACCGTCAGCTGCCAGCCGCTGTCGCCGGCGGCAAGCAAACGAACAGTCTTATAATCTAAGTTTGACAAAAAAAAAACAATCTTCGAGTTTTGTAATCCGCATCTTCCTCCTTTGTTTATGGCGACCGTCTCTTTTTCCTCCTTTTAGTGTTAGATTGTTTCTATTTACGTCTGTTTCAACGGAGTAAATTTTACTAGTTTTAATTTTCCTTAAAACGTTAGGATTTTGGCTTCTCGTAAAACTTTTAAATTACATTTCTGATATCATGTTAAATTTTTGATTTTGATATTTAATTTTTTATATTTTAACTACGGGTAATAGTATTACCCGTACCTTTTTAAAACAAAATATTGACAATAAAAAGGATTTATATAATGTAGTTGTGATTATATATATGTTAATGGTTGTGTATCTGTCTTCAGGACACTGATTGGTAATTAGACTGTGTAGTTGTGAAGACTTTAAATAAATATCTATAGTTTTAAAAGTAAAAAAAATAACCAAGCAGAATTTATCAAATATACAGTCATCAAAGTCTTAGAAATCCTCCTAAAAATAGTCACAGTCATTTTTATTAGTTTTTGTTCACGGAAGATAGTTTTTTAAGAACCTACATATTTAGTTTTTATTTTTATTTTTTAAATCGTAGTCACTTTCTAAAAATTAAAAAGTTCCTACCAAAATATAAAATAAAATTCACGGTCCTAAAAAGTTCCATAAACTATATACATCTCTTCTTATTTCCTCCTCATGAGCTCCCTCTCTTAACATGTCTTTTGGAAAAGAAAAATGCACCTTATTCATTTCTTCTTGTTAGGCTTAGACGATCTCCTCTAGATGAACCTTAATGCATAACGTGGTTTTGAACTTTTATGTTCTAGGAAGAAATTTAAGATATAGGATTGTTCATGTCTTGTTTATTCAAGTAAAGATAACCTAACTTGTCATCGAAGAAAGTAGTAATGGGTTTTTTGGAAAACCCTATGTAGCTCTTTTCCATTTTCATTGAGCAAATGCGATGAATCACTTTGAAGAGTTCATTCTTGTGTGTGATAGGTTGGGAGGCAGAGTCCTCGAATCGCATCCACTGCACATTCAACAAAAAAAAACTTGAGAAATATTGTGAAATGTTTTATTTAGAATCCAAAGTTGAGATACTTTACTTGAGCTGCTTCAATCTCTAAGTCCTGCTTTTGTATATCAAAGGAGGTAGGTCTCAAAAGACAAATGAAGAATAAATCTGACTTGGCAAAAAATGACTCGTGGGTTTGACTGCAAACAGAAGACTCACAAGGATTAGAGCTTAGAAGTATCAAGATACAATGAAGTAGAGGATGTTATTAAGTACCAGAATGCTAGAACCTCCAAAAACTCTGTGTCAATCTGAAGATATATATAGATTGAAACATTAGTTTATATACATATATATTGATTTACACATTTACATTAAAATATATGGGATCTTGCTTACGCCCGTTTCTTCTTTTACTTCTCTAATGGCTGCCTCAAAAATATCTTCCCCCTAAACGCAAACGAGCAATGTGAAATCTCCAAAAAAACATCTAAATACGGATTGTGAAGTTATTGCGACAAAGAGATTGAAACACACCTCATCAACTACTCCTGTTGGGATCTTCCAAACACCTGATCCGCGTAACATACCATATTTTTCCTGAACTACAAGAATCTGCCCATTGTCTTAATTTAAGATGTTAAGTTTCAGGCTTGAAACTAAAACTAATTATATTGCACATATTTCTTATATATTACTCAATATTTAATTACTTTTTGATATGGGACATGGTAGGACTATACATGCCCAATGTACTATAGATCCAGTGCAAATGAGCTAGTTCAATTTCGCCTTTGGATGTTGGATATGTGTGGACATGGTCTCCCATTTTGACCCAAAATCTAAATTCTTAGGTATTAATTGTGTTATTTGTTTATGTTCAACTTTCATCTTAGGTATTGTTTTATTTTAGCATACTTTCAACTTCTGAAGATGAAACATAGAATAGACTTATTACCATTTTATAACATAATCATTTAAATAAAATAATTCGTCATGAAATAATCAATTCATTTGGAGAAGATGACATTTGATCATCTAAACATTGTTTTTAAAGAATACAATCTATTATTTGTCCACAATCAAAATAGTCAGTATTGGACAAGTCCATATGAACAGTCCATTTGACAATCCTATAAACATCCCTTTCGAAATAGTTGCATATATATATATATTTGGTCAAAAAAAATAGTTGCATTATATATAAAAAAAATCATTTTTGGGGTTAAGATCGAGTTGGGTTGATTTGGTTCATGTCAGAGTACCGTGTGTTTGAATTATATAATCAATACTTTTAAAAAATTAGAGTCAAAAGAAAACTAATCTTTTATTCATATGTTATTTATAAGTTATGCCATTGCATATTAATGATTTAATTAAATTTCATTAAAGGTAATTAGAGAATATAACATTATCTCTACAATCCATGTTTCCAAACAAGACAATAATTAAACATGTAGCCAAACAACGAAAATATAATAGATCATACTTTCCTAATTAATTAAAATTAAAATAAATGTATATACACTCATTAAAATATTAAATCAATTGATAAATATAATTAAATAATTTACACATAATAGTAATATATAAGTTAATATTCTCTAATTTATAATTTAATTCAAAATATATTTATAATATATTTTAATATCTTCTTTATTTTTGTTTCATATATATATACATATTGCGATTGATGTTTTTACGATTGCACTTTTTAGCGGGTTCTTCCATCAAATTGCAAAATATTTAAATTATTGAACGGGTTGAAAAATAAATTAGCCAATATCGATTATAATTTTTTTTAAAAATCTTTGCATGAGTTTAATATATATATATATATATATATATTAAATAATTTCAGTTGATATATTTTAAACTTAATAAAACATTAAAATTATTCCATATTTATATTATTCAAATATTTGAGGCGTCAAATTATACTTTATGTTTGAATGCAGTTTTTAACGGGTTGTTCCATCAAATTATATATACTACTACAACATGTGTTATATATATATATATATATATATATACGGATTATTCTATTTCTACTTTCGTAAATATTTAATTATTAAGTATACAAATATAAGAATTTTCTTATAAATATATGTTGTTTTGTAAAATAATATTTTAGGTAAATGCCATAAAAATAAAACTTATGCCACATAAATTTTACAATGGTTGTTTATATATATATATATATATTTTTTCAAACCATGATCTTACGATACAACACGGATTAAAACATATAATACGAAATCTTTATTTTATTCTCTTTATCTTTACGATATATCTTTTTCCAAATAACACACAATTCATTTTTTTTTAAATCTAAATTATTAACTCACTTTTTAATAATACGGATTAAACAATTATAATCAAAATTAGATTGTATAATTAAAAATCTAAATTACTATTAATAAAATAAATAAAAATTTAAATTTGTAAAGGAAATTAAACCCGCGCTTTATAAGCGCGGGTCAAAATCTAGTACCATCTTAAAATTAATTCACAATGAGTGGTTTTTTTTTTGTCTCTTAAACATCATTTACTATTCAATGTCCCTTCCAATGCATCATATTCCTAACATCATTCATTAACCATCTATCAAGTTAAATGTTAATGCTAACTTCCTTTTTAGTCAACTAATGTCAAAGCTTACTAAGTACCTCTTTGTTATGGTTTAAGACAACAGCACCAACACTAACACGATGAGAAGCATTCAAAGGAATAGTACTCTCGGATTCTGGAATCCAATAAACTAGCATCAGGTAAGTTGGCTCAGCATGGTGATACCGGAAACCTTCCTGCATAGTTTATTGTTAAACCACATGCACAACACGTTCTCTCAGGATGTAAGGAATTTCATATCAAACATAGTTTAGTACATGAATATATGTCTTAAAAAGACTCAAAATTAGGTTTTATATGCAAGACTAAGGCATCACCTTAACCGCAGGTTCCACGAGGTTAACGTGTGAGAGAGGCAAATTTAACCAGACTCCTTTTTTACCCTAGAAAATAATCAAAATCAACATAACATCACTCTAGAAGAGGTGTATGTGACTGGTCGCACTAGCACAAACCTGTAACCGCCACTGTGTGAACGAATATCTAAGCGTTGCAACGAAGCACTTAGGATCCATAGGAGTTTTCATCTCCACGATCACTCCTCCATAGTCATCCTCCACAAACGGAAGTGCCTCCTCTTCACCAATCTTGTGTTCTACTACTCCATTAGTCACAGGAGCCTCGTGGTCAGACATGTTTTCAAAACTTTGAGGATTTAATAAGGAGACGTTGAAGATTGGCTTCAAAGCAATGGAGAAAAAGTAAAGGAGAGTGTGTGATTTCAATGGGGAAAATGATTTCAAAATGCGGACACTATTAGTCTATTACAAGGCGGTAATGATAAAACCAAACAAGTGGTTATATAAATACATTTACCATAAACAACCACGTAGTGGGGTGAGTTTGGTCGTAGATCATAATCATAAATTTCATAATGGCGCGCACATTATGTTGAGTCGGCCCTTCGGTGGAGTGACGCAGTCCCAGACGTCACCTTCGACGACAAAAATATACATTCACACGTAACGTAACACACCCTAGTTAGAAATAATACTTAACATTGTGTTACCTAAAGTATATTTGTATTGCAATTAACTAAGAAAATCTGCTAACCAAGTAATTGTGGTATTGTAGTTCCTGTTTGTTTAAGATTTCACACAGCAATTTTCATCAACCGTAAAATTATCTAACCATTCCACTTTGCATTCCGTAAACGTTTTCAGTAATGGCAAAAAAAAAGTAACAGATTTCTATTAATTTTAGGAACTAGTGTTGACTCTGGTCTCTGGATGATTCTGATTATCAAAAATAAAATAAAAAGTTGCTTATTGGCATCATGCATGGGAAGTGTTTCGACTTAATTGCAGATTGCGTGAAATAAAACCAACCTTGCAGAGTGCATAGAGACTAGTTTGACAACAACCAAAAAATATTTACGAGTGCTTTACTTAAAAATGTAACATCTATACTACTATTTGGAAGTGATTTTGAATAGGAAGTGATTTTGAAGGAATATAGCTCTCTTATTAACTCTCAAATTTAATTATTAATAATTATTTTAATTATCTTAAATATATTAGATGATGCTATAACATTATCACATCTATACAATATATATAAAATATATTTTGCAACTGACTCACATATATATATTATATTTATCGTATATGGTGATTTTGTTTTATCTATTTAGGTTTATCTAATAGTAATTAGTTTTACAGTCGACATAAAATTCTATATATAACTACTTCATATCCTTGCCTATTTCATTATTATTAGCAACACAAGCACCAGGACGACTTTACCAATTTTCTAATATTAGCAGCTTTTAACTCTCTAATTCAAATTCATGTTTATAAGAAAACCTATTTCTATTGTTTTCATTAATGAAATTAATCCTACTCATGATAGATATAAAATAAAAGTTCAAATTATAAAATTATGGAATGGAATCAGAAAAAAACAAAATTAATCCAATTGAGATGATTTTAGTTGATCAAGTGGTTAGTTTTCTTTTTATGATTTACTTACTTTTTACCATTTCAAAAGAACTTTCAATAATCCTTAATTATCCTCTCTGATTCATTTTCAATTTTTTATATTAAAATGTCTTAATTACCTTTAATGAATTTTTTTTTTAAAAAAAACAATGCAAATCACATATGTATTAACAACAATGTGGTGATATGTGATCCTTTTAACAAAATTAAGGAAATTCAAAATCATGTGTCAATAAATTAAAAAAAAAATAAAGATAAATAGTATATATATTTACATATTTCTAAGACAAAGCCAAAAATAATGTGTTATTTTAAAGAAATTGCGATAAATGTGGTTTTGACATAAAACACAGTTTTGCAGAAAATTGCAATTTTGATGGAAAAGAGCCCCGATGGAAAATACGATTTGACAGAAAACATGATTTTGACAAAAAAAATATGGAAATATTTTATAGAACCGACTTATACTTTGCTAACCTCATGCAACCGACTCTCACACGATTAGATTATATGTTTGGTTTATATATAGATCCAAATAATTTTACTTTTTGTATTTTCTTTAGATCAACAATTAGAAAACTTACAAATCAACCCAACACAAAAATATTTAATTTAAATTTAAATAAATCATATTAACTATTAAATTTTAAAACGTAATTTAAACTTATATTAGCATCCCAGGTGTGGGGCAATCACCTAGTATATTCGTATTCGTGTAGCAAATTGGCAACTAATAAGAGATACTTATTGACATGATCATATGACCAGTAAGTTTTACCCAAAAAAGATATTAGAGCATGTCCAATGGTAATACCCTCCACTGGGGTTCTAAAAAAAAATTAATAATTTTTTATTTTTTTTTCCTCATATGCAAAAAAAAAAAAGGACCAATGGCGTTACGCCACGTGGCGTGAACAGTGGAAGAGTCGATCCTTATATAAGGATTTTAAGAGCATCCACATTGGTATTATCCAATGTGGGTTTCTTATGAATAATTTATTAATATTTGTGTTAGTTAAGAATAGTTAAGAGACTTAGTTTATTTGAGTCTTTCATTGATGTTACTCGATTTGAGTTTCTAAAATTAAAATATATATATTACCAAGTTCAGATATATCATACAAGTTCAGGGCACTCGGTGTAGAGATAATCTCCAAGCATAGCATGCAACTCAGGGTGTCCAATACTTGGCCCTCCAAACTCTGCAGACCATCTAAAACAAAGATAAAAACATTACTTTGAATTAACTACTTCTATATAACTTTATAAGGTCTGATAAATGTTCACACCAAAAAGGTCAATACACATGCTTTGGCATACTTTATCGCAGCTCTCAAGAACGAAGTCAAGTTTTCAACCCGTGATCTAGCTTCCCCAAGGGCTTCTTGAAGACTTTGAACATCTTCATCGTCACTAACATCTACCAAATGAGTACTAAATACACCTGATATGATCTGAACACAAAATATATCAGTACTAAAGAAGTAGAATGATGGGTTGTAGCAAATGAATATACATGGTTTGGACAACTAACCAAGAGTTTCATCATTGCAAGGTGACTTGGCTTTAACTAGTGTATCAACAAACAAAATAGCAAGGTCTGCTCCACAGTTCACTTGAGGATTACTTGTTTTAATAAAAAACCACAATTACAAACTAAAAGATGACATAACAAAGATCTTTGGGCCTTGATTAAAACTTTGTGAGTCTATGTAAAGAAGGAGAGTGAACAAACCAAGCCGTGCTCTAGTTCAATGCAAGACCCAGAGAAAAGGATATCAAGAGCTTCAGAGAATCTCTGATCCGTAACATATCTGTGAGCAATAGGCTAATGTGTTATCTAGAATGAAACCATATCATTGGCCGCAAGCTTTGCAATTAAAAATCCAAACTTTAACCAAATCACCAGAATTCAAACCAGGTCGATGTAGAATCTCAAATTATAAGCTAAAGGATAACATGGGTTACGAAGGAATCGAGCTAGGAGCTACGAACCTTGCACTGATTGATTTATACATCTGTAATGCTCCATAGTAATTGCCTTCTTCTACCACTTTCTTCAATTTATCAATATGTTGTAAGAATTTGAAAAGGGGATCAAATTCAATGATATATCTTGTCTTCATCATCAAAACGTTGATGATTAATGGAAACAGATCGGAGTAACAGTACCTCTTGAACGGGAGGTAATTCACGTTTGATCCTCTCTCTCGACATGGATCGGAGTTTCGGGGTTGAAGGTGGATTGGATCTTCTAACGGTGATTCAGTTTCTCTCTCTGTGTTGGTACGGATTCTGGCAAAGGGTTTCAACAGAGAGAAAAAAAGACAAATCGCTTGTAACAGGTTTTTAAGAAACGGTTTCTTAAGGTGCTTAAATAAGAAACGAACCTTAAGTTTATTAAGCTTATTCAATTTTTAAAAAATAGAAAATCCTAAGAAACCACGTTTAGATACTCTTTAAATACTTCGATGGAGATGGTTTAAGAGATAGTATGTTAACTATTGTGTGGGGTCCACGTGGGACCCACAATATTTTAAAATTTTTTTAAAAAAACTTACTTAAGAATCTTGCGTTGTAGGTGCTCTTAGTGTGGCTTGGATTGGTCTCGGGAAAAGGGCCTAGACCCAGAGGCGGAGCTGATATAGCGGAGGCTATAGACGGCGGACAAAAAAAGGGGGCCTTCTATTTTATATTATAAAGATAAAATAAATTTTTTTTTAAGTCAAATGATTTCAAATATCCAAAATAACATAAAAACAATTTTTTGAGACAAAAAAAATTGATAATAAACAACTGATTTATAAATGGGGGCCTTATACTTTGGCCCATTTATTTTTTTCGTTGTTGTGGTCTTTTAGATTTTTATAACATATACTTAGTTCTGTTTTTAAGTTGGTTATGCTCTGTTTTTGAGCTTATCAAGTTGTTTTTATCTCTACTATTACCGCAAACGGATCTTTTTAAAAAACGGGGGCCCTAAACCATTGCCTCAAATGTCTTTGCTCACCTCCGCCACTGCCTAGACCCATGAACAAAAAGCCATTATATATAAGCTAAAGGATAACATGGGTTACGAAGGAATCGAGCTAGGAGCTACGAACCTTGCACTGATTGATTTATACATCTGTAATGCTCCATAGTAATTGCCTTCCTCTACCACTTTCTTCAATTTATCAATATGTTGTAAGAATTTGAAAGGGGATCAAATTCAATGATATATCTTGTCTTCATCATCAAAACGTTGATGATTAATGGAAACAGATCGGAGTAACAGTACCTCTTGAACGGGAGGTAATTCACGTTTGATCCTCTCTCTCGACATGGATCGGAGTTTCGGGGTTGAAGGTGGATTGGATCTTCTAACGGTGATTCAGTTTCTCTCTGTGTTGGTACGGATTCTGGCAAAGGGTTTCAACAGAGAGAAAAAAAAAAGACAAATCGCTTGTAACACGTTTTTAAGAAACGGTTTCTTAAGGTGCTTAAATAAGAAACGATCCTTAAGTTTATTAAGTTTATTCAATTTTTAAAAAATAGAAAATCCTAAGAAACCACGTTTAGATACTCTTTAAATACTTCGATGGAGATGGTTTAAGAGATAGTATGTTAACTATTGTGTGGGGTCCACGTGGGACCCACAATATTTTAAATTTTTTTTTAAAAACTTACTTAAGAATCTTGCGTTGTAGGTGCTCTTAGTGTGGCTTGGATTGGTCTCGGGAAAAGGGCCTAGACCCATGAACAAAAAGCCATTATATATAAGCTAAAGGATAACATGGGTTACGAAGGAATCGAACTAGGAGCTACGAACCTTGCACTGATTGATTTATACATCTGTAATGCTCCATAGTAATTGCCTTCCTCTACCACTTTCTTCAATTTATCAATATGTTGTAAGAATTTGAAAAGGGGATCAAATTCAATGATATATCTTGTCTTCATCATCAAAACGTTGATGATTAATGGAAACAGATCGGAGTAACAGTACCTCTTGAACGGGAGGTAATTCACGTTTGATCCTCTCTCTCGACATGGATCGGAGTTTCGGGGTTGAAGGTGGATTGGATCTTCTAACGGTGATTCAGTTTCTCTCTGTGTTGGTACGGATTCTGGCAAAGGGTTTCAACAGAGAGAAAAAAAAAGACAAATCGCTTGTAACACGTTTTTAAGAAACGGTTTCTTAAGGTGCTTAAATAAGAAACGATCCTTAAGTTTATTAAGCTTATTCAATTTTTTAAAAAATAGAAAATCATAAGAAACCACGTTTAGATACTCTTTAAATACTTCGATGGAGATGGTTTAAGAGATAGTATGTTAACTATTGTGTGGGGTCCACGTGGGACCCACAATATTTTAATTTTTTTTTTTAAAACTTACTTAAGAATTTTGCGTTGTAGGTGCTCTTAGTGTGGCTTGGATTGGTCTCGGGAAAAGGGCCTAGACCCATGAACAAAAAACCATTATATATAGATTCAAATAATTTTAATTTTTGTATTTTCTTTAGATCAACAATTAGAAAACTTACAAATCAATCCAATACAAAAATATTTAATTTAAATTTAATTAAATCATATTAACTATTAAATTTTAAAACATAATTTAAACTTATATTAGCAATCACCTAGTATATTCGTATTCGTGTAGCAAATTGGCAACTAATAAGAGATACTTGTTGACATAATCATATGGCCAGTAAATTTTACCCAAAAAAGACATTAGTGTGGCTTGGATTGGTCTCGGGAAAGGGGCCTAGACCCAGGAACAGAAAGCCATTATTAAGTGCTAAAATATAAAAATAAGTCGCCCACCGTGGGGCTCGAACCCACGACCACAAGGTTAAGAGCCTTGCGCTCTACCAACTGAGCTAGACGGGCTATTTGTTAAACTAGAATGAGTAGTAAATTGCTATAATATAGCGTTCATCCTTGAGTAACAACCCCCGGCTCTGTGTCAATTGCTAAAATTATTTGACAAATATGTATAGACAATTCTGAGGTAAGTTCTGTATTCATAAACATATACAAACATTTCAACAATGCTACTAACGATTCTCAGCAGATAGTATGGAAAAGAAAGAAAGAATAAAAAGACACTCGGATCAGAAGTAGATATGTAAATAATGGCATGGAACTAGGCCTCTGTTCCACGCCTCAAGGTTGAATGACAGTTGGTTTCGTACTCCACTTCCATACTTTAACTTGACCAGTTCCATCACCGGTGAAAAATATGCCCCCGGGACCTATCTGGATCGATCGTATCTCTTGCTTTGCTAAAATCTTGCCTCTTTCCGTAAACCTTGCATAAGAACGAACAACTAAGCTCTTGAAGAGGAAACAGAAATGTAGCCTCATGAAACAAACAGCATTGGAAGGACTTACGATGGCAAGTCATAGAGGTGCAAGGAATTGTCGTTGCAGGAGCATAGCAATACCGGCTTGGCTTCTGCATCATGGACACCACAGAGAGCTAGCACGCCCTGAATCCAATTAGCCATTGAAAACTCATTAGCTACATATATATTGAACCCAAAAGAGAGATAACATTTCACCAAGCAAGGAACTGTACGTATTCTTCTTTGTGAGTGTATGTCACTTCCAAGTTCCCACCTTCAGTAGCAGCCCATATCTACAGCAGAAAACAAAACAAAACAGGGGATCATGTCATATTCAGGATTTCTAAGAAGTTAATGGAACTAGGTCAAACAAACTTCCAACCTTGACAGTATTGTCCAATGAACATGACAAAAGGAATTGATCCCAGCAAATGAGAGACATGACAACTGAGGTATGATCTGTCAGCGTTTGTATACACTGCAAATTATCCAGGCTCCAAACCTATTAAACCAAATAAATCATACATCTATTAGCTCAAACAAAAAAAAAAAAACACAAAGAAACAATGATAGGCACTATTTACTTTTATAGAATTGTCCATGGAACCGGAATAGAGTCTGTTAGCTCCAATATATAAAGAAACAACTGCAAGGGTGTGGCCTGTAAGTGATGCAGCCGGATCAAAACAGCTAGTGGCAGTATTGTATCTCCAAACCAAAATAGAACCATCCTGCACAGAGAGAGAGTTATATATCCTTACAAGAACTTGTCATTTACATAAATCCAATAGACCTATACATTTCTATAACACAGACGAGTTTCCCAATCAATGATACTCTATGATAATATTTCAGGAGAAGGAGAAAGAAAAAAATAAAGATGGAAAGCGCAACTCTACTCGATCTTAGAAAGAAATTATACAGTGCGTCAAAGTATTTACTTGTGTGCCAGCGAACAGAAGATCAGTACCCACAACCAGTGAATATACTTGGCCAACAGGTCCAGTGAGACTCAGGTCCAAGTTATTTTGGATATTCCACGCCTGTTTTATAAATATGCATCAGAAATCTATATCCAGAACAGTAATAATCCAAACAGCATCGGACAATAAAAGTGATTCTCAGCATAGACAGAATTTTAACAGCCATGCTAGTGAATAGTATTCCGATTTCCGAACTTACCTTAACGAGATTTGGCATGCCAACTAGTAGCCAGGGGCCTTCACTAATCATGCAGCCAACTTCTCCACCAAGATTGAGTACACCCGTACACTACTTCACAGGAGAAATCGTAGTAGAACGATAAGCACGCACGCTTATAACTAGTCAAACAGAAAGCATTCCGCAAAGCAAACATGCTTATTACGTTCAATAGCTAAACTACATAACAGCAGTGTGAGAAGCCAAAATGGCACATCCCTTGGTCATAAGTCCTAAGCAAACAATGACAAGTATCCATTGGATGATTACAACTATGGAACGAAAATGCTACAATGAACTCTAAGAGGCAAATCAAAACCTGTCCAGAAGCACAATCCCAGATCCTCACAGTTTCGTCTTTACTCGCCGTGTAAAGCTTATCGGACCCTGATGGCAGAGCAATCCCAGTGACGACCTGCTCAAGAAACGGAAACAGGAAACCAAAACAAAACCCGTCAACATCGCCAACAAGCACAAGAACCATCATCATTTCTAACCTATTGAACAAGAATCAACTACCAAAAAACTCATACCTTTTGATGTCCGTCTAGCTGAGTCAACAAGGAGAAACTATCCCCTATGCTCCAGCAATGCAAGAATTTGCATTTATCACCGTAAGGACAATTCCCATCAGCCCAGAATTTGCATAGTTTCTCCGTCTTAGTCACCGTTCTGTTCCCACCGAATCTTTCCCAGCTATTATTAGCGATCCCGCTGAATCCAGGCCCTCTCCGATGACTCGGACCCGCAAAACCAGATTCATCAGCTACCCTTTTGTTCGAAGACGACCCGGCGAATGAACCCGAATTCGGACCTGGACCCGGCAGTTCTCTGTGCAGGTAAGGGCAAGGGTAGCGGTTGCACCGGCCGGCCCGCCAGTGGAAACAAACCTTCTGGTTTGAATCTTTGGGAGCCGTCGTCGGCCGATTCGAGCCGCCTAGTCTCTGAAAGACTCTCTTGTTTCCTTCGTTCATATCTAAATCCATCAAATTGGTTTTTGTCTATCTCTCCCTAATTTCAACATGTGACTCAGAAAACTCGGAATTGGATTATCCTGTAAACGTCGAACGGATCACTGTTGGAAAGACCAAACCCGATCATAAGTAAGAAAACAAAGAAGCGCGAAAAGCCGATCGAACCTCTAGATAATATTTACCTCTAAACAATGTCTCCAAAGCGTTTCTTAATAAATCAAAATTGATGAAAGTGATTAATGGAAGAAGAAGAAGAAGAAGAAACCTCTGCCTCAGCTTGACGTCACAGGTAGATAAATTTCTTATTTTTTTTTTTGTCAGATAAATTTTTTTTTTTTTTTCGTCTAAAAGATTATTATATTAAAACTTCCAAGTTTACAACGCTAAAAACAAAGCCGGAACAGACCGGAATCATAGCCCGAAAGTTTTACGGGAAACTAAGGCGGCAAGGTACAAAACACCCTCCACAGACAAAGCCTCAAAAGAGGAGACATTTTTAAACCAAACTAAACACTAACATAAAGTTGCAGGCGGAGGAGCATAAGACTTTACCAATCACACTGAAACAAAGCTCCAAACGCACTCAAAACGAACTCCCATAGAACCATTTTGATGTCGAAAAAGGCTGAGAATCACGGACTCGAGCTGAAACCAACCGAAGAAGAACAAACACCGAGCACGACCAACCAAAATCCGAGCAGAAACAAGCTTGAGCACGGCAAGATCTAAGCAGAAACCAAACTCCCCGCACGAACCAAAGAGCAGCGACGAAGAAAGACCAAGCACAAAGACAAAACCCTTGAACTCCGAAAGGGTAAACCCGCAACCTAAGACCTTCAGCTCTTAAAGATAAATTTCTTATTTAACACATGTATCTTAAGTAATTTTAAATTTATATAACTTCTGTAATACTTCTATTTGTGTCTTTTTTTTTTTCACTGATAATATTACTTCCATCAAGGGATCCAAACACAGATGAGATACAGACTCCAAACACAAAGCCAGCGGATGCAACAACAATCCCTGGAAACATAAGCCCACAAAGACAGGAGACATAAGCCCTATACAAGGGAGACTAACTTACAACACAAATAAACCATCTGATCTAAACAGTCAAAGACACATGAACACAAAACCCAAACAGGTCAGGCGAAAAGAGGAGAACACAAAAGCACCGAGAACACCCGGGAGATCACAAGAGCCTTATTCATTGAGCAGACTAGCAGGGCAAGACTCAATATATTGCTCCCCACAACACCAAGCAGAGGAAGAGCCACGAGCCACACCAACAACCTATATCAACTCCAAAAGACCGGATAGTACCTGATTTAAACCGGAAATCACTGGCTCGACCACGAAGATGGATCTCAAAGAAGACCCAGACACCGTCGCACCGAAAGAACCAGCCACCAGAAACAACCACAGCAGAGCCAAGAGCAAGAGCGGCCCAGCCGCACCATCGATGTGGCGCAACTCAGCAAACTGAAGCCAACCTGAAAGGCCAGAACAAAACCACCCAACGACGGAAGCCCAAACACCTAACACACAAACCTCACCTCAAACACCGATAACCGCTTAAGCAGAGAGCCCATCAACCACCGGAAACGAACCCGATCGACCACCACACACCATAAAACAAAGGAGCTCAGAACCGAAAAGGAGCAAGTTCCCACCATCCTTCCGCGAAAGCTTCAGGAAACCCCTTGAGCCCGTCGTCCAGAAGGACCGGCGCTACAAGCTTCCGGCGAAAACCTACCCCAACCCCAGATCTGCACAATCGATCGAACGAGGACTAAATTAACCGGCAGGACCATGACCATGAGGATGAGAAGACCTAAACCACCGAAATAAACAGAAAAAGAGACACGGCGACGGAGAGAAGCTCCGCCGCCGTCAAACCCTAGAAGTCGCCTTTTTTCGCCAAAGGAGAGCTCTCCTGTCACGTGTTTTTCACACTGGTTTACTTCTATTGGTGTCTATTAGAACCTTTACTAACCTCTTACTGTCAAAATAAAAAATCAGTTGTGTTTGTTTTCAAATAAACTATTGGTAATCAAATTTATAGATAAATTTAGCAGAAAACAACATTTATAGTCACTTTTGTTATAGATTACACTGGTGTAACAATCTACAATCTAAGATTATATGATCATGCTCAGAACTTGAGTAAGATCTTGTAAAGGAACTTGGGAGGAATAAATTACTCGAAGGCCAGCCTCTGAGTGCCAACAAGTGAAGCATATGATCCCTTTTGTTGCACCAACTCAGAATGAGTTCCAAGTTCTATGATCTTCCCATCAGAACATACAGCGATCTGATGTGCGCTCTGGACTGTGCTCAATCTGTGAGCGATCACTAAAGTTGTCCTGTCTTGCATCAAACGGTTCAGCGCACTCTGGACCAAACGTTCGCTCACTGCATCAAGTGCACTTGTGGCCTGCAACAAGAAAGCAAGTAGGACGAATTTTATTTTATCTTAAAGCTATATCTACATCTGCCTAGCCCATACAACTAGATTAGAGCTGAAGAGTAGTTTACTCCTGTGTTCTAGAATTTCATTACGACTTGTTTCTGGATGTAGCACGGAACTGTTTGCGTTCTTGTTTGAATATGTCTCTTTGTAGTTATATCACATCGAATAAGCTCTTACTTAGGTAAGGGTTCTAGCAAAGTAAACAGTCTATTAAAGGCAAGATTATTAAACAAAGAGGCTCTCACCTCATCGAGAATCAAGATGGGGGCGTTCTTCAGCAGAGACCGGGCTATGGCAACTCTCTGAAACGTTGACATACAATCACATCAAAGCGGTAGCAAAAAATTTTAAGTAACCATAAACACGTAGCTCTTAATGTTTCTATACCTGTCTCTGTCCTCCGCTAAGCAAGCCTCCTCGTTCACCAACCAGTGTATCGTATCCCTATTAACAAACACCAGTATATAAGAAGACTTTTAAGTGCATTTGCAAGGACTAACAGAGTAACAGGTGAGTTGTTGCACATAATGTCACGAATCCGAACCTGAGGAAGTGAGATTATGAAATCATGAGCGTTGGCAGCTTTGGCTGCCTTGATGATGTCGTCCTTGGACACATGATTATTGGGGAGACCATATGCAATATTCTCGGCCACAGAGAGAGAAAAGAGAACGGGTTCCTGATTCACACATAAATCTAAAACTTTGAAAGAGAGAAGAAGAAGTATTTCGACCTCGCCTGGTCCAATACATGTTACGTATACACACCTGATTCACAATTGAGACAACCTTAGCCCATTCACTCTTGTCAAACATCCTCACATCCTCTCCAGCCACAGTAATACGTCCTTGTGTTGGCTGCGAGAATTGAAAATTCAACCCATCAGCAAGACGTAAAAGCGGCTTCAAAGTTAATCGTAACAGAGAGTACACTTAATATGGGAAGAGTGTAGACAAACCTCATAGAAGCGTGCCAACAACTGTACAATAGTACTTTTTCCCGCACCACTAGAGCCAACGAGAGCAGTTACGGTACCAGCTTTCAACGTCAAGCTGAACCCATCAAGAACTTTCACGTCGGGACGTAGAGGATAAGCAAAATGCAAATCTACACTAAACAAAAAATAACAAAACAATATGGAAAACCACAGATTAGAAAGTGGTAAAATAAGCAGATAACCTTCAATATTGAGGCATCTTGGAGTCAGATAATATGGGAAGAGTTTGTTCTTGGTCGGATTTTACCGTCAAGACAGACATCTCCTGCCCATGTTAGGGTACGTAGATTGTTGGTTGATTTTAGATCTGACATGTAGTAGTTATCGAGGTGACGGATATTTACATTAGGGCCAGAAGACAAGAACAATCTAAGGTTTTCATCTTGGACTTTCTTTTTATTTATATCTCTTTCTAACCCGTAGGCAAGAGCCTCGTCTATGTCCACAGCGTTTAAAATGGAATTGATCCTGTCGATAGCAGCAAAAGCTCCACGCAGATCTCCAAATGTGTTTACAAGCCCTTGGACCTGGAAAACAGAAGCACAGATTATTACACATCGATAGCATATGGGTAACAGTAAATGCCGTGTGGATAAAGGTACTAACAGCAAAGGTAAGAGTAAATGTGTATCCAATGAACGAGACAACTGTTCCAACAGCGAGCTCGCCCTGCGTAGGAGGAAACTTTAGGAATAAGAACCAAGAAAAAATAAAGTACCAAGGAGGCAGGAGCAAAAATGTAACAGCATAAGAAACTACACAAAAGAAGATAAGAGAAATTTGATTCTTTAGTTTTGATGATTTAAAACTTCAGAAGGTGGTAACTTTATGCTAGCTTGAAACATCCTCATCACTTAATCTAGAAAATGTGAATGACGAGTAACAGAATACTCTTTAAGAGAAAATCGTCAAACCACGATTCTCTTTGTGTTTATGGGATTCAATTTGTGTTAATGGGCGAGAAGGTTCATTTCAACTTCAATGATCATACAGGCAGGAACATCTTACCGTCTTGACCTTGTTTCCCCCAAGAGAGTAAAGAGCCAACAAAGAAATATACACAGCAACTCTTGTTATAGATTCATTTATAGATTTGAAAGTACCAAGCTTTAAGCCGCTACGCTGGTAAGCAAGAATCTGTACACCAAACAGAGAATAATAGATCACGAAACAGTTAGAATAAAAACAACAATTGTTTAGAAGAAGTGGCTTATAGCTAGTAAGAAGTATGAAAAATATGACCTGCCTACCGAAGAGAGACATCTGACGTTTTTCACCACTGAACGATCTTACCTATAAAGGGAGACAAATAACTTGAGTCTTCAAGGGCAAATCAAAGTTTCTATAGGTAAGTCAATCTACCCTGAAACATACAAATACGCTGAAGTCAAGAACTTACAGTTCGGATTGCAGAGAATGTTTCTGATACACAATCAGACATTGTTGCTTGGGCTAATCCATGTGCTTTATAAACAGGAACAGTCGATCTCTTGTACACAGCTTTTGAGATATGACCGAGAGAGAAGATGTAAGCAAAATGACCAAAAGTAATTACCACGTTTAGGAGAAAGGACATAGCATTTACCAACTAAAACTGACACAGCGAGCATTAATAGGCCAAGCACAGGTGCAAGTTCAGGAGATAGAGTAAACAAAATGCATATTGTTCCAAAAACCTACAAAAGGAATAGTGCATGAGCCATAAGAACTGGGCATTCATAAGATTAAGATGCAACAAGATACTCTCTATCATTTATAGAACTCCAAAGTAACATCAGGTGCAACGCAACACATGTTAAGAGTAAGTCAGCATTCATAAAATGGAAGTGCAAACACGATAACAACACAAATCTCACATTTGTTAAGTAAAGAAATGCCTTGCCTCAGAAAATGCCCTAAATCCACGATCTCTTGAGATGTTATCATTCACAATGCTATTCAGAGCGCCAAGATCAGACGTAAGCAGCCCTGTCAGCTCTCCTACCTACAACAAGTGAACTCAATTTAACATAATGAATAGGAAGGTCTGTGCCTAAATGTCCCAAACCTAAATAAACCAAGAAAAACACAGACCTTATATTTGTCGAAAAACTCTGCCTGCAAACATTTGAAAGACAAAAACCTCATCAAAGATATTATTCTAATTGTAAACCACACAAAACAAAACAAACCATACCTTCTGGATCAAAACCCTTCTGAAAATCTGAGCTCTTAATGTTGCCATAACGTTTTCCCAGATAGCAGTCATGTTGGTTACAAAAGCAATAGTAAAGATCGGTTCTAATGAATACAAAACAGCGATTTTGCTCAGCAGCTGCCACAGAGGATCCGGCCGCACGCCAATCAGCACTTCAAAGAATCTACCTTTACTCAAACCATAACACTTACCATTATTTGTGATAAAGAATCAATACATATTTAACCCAATCAATAACAAGAGAATAGCATAAGCATACTCAAACTTAACCTAAATTCAAAGTTCAAACCCAAACAAAGTTACAAAATCTAAACGTGAGGCTGAATTGGAGAATTCGATTACCAGAAAAGACGGGCATAGAGAGAGTGCAAGTGCTGCAGCCAACGAGGGTCAACAGGCAAACAACGAGCCTGAGCTTGTGCTTGCTCATCAAGCTCCAAACAAGCCCCCATTTGATTAAATCCTTCGATTCGTCCTTCTCAGGCTCAGATTTCGATCCTTCGATCTTTGGGTCTGGTTCGTCCACGATTGGAGGCGCTCCGGTGACGTAAGCTCGAGCCAGTCCATCGGATTTCGCCTTCAAGGAAAGCCCAAATGGCGCAGTGGAGACACGTAAGCTGCGGAAGGAAAGAAAGGGCTTTATTCCGCACGTTCTAAGTAGAGATGATTGGCATCGTCTATGGGCGATGACTCGAGTAGAGCCGCCGTGGTGGAAGAGGAGAGTGGTTGCAGACGCCATTGATACCGGTCCTGGCTGTCCAACGAGCTTCGCGACTGTATAAAATTGAGTTTACTAATTAGAAGAAAAAGAAAAATAATAAAATGTGCCATCGGAATTTGCATTTCCTTTTTCCACACCTTACAAAAAGCCACGGGGACTTCATCCTTAATGAGGATGATATATCTTTCTAAATACGGGAAATAAAGTTGACAAAAAAAATACGGGAAAAAAAAACAAGGAAGAAATTGTGATATTGGTTTGACAAATCTCTCACAATTGATAAGAAGAAGTTGACAAGAAGAAAAAAAATCTCACTCTACTAAATTCAAAAAATATTATATATATAAAATATTCATCTGTATATATTTTCTTTTGTATTTATTAAGTTTTTAGACAGCAAAAAAAAATCTAAAACTAATTTTAACTGGTGTTAATATTTTAGTTAAGGAAAAAAAAAAAAGATAAAAGTAAGATTTGAACATTGGTTTTTTTGTGGGTTCAACTAGTTTTTTTTTTACCAAAAAACTACAATATAATTTTAATAAATTAGTATTCGATAAATTAATATCTCAATAAATTAGAAGAATTTTTGTGTTCAGAATAAGTTTTGGACGAAATTAACCTCTCGATCAATTAACATTTCGTAAAATAATAAAATATCATTTTCAACTGTATTAATTTTTCTTTTTGGGGCAAACCAACGATTTTATTTTTTAAAAATGTTAATCCCCGACGATGAAATGTGACAATACAATTGAGAGCCTATTTAGCAAGTGAATCAGCTTCTACATTGTTTAAACGAGTAACATACTCAAAAGATACATAATCAAAAAGAACAAAAGTGAGGGATGTCATGAAGGACACCCATAAGTTCCATTCTACTTTCCTTAACTCTCAAAAGCTTGACAAATGATTGAAAATCTAAGCGGATAGTAAGTGAACGAATATTGGCCGCATCAGTTATAAGAACAGCTTTGCGGATGGTGAGAGCCTCTACGATAAGAACAAAGGAAACATGTAAACGAGGTTCCCGAAAGTGAAAACGCCACCAATACCAGACGTCCAAGAACTAGCATTCCAAAATGCATCAACATTGCAGCGGGGGAATGCCAGAGAAGATGTCACATGAGGTGTGGGTCGTATTCGTGGATGCGGCATGATCGGATGCAAGAGCGGATGTGAGATAAGTGAAGGGCATGTCAAGGCATGTTGCCATTCTCTAGCTTCCAAGATAGCTTTTGTCATTTCTTCCTCAGCCAAAAGTATTCAATCTTAAAACAACAATAGGTTTCGAATCTTCCGCATCAGTTAAGGTTCTAACTGCATTTCAACCCAGAGAAAGAGTCTGGTACAAAAGAAGAGGGGTTAACACTGAAACCATAAGTTGTTTTGTAGAGTAGCTTCCATTCTTCTTTGCTAACCAAACGAGAGAGTCGCTTAGAGGTGCATAGCTAGTAATCAACTTTTTATAATCTCCTCATACTGAAGTAAATGGTGTCAGATCCGTTTTGTACACCACTCATTAGTAAGTGTGTAGAGAAGGTCGTTGACTAAAAATGGTGGAGGCTGCAAAAGGTGTGGGACCCATTGGAATAGTTGGAGTCTCAAGCGAAAGCAGTATGTCTTCCCAAACCCGTATAGATTCTCCATTACCAACCGCCCAACCTAAACTCTTGCGTAAAAGATCGTGTCCAACTATTAGGGACATAAGTCCCACATCGGTAGTTGTAAGGGATCATTAATAGTATATAAGGGATATGGGCCACTCCACTTATAACCAATTGGTTTTAGGTTGGAAGCCCATATAACTTAACATGGTATCAGAGCCCAGATCCATACAATCCAACCCGATCCGACCCATAGTTGGTCCACCCATCGACAAGCCATGCCCAAAATTGGTGCCGTCGATCCAAGCCCGAACATTCCGAGATTAATGGCCAAACGACCATTATCTCGAGGGGGCGTATTAGGGACATAAGTCCCACATCGGTAGTTGGAAGGGATCATTAATAGTATATAAGGGATATGGACCACTCCACATGTTGAACTTTTAAACAAAATAATTTCTCGGTTTGATTTACCCGTATTGAATAAAAGCTCTTCATTTCAGCATTGTTCTTCTTGCTCCATTCACAAAAGCCATAAGTTACCTTTTGGAAACACTTCTATACGATCTTCACAGCCTCTCGAATTGATTTATTCGGATGTGTGGACTTCACCACTCCACTCCTTCGATGGTTTCAAATACTATCTTGTCTTGGTGGATCATTATACTCGTTATACTTGGTTTTATCCACTCAAGAAAAAGTCAAATGTTTTTGAAACCTTTGTCAAATTCAAAGCTTTAGTTGAAAATAAATTCTCCACCAAGATCATCACTTTATACTCAGATAATGGTGGAGAATTCATGGCTATGTCTAGCTATCTTTCAACACATGGAATTTCTCATTTTACTACTCCACCTCATACTCCTGAACACAATGGGATTTCCGAAAGAAAGCATAGACATATTGTTGAAACTGGCCAAGCTCTCATGAGTCATGCTGGGTTACCAACTGTGTTTTGGTCTTTTGCCTTTGCGGCTGCGGTGTATCTCATAAACCGTATGCCTTCTTCCTCTCTTGGTTTTCAAATTCCTGCTGAAAAACTCTTTGGTGAACCACCTAATCTTTTTAAGCTTCGTGTGTTTGGATGTCTCTGTTTTCCTTGGCTTCGTCCTTATACATCCAACAAGCTAGAGCCTAGATCTTCTCTTTGCATCTTCTTAGGCTATTCCTTAACTCAGAGTGGATACCTTTGTTTTGAACCCACTCACTTTATGTCTCTCGCCATGTGGAATTTCATGAACACATCTTTCCAATGAAGACGAAAAATTCTTCACAATCTGGTGTGACAATTGAGGATATTTCTCCTGCTCTTCCTCTCTCTGCCACACCATTACGGTTGCCACTGACACATCCCACGCCTCAGACAACTCCCGAGCCGGATCCTTCACTGCTCAATCAACCGCCATCATCGACAGCAACTGAACCACCTGTACCTCACAACGACGAACCAGTGTTTGAATCCACAAACAATTTGCACACTCATGATGTAGAGGTCAGCAACTCGCCTATTACTGCACCCGTGCTGGAAAGACCTGAGCCGCTGCAAACTCAGACCATTGTGCTGCCTAATCCACCATCTCCAGCACCTCTGTTGGTTCAACCGCGACAGCCAGCGACTTCAACACCATCTCAGGTCCCAAACCCGATTGCTCCACCACTGGACATCAATCGTCGTATGGTCACAAGACGTCAAAACAACATCGTCAAGCCTATCAAGAAGCTAAATCTTACTGCGATTGTGTCACCATATACTGAAATCGAACCTGCCACACATCGTCAAGCTCTTACGGATGCAAAATGGCGAAAAGCGATGGCTGAAAAAATTGATTCTCAGCTGCGGGAACAAACTTGGGATCTGGTATGTCCATCTAAAGTGGAAAATTTAGTTGGTTGCAGGTGGGTTTTCCGCATCAAACGACATCCGGATGGCTCGATTGACAAGTACAAAGCACGTCTCGTTGCGAAAGGCTACAATCAACGGCCTGGCATCGATTACTTTGAGACTTTCAGTCCAGTTATCAAACGCCCATCAGTGCTACTTGTTCTCAGTCTTGCGGTCACACATAATTGGAGTTTACGGCAGCTGGATGTAAATAACGCGTTCCTACAAGGACCACTTGATGAACTGGTTTACATGGAGCAACCACCGGGGTTTGTTGACACTGACCGACCACATCATGTTTGTCTCTTGCGCAAAGCCATTTACGGTTTAAAACAAGCTCCCCGTGCATGGTACAATGTGCTTCGCACTTTTCTCATAGCATCTGGGTTCGCAAATGCTCTCGCTGATACATCGTTATTCATTCTCCGCCATGAAAATGTTGTTCTCTTTGTCCTCGTATACGTAGATGATATCATCATCACCGGCAATTCGAGCAACCATGTGCAGCAGTTCATTAATCTCCTTGGTGTCCGGTTTTCTCTCAAGGATCTCGGCTGCTTAAACTATTTTCTCGGTGTGGAGGTCAATCGCACAGCAGCAGGTCTAGCTCTCACTCAGCAAAAATATATCAATGACTTACTCCGAAGGGTCAACATGCTAGACGCCAAGCAAGTCTCCACGCCGATGGCTGATAAGCCACCATTAACGAAGTCCAGCGGAGAGATATTACATTTTCCTAGAAGAGGTTGCGCCAACAATGTGTCGGGGTGGGAGAGCAAGTGTGTTGAATCAAAGATTCAATGATCAATTCAATAAATTGATTGATTTTAGGAGACTTGAATCATTCGATTAAGAGGACTTAAATACAATAATAGAAAAACGGAAAAAATCTAGACTTTTATTAATTTCAGAGATCGAAATCGAATGGATCTGTTTGTTCTGAAAATGAGGGTTTGAGTACAATATTTCAGCTTAACTTTTTTCCACACAGAAAAAATAATATTTATATCAAAAAATTATGGTTTATTTTATAGATTCTCTCTGATATGATAATGTAAAGTTTGAACATACATAGATTTTTTTCCTTATTGGAGATTTGTCTTTATTTTTTTTCATTTGTAAATATGTTAAATCGTCATTAACCATATTTTCTTTTTTTTATGTAGGTCGGCCGAGGGACTGGGTTACGCCGAGTTGGGCCAACTTCTTCTCTATTGAGTTTGATCTTTGATGGATCGTTTAATTGTTGGGCTGGACTAAAGAGTGGTGTTAGACCCACTTTCAACACGCATATATATGCTTCTTTTTTTTTTAATTGATTTTTTTTAACCAGGTATCCGGACCCCCATCTTAGGTGGGTCCCGACTAGTGTGGATGGTCAATTCTGACATTACCGTTTTGTCCTGGTGAGCTGGCGATGACCTCGGATTAATCCCCCAGTGGCCAGGAAGAATCGAACCTGAGTGGTGGGAGGTTACTAACACTCCATTTACCACTAGGATAAGTATATAAAGATTAACAATAGAATTTCTCACTGATCAAATCCAACCATAACGACACCAATGTTTAAAGTTATTGTTTTCCTGCTAAATTGTTTCTGAAAAAGTTACCCGCTATTTATTTTTTCAAAAAAAAATGTACTGCAAAGAAAAGGTTTATGATGTGTGAACCCCGTTTTGTTTATTTGGCCATGTTTCCAGATCAAGAGATCTAAATAGTACCAGCAACTTTACCATTCACGCTAGTGCTCAGAGATATTTTGCTATTAACAAATCAAATATCTGCAACTTTTTCTATTTGAAAAGGTACCCTAATGAAGGCACTCTTTTCGTTAAACCCAAGCAAGACTCCGGGTCCTGATGGGATGACAGCCCTTTTCTATCAAAAATTTTGGGATGTGGTGGGCCCAGAACTTGTTCAATCTATTATGGAGTTCTTTGCAGTTGGATCCTTCGATCCGAGATTAAATGAGACAAATATATGTCTGATTCCCAAAGGAGATAAGCCTAGAGATATGACAGGATTCCGTCCGATCAGTTTATGTAATGTAAGCTATAAAGTCATATCTAAGATCCTCAGCTTGAGACTAAGAAAGCTCCTTCCGGAGTTAATATCCGAGACCCAATCCGCCTTTGTATCCGGTAGGCTTATCACGGATAACATCCTTATTGCACAAGAGAATTTTCATGCCCTCCGATCTAATCCCTCATGTCGGAAAAAGTTCATGGCTATAAAGACGGATATGAGTAAAGCCTACGATAGAGTTGAATGGCCATATTTATCTGCTGTGATGGGGCACCTGGGCTTTGACCCAAAATGGATTGGATGGATTATGCATTGTGTCACCACTGTTTCATACCGGATCCTCCTTAATGGCATACCCAGTGGTCATGTGCGACCCTCCCGTGGCATTCGCCAAGGCGATCCGATTTCCCCTTTTCTATTTGTATTATGTACTGAAGGTCTTATTTCCCTTATACGAAAAGCTGAGACAAATGGGAGGATTCAGGGGCTTCGGGTTGCTAGGGCCAGCCCCCCGACTTCACACCTCTTATTTGCCGATGATAGTCTATTCTTCTGTAGAGCAAATGCTCAGGAGAGTAAGGATCTCATAGATATTATCAGAACATATGGAGAAGCCTCTGGACAGAAGATCAATTTTGCTAAATCTTCCATAATGTTTGGGAATGATATCCCTCAAGAAACTAAGAGTGAAATTAAGAACATTATAGGGATCTCCCAAGAAGGAGGGATGGGATCATATCTTGGTCTACCAGAACAGATCAACGGATCGAAGGCTCAGACATTTGCCTTTGTGAGAGATAGAGTACAGAACAGAGCAAGTACTTGGTCATCGAAATTCTTGTCTCGAGGAGGCAAAGAAGTCCTCATCAAATCACAAGCCCAGGCTGTCCCAAACTATGTAATGTCGTGTTACCTTCTACCAAAGACGGTATGTGCTAAAATTAGGAGCGTGGTCTCCAATTATTGGTGGAGTTCTAATGCAAATAGCAAGGGCATTCACTGGGTGGCATGGGATAAACTCTGCTGTCAAACCTCAGAAGGTGGTCTAGGCTTCCGAGCGCTAGAGGAGCAGAACTTAGCTCTCCTTGCTAAACAATTATGGCGAATTCTCAGGTTCCCAGATTCCCTCTTGAGTCGGATCTTGAAAGGGAGATATTTTAAGTATACAAGTCCCTTAGAGATACAAGTCTCAAACCGGCCCTCTTATGGTTGGAGAAGCTTGATGGCAGCTAAACCTCTATTACTCTCGGGACTGAGGAAAACTATAGGCTCGGGTTTCGGAACTCGGGTGTGGAGTGAACCTTGGATCCCAGATTTTCCGGCGAGAGCACCGAGAAGCATAAGCACCGAAACTGACCCCAATCTTCATGTGAATTCTCTCATTGATTTTGAGACTAAGCAATGGAAGATGGACCGTCTTCGGGAGCTATTTCCACCAGAGGATATCTCTCTTATCTTGGGTTTACATCCGAGTAAACTAGTCTCAAAGGATAATTATTGTTGGACTCACACCAAATCCGGCAACTATACTGTGAAATCCGGATATTGGGTCGCGAGGGATCTCTCTCGCCCAGCTTGTGAACCCCCTTCTCAGGGTCCAAGTACCACGGTACTAACGGCACAAGTATGGAAGTTATATACCACGCGGAAAATTAAACATTTCGTGTGGCAATGTTTGTCGGGTTTCGTGCCCACTTGCGATTCTCTTGCATATCGCCACATTGGTAGAGATTCCACCTGTCCCAGGTGTGGTGCGGAGAAAGAGACTATTAACCATGCTATTTTTGAATGCCCCCCGGCGCGACAAGCATGGGCTCTCTCGCCTATCCCCTCGGCCCCGCATATTTTTCCAACTCCTTCAATCTTCACAAACATGGATTTCCTCTATTGGAGAGCGAAGGGATTGATGCATGCCGAGGATGAAATTGGATTCTTCCCTTGGCTTATGTGGTTTATTTGGAAAGCCCGCAATAGGAAGGTTTTTGAAAACTTCTCGGAAGATCCTAGATCGACTCTTGAGAAGGCCATGTTAGAAGAAGAAGCTTGGCGAAAAGCGAATATGGCCGACGATGAAGACCACTCTATGGCCCCTGCTCCAAGCTCCATCCCGCCCATCTTGGCCTCGCCAGCCAACCTTTCCTGTTTCATCGATGGCTCGTGGAAAGAAACAGATTCGATTAGTGGACTAGGTTGGGTAGTCCAGCAAGGGATCGAGATCGTTTATCTAGGTCTTAAAGGATCGAGGAGAAGCCTTTCCCCCCTCCATGCTGAGTTTGATTCTCTCCTATGGGCTATGCAATGTCTCCAGCGTCTCCAGTTTACCAGCGTATGCTTCTTCTCGGATTGCATGGATCTTATTTGTATGCTCAAGGACCCTCAAGAATGGCCTTCCTTCTCGGTGGAACTTGAAGACTTTCGGGCTCTTAGGAATTTTTTCCCTAGTTTCTGTATTAAGTTTACTAATAGGAAATTCAATTCTCGTGCTGATAGTCTTGCTAGGAAAGCTAGAGTGCGAAATCTTTTATTTTCCCATGTAAGCGTTTCGGTTCCCGATTGGTTCTCCTTTGAGGAGAGTCAAATGCCGAATCCATAATAAAATGGAGTTCTTGTTGCCAAAAAAAAAAAAAAAGGTACCCTAATTTTTATTTGTATCCACCCAATGGCCTCAAAGTTTTTGCCGTTCAATGAGGCACCCCAAACATATTCTATTACTTTCTTTTTTTAAGGAACTTAAAAAAAAAAATACTTCAGATCGTTACTATCTTTTTTTTTTTTTTTATCAATGGTTCGATTAAGCCTTGCGGTCACAATTACAAATGGGCCATGGCCCAACTAAAAACATAAAACGCGTAGGCCCTACTAAGCCCAAGCGGAACGCGAGTTAAAAGATAAGATGTCACGTGTCGCGCTCCGCTCGTAGAAAAACATGCAGGGACACGCGTCTGAAGAAGAAGCACCGCCGGAGACAGCTGGGAAACGTGGAGGAGACGCCGCGAAGCTACGCCGGACCAATTCGTCGGAGGCACCAAGAACCATTTGTTGATCGTTCGCATCCGGAAAGCCGCCATAAGATCACCTGCATCCAAATCAAGCGCAATCTGCAACATCACCGGAAACCATCGCACCCAAGGAAGCGCCTTCGGAGATGGGATTAAGAAACCCACCAAGACCCGTTTTGTGTTTTCCTCAAAAGCAACGAAACGAAAGCGATATTACTCCCGGTGAAACGGAGTAGCGGAAGTGAAACAGAGACAAAGCAGAGATCAACGGCGAAAGAGAGAAGCAGAGCGAGATCAACGGCGTAGAGCCAAGAGAAAACCGGAAATCCGGTTAGTTCCGTCATCGGAAAAGGTCAGCTAGCCTGAAAATCAAAACCGGAGCTTATTAAAAACCCGATTCGAAAAGAAACACCCCAAAAGCCGATCGGAGCCGTCAAAGATGCGAAGAAGATGAACGAGGCTCAGTCGGAAAGAAACTCAAAGATATGAACATGAACTTCCGATGAGCCGGAAAGTCTAGGAAAAGAAAGAAAGTCGCGAATCTCCGAGTCTATCTCATCACCCTCTGAAAGATCATGATCGGAGAAGAGGGAATAAGAAGGAAGACTCGAGAGAGAAATCTCTCTCTAAAAAAAAGAGAGAGAAGCGACTTTTTCATCTACAGATCGTTTCTATCTACACAAGTACTTGGAACTTATGCTATTTTGTAGAAGTATTTGGAACATGTTCATTTTATTTAAACTCCCTAATACTTTTGATATTTACTCAAAATATTTTCAAACTGTTTATTTTTTTCCGACAATAATTTTCAAACTGTTTATATTTAATTTAGTACCAAGTGTACCTAATTTTTTCTATTTGTTGAATTACATGGAAGGTTCTTATATTTTCTGCTATTCATAATAATGGCCATAACTTTTACTATTCATTAGATACCCCATAGGCCATAAGACCATGTACAACGAGGGTTTTTAAGTTCGGGTTTCTTAACTATTCACGTGGGTCCCACGTTAATAGTTAAGAAACCGGGGTCTAAAAATCCTTAGCTAAGGATCGGTCCTTACACTGTTCATGACACGTGGCAGCTTGTCATTCGTCTATTTTTTTTTTTTACACATTTCCCAAAAAAAAAAAATTTTTTTTTAAGAACCCCATGAGGGGGTTCAAGGTTGTACATGCTCTAATGTTTCAGAAACTTGTCAGTTACAAAAATTTTGTTTTTTTATTTGTTTAATGACATTCCTTCTTCTCTTTAATCGTTGATTCAAACTGAAATTTACTTGTTGCATATAAGGAGACCAAGATGGTTATACCTGGGAAAAAATATAAAGGATGATTATGCTCCACACAAAATATACTCGCATATGACAACACATTGTTGATTAAGGATCCATTTTCAAGGGTTTCAGTTCGCCCTAGCTCGACGTTGTCTGACACATAAATCGAGGCATCGCCGCGTTTGCACTTTCGAGCTCTCCTCCTCTCCGGCGGTCGTCGATTCCTCATGGTGTCGCCGGAGGGGCCCTCTCTAGCTTTTTCCCTTAGTAGTGGTAGCTTCTTCTCTCCGGATCTGGTCAAGTCTCGTCGTGTCTAAGGGTTCGGATCGTCGACGGTTTATGCCGTTCACGGCGCTGCTAGTCACTGCGGTGGTGGTCCTCGAGGAGTGGTGGTCAATGGCTTCTATTAGTCTCGGCTTGTGGTGGTCGGCCTGTTCTTTGCTCGTCGTGGAGTCCTTTGCTTTTCCCTCTCTTGAGGTTTCTCGCCGGTGGTATCCGGACGGTCCTTCCCGAGTGACGGCGGCGTGCTTGGCTATTTCTTTGACTCGGTTGACTCGTTTCGTAATTGGCCGTTGTGTTTGTGTTGTGATAAGGTAATCACGGATGGTTTGTATAATGGGTTAAGTTTGGTCAGATCTGGTTGGGAGTGGTTTATTTGGTTTAGTATATTTCGAGCTATTTCTGTTACCTCTGTATATTAGGATAAATTTCTGATCTGGATATGGCTATGGTTTTTCAGCTTGGATAATTGTGGTCAACTTGGTTTTTTTTAAGAGTGCTTTTCATTCCAGTGTTATGGGTTAGATCGGTTTTGGTTTGTTAAGACTTCGTTGGAGACTTGGTTTCGTTTGGGGCTTCTATCTAGGGTTAGATTTGACGTTTATGAGTGCGTCTCTACCACATCCGTAAGAGGTTTAGAAGAATTTTCTTAGGTTCTTTCTTGTCGGATTATGAAGCTTTGTTTCTGGGTTTTGGGTTGGTGAGAGAGTGTCTCTCTGTTAGTCTCCACGTTGTTGATGTTGTCGTTTGGTGGGCCGAGGGCTACGGCGATTTATCTCGCTCTTTCTTCTTTTGTGGTTGCCACATCTTTCAAGTCTCGGCGGCTATTGTCATCTCTTGGATTTATCGATTTATGTTTCCTATTGCCGTAGATTTTGTAACCCTTTATGGGTTTTTGTTGCATGATCTTTGGGCTTTTGTTGCCCGTGGTTTGGGCTTTGGTTGTCTTCCGTTTGGGCTCTAGTTTCCTATGTTTAGGACTTTGTATTAAATTTTTATATTTCAGTTTCATGAATATAATTCCAGATGACAAAAAAAAAGACAACACGTTGTTGAAACAATTACACTCGTTTTTTTACCAAAAAAAAAAAAACAATTACACTCGTTTCCAACACTACCAAAAAAAAAATCTCCTTCCAAAAATAAAGGAAGAATCCGTATTTTATATTGTCCAAAAAAATATAAATGTTCAAGTATTAATAACTCCAAAGGGACACGTCAGCATCTCCGTCGAAGTCATAATTATGTTCCCATTGTACGGACGGCGGCGGCAAAAGCATCCCTTCCGCCATATTAGCCAGCAAGGCCGGCATCCCAAACGTCGACTCCTCGTCGATATAAAACCCTTCGCTCTGTTCCTCCCTAACTATAGCCTCCACCATCGTTTCCTCCATGTCAAAGCCATGATCCGTCGTCGTATCACTCATCTCAGCCTGAAAAGCCACCGCGGCTTCCGCAGCTGCCTTCTGGATATCCTTGGCGCAGGTTGTCTCAGGGATACGGAGCCGCCAAGCCGAGTCAGCGAAATTAAGGCAAGCGGATCGGCCACGGAGGGCTATGGCTGCGACGTCGTGAGCACGAGCTGCCATCTCGGCGGTCAAGAAAGTCCCAAGCCAAATCCTAGATTTCTTGTTTGGCTCCCTCACTTCACACACCCACTTACCGGAGTTTCTCCGACGTACACCTCTGTAAATTGGGTGACGCGTCTCCCGAAACTTCTTCCGACCGGCCGGTTTCTTCGGACAGCTAGCTGCTAGCGTCGGACAGTAATCTCCACCTACAGTAACCGGAGACTCGTACTCGGAACCAAACATATCAGAGAAGGCAGAGAATGAGTTCATTGTTTTTAGTATAGTGAGTAACTAAAAAGATCTCTGTTCTGTTGGTTTGATAAAATATTTATTTATCTCTCTCTCTAGTTTCTTTTTTCAGGTGGATTATAAAGTTTGATAAAAGTTTGGAGTGAATGTTGGTGTTTATATTGGCCTGAGATTTTTGGTAAAGGCGAACACGGAGTTTCTGGCTCTGGGAATGACAAGTGGACACGGTTATGTGAATAAGCTATATTCATTCACTAATAATCTGACACGTGTTTTGAGACTTTTGACTCTTCACTCGCTGTTATACCTTTATGAGTTTTTCAACTTGTATTGTGCGAGTGTGTGGCTGTGCTTGTGTTTTGTAGGACAACCGGTATTTTATTAACTTCAATGAGTAAATAAATTGTCATTATTTGGAGGAGATATTAAAGATCTCCCAAAAAGATATTTTAAGTGCTCTCTTTTTGTTTTTTTCCTTGATATTTTAATTGCTGTTTTTTTTTATAATCCAGAGGGTCCCAGACCGAGGTCCAGACTAATCTGTCTGGGTCCAGTCAGGCCGCAGGCCAGCTTCACCTGGAAGGGTTTTCTCTGGGCCTTCCCAGTGCCCGCGTTGTGAGCAGATAAGGCATTTTTTGTTTCCGCCTGGAGTCGAACCCGGATGGTGTTTGCCACCTCGAACTCTTCTACCACTTAGACTACTTTAACCGCTCTGCTGTTTTTTTTTCAAAGAAAAAAAAAATCATAAAGATTTGAAAAAAAAAAAAATCATAGATATCGTTGAAAAATAAAATCATAGATATCGTTAAAATCAAAGGAAAAAAACACATAAAGAAATATTAAAATATCAAGGAAAAATAAAATCATAGATATCGTTGAAAAAGAAAATGATAAATCGCAGAGCGTTGTTTTTTTTTTAACGATATCTATAATTTTATTTTTCTTGATATTTAATATCTCTTTATGTGTTTTTTTTCCCTCACATAGATGTCCATTACAAATGTCCCTACTAGAGGCTTAGGAGTTTTGTTTCCATTATAATTCTCGTTGGAGTTATAGATTGTAACTTCTTTGTTGTTTATCACGTTGTGTAAACGAGTTGGAATGTAAAAAAAAAAAAAATTGTTCAAATCAATTACTCGATTTGTAAAGATCTGCGATTAGCGGCTTGTTTTTGTCGTCCGATGGACTTTTCGTTTCTGTCGGATTTTGTTTGTCCTTCGAATCCATCTCTTTTCTCTGTTTAGTTGATGGATTTGTTTTTCGGTCTTCATCCATCCGGATTCGTGTTCTGTTGTTCGTACCGGCGGTAGTCGGGTTTGCTATTCCGGTTATATTCCGGAATTCACCGGTCTCCTTCCCGGATTTTCACCAGCATGAGTTGTGGAGGCCGTGCAGCAACGATTGAAGACTTGCTCTCTCTGCGATGCACCGTGTGGGTTTGGCTGGGGAAAGTCGGCTGAGATGTTGCCGCTGCGTTCTGGGAAGATGCAACGCCGGCGGTTATTGACTCCGATGATGAGTTTCCGTCCCGGTTGTTGATGCATGACGGGTTCTACAAAACCTTTACACGTGTCCTTTGACTGATGTGTCATGTACACGTGTGGCCTTCTTCAAGTTTTCGGTTTTGAAAATTTGTATCCGGCCCGTTTGTTGGCCCGTTTAGCTTTTAATCCCTGTTGTAACACTCTGGCTTTGTATTCTCGACCCATTTAGGCTTTTTAATGACAAGTGCATTGCAGCGTTAAAAAAAGTAAAGATCAAATACAGAACCGAATAATGAACAAAAAACTCAATACAAGATGTCTAGCAAACTGTAACTTATCATAATGATCAAATCCGAACAGTTCATTTTGATTACCATAAAAAATATTATCCCTTCTAGCAAACAAAACATTACATAAGGTAGATTGTTAAGTTCCCCATAAAGCAGAGCATACGGAGTCTATATCCTTGTTTTCTTATGCTCTCTTATTTTCCGAAACATTTGTGAATCAATTAGGTATTTCAGAAGTTAGATATCAAACATGAAAATAAAAAATAATCGGGTATCAAAGAATTCGATGGAAGAACGATACCTTATTTGAAATAAGTTAGCGGTTTAACATACCTCAAAAGACAACTAACCATTTAAAGTAGATCTGATGGTGTCATCTCGAAACCAAATGAATTGCTTCTAAATGGTAGAACCACCCCTGTACATCTAAAAGAATTGGACAATAGTTCTTTCGCTTTTCCCTTTGCAATAGACAACAGAAAAATCACATGTTCTCTATCTTTCGACACTTGTTTACATGATCTGTTTTATGAAAATAATATATTATTAAGTACCCAGTTTGGAGTATATTCTGAAGTTCAAATAAATAAATATGTTATTCGAATGTGTTTGTCTCTTATCCTCGATCAGATGCTCCTAAAAGTACGGAAGTATTAAAATAATAAGTATCAGATAAATATATGTAAAAATGGAAACTACCAAGGATTAGAATGATACAGTGGCAGGTTATACATCACTCTCAAATATATATGAATCTCAGTAATATCTACGAGAAAACTTGTGGTTGCCCTGAGTTTTACGAGTCTAGAAGCCTTAAAAAGTTGTCCCCTTCGTATATTATATTTTAAAAAAATAAAACTTGTGGACATAATTAGCTCTGGTACATATTTAATTGGTTTTGTTAAAAGAAAGGCATCATAGTTGAAACGATATGCATAGCGTTGGATTCAAAAATATCACTAGTGGCTGGTACCAATGGTCATAAAATAAGAAAAAAAATTGTTTGAAGGGAGATTTTTTTTTGTTTTGGCTGCAAAGACATTTTTATTTTATAAGTCCACTGGCAGTTTACAGGAAAATAAAGATACAATATAAAATTTAATACATGTTATTGGGCTACAGACCCATTACAAGTAACCGACTAAAATTTTCTGATTATCTCGAAAACATCATCGCCTAGAAGTGGCAATCCACATGTCAACCATTGAGGGAAGGTCGCCATGCAATCGCCGGTGAAAATTCCGGTTACTGGTGTGATGTTGTCTCGCTGCATCCTCGTTTCCTGCCGATTTTCTCCCCTCTACCACCACTAGCACCGCATACAGATCCATTCCTTTGTATGTCTGTTTGTCGTCGTCGAATCACTGTGCTTCGTGGGATTTAGAGAAGAAATCCACCGGAAAATCAGGTACATGTCGAGCCCGTTCAACTCGCTTAGGTCATGGGACCATCGACTCTAAGCGCTCGAACACGCAAAAGAAAAAAGAAAGGTTTCTCCAGCGCCGCGATAGATTATCGAGAAGAAGAAGATCGGAATTTCGGACATAGCAATTCAAAAGAAACCACCGCAAAGAAGCGGTACACAAAACGGACATATAGTCCTCAAATTATTAGAACCAAAACAAAGAACTCCTCACTATAAAACATGGAAAATTGGAGGAAAAGAACAACAAAACACAAAATAACTCAAAAGTAACCCGACCAGCAATACAGTTAACGCCGACCATCCGTCGGAGAGAATCGCTCGTGAATCACCTTTAACAATAAATCAACTCAAACACATAAGGTCTATTAATAAAAAAATTTGCCTAACAGCAGTAAAACTAGCCCATAATTTTTTTTGAAGATAACGAAGAACTCCGAAATAATAAACTCTAAAACATAAATAAATCTATATTTATCGTTGAAACTGAAAAAAAAAATCTATGTCAATTTCTAAAAAGAGATTATGGCTGATAAAAAATCATAAATAAGTGGATCTAGATATAATCCTTTTAACCAATTAGTGATAGTTAGATTTCAACAATTTTGTATAAATATGATTTTCATGTGATAGAAATAATCATTTTCAGTTTATTAACCATATAAAATGCATTGATCTGAGTTGGATTTCATCGATTGTGCTTATTTAGTTGTAGTATCTAAGTTGCTTTTTGGTTAAGCTTTGGTTGTCCGTTGTGTGGACTTTGGTTGCCTGTTGTTTGAATTTTGTTTTGCCCTTTAGTTAGGTTTTATTTGCCTGTTTTTAGGCGTTGTATTAAAATTTTTGTTTTTCAATTTTATAAATATAATTTTTATAATGAAAAAGATGCATTGATCACCCATGTAATCAACGGTACATTTGAATTCTATATTTTGTGCTTTTCGTCTATTTATCCAAATGAATTCTATATCTTCAATCTTTTTGTTATAAATAAAATTATTCTTTATCTTTCATGAAATACTCTAAACCAATGTTTTTTTGACACGACCCGTCCCCGACGAATCGGAAACGGCGTCGTGTGGCATTGGTCGAACCAGAATGTTCCAACCGGACTGCTTTTTCTTGGTCTAAGGAATCCGCACACTTCCTTCGATTCAAATTCACTAAAAATATCAGTCGATCGGTCATGCATCCGGATTTGCGAGGAAAAAAAGACCGAAAAAGATGACTGAGTAAATGTTTCAAAACACAATTACCGAGTGAGAGCAGATTCAAGGAACATGCGATCTTGGCTTACGCCAAACAACTACGAGAACAAGTACCTAGCTAATAACACCTTGTACCCATGCCCGAAGGCTCATCACAAAACCTACATACTACCTAATTCACAGGTGCGCGCTCGGCTCCAACCGGCTGGCATTGACGCATGAACTGAGCGAGTAAGCCCCACAACAACCATCGGTCCCACCGGCCACAACAACCACCTCAAAACAATGGGGAGGCGCGTCACACCCGTCTGGCTGCTTTCATTCAACCATGACACATGAATTCCTTCTCGGTATCAGACATGTGCCCATTACATGCTCCTATCACATCAACTATTTCAAACAAGCCATCAATCACAATCAATGTTTTTGGTTTAAGCGATAACCTAGTGGCTCTACGTTCCATCAATCACATCGAGCTCAACACTAAACCTAAGCTACCTAGGAAGACGCTATTAACAAGGGACTCACGCTTAGAATTGAAATAGAGTAAGGAAAGATCACGATAGGTCCTCACCTTGGCCAAAGAAGGGAAAAACGTAATTTAGGAACTCTAGACGCCTGAACGGTTTTCATATCTGGAAAGAGGACAGAAAACAAGTGATAGAGGTTTTCGTTAGGCTGGACTAGTTATGGCTACTTCAAATTGGTTGACTAAAGTCAACAGTCTATGTCAAAGTCAACCGGTCAACCCAAACTCAAACCCAAACCCAAACTAAACCAGGTCCAATTACATAACCAGTCCAATTACCTTAGACCAATCCTAAACCAGACTATATTAGAGATTTCAATTAGACCAAGCTAAATCGCTAAACCAGAAAGAAATTGATTTAAACTGAAATTTGAAATTAATCGTAGTCAAACTTGGTCAACCAAGTAGAACTAGTCAACCCGAGTTGAATCAGTCCGGTCGAGTTGACTCATTTTGCCGGCGAGTAAAAACGACGGCGGCAGACGACGACTCTCCGACGGCGGACGAAGACTCTACAGCGGCGGCTCTGGCGGCGCAGTGGTGTGTGGCGGTGGTTTCCGGCGGCGCGTCAGGCGCTTGTTTCCCACACGCTCAACCTTCTCCTAGCGCGTATGGGTGCGTGCGGCGGTGTGTGGAGAAGCGGTCGGTGGAGCTGGCTTCGTACCGACCTGGACGCGATGGTGGTTTTAGATTCACGTGATTCCTCATGGTTTGAAAGATATAACTTTAAAAGGCTCGGGTGTTTGAAAAGCATGACCAGATCTAAAATTCGGGGGTTACCTTAATGGTGGAAAGAGAAGAGAACGGCGACACAAGCTTTCTGGAGGCACGAACGGCACTGGGACTGGACACATCTTTACCGGAAAAAGGTTTGATGAGTTTTTCTGAGAAGGACTCTGCTATTTATAAGAACAGGGGAGGGAAAATTCTCTAGGTTTAAAGGAGGAAGACAAGCTTTTGATGATTGAGCTTCGGTTTTCTCCCTTTCTTTTTATAAAAATTTTGGACTACATGTTTTGGGATATTACAGTTCTCCTCTCTCCTCCCCTTAAAAATAATTTGTCCCGAATTCAAAGTCGTATGATTGCTCAGAACGCCCTAGAACTCAAAGGCATCATCCCGATAAGGATACAAAGATTCGAACTGGGGAGCAGTTTGCAACAAGATAGAAAGGCGCGATAGAAAATCAAA
Source organism: Orychophragmus violaceus (assembly GCA_030180135.1). Taxonomy (NCBI): domain Eukaryota; kingdom Viridiplantae; phylum Streptophyta; class Magnoliopsida; order Brassicales; family Brassicaceae; genus Orychophragmus; species Orychophragmus violaceus. The sequence goes on along the minus strand of CM058239.1, from coordinate 10,159,115 downwards.
GAATGTAATATATACCTTAAACGAAGTAGGGCTACAATAGTTGAACGAATAGAATAAGAAAAACTAATAACGCGAAAACCGCGGAAAAACCAAAACGAAAGTGAGAACAATGAAAGAATAACTAGACTGTCCTACTCCAAGATAGAAAAGGGTCCCATGACTCTAGTTACTCAGAGATCCTTGAGACCGTGGTCCGAAATCTGCCTCACTCGGTCTTTCTTTGGGTCCGACATGACCTATGAATCTGAGCTGGAGATGTCGATTACCGGGGGGTGAAGCCACCAACAACTATTGGTGGTGGTGGTGGTGGTGGTGTAACCAATGCTTCTCTTCCTCCCACTTTGCCTGGTGCTGCGACATGTTCTGCTGATGATGAGCTAGCTCATGTTGGCACACCTATACTAACTGAGCGTGACGCGTTACCATCACTACCAACTGGTGCCCTCCAAATTCATATCCAGTCGACACTTCTTGTCGGATATCTGGGCGAATCCCACACAAGAACAAATATAACCACTGGTTCGATGATCGAATTATAGACGGTGCAGCAACCCACAAGAACCTTAATGTGTACGCGTCAACATCCATCCCCACCAACTGCACCGGACAAGGCAAATAAGTCGGGTGTGCATGAGCATGTGGCTTTGGCTCAACAACTGGTGGATCATCATCTTGCGGAATCGGCTCTGGCTCGAACTCGGGAAACAGGGGAAACATGGGAGCTGGGGGAGGCACAAACATCTGGGCGACAAACGCCTTTTCCACTGGCTCCGGGTTAACCTCCTCTACTACAATTTCTGGTTTTGGGATAACCTCCTCTACTATCGGCATCTTCATGGGTCTTCTGCGTTTCCCGGGACCTTTGGGTGCAGCGGAGGTGGACGGGGCGAGCGTCTTGCGGGGGCGAGCGTCTTGCGGGGGCGACCTCTCTTTCGAGAAGGCTGCAGAACCAAGGCTGCTTGCATCTGCGGAGGGATGGGCTCGGATACGGTAACCAGGGCGGACAGAGTGGGTGGAACAACAGCTCTCGCCTGCAGGCGTTTCATCAGATGGATGCGTGGAGGAATACTCTTTCGTGCAGTCCTACGAGTGCAGAAAACACAAGCGAGGCTAGGACCAGAGCCAGAAGACATCCTGCATAAAACATAAGGGGTCATGTTACAACAAGAGACAATCATCGATATAATTGGTGCTTTAAAATACCTTTCGCAAAATAACTTCTTTTTAAACTTTCACAAACACTTTGAAAACTAAAACAAGGTTTTTAGGAAAATGTGGAAGCTGATCTCTCAGACATAGCTGATAGATCTTAACTTATGCTCTGATACCAAGTTGACATAACCCATCCCCGACAAACCGTAAAGGCGTCGTACGACACATGTCGAACCGGAACAATCCAACGGGACTGTCTGTCCATGGTCCTAGGAACCCACGCGCTTCCTTCAATTAAAATCAACCAAGAATATCAGTCGATCAGTCAATTCTGTATCCGGATCTTTGAGGGAAAAATGGACGAAAAAGAGAGAGGACTGAGTCATTGTTTCAAAACACAATTACACAATAAGGTCGGATTCAAAGAACCCGTCATCTCGGCTTACACCACACAACTACGAGAAAAAGTACCTATCTAATAACACCTTGTACCCACGCTCGAAGGCTCATCACACATGAACTGAGCGAGTAAGCCCCACAATAACCATCGGTCCCACCGACCAAAACAACCACCTCAAAAATAATGGACACCCCTTTGACTGCTTTCATTCAACCAGGACTCGTGAATTCCTTCTCGGTATCAGACACGTGCCCCACCACACAAACCCATTACATGCACCTATCACATCAACTATCTCAAACAAGCCATCAATCACAATAACCGTTTTCGGTTTAAGAAATGACCTAGCGGTTCTACATTCCATTAATCACATCGAACTCAACACTAAACCTAAGCTACCTAGGAAGACGCTACAAACAAGGGACTCACGCCCGAAATTGAAATAGAGTAAAGAAAAATCACGACCGGTCTTGACCTTTACCAAAGAAGGAAAAAGCGTAATTTAAAAACTTTAGACATCTTAACGGTCTTCATATCTGGAAAGAGGATGGAAAACGAGTGAGATAGACTTTCACTCAAATTGGCCTAAGGAAATGCTAGTTATGGCTACTTTAATTTGGTTGACTAAAGTCAACAAATTAGGTCAAAGTCAACCGTCAACCTAGTCAACCCATACCAAAAACCCACTTTGAACCAGGCCCAATCACATAACCAACCCAATTACCCTAAGTTAATCATAAACCATAGATATCAAGTAGACATGGCTAAACCAGAAATAAATTGATTTAACCCAAATATTAGAATTAAACTGAGTCAAACCAGGTCAACCGAGTTAAATCGGTTAACTTGAGTTGATTCAGTCCGGCCAAGTCGAATTAGTTCGCCGGCGAGTCGAATCAGCTGGGCGGTCAGCGGCTCTGGCGCCGGGCAGTGGCGACGAACGGCGGCGGACAGTGACTCTCTGGCGGAGGCTCCCATGGCGCGTGGTGGTGGCGCAACGGTGGCTTCTGGTGGCACTCCCACGCACCCGACCTTCTACCGGCACGTGCGGGCACGTACAACGGTGCGTGGATGAGCGGTCGGCGGTGCTGGCTTCATCTCGGAAAGTTGGACGCGATAATTGCAGGGTTGAATGTATTCTATTGAAATCGTGGTTTAAGCTGAAAAGTTTAAGAGAACATGAATGGAAGAAGAATGGGAGTTCATGGATAAAGTCCCATATGCCAGTGTTGTCAGAAGCATAATGTATGCAATGGTCAACTCAATACTAGAATTGGGTTTTGCAGTTTGTTTAGTTATAGTTAAGCCAACAAAGAGAATTGGGGAGCAGTTAAATGGGTTCTTAAGTATACCTACAAGGATCATCATAAGTTTGTTTGACATTTAAAAGATCAAGACACTTTAATGTTGAAGGGTATTATAACATTGACTATGCCATTGACCTTAACAAGTGAAGGTTAGTGTCTGGAAACATGTTTCATGTAGGAGGAAACACATTAAGTTGGAGATCATGTCTTCAACATGTAGTTGCATGTTGAGTATATGGTTCTCTGGGAAACTACTTAGGAGGGTCTATGGCTAGGGAATTCTGTTGTGAGGTAGGTTCATATCAGATTTTTTTTTCAAGTTATATTGTGATTCACAGTCATCTATCTGCAGATCAAAGAATTCAGTTTACCATGACATAACTAAACACGTAGCTACAAAGATTCATTTTGTTAGAGACATTATCAACGAAGGTCTAGTTCAAGTCATAAAGGTTCATACAACTTTAAATCCAACAAATATGTTAACCAAAAGCATACATGGTAATGCGTTTGAGAAGTTTTTTACAACGTTTAAAGTTGTGATTTTATTTCTCCAGGATGAACACTGAGATTGCCTTGTCGGTTGAGTAGTCTCGTCAAGTATAAATCAAGAGGAGGACAACTTGTTAGTAAGTTGTTTGGTAACTCAGAAATCGACAAATGATAAGGAAAGGAACTTACATGATGTTTTCAGGATAACTTCATATTCTTACATCTCTTCATAAGCTTCGAGAAAGTAGAGGAAGATTCATTAAGTTCAAGGTAAAAGGGTTTTAAATCATGTTCAAATCGAAGGTTTGTAAGCAAATTATCTAAGATTTGTGATAGATCTACTTACTCGGGTCTGATTTGAAGTCGATTTGTGGAGATCCATGATGAGGAATGAGACTTGGCGATTGGGGTCGCTCAAAATCTTTGATGAGAAGATCCTCGTGATTATCATCGAGAGAAGGAGAAAAACGAGATGGACCTGCATCCATGGTCATCAAAGAGGTGCGGAAATTCGTCGATGTAGAGAGAAAGTCATAGAGCTTTAAGGTTCGTGTTTTTCGGATAGAGAGGCAACTCACTATGGTTTTCTGACCAAATACGACAAAGGTGGAGATTGTAAGTGAGTTGTCGTTTTGGTTGTTGGATTGAGTTTGGGTTATGTCAATATGATGAGTAGTTGGGGCAGTTCAGGTTAATTAAGCCCAAAAGATTCAACTCAGGTCGACTTAAGTAAGACGATTGGTCATCTCGCGTTTCACTTGTTAGTACTTAAGTCAAAGTCGTCTCATCATCGTTACAACATAATTAACAGAATCACAAGAAACAAAGCATTGAGAGAGGTAGAGCCGACGATGAAGAGAACTTATAAATGATTGTCTCTAATTGATTCGAGATTTTTAGGTGGTTGACATTTAAAAGATCAAGACACTTTAATGTTGAAGGGTATTATAACATTGACTATGCCATTGACCTTAACATGCGAAGGTTAGTGACTGGAAACATGTTTCATTCATGTAGGAGGAAACACATTAAGTTGGAGATCATGTCTTCAACATGTAGTTGCATGTTGGGTATATGGTTCTCTGGGAAACTACTTAGGAGGGTCTATGGCTAGGGAATTCTGTTGTGAGGTAGGTTCATATCAGATTTTTTTCAAGTTATATTGTGATTCACAGTCATCTATCTGCAGATCAAAGAATTCAGTTTACCATGACATAACTAAACACGTAGCTACAAAGATTCATTTTGTTAGAGACATTATCAACGAAGGTCTAGTTCAAGTCATAAAGGTTCATACAACTTTAAATCCAACAAATATGTTAACCAAAAGCATAACTAGTAATGCGTTTGAGAAGTTTTTCACAACGTTTAAAGTTGTGATTTTATTTCTTCAGGATAAACTCTGAGATTGCCTTGTCGGTTGAGTAGTCTCGTCAAGTATAAATCAAGAGGAGGACAACTTGTTAGTAAGGTTTTTGGTAACTCGGAAATCGACAAATGATAAGGAAAGGAACTTACATGATGTTTTCGGGATAACGTCATATTCTTACATCTCTTCATGAGCTTCGAGAAAGTAGAGGAAGATTCATTAAGTTCAAGGTAAAAGGGTTTTAAATCATGTTCAAATCGAAGGTTTGTAAGCAAATTATCTAAGATTTGTGATAGATCTACTTACTCGGGTCTGATTTGAAGTCGATTTGTGGAGATCCATGATGAGGAATGAGACTTGGCGATTGGGGTCGCTCAAAATCTTTGATGAGAAGATCCTCGTGATTATCATCGAGAGAAGGAGAAAAACGAGATGGACCTGCATCCATGGTCATCAAAGAGGTGCATAAATTCGTCGATGTAGAGAGAAAGTCATAGAGCTTTAAGGTTCATGTTTTTCGGATAGAGAGGCAACTCGCTATGGTTTTCTGACCAAATACGACAAAGGTGGAGATTGTAAGTGAGTTGTCGTTTTGGTTGTTGGATTGAGTTTTGGTTATGTTAATATTATGAGTAGTTGGGGCAGTTCAGGTTAATTAAGCCCAAAAGATTCAACTCAGGTCGACTTAAGTAAGACGATTGGTCTTCTCGCGTTTCACTTGTTACTACTTAAGTCAAAGTCGTCTCATCATCGTTACAACATAATTAACAGAATCACAAGAAACAAAGCATTGAGAGAGGTAGAGCCGACAATGAAGAGAACTTATAAATGATTGTCTCTAATTGATTCGAGATTTTTAGGTGGTTGATCGGAGGCGACTTGTTCACGGTTGCAATCATCCTCGGCGTTAGCACCTTCTCTCCATTTGGTAGTCACGAGTTTATGTCGCATATACATGTCTCAAAAAATAAAAGATCATCAAAATGTATTAAGTTTATGGTTTAATGTAAGCATGATAGTTTTGTTTTTCTTCCAAAGATGTAACCGGTCTAATTTTTAATCGAATTGCGTATCTAAATCAAGTAAAATCATTGCGAGAATTGAATCAAGATCAATCCTTATTAATCATCAAAGATTCTCAACATAAATAAACTGAGGTAATGGAAAATCTGATGTATTTGCCCAAAAACAGTTACTACACCTACTGGCCCAAGCTCATGCATCATTTGGCTATAAGCCAAGACCGGCTGAGAAATAAAATCACGTGTGTGTAAGCAAGTCTGTAGGTCGGACGTCGGAGGTTCAACCAACATACAAGAATTTCGATTTTCCACTATCAAAACCAAAATAGTATCGCAAAAGAATATCTTCCTACCATATTATTTATTCCTTCATAAAAAAAAACGTCTCTCTCGTTGTCACTCACTCTCAACTCTTCTCACGTTACTATTTACTCGAAGACGACAAAAAATAAAGGAGCAAAAAGTAGTGGTAATGTGAAGAAAACGACACAATAATAGGTTTCCCTTAAGAGGAAAGTAAAGCTCGAAAGTGACGTGACACGTGTTATGTATCATGAATGGTACGGACCTATAGACAGTGAGCCACGTAAGGGGACCAGTGGTAGGGACAAGTTTTCTCGCTGTTAAGGGCATCTCCAATGTACAACTCCATTTTCTACTCCAAAATGGAGTAACTCCAAAATGCAGTTGTGTTTTGCTCCAACCCTACTCCATTTTGGAGTGGAAAATGGAGTCATGAACAAACAAAAATGAGATTACTCCAAATATGGAGTAATCTCATTTTTTACTCCATTTTGCAGTTGAAAATGGAGTGGGGTTGGAGCAAAATTACTGCAAAATGGAGTTTGGAGTAAGAAATGGAGTGGGGTTGGAGATAGTCTAAGCCACGGTTTTTAGGATATTTTGACGGGCTTACGAATTCTTTTGTGGGACCCGTGTTTCTGTTTTTGGACTAACCGTTTGGGGGTTTCTATTAAATTCTCGGTTTGCTAAAAATGGGTTGTTCGGTTTGATACTCTTACTTTTTTTTTGGGGCTCAACATCGTTTGTTACTCTTTACTTTTGGGAGACTTCTTTAATTGAATTCGCCTTGTCACTAGTCTGAGAGTCTATTCAAAGATCCGATGATATCTGAAACTTTTTGAAGATATTGTTCTAAAGTAGTCTATATATTTTGTCGTTGCAGATTTTTTTCCCTTTCAAATTTGTAAGTTACAAATTTGTAACTTTAAGAATAATAGAACACTGAAGTAAAACTGTAAATTGTAGAACACTACAATTATAATGACTCTGATAAGTAACTTTGTAAAATTGTAAATTGCGTTTTAAACACAACTTTACAAATCTTATATTTTAACACAATTCATACATTCACATATTATCAATAAAAAATACAAAAAATTAATTTAAAATAATCTACTTAAAGTTTACTTCTTTATGTAATACGTTTTTGTATTTTTGAAAATACAAGTCCACATTTTTACTTTTTGTTTTGCATTCTACTTAATTTTTTATTGGTAAAATACTTACCTTCTTTTTATTGCAGTTTTGTCATTTCGTAAATTAAAAATCTACCAATATAATTTTTAAATTAATTCTTTATAAACTAATAATTTAATAATTTAATATGATTTTTCAATTAAAATTAAAAATTTAATCAATTAATCGTTTGATAAATTATTAAAATATTAAGATCTCATTGTTATTAGTTTATAGAAATTTTAATGTACCTTGGAAATGTAAATATTAATAATATATTGCTAATTTAAGATCATTATCTTTATTTTCAATTTTGTATCAAAATCGTGTTTAAAACGAAAAAAAATCCAAACCATGATTGTAAAATTTTATTTATGTGTTTACATGCTCTAATGTATGTGATTAAGATAATTTTAACTAACATTACTTTAATATTTTGGAGAGCAAGATTCAATTGCTTTCGAACTTGTTCCGATATAAATGTCATATTTGTGTTGGGCTTTTATGGATTAATTAACAGATCGGCCCAAATCCTACAGAGGGCTAAAGATTAGACGAATTTTTCTTTTCTGTTTCCAACTGAGACTTGGGCATTCGGGTTCGGGTCTTTCAGTTAAATATGATATACATAAAAAAATATAAAAATTAAGAAAATGAAGATATTCACCCAATTATCTCTTATCTACCTCTTGTTTCAGTTTCACCTACCTCTTGAGACTCTCACCAAAATATCGCAAGAGCTTCTTCTAGGGCTTCGACGCGACAACGGCTGCCAAATTAGTCAATTTTTACAGGTAAGTCGATTGCGATAATCTGTAGTTTCGAACTCTCAGCCATCTTAGATCTGATCCCTTGCGGGTGAAAATTAGAACGAGGGAGTTTTCGAGCTTGCGCAGATCTGAGTTCTCACCAAAGCAATTTAGACTAGATCTGTTGCGAATTTTGCTCGTGGTCCTTTTGATTCTAATATTTCGGTCGTTAATTGTCTTGATTTGATGGATTTGAGCTCCAATATTATGCAAATTGTAAGTCTTGATGCAAATTTATGTTATTAGCTTTCTTTCGTTTCGATCTCAAACTGTGGTTGTCAATGGTCTGCCATCGTTATCGTAGTGATTCGCAATTTAAATAGATGTATACTTGAACAAAGAAGTCAACAAGAGCATATCCACTTAGTGTGATGGCAAATATACACACACTGTGTCAAGTCTTCATTTAAATTTTTCTTTCTTTACATGGTGACTGTGCAGGAATCATGAAGCCAGTCTTCTGTGGGAACTTTGAGTATGATGCGCGTGAGGGTGATCTTGAACGGCTGTTCAGGAAATACGGCAAGGTTGAGAGGGTGGATATGAAAGCTGGTAAGCCATTTTCTTTCTTCTTCCTTTCACGTTATTTTATCTTATTGGTGGTCGACCTCGATGAACAAGCAGTAGCCGTAAACCACTAAGTGCGATGATAACCCAAAATTCAAATGCCGTGAAATCCACTTCCATGTCCATTTTACGAGAAGGCTCTGGAAGACTCATTCCCCCCTACATCTCAACCAAACAGAGAAGCACTTCTATTGCAACATATCCACCTGGTCATGTGAAGCAGCGTGCTGGGAGCAAAGTACCTAAAAAGATAGAGATAAAAAAGTTAGTGTAAGACAGCCATACTCAGCATTTTCTTTGGCGCAGGATGTTTTAATCTTGGGATGCCCATACTCCCACCAGACCATGGATGAACCATAAGGAACCCCAAAACGATTCACTTTCCTTCCGCAATGGCACTGCCATCTTAATTGCATTTCATTCCTCATGACTTTGCACACTCTTGGACACATGCCTCTGCAGTGGGGAAAGCACTCTATTTTCATTCACATCCCGTCTTGACTTCACATTTTCAGTTGTTCCTTGACACATATTAATTCCATAACGCAAGGTCTGTAACTGCTTCACTGGTCATTTAGTTTGCAGAGTTTTTTAGGATTTAGGAATGCTCAAATAATCTGTTCCACTAGGGTAAGTAAAAGGCTATTTAATGCCGTTGAATGAGGGAGGACACTCTTCTGTGTTCGCTGGAGGTTCTTAACTTGTTTTACTTTGCTCACTGTTCATGTACTCAGATCTATTATACTTGTGGCTTCTCCTTCAGGGTTTGCTTTCGTGTACATGGAAAATGAAAGGGATGCTGACGATGCAATCCGAGCGCTTGACCGCAGTGAATTTGGGCGTAAGGGACGCAGACTTCGTGTTGAGTGGACAAAGGTAGTCGTTATTTTCTTTCAGACTTCATTATGATGTTTGACATACTGATAATCTTAATGGTTCTATGTCTAGAGTGAACGTGGAGGTGATAGAAGATCAGGTGGTGGTTCAAGAAGATCTTCATCCAGCATGAGACCTTCCAAGACTCTGTTTGTGATAAACTTTGATGCGGATAATACTAAGACCCGGGATCTAGAGAGACACTTTGAGCCATACGGCAAAATTGTAAACGTTAGAATCAGGAGGAATTTTGCATTTATCCAATACGAGGCACAAGAGGATGCCACGAGAGCACTGGATGCTACAAATAACAGGTAGGTTTTTGTTCCTGTCCAGTTCATTTACCAAGTGCTTTCATTACTTAGACTCAATAACCAGCCTGTGTTTTCATTCAGTAAGCTGATGGATAAGGTGATCTCCGTGGAGTATGCGGTGAAGGATGATGATGCAAGAGGGAATGGACGCAGTCCTGATAGACGCCGTGATAGGTCACCCGAAAGGAGAAGGCGATCACCTAGTCCTTACAAAAGAGAAAGAGGGAGCCCTGATTATGGCCGAGGAGCTAGTCCTGTTGCTGCACACAGAAAGGATAGGACCAGTCCTGATTATGGAAGAAGACGTAGCCCAAGTCCTTACAAGAGATCAAGGCGTGGCAGTCCAGAGTATGGTCGCGACCGCAGAGGCAATGACAGTCCTCGCAGGAGGGAGAGAGTCGCAAGCCCCAAGTACAGTCGCAGTCCCAACAACAAGAAAGAGAGGATGAGCCCTAATCACAGCCCGTTTAAGAAGGAAAGCCCGAAGAATGAAGGTGGTGAAGTTGATAGTCCAAATGAAAGGAGGGAGGGGTCGAGGTCTAGCCCTGAGAACGGCCAAGTGGAAAGCCCTAGCTCTATAGGGAGAAGGGACAGCGATGGTGGCTACGATGGTGCAGAAAGCCCGATTCAGAAGAGGTTATGATGGTCAAATTAGTTCGTTGCCTGTTTATATATAAAAAAAAGAGATTATTTGTTTCTTTGTAACTAACTATTGTTTCTTTGTTTGTGGGTTTCATTTGCAGCCGGTCTCGTTCGCCTCCAGCTGAAGAGTGAATCAAAGTGGATCCACCATCTCTATCAAAGTGGAATGTTGTAACTGTTTTGTTAGTCGAACTCTGTGTCCTCTTGTTTAGTTTTTGCCCCTTGATACATTCAAACTTGGATCTCTTTTTTTTTTTTTTTTTTAATTGTCGGATTGAAAAACTTGGTAGTATTGTATGCTTAAAATCTTCTATCTTTCTGGATTTTCGTTTTTTTTATCATATTTCAGGTCTTGAATGTTTCACGCGTTCTATCTCAGACGCAGTGCGTAATAAACACGATTCAGTATAAACAACTGTTTCACAATTAATAAAAAACTAAAATAAAATAAAATAATAAAGGGTATTACCATTTAAGTTTGAACCACATTTAGAAACATTTCTCAGTAATAATGTGTGTTTCGTTTATATGAAGTGTTTTCATTAATAATGTTACAAAATACATATTTATTTAGTGTTATAATAATTAACTTCAATAAATTTATGTTTCTAGTTCAAAAAAATACTATATAAAAATACTTATTCAATAATTTAAACATAGAATTAATTTCTGAATAATAATTTTTATTTTTATTATTATTTTTGTTATTTAATCTTAATAATAAAATTTATTCACCTCATTTTGTTATCTTTATCATTTATATTCTTTTTGAATTGCATATTGCATTTTTTTTTAAATGGTTTGTATCGTTTGATGAATCTCATTTCTGCGAAAAAACGCGAATTTTATCACTTGAATCTGAAATAAATCGATTAAATAGAAAGGAAAAGAGAATTGCATAATTAGTGTTCTTAGTTCTTACTAACAATCGATTTCTTCAGCTAGTAAAATGATTGTTACACTGTAGAACTGTAGAAAGGTTCTTAATTTATCAATCTGAGAATCTTAATCATCTCAGGTTCAAGAACAATCTGTTGAAGATGCATCCAGATCTCAACCAAGTGGAAGCGAGTGTGATGTTTCGATTCAGATACCCCCAAAACCAATGCCGACTACTTTAGGAATCTTAAGGAATATGAGTTTCTAAAGGAAATCTATTGAAAAAAATAGAAATATAAACCTTAATTCGATTTTTTGTCCCAATTTAGATACAAAATAAAACGACTTCGTTTAGATAAGATATATTAGTAAAAAAAATTATTTTTAATTATTTTAACACCGTTTAACGGTGGGTTAACTCTGTTAACAGAATATTAACGACGTTACGGGATTTGAAGATTCTGGCCAAATTTTAGTATTTCATGGTTAAAATTCAAATTTTTTTGTTAGTTCTTGGGGTTTTAGGCATTGTTCGATAACTCATGTATGAAAAACTGTTTTCTCCCTAAGTTCATAGGGGAATTGGCCGTTTTTCCTTGAGTCTTCACTATCTTCCTTTCCTTTCCTCTCCCTTCTCTCTAGAAAGCCGATTAAGTTTCATCGTTTCGGCCACTGGTGATGGACTAGCCTTGCCACCATAACGGTTACTTTTGTTCCTTTTCATCGATGATTCTCTGTGAATCGTCGATTTTGTTTATTGTCTGTCTTTTTTCGGTGATGCCTTCTTTCTTTTGGTGTTCGATTTGAAGAGGGTTCATCCGGTTCTTTCTCAGCTTCTAATAATTTCAGTTTTTGTATCTGGTTTCTCTTCCGACGCTTGTCGGATTTTTGTCTCCAGATTCATTCCGGTGTCTCGACAGCGCTGCCTCACCATGACACTAATGACACCTTTCTCCATCTCTTTCGGGTTGTCAAGCGCTTCAAGTGTTGGAACGACGGCCCGATCGGGTTGAACGGGCCCCCCTGAGATTCCTTTCATGGTTGTTATCCGATATGGATTACTCTTCTATCAAGCGCATAAATATTGATGGCGGAGAAGCTGCAGAAGAAGGCAATGATTTCTTATGCCGTGTTTTGATGTGCCACATGAAGGAGTTCGGTAGGCTCAGTCGGTGCAGCCAAAACAGAGATTAGACGGGGACTGGAGAACCTCATCGGCGGGGTGCATGCATCCACTGTTCCTACGACTGACGTGTGTCAATGACACAACCATTAGGGTTGTCTTTTTATTCACCATGTTTTTCGGATAATCACGTTTGTAATGTGCCTAATGGATCTTTGCTGGTTTAAAATTTTATTCTATAATTTGTACTTTGGACATGTTTCATAGCCCTTTTGGGATTTAATAATATAATTTTGCCATCAATACGATATCCACAGTTTTATCAAAATATAATATTGTTAAATTATTCAGATGGTTATCCACGGAAAATCAAATTTGTTACAAAATTGACAATTGATCATGAAATCATGCGCAAATACCGAATTATATCGTTCGTAAAATTGTGTCCAGAACAACAATCCACATAAACTAAGAAAAAACAGAAAATGATGTCCTTCAGAACTATGTTAATAAAAACGTGAAATATGACGTCTTATTTACTGAAATTCATATTTTCTATAAAAAAATAGTAAATGGTCAATGAACATGCAAAGCTAACACAATATTGGATAACAATTGGTGTCCATTGAAACATGTCCATATAGACTCAATCGAAAAATGTAAAACCAAATATAAATACATGTCTATGTCCATAAATTACAAAACTATATGAAATGGATATCATAATACACAGAAACAAAAATTATAGTTTATAATATAAAGTTTTATTTTTATTTTTTTCAAGAACTAATAGGAAAATAGAGAAATGTGAGAGAATATAGAAAATAATGAGTTAAAAGGATTAAAAATGTAGATAAATAGATTAAATAATTTAGTTGGTTCTAAGTTAGGATAAATAAGGGCTATTGGTATTGTCTAAGGCTGAAAATGCCTAATACACATAAATGATATTTTATATAATACCAACTAGTATGATTTGTTTGCATCATGTGCGAGTACAACTATTAATAAATAATTTTTATAAAAAATCATCAGTTCAATATTAATTATAATTAAACATAATATAAACATTATTATATTTAATGTTTCATTAAAATATTTTATAGTTTATATATAAATTTAAAATTATTAATAACAAAATAAATGATTATCTAAAATTATATATATATATATATAAATAAATATTTAAATTTACTCTATAATATATTTTTATATTAATTATAATAATTAAATATATATATATGTATAAAAATTAATATAAATATTAATTATTGTTTATACTTATCTAAATTCAAAATTTATATAAATAATACAATTTTACTGTATAAAATATTATTATTTACAACAGTCATATTTATCAATAACTAAATCTATAAATCAAAAATTATTTTCGTATTTATCTTCTTATTTTTTAATAGATTGTATTTATCTTTAAAGTAAAATTTTCAATATAAAATAAGGCTAATACTGTAATTAATTTAATTTCATTAATAGCAAATTACTAATCAACTGTTTTGAGAGTGAATATAAAGACAAGAGCACTTCATTATTAATTATGATAATTAAAATTATATATATGTATTAACACTAATATACATATTTATTATCGTTTATACTTATCCAAATTCAAAATTTATATAAATAATACGATTTTACAATATAAAATATTATTATTTATAACAGTCATATTTATCAATAACTAAATCTATAACTCAAAAAGTATTTTTGTATTTATCTTCTTATTTTTTAATAGATTGTATTTATCTCTAAAATAAAATTTTCAATATAAAATAAAGCTAATACTATAATTAATTTAATTTCATTAATGGCAAATTAGTAATCAACTGTTTTGAGAGTGAATATAAAGCCAAAAGCAACTCTCAATTAATATAAAGATCTCTAAAAGTGACTATGGAAGTAAATATCTCAAATGAAAATCACAAGAATTAATAAAAAGAAAAAAAAAACAGAAAGGAAAAGAAAACAATCCCTTTTATTGCCATATAATCAGCACATTATTTCTTTTTCTCAAATTAAGAAAATTTTAGTGATATTTTGAAAATAGATAGTAATGATTTTAGTTTTACTGTAGCAAAAACTTAATAAAATCTAATTTAATTTGTCATTATTCCGTTAATGAATTTGTGAAGCATTAGAAATAAAACAACTCATATCACCTTATTTTCCTAAAATTACAATTAGAAGAGTTTACAGCTCACATATTGATTTCATATCACAAAATTGGGAAAAAATCCACAACTTTAGATTTTACCTAACCAAGTACATTTATCTTTATTATTATTACAAAGGAATTTTTTAAGATACGAAATCTACTAATTAAGGTGTCCAATTAAATTGTTTCAAATCATTATTTTCCTAATTTATTAATTTAGAAACTATAATTTCTAAAATAAAATTCACAAATGAAGAAAAAAAAAATTTAATATCAAAATGAAGACAAACTTTATAAAGATATGTGCTATAATATATTAAAATATATTTTTGTGTTGTTGACGAAAAATGTATGTAAACTTTTTAAATTAATCTTTCGTGTGTTACACGTTGATATGAATATAGAAATCACAATTTATCATTTTCCCGCGTCATTATTAAAAAGTTAGTTCGCGCTTTATTTGAAACTTTGGATTTTGTTTAAAAAAATATTTATGGGAGTATGGTGTTATATATAATTGTGATAAGATATATTTAGAGAAGATTATCTTATCTCTCTTCCTTCTTCTGTGATTATAAATACTAGCAATCCAACTTGACAATATTGTAGTCACAAATCAAAAGTAAAATCTAGTTAAAATTTCTGATTTTCTCTTACAAAGGTAATGCTTTTCACATATGTACACACATTTTGTTCATAGATATACTGTAAGATAAGAGTAACCATTTGGAGATTCTAATCTTCTAGTTTTTTTCTAAAATGGATTTGTTTTATCATTTTATATTTATATTCATCAGCATTGATTAAATATATACAAATTTTTTTCTTCTCCAACATATAAATCTTCACACTTACCTTATGATGTCATGTTCTAGATCACTGTCACAAAAAATGATTTAAGTTTGTTTTGATGAAATCATTCACATATGTTTTTTAATCGAATTTTGGAAAGAAAATTTATATTTTATTGCAGTAACTAAGATGATTAGATCTGGTTAGGAGGATCAATTGTGTTAGTGTTTACTGGTTTTAAGTTGTTTCTGTCATTTTTGAAAACATTTAATAATGTTTTTTTTTCTCTCGTATATGTGGATGTATGGAAGAGAACAAAAATCGTGGTTTTTTTTTTTGCGGACAAAAATTGATTGAATCTTTTAAGTTTTGGTATAGAAAAAGATAAGAGTTTTAGATTTGTTCTTGTTTGAGTTTTAGATTTGTTCTTGTTTGTCAAGTATTATTTAGTTTTAAAAGTTTTGGTTAAAAATCTTAGGAAGATCTAAAAAATTGGGATCTAATAGTCTTCTTTCAATTTTATAACATATAACTAGAGTAAAAGTTTGTAGTTGTTGAAGAATAGTAGGATATGTAAAAAAAATTCATATAAATTATGTGGATCTATTGATTGGACAGTCTGAAAGCAAGCTCATTACACACACATAACATATAGAGCTAAACCACAAACTTCTTTACTATTTATCCAGTACTAATTAACAGTATGCTATGTTATGCATGACTTGTTTCAGAGAGGCAAAATGAATGGACAACAAGGGGATTTCAATGTGTATGGTTACATGTCCTATCCATACTTTATGGGAAGGGCTGAAGAAAATGAGACTGATCATGATAACATTGGTGTTGTCTTTGGTGATTATGGTCAAACTGGTGGAAATACAAGGAGACCCTTTAGGCATACCCCTGAACAGATCCAACAACTCGAAAAGTTTGTTCATTTTCTTGAATTACATGATGCAATTTTTTTTGAGGTTGAAAGGGACGTTATTTACTCTTTAATTTTGTTGTTTTCTGTCTTACTGAGTGTAGTTTTTACAAGGAATGTCCTAATCCTAGTGAGGAACTGATGTCGGAACTTGCACGAGAGCTTAACTTGGAGCCTAAGCAAATCAGGAATTGGTTTCAGAATAAGAGAAGCCAAGTAAAGGTACTGAACATACAATATGTATACTCTGCACTTTGGCCTTTTCCGGTGTTTTCGGGTCGAGTCGTTTGGTTTTGGGTATTTTGGTTTCTCCAAATTTATACCGAATAAAACCGAACAAGAATCTTGTTCGGTTAGATTCAGTTTAATTTTTGGATAGTTTGGTTTTTGAAAATTCTATCAAACCAAACCGAATTGTTTCCGGCTTTCGGTTATATTTCAAATAATTTTGGTTATTTTCAGCTTTTTCGGTTAGTTTTGGTTAGTTCGGTTATTTTGATTAATTTGGTCTGAGTATTTTGTATATATATATATTTATATGTGCATTATCCTCTCATACCTTAACATATAGAGATAAACCACAAAAACTTCTTTATTATTTATCAAGTACTAATTAACAGTATGCTATGCATGGCTTGTTGCAGAGACGCAAAAAGAATGGACAACAAGGAGCTCCATACTTTATGGGAAGAGCTGAAGAAAATGAAACTGATCATGATAACATTGGTGTTGTGTTTGGTGGTGATTATGGTCAAACTAGCGAAAATACAAGGAGATACGTTAGGCGTACCCCTGAACAGATCCAAGAACTCGAAAAGTTTGTTTATTTGTTTTGAATTACATCATGCAATTTCGTATCAATTTTTTGAGATTAAAGGGACGTTATCTACTCTCTGATTTTGTTGTTTTTCTGTCTTACTGAGTGTAGTTTTTACAAGGAGTGTCCTATTCCTAGTAAGAAACTGAAGTCGGAACTTGCACGAAAGCTTAACTTGGAGCCTAAGCAAATCAGATATTGGTTTCAGAACAAGAGAGCTCAATTAAAGGTACTAAACATACAATATCTATACTCTGCACTTCGGCCTTTTCCCGTGTTTTCAGGTCGAGTAGTTCGGTTTTGGGTATTTCGATTTTTCCAAATATGTACCAAATAAAACGAACAAAAATCTAGTTCGATTCAGTTGGGTTTTTCAAAATTCTATTGAACTGAACCGAATTGTTTTCGGTTAGATTTCGAATAATTTGAGTTATTTTCAGTTTTTGTTTTCCACATAGTTGATTAGTTCGGTTATTTTGATTAATTTGGTTCGAGTATTAGTATTTTATTTTATTTTATAAAGAGATATACATGTGCACTGTGACCTCTCACATATTTTAATAAAACCGCGTTTGACTTTGTAAGCAGGCGAGTGAAGAGCGCCAAGAGGCTACAATTCTCAGACAAGAGAATGAGCTAATACGAGCAGAACAAAAGCATCTCAAACAATTACTGAAGCGTTCTTCATGCACCATTTGTAATGGGCCATGTAATCTCGGTGTTGTTAACAATGGTGTGGTGCAACAACTTCGAGATGAAAATGCTAAACTGAAGCAGGAGATAGAGTGGGCTGTGAGCCTTGCTAGAACTTCCATTGAAGAGTTGTCTCCCCAATACTTTCAAGCCACACACTCGACGCAGATAGCTCAGGTGGCCCCGGCATCTGCTTCTATCAGGCTTAGTCAGCCCCCACCCCCACAGCCACATCATGGAGTAGCTGCTAGTCTATATGCAGCACAGCCTTCTTCTTCAGTGATCCCCAATCCAGAAAGAGATACTACACTGGAACTTGAATCAATGCTAAATGATTTGTTGGCCAGTCCACCTGCTGTGCAGCCTTTGTCTTCATCCCAAATGATCTCCAGTCCTGGAAGAGATGCACCAACGAAACTTGATTTGTTGATGAACGAGTTATCTACCTTGTTGGTCAATCCATCTGACACACAACCAGGAAGTGATGCTGATAGATTTATGATATATGAATCTCTGTAAATGATTGAATAACTCTTTGTATTATAATGGAAGATGAATATAAGCTTGATTGTACAATCGAATTATAACTTCATAGCAACTGCAAATTGATCGTCAGTCTCATAGCGACTGGTACCTTGACTCATAACGTCAGAAGGTTTACAACAATTCAAGCATAAAAGACTATCTCCAGCTCTCTTCTTATTTATATACTTCTCAGCTTCACTCGGTCAACTCGCTCAGCTGACTCAACCTTGCTGACCTGGCATAACTTCTTCAACGGCCTGGTCAACGTCTTCAACCAACTCAGCCACGTCACTCTCCTCCGTCTTGTTATGCTTCTTCTTGCGATAATAAGCTTGAGTAAACCTATCAATACTCTCCCCAAGAAATTCAAGCTTGCCCTCAAGCTTGTAATATGTGAATCTGTTCATAAACTCCTTTGCATTTAACTAAGAGTTATCCGACTGTCTTGTTCCAACCCATTTCACAAGTAACTCGAGTTCGCTTTTTGCAGTGTACCTCTTATCAAGTACTTCTTCAGGTTCCAGTATGGGTGGTATTTCTCCACCACATACCTTCGGTAACTGAGTACTGATATCCTGTCGTCCTAATACTTTTTGATCTGAGACACATGAAAGACATGATGGATCTTTGAATCCGCCGGTAATTCCAATCGATATGCTGCTTTACCAATTCTTTCTGTCATTCGGTAAGGTCCAAAAATTTTGGTTGAAAGCTTCGGACAAGGCATGCGTACTGTGGATTGTTGACGGTATGGCTTGAGCTTGAGATACACCATATCTCCCACGCTAAACTCAAAATCCCTTCTGTGTTTATCAGCCTGCTTTTTCATAATCTCCTGAGCGCGAGACAGGTTGAGCTTCAGTTCATCCAACATTCTGTCTCGGTCAATCAGTGATTGCTCTAGCTCGAAGTTAGATGTAGAGCCTGCTTCATAAGGTATTAAAGCAGGGGGATCTCGACCATAAACCACGTTAAATGGAGTTGTCTTCATTGACTTATGATACGTTGTATTATACCACCATTCGGCCCAGCTCAAATAGTTGTACCATGTCCTTGGCTGAGACGAAGCATAATATCGGAGGTAAGTCTCTAAACAGCGGTTTAGTACCTCCGTCTTCCCATCAATCTCTGGATGAAATGCAGTGCTATATTTAAGCTTTGTTCCTGCCAAGCGAAATGTCTCATTCCAGGATGAGCTTAAGAAAATGTTATCCTGATCTGACACCATACTCCTTGGGAAACCATGTAACCTGACAATCTCACGAAAAAATTGCTTTGCTACATCCAAAGAAGAGAAAGGGTGTTTCAAAGCCATGAAATGTTCATATTTACTCAAACGATCAACAACAACCAATATCACATTAATCCCTGATGATGTAGGCAGTCCTTCTATGAAATCAAGACTGATGGCTTCCCAAATCTGAACCGGAATGGGTAAGGGCTGTAAAAGTCCTGCAGGAGATAATGTAGAGTGCTTATGGGTCTGACAAATTGCACACTTTGCCACATAATCATGTATTTGTTTATACATTCCTGGTCAAGTGAAAGATCGTTGAATACGCTTCCTGGTTTTAAGTACTCCTGAATGGCCGCCAGTCTTGCTGTCATGACACTACAAGAAAACTGTCATTTAACAACTACAATGTGCGACTGCACTTGCAGTCGTAAACGTTAACGACTAAAATGCGACTACTGTAAGACTGTAGAGTGACCGATAATTATTAGTCGCTTATCGGTCACAAAATTGTGACCGCGTAAATATAGTCGGGAATTAGTCGCGATTTTACGACTGATACACGACTACAATGTTGTCGTAAAACATTAGTCGCTAATTAGTCGTAGAATGAGCGACTAATTAGCGACCGTTAACGGCGGGTTGCAAGTCCGATGCAAATTGGTGGTACATATCGACACGTTTTAATTGTTTCGGGTAGGTGTACTGACATTTTGCGACTATATATGTTAGTCGTAAAACTATAGCTTTGTAGTCGCAAATCAGTCGCAGTATTATATATATACCACATTCGACCTCTTTTCTCCTCATTCTCACATATTCACTCTCACTCATTCAGCTACAAATCAAAAAAAAAAAAATCGTCTGCCTTTTGTTTTATATAATGTCGGGATTCTATAATGCTCGGGAATGGATGTATAAGAGGATAGATCCAGAGACGCAAAATTTCACAGCGGAGTTCGAAATGGGGGTCGAGCAATTCATGGCTTTTGCAGGCAATCAACCTTTTGCGCTAAGCAATGGAGGTAGGTTCTTCTGCCCTTGCACTTTCTGCAAAAACGAAAAAGTTATCTCGGGGCCAAAAGTTTGGAATCATATATTAGGTAGAGGATTTATGGAAGATTATTATATTTGGTATAAGCACATGGAGGAAATTGATGCGGATTTTTTAGGACCGAGTTATGTTGATATGACGCCTTCGGATAATGTCGTACAAGATAGATATGTAGATATGGTGAATGATGCGTTTCGTGACAACGTGAATTTTGATAGTTATCAAAATGTTGATGAAGAACCGGTACGTAACCATTTCCAAAAATTCTACGACTTGTTGGAAGGGGCGAGAAATCCGTTATATGATGGTTGTCGTGAAGGTCACTCTCAGTTATTCTTAGCCGCGCGGGTCCTGCAAAACAAGACGGACTATAATATGATTAAAAATTGTGTGGATTCATGGTGCGAGGTGTTGACAGATTATTTGCCAGAAGGAAACCAGTCAACCGGATCCCATTATGAGACAGAAAAGTTGATGCGCAACTTAGGTCTCCCGTATCATATAATTGATGTTTGTATTCACAATTGTATGATATTCTGGAGAGGAGATGAAAAGTGGGATAAGTATCGATTTTGTGGTTCGCCAAGATGGAAGCCCAACGATGGAAACCGTAGAACCAAAGTAGCATATAGTCGTATGTGGTATCTACCTATCGCTGA
The DNA here is from genome assembly GCA_030180135.1 of Orychophragmus violaceus. Classification (NCBI taxonomy): domain Eukaryota; kingdom Viridiplantae; phylum Streptophyta; class Magnoliopsida; order Brassicales; family Brassicaceae; genus Orychophragmus; species Orychophragmus violaceus. Next base: position 10,137,812 of record CM058239.1, on the reverse strand, counting down.
CAGATTAAAGAGAATGTATCAGAGCGAGAAGAATGCAGCGGCAATGAGATGGCATGCTGAGCACCGAGCAAAGGACGGAGAAATGTGTCATCCTTCTGATGCTTCAGAGTGGAAAATCAATACATATCTTTTAAAAATATTTTATCATTTATATATAGAAATTCAAAATTTATATAAATAATACAAATTTATTATATAAATTCAAAATAATATTTTAAAATATTTTAAAATATTCATAAATATTTTCATATTTATTATTTTATTATTTTTGTTTATTGAAGGTTATGTATATATCTAAAATAAAATCAAAAAAACATTTATCATCTTATTTTACTTTTTTAATTCAAGATTATGTATATCTCAAAAATAAAATTTTAAAAATTTCATAAGTATTTCATATTTATCATCTTATTTTTTATCCAATGTTATGTATATCAAGAAAATAAAATTTTAAACATAATAAATTAATAGAAATTAAAGTTAACACAATAATTAGCCTAATTTCATTAATGACAAATTAGTAATCAATCATTTTGACAGTTAATATAAGACCAAAAGCACTTCCCAATTATACATAAATATATTCATATTTATCATTTTATTAATATTTTTTATTGAAGATTATGTATATCTCTAAAATAAAATCATAAAAAATATTTATCATCTTATCTTACTTTTTATTTTTATTTTTATTTAAGATTGTGTATATCTTCAAAATAAAATTTAAAAAAGTTCATAAATATTTCATATTATTTTATCTAAGGTTTTGTATATCAGCAAAATAAAATTAAAAAACATAATAAATTATCAATATAAATTAAGGTTAACACAGTAATTAGCCTAATTTCATTAATGTCAAATTAGTAATCAACCATTTTGAGGCCAAAAGCACTTCCCCATTAATATATAGATTGTGAAGCATTAGAAATAAAACAATTCCTATCACCTTATTTTCCTAAAATTACAATTAGAAGAGTTTACAGCTCATCATTGACTTCATATCACAAAATTGGGAAATAAAAATCCACAACTTTAAAATTTACCCAACCAAGTACATTTATCTTTATTATTATTACTACCTAAGAATTTTTTTTTTTTTAAGATACAAAATCTACTAATTAAGGTGTCCAATTAAATTGATTCAAATTATTGTTTTTTTTTAAAAATTATTATTTTTGAAATAATTATTTCTAAAATAAAACTCATAAAAATAAATAAAAACAAAATCTTAATATCAAAATGAAGATAAACATTATAAAGATATTTGATATAATATATTAAAATATTTTTTTGTGTTGTTGACGAAAGATGTATGTAAATTTTTTAAATTAATCATGTGTGTGTTACGCGTTGATATGAATGTAAAAAATCACAATTTATCATTTTTCCGCATCATTATTAGAAAGCTATTTTGTGCTATATTTTGAAACTTGAGATTTAAAATATATATATATATATATATATATAATTATGAAAGGATGGTCTAATATATAATTGCGATAAGATATATTTAGAGAAGATTATCTTATCTCTAGTGTCCTTTTTTGCCTTCATATTTCTCTTCCTTCTTCTGTGATTATAAATACTAGCAATCCAACTTGAAAATATTGTAGTCACAAAAGAAAAGTAAGATCTAGTTAAAGTTTTTGATTATCTCTTACAAAGGTAATGCATTTCACATATGTGTACACATTTTGTTCATATATATATTTTAAGATAAGAGTAACCATTTGGAGATTCCAATCTTCTAGTTTCTTCTAAAATAGATTTGCTTTATCATTTTAGATTTATATTCATCAGCATCTATTAGATATATACAATTTTTTTCTCCTACATAGAAATCTTCATACTTACTTTATGATGTTATGTTCTAGATCTCTGTCATAACAAACAAAAAAATGATTTAAGTTTGTTTAAATGAAATCATCCAGGTATGTTTAAAAAAAAAATCGAATTTTGAAAAGAATTGTTAGATTTCATTGCATTAACTAAGATAATTAGATCTGATTAGGAGGATCAATTGTTTAGTGGTAACTGGTTTTTAAGTTGTTTCTGTCATTTATGAAACATTTAATAATGTTTTGTTTTTGTTTTTGTTTCTTGTATATGTGGATTTATGGAAGTAAGAGAACAAAATCGTGTTATTTATTTTTTTATCTTTTGTTAACATTGATTGGATCTTTTAAGGAATTGGTTTCGGAATAAGAGAGAGCTCAGTTAAAGGTACTAAACATACAATATCTACTCTGCACTTCGGCCTTTTCTGGTGTTTCAGGTCGAGTAGTTTGATTTTGGATATTTTGGTTTCTCCAAATTGGTACCGAATAAAACCGAACAAAAATCTGGTTCGGTTCAGTTCGGTTCAGTTTAATTTTTGGATATTTTGGTTTTTGAAAATTCTATTGAACCGAAGAGAATTGTTTTCAGCTTTCGGTTAAACCTCAAATAATTTTAGTTATTTTCAGTACTTTTTGGTTTGTTTTGGTTAGTTTGGTTATTTTGATCTGAATATTAATACTTTGTTATTTTATAAGGATATATATATATATATATATATATATATATATATATATATATATATATATATATATATATGTGCGCACTATGACCCCTCACATACCTTAACGCATGTTAAGATAAACCACCAAGGGAAGCAACAATCACCAAGGGATCAAAAGCAACAATGTATGTATCATCTCCAGTAGCGGCAGAAGCTTTAGCAATCAGAGAAGCGGTGGCAATAGCAAGAGATTTGAAGCTCAGCCGAGTTAGAATTGCATCGGATTCACAAGTTATCATCTCAGGCTTAAACAATGGTAAACCACCTCTAGAAACAAAGATGATTTGCGAAGACATTTGGTCTATTTCTTTATGTTTTCAGACTATTGAGTTTATCCCCATCCCAAGAACTTGTAATGGGATTGCGGATAGCTTAGCAAAGACAGCCGCAAGGTCTAGGACCATAGGCCCGTTTGTAACCGAGTAGTATCTCTTCTTAATGAAAGTTTTATTTCCAGACCAAAAAAAAAAAGTTAAGATAAACCACATAAACTTATTTATTATCTATCGAGTACTAATTAACAGTACGCTATGCATGGCTTTTTGCAGAGAGGCAAAATGAATGGACAGTCCAATCCAGGAAGAGATGGACCAGCTCAACGTTCGTACGATATATCATCGTTGTTTGCCAGTCCACCCGAGGTGCAGCCTTCGTCATCTTCTTTAGGAATCTCCAATCCAGGAAGAGATGCATCAACGGAGCACGACTCCTTGCTGAATGATTTGTTGGTCAGTGTATCCACAGCTCAGCCTTCTTCTCCTGTAATGATGATCCCAAATCCAGGAAGTGATGAACTACCTGAAATTGATGATCGGTGGTGAAAATTCAACGATTAGCAGACAAACACTGTTGGAACTTGCCTCTGTAGCTATGAATGAGTTGATTATGCTGGGACAGTCGAACAGTCCATTTTGGAGAATAGATTCACGCTCTAAGAGAGAAACATTGAACTATGAGAAGTATAGAAGTTTTTTCAACAATGGTTTGGTTAAACCTCCTGGATATGTTGTAGAGGCTTCTAGAGAAACAGGTTCAGTACTCATGGATAGCTTGGCTCTGGTCAAGACTTTTACAACAGTAACAACCTCTGAACCACCCGTGTTCTACATACCTATTTATGTTTCAAGATTCTAATCCTTTTCTTCTTTGGACAGGACGAATGGGTCGATGTGTTTGCCCCTATTGTTTCTATGGCATCAATCTATAGAATGATACCTACCGGTTCTGGTGGACCTAGAAATGGCTCACTTAGACAGGTACTTATGTCTTTAAATCATCTATAATATTAGTTGATAATTTTTTTAAAAAAAATATAAAACACTGGTGATTCTATTATTTGAGCAGATTGAAGCAGAATTTCAAGTTATTTCTCCATTGATGCCAAAGAGACAAGTAAAGTTTCTTAGATACTGCCAGATGATCAAACAGGGCTTATGGGTGGTTGTTGACTTTACTCCTCGTCAAGAAAAACTGAATTGGTCATCTGATGATGGTTCTAGCCGCTTACCTTCAGGCGTGATCATAGAGGACTGTTACAATGGTTACTCCAAGGTGACATGGATTGAGCAAACCGAATATAATGAGAGCCAAATCCCTCAACTCTACCAGCTTTTGATTAGCTCTGGGATCGGGCTAGGTGCCAAGAGGTGGTTCACAACTCTACAGAGATACTGCAAAAACCTCTCGACCCTTTCGACTATCAACCTGAATGATGTTTACCAAGGTGACTCTAATTTAAAACCCATTTCTTAAATGTTTTGTCTATCAATCACTAACAACTCGATGTAATTGTTTTGCTTTTTTTTTTGATGTAGGATTGTCTTCAAAAGTTGCAAGTGGAATAGTGAAGCTAGCGCAGCTTATGACTATAAACTACTACTCAGGTATCACTGGCACTGCCACTCCAGCACGTAAATGGAAGACAACTTATGCAGAGAATGAGAGACAAAACATGAGACTGATGACCCGAAAGAAAGTGAATTGGCAAGGTGAGCATGTCGGGGTTGTGTTGAGTGCAGCCACTTCTGCTTGGTTCCCAGTGAGCAAGAAAAGAATGTTTGATTTCCTCAGCAACATAAGTTTCAGAAACGAGTGGGATATCTTGACCAATGATGGCACCCCTGTTCAAGAAAAGATCAAGATTCGAAAATCAACAACCCATGGAAACTATCTCTTTTCTTCAAATTGTGAGTTTCAAAATAGAATCTGCCCTTTCTTCTTTTTGTTCTTAAATAATGTTCACTTATAGTTTGAAAAAAATACACAGGATTCTTGTCTGTCGGTTCTGCAAGAGACATGGAATGATGCATCTGGTGCATTGGTGGTGTATGCACCACTAGACACAGGTTCAATGGAGCACATCCTGAGAGGTGAAAACTCAGTTCCTGTACAGATTCTTCCATCAGGATTCTCGATATTGCCAGACGGAGGAGGAGAGACTCCAGGCACAACTGTTGGATGTCAACTAACATTTGGATATCAGCTCTTGGCTTCTGTTCAACCAACTGCAGATATCGATCAAGATATTGTCAGAGAAGTTGAGGGACTCATGAATAACACCATCGCCAGGATCAAATCCGCTTTGCTTCTCTAGTTTCTGTTATTTGCATGACTGAAACTCATCTCAGCTTTTCTTGTTTTTATATGTTTTCAGCTTAGATTGGATGATATATTTACTCTAATTCTATTATTATTGGAATGCCTCAAAACTATATTATTATCTTGTTAATTTACATAATTTATCGCCAGTTAATCACATACCTACTTACCTGCACATGAGTACAACCCAAGCAGTAGATCAAAAACCTTACAGTTGCTGATGAAGTGGGTTTACTTTGATCTTGCTACTGTATTCTTCTGCAATCTTCCAAGCACGGTTTAAAGACTCGAATGATTTTGAAGAGTCCTCTTGAGAGAGAGCAACTCTCAGCTCTGCAAAGAAGTCACCTAAAGCAAACATAGATTCTTCAGAGTCACGAGACTCTGGGTGTTCTTCGTGTGCTTTTGCTTCTCCTGGTGACTCCATGAGATACTTTATGCTAGTAAGTGTATTTCTCTCTCTTCCACGTACCTCAGCTTCCAAATTTGCAGCCATGGAAATGGCTCTATGTATACACGATGGAGGTATCTACACTCAAGTATAAATGTGACATCAGAGCTTCATGCGTGGACCAGATTTCACTTAAAAATGCGTTCATTAATCATCTTAACGTTCTTTTAGGCGGTGTATGGCGATACAAACTTGTGTAAGCATGTGCATGTGAGGCGCGTGACAAAGGAGGGAGGGAGTTTACCTGGGCAAGCTGAGCAACCTTAAAACCAAAGCTCCTGCTGCAAAGACCACGCACAAGTTTATATAGGTAGGTCACATCATCATGATCAGAACCACCATTATCCTTCTGTGATGTCAGATACGAGACATGGTATGTACCAGCAGAACCTGGGAACCTGTTACTTATCTCGGCTATTTCAGGGTAATGCGTGACAAAAAGAACCAAACATCTCTTTTCTGCTAAGAGATGTTGTAACGTCGCATAGGCAATGGCTACACCGTCATGTGTGCTAGTGCCTCTTCCAAGCTCATCCATTATAACAAGCGAACGTGAAGAGCAGGTTCTGAGTATGTGTGAGGCTTCACTCAACTCTTCTAGAAAGGTACTTCGGCCATGCTGGATACTGTCTGAAGCACCCATCCGAGTGAAAACCCCATCAAGGACGTGCAGCTTCGCGAATGAAGCTGGTACAAAGGAACCAACCTGGGAAACCAAAGGGAATAGAATCATTTAGGGATTCAACATATGCAAGAGATATTAAAAAAAACATAGGCTTATACTGTTAATCTTTATGTTACCTGAGCCATTATGGAAATTAAAGCAACTTGACGGATATAGCAGCTCTTTCCTCCCATGTTAGGTCCAGTGATAATCTGGCAATATTCCCCCTCTGCATGCAAGCTTGTGTCATTTGGGACAAAGTTATCTTGTAATATAGTCTCCAAAACCTCAGTAAATTTTCAAAATGAAATGAACAATAAATTTCCCAGTTAATGAGGCATAGGAAGAAAAAGACCAAGGAGAGCAGATGCATACAGGATGACGACCAGACTGTATGTTTATCTCAACTGGTTCACAGTCATCCACAAACAAAGGACAAATATAGTTCTGCATAGGGAAGAAAAGAGACACGTTAAGAGTCGAAAAGCAGTGACGACAAGCAACCTTTTTGGGGGTTTGTTCCTTTGGTATACCTTGTTTCTAGACAGAGTTGCAAGGGAATGCAAACAGTCCAGCGCAGCAAGAGCTTGAACGGCAGCCTGAAAATCAGTATAGTATCTACCAAAACTTTTGAGAAAACTATCCCATGAAGCTCGGTTCACTATAGCAAGATGTTCAGTTGCTAGAGCTAGCTCATCCAACCCAGCTACTATTTCTGGGGGATGATATCGAATAGCCTTTTTGGTGCTATTTACTTTCACCCAATTCATGGGAACCTTGGCATCAACGGGCAGCTGTATCAGAGGAAGAAACCATTAGCTTCAGATCAGAAACAAAATGTCCAAAACTTTAAAAGACGATATGTTTATACTTGATACAAAAGAAGATATTAGGTTCAGTAGCTGTGAATGATTTCTAGTGGAAATGTGCAGCCACAAAAAGCAAACTAACACAAGCTTCCTTCTTGAAACTTATTCTGATCCAGATACATGACAATACTTTGGGGTATCCATTTTGGTGCAGTTTCAAAATGAATCAAGAAAGCTGCACTGTGGTAAGAAATCATCATCTCAAAAACTACGAACTCTCTGGAGGGTACCTCTATCAAATGCGTGATCCCGGACACATCAAGAAATTCTAAATTACGATTTGCGAGCTTCTTGCGGTATGAAACTATCGAAGAGTCCAGCTTTTCCTTGACAACTAAAACTGCTTGGCGAGCTTCAGCAAGCTGCGTAGTAAATAACACAACTGAGTTATGAAACACAAAGTCGCCACTAAACAATAGAATTATGAAAAGCAAATCAACGTAAAGAAGCTTTATGATGCACAAAACAGAACATAAAGAGAGAAGCGATAAACAGTATTGATTTCCTGATGAGATACAAACCTCAGGAAATTGGCCGCTGGAAGTGATTAGTATGTCGTGCAAGTCTCCTCGAACAGCCCCTTCCTTATTCAGGGCAGAGAGAAGTTTTGCCGCATTGTTAACCACAGCAGGGGATGAAACAACAGAAACTAATTTCCTAAAAAGAGAAGACCGCACGGTTGCGGATTGCCCACTCCACATTTCGCAATCTTGCTTTATGCCAAGCTGCTGAAGTTGCTTCCCCGCAAGTAAAATGGCTTCCATAACTGCAATGAACTTTTCACCCAAAAAGTTAAGAAATCTCAGGCCTCAGGTGAACTAATTTACAAAGATATGTGTGGGAAGCAAAAATCGTATAATTCTTCAATATTTCCTGCTCTCCTCAATGTTTTCTTTCCTAAACAAGATAACCAAGAACAAACAAATGTCTTGGCCAGTTGAAATTTATAGCATCGTGACTCGTGAGAAAAGAGAAAAGGATACTGAACAATTTATGTTAGATGCTATTACTATGAAGCAATTTTTTCTTGACTATATATATATATCACAAAGATACCAATATTCTTTATTGTTTGTTAACATACTTCAGAAAGAGTTTTTATGATTAGTTGATCAGTCAGCATAAATGACAGGCACATATATAAAAGGATAAAGCACAGGCCAAGTTTCACCTCTGTGGCTTTAGCAGTCCGATGAAAGATTCTTGTTATTCCACGTTGAATATCAGGTGATCTAGACAATGCTGTCAAGACTGAAGAGAGTACGAGATATAACTCAGGTGGTACAATGGTTCTCTCAGTACCTTCTTCATCCAACTCATCACTCATTTGTGAAGAACTATGAGATCCCATGCATGAAGCAATCTCAGAAACAGCATCAAGGCGAGCAGATATCAAATTTCTATCGCAAAGAGGATGAGTCACCTGTTGAAATGAAAGTGCGCATAAATCATGATAAACGATCTTTAATAAAATTTCCCAATCACTTAACAAAATGTCCATGAAGACTCTGATGAGTATATGTCCCTTCAAGAACTGAGAGATTCTAGTAAATACTTATTTTAATATGAAGACAATGTGATTAATCCTTCCACAGCAATGGCTTACTTCATCTTCAGAACTCCAAAAGTTGAAACAATACCAGATATACAAACCCCTTTTGTTAAAAAGCTAAAAAGGAAGAGGAAAATTGTGCCTAACCCAGTGTCTTAGAAGCCTGGAACCATATACAGTAAGAGTGTGATTCATATTGTGGAATAAGGAGCCAGACTCCGATCCATCTGAATTGTTTCTCACAACCTGAAAATAGAGACAACTATTTTTAAACAAATCGTTGTTGGGGTACTAAGAAATGACTGAATTTATTAATATTCACTGAACATCCTATCCTAACAGGCAAAATCAAGTGGAGAGCACCTCCAATTGTTGCAGCGTATTGGCTGAGAGAGTCATCTCTGTGCTGCTAGACAAAGACCGAATTGAAGCCCCCTGGAAAATGATCCTTTCAAATCCAAACTGTTTGAGATGGCAAAGTGTCAGGGCGAGGGCTTGAACAGTCAGATGCGGCATGTTCATAACTGTCTGCACGATCAACAAAGCAACAAATTAGCAGGAATTGCAGCAAGCTTAAACTAAACGTGTTCCTTAACAACCTCGCGTTTACAAAGCATCTTCAAAATAAAAAGTGCAAGTGTTTACAAAATCAAATGCCATACATGAACTGTCAAACCCTCTTCAGCAACATCCACCTTGTTTTCTTTATTATCTGCTAGATTTCTTGCATTGAGATCTTCATATAATGAAACAATCTCATCTACTGCACTACCGTTGCGGAAGCTATCTAGTGAGGCACGCTCCACTCGAACGTTTGAGGTAGGTCCAGCATGTGCCAATAAAAACTGCCAAACAAAGATACCAAACTTATATCCATCAGTACATGTAGGCACATCGACCAAGAACAGAAGATCTAATCTTCTAAACTAATCCATAGAGTAAATTTTCAGACAGACAAAGATTCTTGTCAAACAGTTTATCAAGAAGGATCCACCGTACGATAACCATACAGCAGAATCTTAATAAAACTGATTAAGGAGCTTAAGTTGTTCAAAACTAATAAGCAATGCTTGAAAAAAGTAACCTTTCACTCATACACAGATAAATATACCTTTTCAGTTTGCTGTGAAAGAGGTTGGCCAAGCAACAGCTCAGCCGGTGATAAGCTCAAAATCACAGCCTCTAACCCACTCCTCATGAAATTATCGTTGAACTCTCCATGAACAACTTCACCAGTTGAAATCTCAACGCCAACAATGCCGACTCTAACATCAAAACTCGCTCCCAAACCACATCCTGTGGCCTCCGTGTTAACTCTCTCATCCACAACACAAACCAAGAAATTACTCTGTGAACCAAAACCTTCTTCGCCAACGCAACCGCCACTTATATCCTCAGCCGCTTCAAGCGTCGCTTTGGTGTATAACGCCGATAATCCACGGAAAAAAGGACCAGTCCGGTTCGAACCGTGGGCCTTGATGGCTGCAGTTTCAGTCTGCTTCACCACACCAATTTTGTACCCTGCGTTAACCAGCCTTCTCACATGAACATTCAGTCGAAACGTTGGTATGCTCGCCGTCATGAAACTGTGGTCCATATGAACGTAAATACCCAATACGCGTGCTGCGATCTCCGCGTCCTTTCCGAAGAACCTGTACCTGTAACCAACTTCCACCATCAAAATCACATCCGGGTACTTGCTCTTCAGCTCCACCACCTGCTGTTCCAATGGCGTGTACTTCCTCGATGATGTTACGGGGACATATTCATCCGGTGTAGGTTCCAGAAATCTCTGGAGGAACCTCCGGTGTAAATTAGGATCGGGTGTGGGGTTTTGAGTGTGAGGAGACAGTTTAGGCTTCTTGGGTGACGCGGCGACGAGGTGGTCGGAGAGAAGCTTACGCTTAGACGGAGAGAAGGATACGGTAGCGGAAATCTTCGGCGGCGGTGTAGACGATTCGGCTACCGGATTAGGTTCCTGATTCGGCGGTGGTAAGGATTTGGGTTTAGGAGCAAAGAATCGAGAAATCACCTGCTGTTTTTGCTTGCCCATAATTGCTTCTTCCTTTTTGTCCCGCCTCTGTAACAGTAAGGGAAATGGAAGGTCGTGGCTATGGCGTACTTGGTTGCTAATTTTCGCGCGCTTTCTTAGGTTGCTGCTTGATAGTACAGAACTGTCAGCAAAGTGACGAAGGCAGCACTGACATGGGCCTTCGGGTACCTATTCGGATTCGGGTCGGGTTTAGATATACTCGATATCCTAAATATTTTGATTTAAGCTCCATTCGGGTATTTTTTAAATCGAATCGATCGGTTCGAGACGTATCGGGTTTGGGTTGGATTCGAGTACCCAAAATCACCATGAAATTTCTGAAAAATCGAAAAATTACTCATAATATTCAAAAATATTTGAATCATACAAAAATTCTGTAAAAACATATACTCAAATTACCTAATAATATTCAAAATTACTCAAAAATAAATATATTACCCAAAATATAAAAATAAAAATTACACAAACTAGCCAAAAATACTCGAAAATATCAGAACTAACCGAAATTAGATTAAACTTTAGATTACTTCGGGTATTTCGGGTTTGGTTCGGGTTCGGGTATTATCTGATACCCAAAATACTTTGAATTAAGTCTCATTCAGGTATTTTTAAAAATCGGTTTGGATCGGGATCGGATTTTTTCGGGTCGGGTTCCAGTTTGGGTTTCGGGTAAAATGTCCAGCGCTAGGCAGGAGCGGTTCCGAGAGGTTGTTCTGGGGCAGGTATTTATAATGGGCCTGGTAAAGCCCAGCCCGAATGTTTCGGGTCACAGATGGTTTTGATACACGAAAATCCGAGCACAGGGACATCAGTCTAGAAACTTGGTCCTAGAGACGGGTGTGGTATTAAATTATTCGTCGAGATTACTCCTCTGTTACCGTCGCCGCCGCGCCGCCGATCAATAGATAGATACAGAGACAGGGAAGGGGGAAGAACATTTCGATTTTACTGGCGTATTGGATCCGGGAGAGATAGAGAGATGGCTATGTCTCAGGTAGTGAACACGTACCCGCTTTCGAACTACAGCTTTGGAACTAAAGAACCGAAGCTGGAAAAGGACACCTCCGTCTCCGACCGACTCGCTCGTATGAAAGTAAAGTACGATTTGTCTCTTTCCTCTTTGTTTATCTGTTTTGCTATTGCTAGAGAAGATACCCGAATTTTGAAAAGAAAACCCTAGAAATCTCCGGCCTTTACATGCTTAGATCATGATCTTGCTGTTTTCGTAATCGTTTTGAGATTATTAGACGTAGGTCTGCTTACATGCATTCTTGCTGCTGCTAAATTTACTAGCTTCCCCGTGATTTGTTTTTGAGGAAAACTCATAGTCAGCGAACCAAATCAGAGAATTTTTTGGGGTTTGTCTGTTGATGAATATCGTTATAATCATTTTCCATTTTGCTCGATCAATGTGTTTCAAAAGCTACAACTTAATACATGTATTGGTAGAAGAACTGGTAGTAAACAAAAAGCAGCTATAAACTATTAACTTTCCAGTGATTGGTTTAAGAGGGGAACAGCTATAGCTACCGTACATGTTATAGAACACTTTTACTTTGTAAGCTCGTGGAAAAGTCTCATGTTTTTTTTTTCCGAATGTCTATAGTTCTGAAACAAAACATTGTTGGAGTCTGATGTCTGAAATTGATGGTTTGTTGCAGCTATATGAAAGAGGGCATGAGGACGAGCGTTGAAGGGATTCTGCTGGTATGTATTATTCGTCCCTTTTGGAGCTGTGAGTTTATGTTTTGCGGTGTTTGGTTGACTACCAACTCCTCTGTAGTTTTCTCTCTGTTGTATCACCACCGGCTATCTTAAGATCGGTGGAACAGCTATGTGGTTCATGAATTGTATTCTTCTATTGTCATATAGAAAATGCTACTGATATGTCAACTTATTTTAGTTTATCTTGGGGTTCTCTGTAAGCATGTGTTTACCCGTTGTATCATTAGTAACGTCTCATATATGGATAATGGAACTGTGTGATATTGACTGATTGCATCTACTTCCTTTTCTTGTTGCCATCCCTAACTGTATTTTGTGCTGTTTGAGTAATCTTATATTCAATGGATTAAACTTCACTTGGTAAAATCACAAGCTTTGTGAATCCAATGAACTTATGGTAAAATTTACTGCTTCTTCAAGTCAGGGTTCAAACTACGCCATTTACCAGGCATATATTATGCTTCTTGTTGTCTCGTTTCTTTCATTCTTTGTATGCACCCTTTCCCTTCTAAGTTATCATGTTTGGCCATGTAGTAACATCTACTTCACACTCTCATCTCTTCACATTTTCTTTAAAACATAAGATAATGTGTTGGCATCCTAATGGTCAATCTTATAAACGTGTAACCCACAGCTACAGGTATCTCGTTGGTGCATAAGTTAACTGAATGATTGGTGTCAAATCTAGAATTGTTACCACCTACTATGATTTGAGTTTTGTTATATATCTCCAACCCTAAGAAGGATTCTTCTTGATACCGTTTGCCGATCAACCTTTCAGGTACAAGAACACAACCATCCTCACATACTTCTCCTGCAAATTGGTAACACATTCTGCAAGCTTCCTGGTGGGCGCCTGAAGCCTGGAGAAAATGGTATGCAGCAACCATCTGTTATTATTACTTTCTATACTGCTGTAATTTTCAATGTTTCTTCATTTTTGGGTGTACTATGTTATATCTGGCAGAAGTTGATGGCCTGAAAAGAAAGTTGACCAGTAAGCTTGGTGGCAATTCGGCTGGTCTTGTACCTGACTGGAAGGTACTATACTGGCTTCCTCTCTATTTCTTTGGCTGATAGTTACCAGATATTTAGGTATAGGTAGATGCCTTGAAAGAACTGGGTCAGTGTGGCATGTGCTTGCACTTAATGCAAATGAGAAGCAATTCAAAATAGGAACCTTTTGGTTATTACACTTTGGCATTCTAGTAATGAGGGATTCATAGAAGGGAACAAAGACAGGTCTGGTTTCTTTGCTAGAGATTGATATGCTTATTACATGAAAAAGAAGACTTTGCCACGACTCCACACATGTTTGATTGAGTTATATATATCGCTCTGATCCGTAAGTTATTGCTTTCCCCCCTTAAACAGGTAGGAGAATGTGTTGCGACATGGTGGCGTCCAAACTTTGAAACCATGATGTACCCTTACTGCCCTCCTCACATCACGAAACCAAAGGTATTAGGAAACAAAAAGACAATGTAGCATGTCAACAGCCTCTTTTACTCCTCCTAGGTAGGTTGTGTTTATATCTCTTTTTTTGTTGGAATGGCAGGAATGCAAGAGACTCTTCATTGTTCACTTGTCTGAGAAAGAGTACTTTGCAGTGCCCAAAAATTTGAAGCTCTTGGCAGTCCCTTTGTTTGAACTCTATGACAATGTCCAGGTTTTGTTTCTTATATATTTACAGATACTATTAACCTTTAATAATGGGTCTTACCACAAAACTTCTAATCGCATTATTCTTTACCTGGAGCAGAGATATGGACCAGTTATATCGACCATTCCGCAACAGCTTTCCAGATTCCATTTCAACATGATTAGTTCGTGATTCTACGCACTTGGTGTTTCAAGAACAAGTAACCTGTTTGATGGTAAGTTACTTAGGCACGGTAAAGAGCTTTAGCTACCGGTTTAGTGATGATGCGTGTGGGTTTTTTACATTATAGACTTGCTCGGTTTATGAAGAACCGGTTCATTCAAGTTTCAGCACAAGCGGATTACTGGATCCCATTTCTATCTAAAAGCATTTGTCGTTATTTGACTAACGCCTGTCTTGTCTAACCGTGAAACGTGTTTTTCACTCGATGTTAATTGAGAAACAAAACTAGGCCATGTTTTATCAAAAAAAAAAAATTACAAAAAAAAAGTATATATATACCGATGGCATGTGTCCAATTCTTCTCTTTTTTTGACATCTAGTAGATTATATATTCAAAAGGATCCAATCACTGATTGTAAACTACTCACATGTACGACGGTAAGGAACATACTTTTGCAGTCTAGAGTTTATATACGGACAACAAAACCCACAAACGGGTTACAAAACCACAATGAACCCTTATCAATAGTGATAGTTCTCAAATGAAAGTGGGGTGGAAAGAGAAATTGACGCGGAAACTACAACTCCTTAGACAAAGATAAAAGGAAACACTGACAGGAGAAACCTACATACCACGCAAACCGCAAACACTAAACTATGAACTACGATTAGAAGGCACATAGGACAACGATATGCGAATCTAACCCTTCCACACTTAATTTTAATCCTACGAAGTCTAAACCGAGATCTATGCGTCCCTAAACGAGGTTAGCCTTACTAGAACCGATAAACGAAACGACTAAATGACAAGACTCATTATTCATCTAAACTAAGAGCAGCACAAAGGAGATAAACTTTCTAGAATCAACGCATAAACAAATAAACTAGCCGAAGCAAAACCAAATCCTAAACCAAAGACTAAGACCACCCACCCAACACCCAAGAAGCCACACTGCAGATCTAGAACAAGAGGCAACAACTTATTTACCACTAATACCACAAACCACCGGAGGAGAGGAAAGACCTATCCTATAACTTTAGTAGATTGAGCCAACAAAAAAACCAGCAAAGACCAAATAACATAAACCAAATAAACCCCACACCAAACCAGCTCAGACCATCCCGACCACCAAACTACACATGACGAAAGAGAAAATCACCTCACCACGGCTTGGAGACTCGACGCATACGACGCCTTGCAACCACAAATCCGACACACGAGACACCATGGCTGGAGGATGGCAACCTGAGCAATCGTCTCGCCAAAGGAGACTAACCCAGAATCGAGACCCACCGAAGACAACCTCCCATGGAGGCAAGCCGGAGAAGACTGCGTGCATCGGACAAAGATGAACCACCCACCAAATAGCGACGAGGAAGGTCGACAAGAACTGAAGATCACGACGGTAGAGTCCTTGACTGACGGCACTGGACGACGACAGACGGAGAGGCGGACGACGATGGGAATGAGAGAGCTTCGGGTCGCCGGATCGGATAAGACGAGGAGGTACACGAGCTAACTATCAACTAAAGACCATCCCCGGCGGCAACGACGCCGTTCGCCGACCGCCAAAGAGGAAACGGCGATTTGGATGGGAGAAAAATATCTCACTACTTACCTATCTATCACTCTTTTTCTCATCACGATGTGTCCAATTCATTATGGACTAATTATTCACATACTTATATTTGAAATGGTTTCAAATGGTCTATGTTTTTTTTCTTAGTCGACAATAAGTGGATTGATATGGCCCAATGGGCTAGTTTACAAACAGAGAAAGTTTAATGAGTAAAGACATGAAAATCGAATGGAGCAAGCAGCCCAAAAACGGTCCATTCATCTTGAGAGTAACCGTGTAATAGCCACGTCGTCCGTGACTGCCACATGTCACAAACCCATGAGCTCCGACATCCATGCGGCGTCGGAGAAATCGCACTTCACCAGCAACGAAAGATAGTTTTGGATTCGCCAACTAATCTCTGCCGATCTAAAACCATGTAGAGAAATTGTCGGAGAATAGCTGAATCGGATGAAGATACACCGCCTCAAAGTCTTTGGTTGCTCTAAGGAAACTCAAACGTTGTCGGGGTCCAATATACTGACCCAAATATTGCTTTGCTCATAACAGTCTCCTCCGAATCACGATGTGTTCGCGTGAGGTGAGACCCGGTTTCAGAGCATTATCCCACGCAAAACGGAAGAAAGATAACCTGGAGTAACTTATTCTGCCGACGAGAAAGAACGACCTGAAATTAGATCGATTAACGGACTTAAGAGTCCGGGATGAGTAACACCAATTACCGGTAAAACAAAAGTCGAACAAATCCCATCTCAGTACAAAGGAAAAATGGTGGGAGTTTGCCGAAATTTATTTTGTCGGCCATTGTCCGAAGCTTAAACGGCGGCATACGCCGCAACTGACAAAAACCAAAAGTAACCCGGTTACCGGCGTAACCGAAGCTATCGCTAGCAACCGAAATCGAAATCCCAAAGCGGTGGTGAAGTGAGAAGGAAGATGATTTGTAGAGAGAAAAATGTTCTTAAATATACTGAATATACATCAGCAAATGGTCTATGTTTGATATTGTTCACAGACAAAACGGGTTAAATATTTGTGTACATGTTCGACTCATTCTAAAATACATGATTATTTTTTGGTATAAAACTTTATTTTTGTATTTATCTAGTTAAAATTTGGTTATTTAAAAAAAATCAATATTATTAAAGAAATGGAGTGTTTTGTAAACTAACACTTGTTCATGTGTATACAGTGGCGGAGCTTGAATAACTTTTTACTGGGTTCAGTAAAATATAATATAATAATAATATTATAAAAAATAATACTACAAATTAATATGTAATCTATAGTTTTATAATATTTTTATTATATCATATACATCTTGAATTTTGCTAGAAATGATTTTTTAAGTGAGCTAGATTTTTAACATAGCTTGTGGTAATAATACTGTAATTTTAATTTTAATTCAAATTTAGTTGTTGAAAAAAAAGTTGATAAAAATCAAATTTAGTTATTTATATATCATATAATGATTTCTCTATATATTATTGTTTTACATATTTTCGCTTTACATTTTATAAATAAATATATTAATAATTGTTTTAGCCTATCCAAGATTATACAAGGAAGAATACCCAATTCTAATAATCTTCAACTTTTAAAATGTTTTTAATATGATTAAATAATAGATTTGAGTTAAGTTTAATAGGCTAAAAAAAGTTTTTTTTAATTGATGTAAAAAAGATTTGGGTTTGGTTTAAATTTACAGGGATCAATACAAGTATTTTAGTAAGTCAATATTATAAAGTTTTAAAAACTTATATTTGGTAAATAAAATTTATAGGGGTCAACTGAACCCCTTCCCTAACATGCCTTGCCACTGTGTGTATATTACGAAATATGTCATTGTAGATTTAAAATTATATTTAATATTTATTAAAACATAAATTAGGATTTAAGAAAATTTGAATATATATATATATATATATATATGGCTCAAACTAAATATTTTTTAATTAATAATTTTACTCTAAAATATATTCATAATATTTTTAATATCATTTTATTTTAAATATATATTTATTATAACAAAATCTTATAAAATATTTTATTTTTCTTAAAAATAATAATTATTAATTTCTTATTATTATAAAATAATTTTATTTAAATTTTATCTAAATATTTCTTTATTCTAATTTTATTAAAAATATATTTGTAATATCATTTCATATCCTCTTTTTGAAATATAATATATATATATTTTATATTATAATTAAATCTTACAAAAATATTTTTAAATTTCTGGATTTCTTAAAAAATTAATTAATAAATTTGTATTTATTCTTAAAATTTATTTAATTATATTTTATATAAATAAACATATTTTTATGTTTAGACCATTATAATTTTCATATTTTTTAAAAAAAAAATATTTAATTACATTTTATATAAATAACCATAATTTTTATGTCCGTTAACAGTTTTTCAAATTGGTAAAGTCAAATGTAAGTTCAGGTTTTTTTGGGAAGTCAACTATTAGTTTGGGTTTGTTTTGACAAGCTATTTAGTAGGGGTATTTTTTTGCCAGATATGAAGATTTCAGGATTTGTTTGGCATTTTTCTCATTTTCAATTATATAAACATTAAAAATTAACTTAAAACTAGTGAAAATGTATAAATAGCGTTTCTACTTTTGTTAATATTTAATTATTAAAATATCAAACACACATAATAATTTCACATATAAACAAATATTGTTCTACAAAATATTATAGATATGTGTAATAGAGACTAAACCTATATTATATTACAACGATTGTTTTCTTAAAATATATTATAAAATTATCTTTAAAATCATGATCTTACATTAGAATGCAGATTATGATGTATTAACCAATTTAAATTGATATATTAATAAATCCTGGTTATTAAAGTTTTTAAAACAATTTTTCATAAGTTTAAAATATGAAAATTTACTTTATTTGATAAAATATAAAAACAAATCAATATTTATATTATTCAAATATATATTAACTCAAATTATGGTTGATATTTTTATGATTATAGTTTTTAATGGGTTGTTTTATAAAACTGGCGATTATTTATATGACTACAAGACGTGTTAAAAAATATATTAGTAAGTTTTAATTATTTATTATTAAAAATAATTTTTACTTACTAGAAAACGGGTTAAAAAGATGAATTAACAATTTTCAATCATATAACATTACAAATAAAATTAAAACCAATGAAAAATATAAACATATTATGATATTGCTATTTTCGTAAATATTTATTAAATATTAAAACACATAGAAAAATTCACATATAAACAAAAAAAATACAAAATACTATAGATATGTGCAATAAAGATCAATTTATATTATATTACAACCGTTGTTTTTGTAATATGTTATGAATTTTTTTCTAAAACCATGATCTTACGTTAGAATGCAGGTTATGATTTATAATGCGAAATCATGATTTTAATTTTTAAACTTTATGAAATAATTTCTCTCAAATAATATATATTTCATTTAGAAAAACATCAAAATCATTAACTCGCGCTTTATAACACGGGTTGAACTAGTATAAACAAAATTAAATTAAATAACTAAAAATCTAAATAAATATTGTAAAAGAAAATATATATGTGTTTTGGAAGCACAAAAAACTACTAATTTATTTGAAGAAAACAAATATTATCTATTAGTTAGTCCATTTGAACTTAATGAATATATATATTTAATGGACACGAAAATTATCACATGTCCACAATTTAAAAGGTTAACTAGGTGGGGTGTCTGTACCCTGTGCGGGCATAGCGGTATTTTAGATTCATGAGATTTAGATCTTCAATGAAATGTATGGTTGATTGATTTTTTAGAGCGATTTATGCTTTTTTCGTAAACCATCCTAATATCATAACCCCAATCATTATATCGCACAAGCATTATAATTATATTCTTCTTCTTCTTCCTCTTTTTCTTCTTCCTCTTCTTTTTCCGCTTCTTCTTCCTCTATTAAGTTGTATGGGCTTACAACCTAAAACTAATTGGTAATGAGTAGATTGGCTCTTATCCTATATATATATATATATATATTAGGTAATTATTGTTTTAACTACCGATATAAAACTTACTTTTCATTAAAATTTCATTAATGGTATACTGGTAATTAACCTCGTGAAAATAAATCTGGTGTATTTTCACTTCTCAATTATATAATTAGATATTAGATGTGTATATGAACGTAGACAACTTAGACGGTTGTATATTTATAAATATATATATATATATCTCCCCCCATTGGTCGAAGACTCGATGTAGGAGAAGTTTTGTAGGTAAACAATCTTAAGTAAGTACTCCTAAATATAAACATTATTTTAGATCACTGGTAACAATAGATGTGGTCACTGGCGATTAGTTTGACGGCAAATTATATATGGTCAATCAAGACATTCAAGACAAGAGTAGACTTATGTTTTTGCTTCTGTAAGATCGTAACTCGGTCTATCCAAAGATAGCAAGAGTTTTAGGTTTGAATTTAGGGATTCTAAAAGAAGAATTAATGAACACGGTGAGATTTGGAAATTTAGGGTTTAAAAGCCGGTGTTTCCAAGGTGGAAGCCGGTAAAGAATGCTATGAAAGTCGCCGGAGAGAGTTTTAGGTTAAAGTCGCTCTAAAAGTCTCTCAAGGCCGAAAATAATAAGAAAAGCGTGTCTTTCATTGAATGTCGGGTTCCCTTATATAGGGTTACAAGTCGGTTTATTAATAAAAGGAAAGTACGAGATAATTACGAATATTTCCTAATTACTCGGCTAGGCCTTGATATGGAATATTCCCTTTTGCCGACTTTATCGTACGGCGCCCTTGGACTAGACACCTTCCAAACCCTAGCGAAGCCGGTTTAGCCCGAGTTCGGTTTAACCTAGTTTTACCACCTTGGGCTTTGTCGCCGACTTTCCCTTCTGGGCCGGCCTAAACTCATGAATAGGCCCCTTTAGGAAAGTGCTAATCTTGAATCTAACAATAAGCCCCCCCCCAGTGTGGCGACTTGTACTCAAGTCGTCATTACGAGGAGTTAACTCATGGTTTATGATATGATTTCGGTTTGGCCCATATCTGTCGTTTATCGAGGTACGTCGCTATTTCGGCCCATATTACTATTTTTATTGGGCTGGTCCAAACTTGGCCTAGAATGATGAAATCGAACGAACCGGTTTTGAAAACCATTAATGACCCGTCGGAACCGGAATTGATTCTCGGTTCAATTACTGGGTAGGTGCAACATACGAAGCGTCGCCTAGGTAACGATGCGCCTTGGTTCCTGCGCCGTCATTTTGCTATAAATAGTTCCCTCATACTTCATTTTTCTCATTTCGCTCAAGTGGAGAAGTTTCAAGAGGTAATCTTCTCTCTGTCTTATTTATTTTCCGGCCATATTTCCGCCGTTGCTCCGCCTTGTGTTCTTAGGATTTTAGATCGAAGCATTACTTTTTTGTTGCGTTCTTCTTCTGTTCTTCCGAAAATCATGTCTTTGATCCGCTGTTCAACGGGAAAAGATAAAGAAGTTGTTTCGGTATCTTCTGCGGATGATTCATTAAGTCGTCCATCCGCTTCCACTTCTTCAAATGCTTCGTCCGACTTGGAAAGCCGTCCTGCTCGTTCTGAGATCGAAGAGTTCAGGCTTCGCTGCGAGTCATCACACCAAGCTGCTGCTGAGACTTCGGGCCGATAAATTTTTACCGTCCCGCAGCTTCGAGACGAGGACGCGATTGATACCGACCAAGATGTTTCCCACGAAGACGTCTCTTCTCCTGTGTTACCTGTCGAACCGAGAGAGCTATATGGTAATGTTTTCGGGACTCGATCTACTGCAGAGACGGTTAGATCTTCGCTTCGTGGTTGTGGAGCAGATCCGGCGATTAAGGTTATTATACCCTTTCCGCTTGACCGTCCTTGGACGCCTCCGCCCGGCTATATGACCGTGTACGAATCGTTTTTTATGAACACCAAGTCTGGCGGTTGTCGCTGTTGGTTTCCGTTGCCCGACTTGCTAGTTTCGTACTGCTTTTGTCGCGAGATCGCCATTTCCCAGCTTTCGGCCGTCGCGGTGCGCCATATGGTCGGTCTCTTAATGCTGGGTGCTGAAGCCGGCGTCACAATTACTGCGAGTGTTTTTGAAGAAATGACGTCGATCAATGCTATGTGTTCCAGTCCGGGGTGCTATGCAGTGAAGTTCAAAAGTGGCCATCGTATACTGACAGATGCCCCTAAGAAAATTAATAATTGGCAGAAAAATTATTTCTTTGTTGAAATTTCCTCATTAGTCGTCCCTGATGAGCACAGGGAACTCGTCAGGACTTCTTGGAACACAGATCTTGGTAGATGTCGTTCTAAATTTGCCGTCATTCGCATGTGATGATTTACTCAAATTTTCTTTTTTTTGCTGCAGTGCATCATCCGTTGTTCAAGCCGTACCCCGACAACTACTTCTCAATTCTTGAAAAGATCCAATCTCTCGGTCTTCGCAAGTGGTCGGATCTCTCCCGGGATCGCATAACCAAGACGCTTCCGCAAATCTCCAAAGGTCAGTTTCTTTTTGAGCGTAACTAGTCATTGTGATTTCTTCTCTCTTTTTTTTTTAAGACTTGTTTTTTTTTTATCTCTCTAGTGAAGTGGAATACCACGGTGAAGGTCACTCCTGAGCAACTCGTGAAACCTGGGAAAATGGGCAAGGTGCAGCGAATCAGTTCCGTTGATTATTCCAAGGAGATTTCATCCCAACCGTCTTCTTCTGCCAAGTCGTCAAAAGGGACGGACGCGCCTCCTCCGGCTTCAGTCGGCAACCAGCTTGGTGAGAAAACCGTGGCTCGAGCGGCAAACTCCCCTTCCCTTCCGCCTAAGGTTCCTTCACGGAAGAGACCTGCTGATGATAAGTCGGTTCAAGATAAACCGGCAAAGGCGTCGAAGACCGGCAAATCAGCTCAGGATACTTCTAAGGAGGTGGCGCCCGTCAATGAGCCTGCTAAACAAAAGGACCCGTGGCAGCGTTTTTACAAGTTCAAGGGGACCGTTCCCGACTCGTCTGGCAGTTCTAAGCATTTTGAGTCTAACAAGGAACTCGTCCTGGTGCGACCACGGCGCGAGGTGAAAGAAGGGGAAGTGCGCCCTTCAATCCATAACTTCGCTTATCAATATGAGAGCGAGGTTCCTTTCATCAACAACCCCCGAGCTTGTTTCGATATGCTAACATGCGTGAGGGGTAATGAATCAGATTGGCCGGTTTTAGAGGAATTGCCTCACTCTGATGCCATCGTCAGGCTAAAGCATGCTGAGGCGACGGTAGGTTTTTCGATACTAAAATTTCATTTTTTTAAAACGACATTCCTTCTTCTTTTAAACGACCTTTGCTGTTTTTCAGATGATCGCGGCTTCGAACCGTGTGGCTTTGGAGAGTTCCTGGGCCCAAAAGAAACTGGCTGACGCGGTTACCAAGCGTGATGATCTTCTAAAGAAGATCAAGGAAGAGAAGAAGGTTTTGGCGGCGAGCAACCTGGTTCTGGAAGGAAAATTGAAGGAGGCTGAAGAGAAGTCAAAAGCCGATTTCCTCAAATTTCAGCTGGAGAGAAAACAGCTGCAGAAGTCTTGTCTTGACCTGGTTCAAAAGGAGCGGGAGAGAGTCGAGGCTGCTGCTAGGACGAAGGCGCAGACCCATTTCGACCTCATCCAACGCTATATCGGTGACCAAGAAACCGCTGTTGCGATGCAGGTCAAGCAGGCTCAGATTTCCGGTCTTAAGAAATGTCTGGAGAAACTTAGCGGGCAGGGCGTGTCGGTTCCTCAAGCTGTTCTGGACCAGATAGCCGCTGATGAGGTCGCGGCGGATGCGGAGTTGGATAACCTGGACGTTGTGACGAAGGAGGAGCTTACATTTGTGCTCTCACCTATTCATCATCCCCTCCTTGACCGTTCTCACGATTCTCCTCCTCCTGTCCCGCGGCATGTCGACCAATTTGGGACAAATGTCGGCATTATCCCGGAGGCGGTTCCGGCCG
Source organism: Orychophragmus violaceus (assembly GCA_030180135.1). Taxonomy (NCBI): domain Eukaryota; kingdom Viridiplantae; phylum Streptophyta; class Magnoliopsida; order Brassicales; family Brassicaceae; genus Orychophragmus; species Orychophragmus violaceus. Next base: position 10,113,935 of record CM058239.1, on the reverse strand, counting down.
ATCTTGTCCAGTCTGTTCGGACAGACATTTCAGCTGCGGACGGCGGGCCTTGAGTAGTCGTCAAATGTTTTTAGTATTTATTTTGTATTGGTTTTGTAATAACTTATATTTGCAAACTCTTATCTTTTTGGTTGAATCGTTATTTTGCATTAAGTTTGTTTTAAGCTTGATAGCGATTAGAATCATTCTATCTTTAAAGCTTTTACTAAACTTTAGCAATAACGATTGGGATATGCGACCAGGTCGGGCTACTGTATTTAAACTTGCGGCGACTCTTACTTTTAAATATTCAAACGCGCCACCAACTTACTAATTTAAGCTTGCCGTCAAATCGGCGATTTAGTGGATTCTCTCGTATTTAAAAGTTTATCCTTAGACGATTTAGTGACTTGGAATAGTCAGACTAATCTCGTATTAGGCTTGTCGTCAAACTCTAAATGATTTTAGCGACTCTTGCCATGAGGTGGTTTGCGAGGCTTACTAGTGCTCGGCTTTTATTCTTAGGGTGGGGGAATGTGCGATGCTGTGCTCGACTTATTTGTTATCACCCACCGCTGAGAATTTGCGGGACGGATCCCGGCTTTTCCTTACCACGATGTGCACCTCGTGCGCAAGGAAGACCACGCCCCTGGCCAGGAGGCGTGATGCTAATGATGCGAGTCGTTTGCTCGTCTTTTTGCGAGTTGATACTCGGCTTTTTGCGAGTTGATACTCGGCTTTTTGCGAGTTGATACTCGGCTTTTTGCGAGTTGATACTCGGCTTTTTGCGAGTTGATACTCGGCTTTTTGCGAATTGATACTCGGCTTTTTTTTTTTTAGTACCATCAAATATTTTAATGAAAGGACTTACCTGATTTTTGGCTTTGCTTCTCTTTCAAGACGGTTATCTGAAAAATAAGGTTTTTATTAGATTTGTGACTGTGCCGGTAAAGGCTGCCTACGTATCCTCCGAGGAAGAATCAAGTCACTCGTAGTTCTTAGTACATAATCTTTTTTTTTTTTTTTTTAGGCGCCTTGCCGTCTTAGTGGTACTCCTTCAGGCTTGCCGAGTTCCAGGATCGAGGTAAAGCCTTGCCTTTCGTTGACTCAAACTCGTAGACTCCTGGTTTGACGACTTTGGTGACTTTGTAGGGTCCTTCCCATTTTGCCCCGAGTTTCCCTGCTCTTCGCTCCTTGGTGTTTTCGTAAACTTTGCGGAGGACGAAGTCACCGACTTGAAAATGGCGTTCTTTGACTTTCTGGTTGTAGTACCGAGCTGCGAGATGTTGGTAGTTTTGAATCCTGAGTAGGGCTCGATCCCGTTCTTCCTCTAAGGTGTCGAGAGCCTGGATTAGCATCTTTTCGTTGATTTCAGTATGGTGCGGCATGAGAGAGCGGCGGAGAGTGTAAATGTTAGCTTCTGCCGGTACCATTGCTTCCACGCCAAAGGCTAAGGAAAATGGGGTGGCTCCTGTTGCACTGCGGGGTGTCGTTCTATGCGACCAGAGGACTCCGTCTAACTCATCTGTCCAAACTCCTTTTTTGCTTTCAAGGCGTTTTTTGATGCCGGCAATGATGGTTTTATTTGTAGCTTCGGCTTGGCCATTCCCCTGAGGATACCTTGGTGTCGACTTGCTAAGGCGTATATCCCACTTCTTGCAGAATCCTTCGAATACTTTCGAGATGAATTGCGATCCGTTATCTGTGACGATCTCATAAGGTAGCCCAAAACGACATATTATATATTTCCAGACGAAATTTTGAACCTGGACATCGTGGATGGCGACGTAAGCCTTGGCCTCTACCCACTTTGTGAAGTAGTCGGTCATAATGAGCAGAAAACGTCTTTGATTGGATAACGGTAATGGTCCAACGATGTCCATTGCCCATCTCATGAATGGGTAAGCAGCAGTTGACGTTGTGAGTAGCTCTGTAGGTCGATGTATGAATGGCGCATGTCGCTGACACTTTTCACACTTGTTAGAATAGGTCTCGCAGTCGGTTATCATAGTCGGCCAATAGTGACCATTCAACTTGATTTTGAGGGCGAGAGATCTGCCTCCGGAGTGATTTCCGCATGCTCCAGAGTGCGTTTCTTCGAGAACCCGACTTACTTCGTCTCCATTTATGCATCTGAGGAGGATCTTGTTAGCAGAATACTTGTAGAGGATACCTTCATGTACAGTGTATCGCGCGCTTTTGACTTTAAGTCGTCGTGCTTCCCATTTATCTTCTGGGAGCTTCCCTTCCGTCAGGTATGCTCTTATCGGAAGTCGCCAGTCTTTGTTGTCGCCGGTTAGGACAGCGATGAGGTCTATGCCCTTTGCTTGAATATTGTAGCACATGTCGTCCTTATCGTTCAAGATCATTTCTTCAGTTTCTTCCTGATTGCTCTCAGGGGGCGGGATGCTTGGCTCGTGGATCGTTTCTACCGGGATCCGTCGACAGAGATTAGGATTAGATGCCATCGACGCAAGTGCATCTGCCGGGGCATTCTCCTTTCTTGGTATCTGGACAATGTCGAAGAATTCGAAGGACCTGGTGAGTTCCAACGCCGTCTTTCGGTAAGCCTCAATTCGTTCATTTTTAGCTTCGTAGTCGCCGTTGATCTGGTTAGCTACAAGCATGTAATCACAATGGGCCAAGAGATGTCGTACTCCGATTTCCCTGGCTAATCTGAGACCGGCTAACAAAGCTTCGTACTCGGCTGTGTTATTAGAAGCCGTAAAACTTAGTTTGAATGACTGCTCTAATATCTCGCCGGTTGGTGATATATGACGTATCCCTATCCCGGCTCCTTTTTTAGATGAAGCTCCGTCAACGAACAATTTCCAATTTTTGTCTTCTGTCCCGGTACCGACATCTAATTCAGGTGATAATTCGACAAGGAAATCAGCTATTACCTGCGATTTGGCGGTTGTCATGTTCCTGTACTCGATGTCGTACTCGCTTAGCTCTATTGCCCACTTGGCTAGACGACCAGACTGTCCCGGGCTATGAAGTATCGTTCGAAGAGGTTGACTGCTTAATACGGCAATCGGATGTGACTGAAAATATGGCTGCAGCTTCCGTGCCGAGATGACGACTGCGAAAGCCAGTTTTTCCATTGCAGGGTACCTGGTTTCAGCTCCGTTCATTGTTTTGCTGACGTAGAAGATCGGCTTCTGTTCTCCTCGATCTTCCCGAACTAGCACGCCACTCACTGCTGTCGTTGAAACGGCGATATAAAGCAACAATGTCTCACCATTCTCGGGTTTAGACAGTATCGGCGGGTTCGACAAGTAGTCCTTGAGCTGGATGAAGGCTTCTTGACACTTCTCGTCCCACACGAATCTTTTGTTCCCTCGTAGGAGATCGTAAAAAGGCAGACATTTATCCGTTGACCGGGATATAAACCTGTTCAAGGCGGCTATGCGCCCAGTGAGGCGTTGTACCTCTCGAGTGTTCTTGGGAGATGGTAAGTCGATTATGGCTGTGATCTGCTTTGGATTAGCTTCTATTCCTCTCTGAGTTACCACGTATCCTAGGAATTCTCCCGATGTCACCCCAAATGTACACTTAGTTGGATTAAGTTTCATGCCGTATCGGTTAAGGATGTTGAAACATTCCTTTAAATGACCGACATGCTGAGAGGCGATCAGAGACTTGACTAGCATGTCGTCGATATAAACTTCCATTGTTGCGCCAAGTTGCCCTGCAAACATCCGGTTTACCAGCCGCTGGTAGGTGGCGCCGGCGTTTTTGAGGCCGAAAGGCATGACTTTGTAGCAATACGTGCCGCGTTCAGTGATGAAGGCCGTCTTTTCTCTGTCGTCTGGGTTCATGAGGATTTGGTTATACCCTGAGAACGCATCCATGAATGATAGCAGTTCGTTTCCGGCCGTCGCCTCAACAAGTCGGTCGATATGCGGCAGCGGGAAACTATCCTTGGGGCAAGCTTTGTTGAGATCCGTGAAGTCGACACATACTCTCCACTTCCCGTTTTTCTTCTTCACGACCACTGGATTGGCCAACCAGTCAGAATATTTGACTTTTTGGATTGAACCGGCTTCGAGTAGCTTCTCTACTTCATCGTTGACTGCTTTAGCTCTTTCTGGACCGAGTTTTCGCCTCTTTTGCTTGACTGGCTTGTAAGTCGGATCGACATTCAACTCGTGAGTTGTAATGGTTGGGTTGATACCCTTCATATCCTTCATCATCCACGCAAACGTTGTTACGTTTTGCTGTAGGAAGGTGATCAGTTCCTCTTTGATGTCGTCCGGTAATCCTGCGCCAATGCCTACACACTTGCTTGCATCTGATTCGTCAATGATGACTTGCTGGATTAGTTCTTTCTCCGGTCCTTTTCTTCCGTGTTCTGTGTTGATCATGCAGGAAGGCACCCTGATCTTATGTTCTCTCGCGAAACACGACCGACTTGCGCTCTGGCATCCTTTGACTGTCTGGATTCCTTTAGGTGTCGGGAATTTCAGACATTGATGGTACGTTGAGGATACCGCCTTCATGCTATATAGCCATGGAGTTCCAAGGATCACGTTATAGATGGTTGGCTTGTCAATGACGTGAAACCTCACCAATCTGTTAACTCCTCCTGCGAAGACAGGTAACTTGATCGTTCCAATTGTGTACGTCGTCTCGCTTGTGAACCCGGTGAGCGGCTTGGCCTTCTGTTTGATATCCTCCTCCTTAATGTCCATCTTCTTGAGTGTATCTAGGAAAATTAAGTCTATCGAGCTCCCGGTGTCTACCAGTATTCGAGATACTTGGCAACTTCCGATCGGAAGCTCAATCACCAGCGGGTCGTTATGAGGGTAGTGGGTTCCATAGAGGTCCTGGTCGGTAAAGATGACGGGCGGATCATCTGATAGGATTGGTTGAGGCGCCTTTTGCGCGGCCAATGCTAGGCGTTCATAGACCTTGATTGACCGGACCGAATCATTTACGGAGATTAGACCACCCATGATCATGTTGATCCTTCGGATGGTCTTGGGGTTTTCCTCTTCGTCCTCCTCCTCTTCTTCTTCACGGTTACGTTTCAAAGCTACGCTTTTGATGCGCCGTGGCGGTTTATCTTGTTTGGGAGCCTGCTCGTCAGCTTTATCTTCCTTCTTTTCTCTCGATTCTTCCTTCTTAAACCTTTCAATGGCCGCCTTGATCTCTTCATTGGAAAGTCGGGAGTAGAGGGCGTTTCTGAGATTCCGACATTCAGCCGTGTCGTGCGACGTAGCTTGATGGTATTCGCAGTACTTATCTCCCGTAGTGGAAGCTGTCTGCTGTGCCTTCTTTGCCTCTTTACCCCTTTTATTCCACGGTTTTGAGGACCGGGACTTGTCGGAGCCGTCTACAACCATTGTCTTGGCGCTCTTACTGTCGTAGTGCTGCCTGGGCTCTCTTTCTTCCTTTTTATCTGTTTGTTTGCCAGAACCGAATCTCTTTGTCAGTGCGACCTTCTTCTCCTCCAATTCCACGAATTTGTTTGCCCGATGGAGCGCGTCTTCGATGGTTAGTGGCGGGTTGATGACTAAATCTTGGTAGAAAGGCGACTCATGCCATACGGCGTTTTTCAGGGCCGCGATAGTAAACTTGTCTGGTGCTTCAGCTCGTGTCATCACCGCCCTGAACCTTTCTACGAAATCTTTCAAGGTTTCCTTCTTCTCTTGTGTCATTGACATCAACGCGCTTAGCGAAGTGTCCTTGCGAATGTAGGCAAAGTGGTGCCTTACGAATGCCCATGTGAGGTCCGAGAAGCTATCGATCGACTTGGATGGGAGTCGGGAGAACCAGTTTAGCGCGTCTCCTTCCAGGGTTTCGGTGAACAGTTGGCAGAAGCCGATGTCACGCTCCTCGCTTGATGAGAACCGCGCCTTTGCCGCCATGATTTTGAACGTTGTGAGATGGGTCGCTGGATCTTTGGTTCCGTCGTACATCGGTAGCCTGAGCTTCTCTCTTTGCCTGATATATGTGTTCGTGATGCGCGAGGTGAAGGGAGTCCTACGAGTTTCCTCGATGATTCGGTCTATCTCGGGTGCGGACCCCTTCACGCTATGGACCTCCCCTTTTAATTCTTTTAGGGTGTCTTTGAGCTCAATCAGTTGTTTCTCGACATGGTTGCGACTTGCTCCGCGAATAGACGCTCCATGAGTTTTCTCGTACGACATACCTCGCTCGCGGCGATAGTTGTCTCGGTGCGAGCCATTCTCATGTCGCGAATTTCGTCTGTGGTGCACGTCCCGTGTCTGGTGATTGGTATGTTCCCCCCTGTCGGGTGGATACCTCTCATCACTTCGGTCGTTATGTCTACTTTCGCTCCGCTTGGGTCTTTCAGAACCCTCCTTCCGATGTGAGCTATGCTCGCGAGTATCCTTGTTGCTTTCCTTACGCGGGTTGCTCCTGGACTCGCTGCTACGGCTCTGTTCATGGTGGCTTTCCTCAGATGTGCTATAGACCAGTCGTCTGGCGACTTTGTCTTTCACCTTTGACGGCACCTCTCTCCTGACCGTTGTCCCGAAAGGATCTTTGCTTGCTCTGTCTGCAGTAGGTCGATTTTTTCCGAGAACGTTTTGATCAAGTCGTTCTGTGATTCGATCTTGGCCATTAGAGTGGCTAGGACCTCGTCTTGCTTGATTTGAGCCTCTGTTTCGCTGAGTGACGGGGCATGTTTGCCGTCATCTCGAGCTTTGTTTGTTTTAGTGGCGTTTCGCGGTTGCTTGCCGCCTTTCGTCGCGTCGTCTTCGTGATCACTTTGGTTGTAATCACTTCCTTCATGGTCGCTTAGGTCAACCTTAGGGTTTTCCGAATCTGTTTCGTTACCGTTTCCCGACATCTCGTTTCAGAAATTTCTCTTAGAAATCCCCACAGTCGGCGCCAATTGTAAGATCGTAACTCGGTATATCCAAAGATAGCAAGAGTTTTAGGTTTGAATTTAGGGATTCTAAAAGATGAATTAATGAACACGGTGAGATTTGGAAATTTAGGGTTTAAAAGCTGGTGTTTCCAAGGTGGAAGCCGGTAAAGAATGCTATGAAAGTCGCCGGAGAGAGTTTTAGGTTAAAGTCGCTCTAAAAGTCTCTCAAGACCGAAAATAATAAGAAAAGCGTGTCTTTCATTGAATGTCGGGTTCCCTTATATAGGGTTACAAGTCGGTTTATTAATAAAAGGAAAGTACGAGATAATTACGAATATTTCCTAATTACTCGGCTAGGCCTTGATATGGAATATTCCCTTTTGCCGACTTTATCGTACGGCGCCCTTGGACTAGACACCTTCCAAACCCTAGCGAAGCCAGTTTAGCCCGAGTTCGGTTTAACCTAGTTTTACCGCCTTGGGCTTTGTCGCCAACTTTCCCTTCTGGGCCGGCCTAAACTCATGAATAGGCCCCTTTAGAAAAGTGCTAATCTTGACTCTAACAGCTTCCCTCTCAATTTCTCTGTTATTCTTTTTCAATATGCATTTTTTCACAGGCCAATAGAGCCAACCTCTAAAAACAAAATAAGAGTATAATAATATTAGCGACAGCCCATTTCGATGGGGACATTAGGAATTAAAATTGTCAAAATAACAATATTCCTCTAATAAACCATATTACTCGTCCACTTGTCTGTGTAAATGTAATACTTTTGGTTCCATTGTTAAAGAAAGACAAAGTTTTAAGACGAAAATTTATAAAATAATTTTCTGCAACAAATAGGAGCGCAATGTTGACTTCACTACAAACCATTTACAAAAATGTTTTCTAGCCAACTTAATGAATTTCATTCAAAAAAAAAAAATGAATCGAAATTTATAAACATATATTGCAGATAAACTTTAATATTATTTCTAAGTTCTTGGTCTCGCAAACACAATCTGTCTACTTGCTATTGATGCTTTCCTAGAAGACAACTTTTTAACAGATTGGATGATTCTCTACAATCATTATTTCATTATTCACAATCATTGTATTGAATCAGACAGAGTATTCCATTTATCTAACCAAACTTTCATTGAGTGATTCGTACGTAATCAAAACTAGAGAAATCTGTCACAGTTTTCTTGAATTCTTGCCGACATATAACGATTTTTGGGTATGAAATACATTTTACGACCAAGTGTGGTTAGTTCAACTGAAAAAAAATATAGGCAAAACTTAGAAGTCATTTGGGACGAAATTAATATTACATAATGTGGTTTTGTGCATGGAAGATTACAGATACATTATTAGGTTCAGAACCTTCTAGTAATCCAAAAAAGTTGATATCGTCAATTCGTAATACATCGTTCATTGTAATTTGTCAAGCATATAACATCTTCATACCTAAATAGTTTTTTGAGGTTTAACCCATAAATCTAAACACTATCAATAATTTAATTTCATCTAAGTAGACTTTTCCTACACCTAATCCATCCTTACACATATTCCATTGTGACTTTCATCCTCACTTCTTCCTTATACAAATGCATACAATACGAAAAACATGCATATAAATACGAAAGTCACACATAAATATCCTAAATTTTCATGTGGGTCTAACTATATAATATACGGTCGTTTGTCTTTTATTCTAAGCAGCCCCATTTGATCATTTCTTAACACTAAGTATGTAGACTCTATATGTGGACTTTTGGTGATATATATGTTCTCTACATCATAATATTCACACATGTTTTTATCTTCTTATATCAGAACAGCTTTAAGACGATAGAGAAATGGCAAAGACGAAATCTGGAGAGAGTCTAAAGCAGAGACAGAGGAAAGGGTTCTGGTCACCTGAAGAAGATGAGAAACTAAGGAGCTTCATCCTCTCTCATGGCCATTCGTGCTGGACCACTGTTCCCATCAAAGCTGGTCTCATTTAGTCTTCTTCCTTATTAATAAGTTCTTCTTCTCTCTCAAACTGATCCTTATTTAAATTTTGATCATTTTTGTTGGGATTGAATTTGAAAAGGGTTACAAAGGAATGGGAAGAGCTGCAGACTAAGATGGATTAATTACCTAAGACCAGGGTTAAAGAGGGATATGATTAGTGCAAAAGAAGAAGAGATTATCTTGATGTTTCACTCTTCCTTGGGTAACAAGTAAGGATAACCCTAATAAAAACCTAACCCTATTGTTTCATCAGATGCTAAAGATTGCAGTTTTTTTTTTGGGTGTGAATAGGTGGTCCAAGATTGCGAAATACTTACCTGGAAGAACAGACAACGAGATAAAGAACTATTGGCATTCTCATTTGAAAAAGAGATGGCTCAAGTCTCCTCAGAGCTCACAACAAGCACCATCTGTTTCTTCTTCTGAATCACGTGTTTCTTGTGGCAAAAGAAACCAGCAAACCTTGATATCAAATCATGTCATCTCGTTTCAGGGACTTCCAGAGAAGACATCTTCATCTCCTTCACAAGAAAACAACAAAAACTATCATCCATGTTCTTCTGGTCCTGAGATTCCAAGGCTTTTCTTCTCCGAGTGGTTTTCCTCCTCAGATCCTCATTTTGATTATTCCTCTGATTTAACAGACTCTAAGCACAATCAAACTCCAAGTATGGAAGGATCTATCTCAGATAACGAAGAGATTGTTGTTGATGTTGATCGGTTCCATTACAACGAAGTGATGATGAACAACAGCAACTGGACTCTTCAAGACGTCGTGTTTGGCTCGAAGTGTCAGAAGCAGGAGCACAAAATTGATAGAGAGGCCTCAGAATGTTATTTATTTTCTTCATCAACAACGACGTAAGTTACGTCTAAAAATGATGTAAATTAAATTTAATAAAAAGGTTGATGGTAAGATGTTTAAAGAAGTGCTTTATCTCACAATGTTTACCTTGCAACTTACTTATTCTTATATGCTAAAGAAACAGTTAACTAAACACGTTATTAGAGCTGACTACAGTAACAAAAGTGATTTAATCATAGCTATTTTTAGATAAATGTTAAATTACATTCAAACGGAAAAAGTAAACGTTTTTACATCAAAAATGTAAGTTTTTGTGGAAGCAAACGTGGTCTACTAGTCAAATGGTAAACTTCTACATCAGTAGGTAATGGGCTCGAATCCCCTAAATCCGTTGATTGTAGACATACGTGGATTCTCGTAGAACGAATGTAGTATTATATGTAAAATTATTTTTTAATAGTTTTTAAACTGTATCAGCTTTAAAAAAAATGTAATTTTTTTAACCAAAAATGGTTCTAAATAGAAACTTCTAAACGACAAGAAAAAGCTTGTTACTTTACATTTGAGGTCTTGATGTAAACCATTTCCATTGGTGTATTGATAATCTCCACATAAACAAATCGAGCTGAAATGATTGTGCATCTCTTTGTCGATCATCTTATCATAATTACCAATCGAGCTGAAATGATTGTGCATCTCTTTGTCGATCATCTTATCATAATTTCCATTGGTAATGAAATTGAACCATGCCTTCTTTAATTTGCTCCTTTCATAGCATGTATATCCTCAGTTGGAGAAGAAACTTGATAGTGAAAGTTTTCAATCTCCTTCCTAAAGGTTTCGATATTAGCTATTAACTATCCCATCTCGATAGTGGATAGGGTCTTTGGACATTATATAAGTGTGTGGCAATCCTCTACTCTTGAGCTAGTTTTTGGGTGTGAGTTAGGCTCACACTAATATGGTATCAGAGCCCATAATTAAGCCCAACAGATGATTTCCCACAAAAAAACTACCTATGTAGTTTGTATAAGTGGCCCATCTTGTTAAGTTATGTCCAAGATTATATAAGTGTGTGGCAATCCTCCACTCTCGGGTATGAGTTAGACCCACACTAATATTAGCTAAATCAGATCATTCCAATTCGATGAAAACTCATGTAACAAAATTCCTTTTGAAACATTAGTCCAAATGGTCTTGGTGTAGGGACTTAATCATATACTATGGGTGCGATTGGTGACCAAAAGCGGAACGGTTAAATTAGCTGTTTTTGTGATTGGTGTAATTAAAAGTGATATATTCCTTACAGTGCTGTTAAGAGTGCACCAATCAGAGCCTATATGTTAAATGGCAATATGAAGAAATATAACAAATTGCAAGATTCATCAACACAAGAAGTAGCGAACTCGTAATAACACAAAGGTTTTCGCTACAAATACATCAGATAAATACTTTGATAGGAGAAGTGGCAATACAGATGTGCGTGCAATGTAGAAAGTGTTTCATATAGCAGAATAGCTGTAGTTATCATCATCAATGGTGGAGGACGGTGAATGAGACTTAGCAGAAACAGTGAGTACCACAAAGGCACCAAAGAGGATAGTAACAATGGCCGTGAAGTTCACAAGAAATGCTTCGGAGCCATACTTGGCAAGCCCTCCATTCTCAAGGAATGTCAGCTTTTCCAGAAACCCTAAAGCTGCGTTCCCAACCGCAAGTATATAAGCAAATAGGCCGAGCATTGCGTGCCACGGAAGCAAACCACTTCTCAGATTTGGTGACCCTCCTGGGAAGAAGAACACTATAAAGCTGTACACCCACTGCAAAGTTCAAAACCTTTTTGTTATCTTTTTCTGGCCAGGAACAATGTATGACAAAAGGTCAAACGAAACAAAAGATCCAAATAAAATTGTTTCCTATGAACCGAATGGTCCGGTAGCTATTAAAAGTGATCTATTGAAAGTGCTGAAATCTATTGACTGATATGTGGACTTTTCTTAGCCCATGTCCAACTCTTTTATTAGTATGATATTGTCCACTTTGGGTTCAACCAGAAAAGCCCGTATGAATTTGTTTTTGGATTCCTACCCAAAATATTTGGTACTAATCAGAGTTAGACATTACTATTAGACCAAATATTGTCTAAACTTCCGATGTGGAACTTTGTTTGTTTATTCCCAACACGATAGAAAGGATCAGTTTCTTCTATTCAATGTTTTCTAGTTTTGCTTCAAGCAATGTTTCAGTCCTAAGTGTGTGGTTGTTCTATAAGTAAGACTTCAAAAGACCATGGGGTTACCTGGACGGCATAAAGAGAAATGACACCAATACCAATCCAGGAATGGAGACTATAGAGATTAGGGATTCCACTTTCGTTGTGGTTCTTGAAGGCTGCACAGATTCCCCAGATACCAAGAGCCAGAGCAATGGCATGGAGAATAAGGTGGATCAATTTCTTCACTGGTTTCTCCAGTGGAAGCGATTTGTAACTTATAATAGCTGCATTAATTTCAAAAACACAGGTCTTGTTATAGTATTTTATATAAAGTATGTCATTATCAAAGGACTAAAACAGATCGAAATGAAAGTAATATCAAACTTTTTTCATTGTTTTAACAGATGTTGTTATAGTTTACCTTCTCCTCCCAAGATTATAAATCCAATGAGCATCAAAACAGGATGAAGCTGGACCACATAAAAACATCAGATAAATTGGTAACAAAAGTGGAAGAGACAAGAAGTATCATAACACAGACATATACTCATGCTACAACTTAAATACACGATAGAGGACAAGAACTCCCCTTTGCTTCAAAGGTTACACAGGTTTTTGAATACCATCAACCAAAAGACCAAACATCATCGACACAAACGGTTATAATCTGAACACGTGACCTTCAACAACACTCATGTATATCTAAGGCACCTCCATCACCGACAGCCAGTCAGTCGATCAAAACAGTAGTAAGAAACGGACAAAGATATAAACTTTGCAGACAGAAACACAATTTATAAACTTAAATCCGGAACTGGGATCAACTAGATTTGTGAAATTACCACCAATCAAACAAATAGCCTAGAGAGTCAAAGAGTCAACCCAGACCCAATAAAGATAGAAGAAAAAAAAATACCAAGTTTAAAGAGAGGTGAAGCATACATTGAAGATGAGATTCTTGTTTTCAGCTTCCCAGGCCAGTCCACCTCTGTAGCTGATACTCCAAAAAAGCACCATAATCGCCGCGATTACAGCTAGCGCGTGCGCCACAAACGTCACCGGCATCGCGTTTATCCCGACAGCCATATCTTCTTACTCAGAACTGTGTTTTTTCTTCTTCTTCTTACTTGTCTTTTTCTTCCGCTTCTCCTTTGTCCCGATTAATCTGGAACCAAAAAGCTTGAATCTCAACCTCTACCTCTCAGTAAATTCTTCAACCCCCGGTCTTTTTTTATTATTTCTATATTATTCTTCCATTATCCTATTGCGGGGCCCTTCTTCGAAGACACGTGGTCGTCACGATCCCTTACGATATTTAACGTAGCAGTAACGGAATCGGCAAATGAAACTTCACCACGTGGATGTTGTGGTAGCTGCAGCCTGCATCTACCCCTCCCCGCTTTCGTGTCTGTTCTTCTACCACCAACTAAAACCAGGCGTAAACCGCGATAGAGAACAGTAGATCTTATTTTCAGGCCCAAATTTACATAAACATAAGCCCAAACCCATGTTTAAATCAATCCTTTATGGGCCGATTAACTTGTTAAAGAAGTTACGCGGTGGTTCTTCAAGGATGATCAAGATTAGACCGACGGAGCCACGTACACAATCAAGCGCCTGATACGTGGAAATACATTACACGTGTCATTCCGTAAAAAGAGAATACAGGGGACACAGTCATACAGAGGTGGCTTGGCTATACACCTTCCTACTCTTTCTCTGGTCTCTGTATAAAGCTTTCAAAAAGAAACTCAGATTTTCTCAGGTTGCAAAGAAACGAAAAAGAGAAAATTTTCAAAAATAATGGATTCGCAACCGCAGTTGCAACGTACTCATGCTCAACATCAAGCAGAGAAACCCATTAGGATTCACCATCCAGGTTCAAATTACAGCATTTCATATAGCTTTTTTTTATTGACATTCTGAAATTAGACTGAAGTTAAAGAGCTTAATGAATGTTTTCTTATGTGTTTGGGTGCAGAGGAAGAAGGGAATCATGAGAAAGGACCATCAAAAGTTCTGAAGAAAGTGAAGGAAAAGGCAAAGAAGATCAAGAATGTTCTTACTAAACGTGGTCATGGTCATGAGCACGATCGTGGAGAACAACACATCCCTGACGATCACGATCTAGATGAGGAAGACGATGGAGATGACGACGTAGGTCAACAAGTCCACGGTGGTGTACCAGGTTTTTCCGTCTCTTACTTCACTTTAATCTATATATTCTTCCCACAAAGGAACTAAGGAAGTCCAATGTTTTGGTATTTACCGGTTTGTTGGATTCGTCTCGGCAGCACGAGGAAAAGCTCATCACATTCCAGACCCGACGAAAGAGGAGATAGTTCCTCCAGGCACGAAATTTGCTGATTTGGACAAAAACTTTCCGATGGGAACTCAAGCTAAACGGAATTCTGAAGGTTTTGATCAACACAAGGGAGATGAAACGCAGCAGCCGAATCATAGCAGCTACACTGATAAGAACGCCGTCGCCTCGAAGCTGGGATACTCCGGGGAAGGCGGCCACGAGAATCGTATTGAAGGAGCTGAAACTCCGAGCTCTGGTAGTGGTTACGAGAAGGTCAAAGAGACAGGAGCTAGCGTGATGACGAAGTTACCTTTCACCGGCGGCGGAACCGGCACGGAGACGGAGACGGAGACCCATCAAGGACAAGACAAGGGCGTTTCGACCAAAGAATATTTAACGGAGAAACTGAGTCCGGGAGAGGAAGACAAGGCTTTGTCGGAGGTGGTCGCCGATAAACTTCATCTCGGAGGAGACACGACGGCGCCAGCGAAGAAGGGGACCGTGACCCAGTCGGAGGAGGTGGAGAAAAGACTAGGAGCATTCTCTGATCCGAGATCGGAAGGAGCGATGAAACACGGGGAAGCGGCTGCAGAGGAAGGCGAAGGAGGGATGGTGGAGAAGCTGACAGAAGCTGTTACTTCATGGTTCTCCGGTACGGCGGAGGAAGTGAAGCAAAAGTCTACAGAGTCTGTTCAAGACTCTTCACAGTCAGTAGGCGCCACCGTTGGTATTCACCATTTTCTTTTTTCTTTAATTCTTCCTGTCATAATCGCTCGTCTCCGGATGTTAGCGGTTGTATAAATGACTTTGATTTTGGTTGTAATGGTTATAGGGAATATGGGGTTCTCCGGCTCGGGAGCAGATGGGGCAGGCCAACGCAGCGGTGACAAGAGTGGCTCTGTACCTGTGCAAAAGAGATTCCAAGAATCTGGAAATTGAGATTTGCTTCTTTTAAAAAAAAAAAATGTTTGGCTTTTTTTTGTTCATGCTTTCTACTTCAATGTGTTTGTAGTTTTGATCTATGTAGCTTAGCTTGTTTTGCTCGTCATGTAAATTATGTGGTATAAGTTGGGGTGATAATACAAAACTACTTAGCTAAATAACCTTTGTATAGGAAGCGCTTCTTCTCTCTGGTTTCGCTCCGACCTCTCTCTAAAAATTTCCGTTTAAGAATCGTCGTTTCTGGCCACCGGTGATCGGGTTATTTTTGTTGTCTTGTGTATATTTTCCGATCGTTTGTGTCGGATTTTTTTGTTTGTTGAATAAAGTCAGGGCTGTCTGTCTAGTTAGTTTGTCGACCTTCTGTCGGCTTTTTTCCGGGTCTTTTCCTGGAATCGATCACCTTCTTTGCGCTTGTTGTCAGATTTTCACCGAGTTCTTTGGGTTTCCTTGTGTCTTTTAGATCGGATGGGTTCTAATATCCGTTAGCCTCATCTCTTTGTTCGATTATCGCCGCGATGTCAAGGTTTAATAGGTGGCCCAATCTACTGGCTTCGCCGGCGATGGATCTCCATGGATCTGTAGATACTCGGCGATGCTTTGAAGTCGGATCTCCTTCATATGCAGTGTTTTCTCTGACTTCTTCTTCGTGGGATGGTGATCGGCAAAGAGCAAGTTGATTACTTGGATTATCCTCCGTTTGTCGGCGATCGGCGATTAACTCCGACGACGGAGTTGCATGGCGGCTCAACCGTGGTGTCGACGCGTATCTTTTCTCTTCACTATGTGGTTCACCCTCCTCTCTTTCGAGTTGATTGGGTCAGGAGCAAAAGCCTTTTGTTGTCCCGTTTCAATTTTAGCATTTCCATGTAATTCAGTTTTTTCTTTGTAATTTCAACCCATTGAAAAAAAAACAATTGAAGAAAAAAAAACCTTTGGATTAAAACACAAGTCGAGTTAGCTGTACATTGTTGTTGGTTGTTAATTGTTAGACCAAAAATAGAAAGAAAAAGGGTAGACAAGTGAAAAATACGTCGACACAGGGTTGGAACCTGCGCGGGCAAAGCCCAACAGATTTCAAGTCTGTCTCCTTAACCACTCGGACATATCGACTTTTTGTTTGCAAATGGATACAGAGTATATTGTTGTTCTTTATTTCAGAAGTTGCACAACAATGCTTTTGTTTTGAGAAGTTTACACAAACAACCTAAACATGGTTTCAACTTCTTCCAAACGAAAGTATAACAGCCAATTACATTTTCATAACAAAATGTTTACAAAGAGAGATGAGAAATGAATGGAGATGACGATAAAGAGTTAAGATCTCAACCAAGAAAATTACATAACATTGAATTTTGTTTTTAAAATCAGAAATACGAAAGATGATATATATATAGATGCTTGATGGAGACAAGGAAAAGATCTAGAGAGCTCGGCTCTTGATAATGTCGAAGCTCATCTCGCTAGGATCAGTGGCTTGTAACTCCACCTGAATGCCATCCAATTCTCTCTTGAATCTATCCTTTGAGCTCGCGTAAACCATCTTCATCCTCACTCTAGATGAATCCGGTGACCTACCATTATCCAACAAACCCAAACACATAAGCACATTGAATTCTCGGTATCATAGAAACAAAATCGAAGTCTGAAATGTCCGAAAAGTATGATAAGTTTAGGTCATTAAACACGTACTTAAAGAGAAGGTTTAAATATAGTACGGCTGAACAAAAGGTCCAATCAAACCAACCGAATTTAAATCGACCAAATTAAAATCATATTATATACATAAACTAATCGATTGATGTTTTGTTTAACCCAAATAATTTAGTTCGGTTCGGTTTAACCAATATATTTTCTTTTTAATGATAAATCATATTATACGATATGAATATATGTATATATTGTGGAATCTAATCCTAGTTAACTAAAATTATGGATATATTCATAAATAATTTTATATATTCTCTATTTCTAATCCTATTTTTCAATAAAAATAAAAACTAAAACTAAAATTATTTTTGAACCTAATTAAAACCAAATACTTTATAACTAAATTAAACTAAATCGAACCGAACTAAAACGAACTAAACTATATTCAAATAAAATCCAAACGAGTTTGGTTGGAATTTTATTACCTAAATTAACTGAACCGAACCGGATCCAACCCAACTCATAACTAAACCGAAGTGTCGACCTCTAATATATAGTCTCGGTTAAGTCTAGTTCAATGTAAGTATTTATGCATTTCCAATTAGTGTCGGTTTAGTGAGTTTTACATAACACGTACGCTAATGACATTTTCATAGTAATGTTGAAGATAATGGTCTACATGTTGTACACATTCTAAACGTTCTAGCTCAATAAAGCTTGGATTAGAGAATATCGTACCAGGCGATGAAGAAGATTTTGCTCTTCTGGCAATTTTCATTGGTAGTAAAATCAAAATCGAAAACTGCATAGCGGCATTCATCGGCAGGGAGGGAAGCGGAGAAATCATCGTAAGTCTCCTCCGGATTTCCTAACTTTTCAACCACCACTTGCTGCCCGTCTATCCTGAATATTATGAAACGATAGTTTCTTTTCGACTTTAGCTCCAAAAACTTCAGCTTGCACTCGTCCTCCACTGCCATCCCCGACGCCGCGTTCGCCTTTTCATTCAATCATGTCATCCACATTCATCACCATTATATATATAAATCGCCATTAATTCAAACAGAAAATATTGCATTTTTGTATATACCGGGAAAAATAGTTTCATTGTAATAAAAGTTAGCTAGGTTTTTGGTCCCATATCATATGTGGAAGTTTATGTGCTACATTAGTTCTAATCTTACAGATTTTTCACGCTAATATGATTATCTTGTGAATTAAAACGAGATAACC
This sequence comes from Orychophragmus violaceus, assembly GCA_030180135.1. Lineage (NCBI taxonomy): Eukaryota > Viridiplantae > Streptophyta > Magnoliopsida > Brassicales > Brassicaceae > Orychophragmus > Orychophragmus violaceus. Next base: position 10,095,964 of record CM058239.1, on the reverse strand, counting down.
TATATGCAAACAAATGATAAACACGTTAATAACATGGTGAAAATTGAGAAATCTACATCTACCATGCATATGATTAGACAATCATTAGGTTTAGGTCTATATATTAATATATAGCATCCGTATTTTCATAATCTGATGTTCCATCAAAACTCAGGCTGATTCTAAAACTAATATATACAATCCTTAGTTTGGAATCAAATCATCTCGATAGCCTGGTATTGGCCATTGTATAGAAACAACAATCCTACAAATTTATTTTAAAAAGAATAGAAGAGAAGACAAACCATTGCTCTTGTTTGGTTTCTATGGTAAGGCTTGAGGATTTGTTTGTTTTCTGTGAATAAATATTGATTGATTGTCCTCTCGAAAAGAGGAAATTTGGAATGGAGTTTGGGAGGCGAATTAAGGAAGAAGATAATGATCTTAATTGGTTTGTGAAGAGAAGATGATCGATCGAGACGAACTCGGACAACTAAAGGCTCTTATTTATTAATCTTTATATTGGTGTCTGATCTGTAATTGTGATATCGCCACACATTGTTTTTCTTTTTTTCTAACCTTAAAAATCGCCTAACCATCCCTCTTTCAAGGCATTTTTCGCTCTATATTTAGCATCTATTTGTGTACAACATGCACACATTCATACCATGCGTATAGGTATATATAATATAATTATATATATATATACAATTACAAAAATGGTTCAAAACATAAACAAGATAAAGCACCGATTATGACATCTAGTTTTTTAGACATATTTTTAAATATATTTTTCATTAACATATTTTGAAATAAAATTTGGAGAGCATTTTAAATATATTCTTCATTAATATATATTTCAAAAAAGTTTGAAAATTTATTTTCCAAATATAACTTACAAATATATATATTTAAACAATATTTGAAGGGCAATTTTTTTAAAAATATATATATATATATATATATATATATATATTCTTATTAAAAATATATTTAAAGAAAGATTAAAGCATAATTTTGATTTAAAAAGATACAATTGATATGAAGATTGTAACGGAATTTCTTGTGAATAAAAATGTATTTGAGGAAAACAAATGTATAAATAGTGAAAACATGTTATTATTGTCATAGGAGACCTTTGTGATTGATTACTTTAACACACTAATTAATCAAGTTCTAGTTTATCTTGAGTTCATTTTGAACAATTCCAAAAGCATAAACAAATTTTGGATTTTTATTTGATTTAAAAAAAACTAACATCGAATGGGGTGGCTTTGTCACATGGGTCATTGACTAGAGTGGCTCTAAAACATATGTGATTGAAAAAAAGGAAAAAAATGAATAATTGGGTTTAATGAGTGATTTTGTAAGTAAAAATGTAAAAAAAAAAAACATATCTCAACAAAAAAATATGATTGAGGCCGAAAACTATAATGTTATATTTTACTATTATTTTTAGTTTTGGACACAATATACAAAATGACATACTTTTTAGATTTGCATAAACTATTCAAAAATGTTGGACATACACTGCATACAAAGACTCTTGTTTGCATGCGTGGAATCAATTACAATCTCTTTTATCAACTTTTTATTAACATTGTTTATTGAATCTGATTTGAAAAATCATTATATCATAAAAGAAGTTCTAAATATAAAAAACCATAAGAAGTTAATGGTCTTTTCACAAGAAAATCAATTGTTAATGACACATTAGCAATACCATATCGATCTTTTCTGAAAAAAATAAAAAAAATTAGATATTCCCAATTCTACACTAGCAGACGGAATTTTACTTTTTATACCTTTTGATAATTCTCATAATAAAGGTAGATCTTCTTTTTCAATTGCCTTTGTCAAATTTTTTCAGAGTGAGCTTCTCTAAAACTACAGTTAAACAAACTTGAACATCAATAAACAAATCAAATTGATAGTTAGCAGGGCCGGCCCGACGGGTAAGCGGGAGAAGCGACCGCTTATGTCAAAAAAAAAATTTCGGAGGTAGTCCAATTTTTTTAAAGACCACTTAGACAGAGGTATGATGTCCAACTTTGCTCTCCTGTTTTTTTTAGTTCTGTTATTTATGAGTTTCTCATAAAGTTTTCAAATTTTTGAAAATAGATTTTTCTTGTTTGTGATTAGTGATTCACAAGTAGTATTTTAATAAACTTTTTTACATAATTTTAGAGGTTACGAAAAACTTTAGTTGGTCTTTTTTATGTTTTGGTTTTTGAAAAAGTTGAGATTTTTTATTTCAAATTCTGCTTTTTTAATGTTTTTTTTGACGTTGAGTTTTTTATAAGACGACACCCTTCTTAATCTCGCTTACGACCTATGATAAGGTTGGAACGGCACTGATAGTTAGGATTGACAAACTTTCAAATTTCAGACTTGAAAAAAAAAGAACTCCGGGAAAACCAAGAGAAGCACGAGAACCACCGATCGAAAAGCTATGACCAAACAAAAGCTGCAATGGAAAAGAAACCAAACCCGTCATACACATCCCGTCTATATAATTATCCATTGATTTGGATACTACATCACGGCAAAAAACCGACGGATAATTAAAACTTGGAAAATAGAATGTCCATAACATAAAAAAGCAAACTAAGGATGACCGTTCTCACAATAGAAACGTAAAATGAAAAGGATTCTAAAAATCTTTACCATTTGTCCATTGAACTCATGTAGAAAAAAAGTAATAAGCATCTTGACAGAGAGAGCGATATAGCAACTGTAATTTTTTCTGACACGAAACTAATGTTTTACTTGCTATTCTGACATGAAACTGATCTTTACTTGCATTTTGGCTGGGCCGGGCCTATGTAGATTGATATCATACCATAAATATACAATTTACATTGATTGATACGAAGCACAGTAAAAAAAAATCATGTATATACTGCTTGTAAAAAGCCAACTAAAAGACCAATTTGTCATAGTATTATATGTTTCTTTTGGAAAAAATATTTACTATCTTAACATTATGGTGTTGTTTCTATTAGACTTTTGAAATAGTAAAAAATTATAATGTAAGTGATTAGAAGAAAAAAATTATAACAAATATAAGATATTCAAATACATTAAATACAAGTGATGATCAAAACCCAAACTGTTCTTATTTCATTTCTTTCCTAATTCTTTTCTCTAACAATGAATACAAAAATCTCTGGTTTTATCATTCAATGAATACAAAAGCATGTTTGACTCTATAATTATATTGTACATGCTTGACTGAAAACATAGAAACAAATTAAAACCAAAACTGAACTTGATGAATGAAGCATATGATGAGACGAGACAAAAATTCTAGGAGCCTAGGAGAATGATAAAACGAGAGGTTTTAATTTGTTTCTATGTTTTCAGTCAAGCATGTATAGTATAATTATAGAGTCAAACGGGCTTTTGTATTCATTGTTAGAGAAGACCATATTTTTTTATATTCATTGTTAGAGAAGAGAATTAGGAAAGAAATGAAATAAGAACAATTTCTGTTTAGATCATCACTTGTAATGGTCTTTTATAGAGGTAAAAAGAAGATAAAATTTTATAAAAAACATATATTTTTGTATATAGTTTTATAGTATCTAATCTATTAAAACAGGAAGGTTTGCCATGGTACATAAATGTTGTTCCCGGAAATTGCCCTTGATATTATTAGGATTTGTAACCTTCATTAAGGGTAAAACTGTAAAACAATTTATATTTGATTTATTATCTCTACAATCCATGTTTCCAAACAAGACAATTATTAAACATGTAGCCAAACAACCAAAATCTAATGGGTCCCACTTTCCTAATTAATTAAAATCAAAACAAATTAATTGATAAATATAATTAATAATTTATACATCAACTATTATATATAAATTAAGATTCTCTAATTTATGATTTAATTCAAAATATATTTATAATATATTTTAATATCTTTTTATTTTGTTTAAAATATATATATATATATATATACACATATTACGATTGATGTTTTTACGATTGTACTTTTTAGCAGATTTTTCCATCAAACTGAAAAATATTTAATTAATTAAACGGGTTGAAAAATTAATTAGCCAATCTCGATTATAAATTTTCTAAAAAACAAATTCGCATATAGTAAATAATTTCAGTTGATATATTTTAAAATTAATAAAATATTAAAATGATTTCATACTTATATTATTCAAATATTTGAAGCGTCAAATTATGCTTTATGTTTGAATGAAGTTTTTAACGGATAGTTCCATCAAATTTGCAAATTATATATACGACTACAACATGTATTTTATAAAATAATATTTTAGATAAATAAAATAACAATTAAACATATACCACATAACTTTTACAATAGTTGTTTTCACATATATATATTTTTTCCAAACTATGATCTTACGATACAACACATATTAAAATATATAATGCGAAATCGTTATTTTAATCTCTTAATCCTTACGATATATCTCCTCCAAATAACACATAATTCATTTAAAAAAAAACTAAATTGCTAACTCACTGTTTATAATGTTGGTTAAACAATTATAATCAAAATTAGATTACATAATTAAAAATCTAAACTACTATTAACAAAATGAATAAAAAATAAAATTTGTAAAGAAAATTATACCCGCACTTAGAAGTGCGGGTCAAAATCTAGTATAAGTTAAAATATCAACATCGATAATATTAAAGACAATTGGGATGTTATGTTAAATACTCACAAACTCAATAATCAATCTTCAATTGTTTTCAACTTTATAATACTGTTCATTCCGATTTTGCTATATGAGTTGGAATCCCAAAATCGGTGATATATATAAGACAGATTATAACATTAAAATTAAATGCATAATCGCTCTTGCACTACATTTTAACGAAAATCAATATATTGAAATGATATATACAGTGGTAGAGGCAAGAAAGGATTAGAAGAGTCACATAACCTCTATAAATTTGATAATTGAATTATTTTTAATGTAATTTTGCTTAAAATTTGCTTAATATTTGATCAAAAATGGTTCCGACCCCATTAATTTGAGTTAAATTTTTCATAAAACCCCTGCTAATCCATATATTTTTGTTATAATTTCATATATTATTTTATATAATACTAAATTAATATATTATATGAACCTTTTATGTGACCCAACATTTTCATAAAATATGTGATGTGTTACTTTAAATGTGAGTCCAGAACTATTAGAAATGTGCTACTTTAGTGCCGTTATTCCTTGTTGATCACTTTTGAGATTTATTGAGATCACTTTAGTGCCATACTCAATTCTCAAGATCATTTATTGAGATTTATTTGAGATTTTTGCCAATTAGTTTCTTTCATATTAGGAGCAAATTGTGTTTTATTTCTGTGTTCCAATAATATTGATATAAGAAGATAGTTATATTGAAGTTTTCACTAAAGTTCTTTACACTTTATGAACTTTTTGTTATGTGTAAAAAAAATTGATGAATGTTCATACGAAAAGTTTAACAGTTATATTGAAGTTTTCATTCTACTTCGTGCGGTGCGGATTCCGCGACGTTCGTGCAGATTACAACTACACAGAGCCATCTCTTGCGGGGAATGCAGGTTTAGTCACAACATTGGCGGCTCTGTCGAGAGAAGGACACGGAAAACCTCATGCTATCGATATAAACAGGACGTTCTCCGCCATTCCTCCTTATTACCCGGATTCACCGCCTCCTCCGGTGTCTTGGACGTCGTGAAATAATATTTAGTTTTGTATAATACGGTCTTCTGTTTTTATGAATGTACTCTGTTTTTATGAATGTTTTTACTCTGTTTCGGATCCTCTGGCTGGCCGTTTTATTGATTAATGAAGTACTTTTGAAGTGTTAAAAAAATGTTTTGAAAAATGGATATCGAGTTGATTTTAATGGAGGATCCCATTGATTTGCTTTAAAGATTTTATGCTGATTAACTTCCACCATTATACATTAAAGCTCAAAAGTTTAACGCATAATAATTTTTTTTAGCATCACGAGTTATATATAACTAGTCGTCGTCACCCCCACAGGTTGTTTGCGGTGATATATCTTTATGTTCTAATGCAGAATGCATGCATTTCTCCCAATGAGTAATTCTTCCAGCAAGTTGCACACACTCCTTTATTGTTCCTTTGATCCGTCTTGATCCATCTAGTCTTGTCACCTATGCAATATGAATCTTCAGGAAAATGCTAGGCAACCACTAAGTATATGGAAGATAAAGCAAAAATTGACCATTGCTTTCTGTTTTGGTGATGAATGACGAAAAATCATTGAGGCACAACCAATGGCGAGATCAAGGAAGATGTAACTCATATCATCCTCCAATGCATAAGCAAGTGATTTCCCATCAATGATTAAAGCAAATGCCTCAGAGTTTCCACCATATGCTTTTAGTTGAGCCGTTCCATTAGTTATCTAACGCATGACATTTTCCTTCAAAGCCTGCAAGAAAATAGCCACATGAATTATATTTACTCTTGAGCCTTTCCATTAGTTACGTAAAACTAATTCCTTCCCATCAAATCAATGTTCCAAAAGTTCTGCACCGCACGAAGCCGAAAAAGGACCTGCGAGACCACTTTGTTTCTTCTCAGTCACCACGACGACTCATAAAAGCGCTTATAGAACCGAAACAAAAACGACGAAGCTTTACTCTAGAGAGAATGTAGCGAGAGAATGATTGTCTCAAAAAATAAATACTTGTACTACTAATTACCATTTTTAAACATTATACTACGTTTTGGAGAGAAACACATACTTCTCCCACAGTTAATCTTAAAATATATTATATTAACTACAATGTATACAATATATAATTAGAAGCTATTTATTTGAATATTCCATCAAAACAGATTAAAATAAATATTCTCGTGGATATCTAAATTCCGATAAATTAAATCGATGTTTTTTGGATCGAACATGGACATACCAATGGATGAGGATGGTGTCTAAAATATATTAACGGAGATGTGCTTTTCTGGCACCAATGGTGCAAACAGAGTATATCGTTCAGACTCATGTGCCTTCTAAAACTATGGATCTTTTCGAACATGATGCGTACGTTTAGTCAGCCTTACAGCAGCAAAAGGATTAAATGTACCCCATGCTACAGTCTTGTTGGCATTCTACGCAAAATTGGATGGGTTTTATGGGCTATGAGATGTCTACGTGATATATTTTTGTTGAAATTCGGAATGAAACGAATTTTGATACTTTGTTAGATATGTTGAACATCTCGGAGGATTCGATGGTTTTTTGTCAATTTGACAATGTGTTTTTTCTCAAACAAACGTTTAAAGTTTTTGATATAACATTTGTTCATGTAATAACAACGCCCAGATGGGTCTTTTTGGCAAAGAACACACAGAGTCATGGTATTATGTTTATCCATGTTAACCAGACATGCTCCAGTAGAGAAAGTTTCATAGAGCAATCATCTCATCAAAACAAGATTGGCGTAAGAGCATGTACATTGGTGTTATCCCCAGGGGCGGATCTAGAAATTTATTTAGCATGGGGCACATAATTTTTCATTTTATTTAAATTAATTTACACAAAAGTATAACATTAATAGCCAAAAAAAACTCTACAAGATATAAAAATATATAAAAAGTTATAAAAAAGAACTTAAAATTTCAACAAACTTACTCTTCCATCTTCTATATTTTGAAATCTCTTTATTACTATCTTGTTTATTACTTTATCAAAATGTTTTGTTCGATAAGACAAACATGACAATTGTTTAAAAACTGATCATTCATTTGATTACGTAAGGTAGTCTTTACAATCTTTATTATGGAAAACATATTTCCATATATAAAGATAATACAAGGCTCAAAAATCGATAAATCAAATTTTATACATAATTTAATTAATTTTAAACTAGTTCTTCCAATTATATTTATATTCAAAATTTACAAATAGTAGAGTTATATCTAACAGACTATTTAGAAGAAAAAGGTGGTTTAGTGTATAAAATCCGTAATATATTTCGCTGAAATACCTAATAAAAAACATGAATTTATAGTTTATAACATATACAAACTTAAATTAAATCAGCTATAGCAAAAGAAATCACCTTAACAATTCGCATGAGGTAAAATAATTTGATGGAGACAAAAAAAAATATCTTGATGGAGACACAAAAGACAATAAAAACCGAGTAAATGTGGTGGCTAGATCAAAATAATATAATTATATTCTTATTTTTATCATCTATGGTATTTACTATGGATATTATTTTGGACTTTAAAAGTATAATAAAATAATTGATAAAACAAATGTTGGATTATATTTAACTATTTATATATAAAAAAGTGTTAACAAAATTGAGTATGGGGCACGTGCCACCACTTTTTGTACGTACATCCGTCCCTGGTTATCCCCTTGGGGTTCTTAAAAAAAAAATATTATTATTTTAATTTTTTTTTCCAGATGAAACATAAAAAAAAAAATTTTAAAAAGTAACAAATAAGAAGTCGACACGTCACATGAATAGTTAAGAGACATGCTATTAACTATTCACGTGGGACTCACAATATTATATTAATTTTTTGTTAAGAAACTCTACCTAAGAACCTCCAATGGAGGTGGTCTAATAAGATAGACAGCTGACCAAAAAAGTGGATATATAACAAGTAGAACTGTTAGATATAGATCTTTATAAAATAATAAAATTGTTCGTTGATAATACTGTGTAATAATTCTCATATTTTTTAATAAAATAATATATGAATGTTAAAAAAAAAAATTCTCAGATTATGATTACGAGCAGTTAAGTATAAAGGTAACTAGGAAAATTTTGGAAAATTATTTATTTATTTTAGAGATTTGTTCATAAAGATTACACATTTTGATAGAAATATTAGTTTTTATTGTTAATTTTTAAACAACAAGTTATAAAAAGAGATAATAATAATAATAATAATAATAATAATAATAATAATAATAATAATAATAATAATAATAATAATAAGACAAATTGTGGTTACTCAATTCATCAGACCAATGAGGTATAAACAAATGCTCATGAAACATGTATGTTTAGAGAGGATCCAAAGCTAGTAATCTTAAATGTTAAGGAAAAAAAATTTGGATTTATAAAGAAAATTCAGAGAAAAAATGGTATTTCCCTTTGAGGTACCTTTTATTTTTCATTTTTTTTTTTTTGATAAGAATTAAATTAATTGCCCAAAGGGAAGAAATTTACATCAGAGTTATTTACAAGCTGCTTTTATTTTATTTTTCTTTTTTTTTTGTGCAACCTTTTATTTTATTTTTCATTTTAATAAATTTGTGTGTTTGACCATCAATATTTGCTGGATTTTATGAATTGGAGCCATCCCCCAGGGTTGTTTTGTTTCCCCCTACGCCTTTGCTCTTTTGCCTCCCTCCTCCGAGTTTTTCTCTCATTTTCTTTTGCGTTCCCATCACTTTCTCGGATTTTCTCTGCGACTTTCCCACCCTCCTCTTCCCTTCTGAATTCCCGAGAGATCGCTGTTGTTTTTTTTTCTCTTCTTCCTTTCGGCGCCCCCCCGATCTGTTGTTACTGTTTTACTGGTACGTGATCGGGCACTTACTCCGCTTTAACGCTTTCATAAACACTAAATCGATTTGAATTCATCCTCTTCTTGTATACATAACTGATGTTGTTGAGATTTCAAACAACGAAAGTTTTTAGTTCTCTCCGCCGTCTGACTATTGAATTTCCTCTATGGAGGATGATTTGAATTTCGATTTTGCTCTGGCATAGCTTTCCATGGAGGCATCTGTGTTCAGTGGTTCTGATAATTGAATCGAATACTTTATGTGATTGATTTATGCATAGTTAGTTGCTTAGGGAAGAGGTTGTGTTTATAGGAATTTGTGTTTGCAGTTGATTCGATGGAGCTAGTGAAACAAGATGGGAATGATTCTATCGACATGCTCTTCAAACGAGCGGATCCTTTTATGTCCTTCCCTAGACCTGACAACAGTCCAGTCCAGCTCTTTCAACTTCTCCATACCTTAGAACGTCCAGGTAATGCCCTCTCATCTCATTAGATCTGACATTGTCTCTGTCTCTCAGTGGATTGTGTGTAATGATTGTGGATTAGTGGATATGTAGTTTTAGTCTTGAATGGATTTAACATATGAGTTTTCTAGGTTGAAATAGCATGTGTTGATTGAGGTATTACCTGGGATTTTATTTGATGTTCTATTTCGTTCCCAGGCTGGCCGTTGCTGACTCCTTTGAAGATACAGTTGCTCAAGTGTGAAAAGTGCACCAGGGAGTTTTGCTCTCCTGTAAACCATAGAAGGCATAACCGTATGCATCGGCGTTTAAGAAAGCCTAAGAAGGTTTGCTTAAACTGAACTTAACTCTACTTTTTTCAAATGTCTTTCAAACTCCTGCTTGTTTTAATCCTTTTTTTTCTTAATTCATCTGAAGATTGTGTTTGCATGGTTCCAGGATTCTGGCAAAGAGAGGGATGCGCTGGGAGCCTTTTGGAATACTGTACTTCTCCCTCTATTTGTCTTCTCTTAGTTATTGCCAATTCGATTGGTTTTTCCTTGGAAGTAATGATCATGTTCAATCTCTCTGGTTATTTCAGCTCTCTGTAGACGAAGCAAAGGAGATCCTCTCCTTAAAGAGCATGATCCTGGAGGTAGTATGATTTCCGTTGATGCTTTCCCTTTTTTTGCTAAAAGTTTTTCTTATTTTCACTCGTTTAAAGCTCATGGCGAGCATCACATATGAGTGTAGCATTGCATGTTATCCAGTCTTTCCAATGGCTCATTTTGTTGTTTGTCACATCGTTTCTAGGGGTTCTGACTCTGTATGAATGCCTTACTGCTTATTTTATTCATTAGTGCAAGGTGTGAATGTGTGATACCATTATAAACACTATTTTTATGTTACCCATAATACCATATGATTTTGTAAGGGTTGTAGGATTCATTTCCAAATAAATATGTTTTAGTTAAAAGCAAGAGTATACCATACCTAATTCGTGTGCATCCTCTCAAAGGCCTGTTGAGTATGCCTACTTGATCCATGTTGTCCATTTCTTGTTGCCCATTCTCCAGCATTCTGTTTCTCCATCATGGAACTAATTATTATTCTTTGCCGACTTAAGATGCTTTGCAGACTTACGACTAATTTCTCGAACTGAAGATACTTTGTTTTTGATTCATATAGAATGTTCCAGGGGAATCAGTTGAGTTGGGACTAATGTCACTTATCGAAAAGCCAGGATATACTGCTCTGCCACAATATTATCTAAGAGCTGGTTCTGACCTTTTGGTATGAATTTCGTCTCTCTTGATGGTTTCTTTTTTACCCTTGTGGATGAAGTATCCTTAATGTTCAACCTCATGGCTGATATATGTTCATGTTTCTCCAGGATATTATCCAGGCTAGAGCATCTAGGTTTCCAATTTCTTCGGAGGAACTTTTTAGCATTCTTGATAATGCTAGTGAAAAAACTTTCCTGTCTAGCGAGGCTGCACCAATGCAAAAATACATATTTGACGGGGAAAATGGAAAAAATGTACTGGAAGCAAAAAACGTTGTTGCTTGTGCAAGCTTCCTTCTGGAACAACGATTGGTAACGTTTTTCCGTCAGGGTTTCACCCTTCCTCTCTAGTTAGCAAAGCAAAGTGGCTAATACGAGAACTTTGCTTTGCACTTTTCTGTTACAGGTGATTTATCTTTGTTTCTTAATGTACAGATTAAAGCATGGCTTGCTGACAAAGACGCGGAAGCCCTGAGGTGCCAAAATTTACTGGTTGAAGAGGAAGAAGCTGCACGTAGAAGGTACATGCTTATAAATTGCAGTGATAGTCATATAACGTTGCGGAATCCACGATTCTCTAATTCTGAATTGGTTCCCAAGTGTTGAGACGTACTCACTGGTATTATGTCCGAGCAGGCAAGCTGAGCTCTTGGAGAGGAAAAAGAGGAAGAAGCAAAGACAGAAAGAACAGAGAGTAAAGGACCAGAAAAAAGATGGTAAGGAAGACGAAAGTACCACATCAGAAGAACAACAATCTCGAGCTGAGTCATCAAGCCCGTTATCTGTAGCTTCAGATTCCGAGGCACAAAGATCAGATTCTGTATCTATTGAGGATTCTTCATCCCTTGAGGAACCTCAAGTTTTGGAAATGGACAATGGTAGAAACAGTGAAACTGAGGCGCCAATGGTTGATGATGATGGTTTTGGTGATGGCCAAAACATGGAAAGGCGAAGTGGACGTAGGCAAATGGATAAAATATCCGAGCATGGAATGCCGAATGGGTTCCACGGTAATCATGCGCTAAAACTTGGAGGCATTCGAAAGAATGGAACTAACAGAGACGCAAGAGCCAATAGTACTAAAGTTTGGAGCCGGAAAGCCAATAACCCCACGTCGATATCACCGGCAGTAGCTGAACAGGATCACACAAAAAACAGCGAAGTTTTGATTGGATCGGTAAGTGTAACAATCCGAAACAGCTGTCTCAGCGGAGAACATAACCAAGCTAAATGTAGTGAAGAGGAGGGAAGAAGAAAGACTGGTGAAGCGAAACCCACATCTGAGCAATCAACTGTCAAAGTATGGAGACCAGTGAGTAGTCAGGGAAGGGAAATGTCAACGGCCAATGGAAACGCGGACACAGAGGATAAGAACTCAAACGTACATGTACCTGAAATTAAGACCGCTCATCATATAAGCTTGCAGTTCAGCAACCACGAAGCAAAGGCGTTTCTTGCAAAGAGTAAAATTTATTTTCTTCCCTCTTGAATCTCCCTATCGTTTAACAATATTTTAGAAGTTGTTTACTCAATCTGAATTGACTTGTCAGGATGGAAAGAAGCAACCTCTGCAGAACACGTGACGTTGGTTCTGTCTCCGGAAACAGACATGTCGGGTAATAACAACACTCACGCGTCCTCAAATGGTGTTATAGCCGTCACAAGACCAAAGCACAGGATGAAATCCGAAAAAGGCACGAAGGTGAAGTATGTTCCAAAACAGAGGATTCCTTGAAAAAATCGAAACAAAAAAAAGGACGAGAGCTTGTTTCTGGACCAGAGTATCATTCTTTTTAGGTATACCAAAAGTGCAGTATTAGCGAGAGAGAGAGAGAGATCGTGTTTTTTTTCTATTACTTCTAGAGAGATTTTTCTTAATCTTTAAGAGTCCTCATTCATCTTTTTTTACTTCTTCTCGATAGAAAGCATTGATTTGTTATTTTGTTGACCTTTTTCCATTGTGAGGGTATAAACTTCAAATTTGAAATTTTGAAATGAAAATGAAATGGGTCTCATATTTTTATTGTGGGAAAAAGAGAAGATTTTTTTTTGTGATAGAAAAAATATGGTTAGAACTTGGTAGTCTTTTTCTCAGACAATATTTCGCCAAATGTGAAGTCTACCATAGTCAATTTTACGTACACAAAGCTTGTTAAATGATACAAAGAATATTTATTATATCATATCAGCAGCATGGATTCCTACAATGCAAAGCTATATATGTATAGTTGTTAGACCCCAATCCCTTACCAGTTACCACATCACTGTAGTGAAGAAGATATAACGCCTTTTTTCTCTAAGTTTGTCAACTGAATCCAGACCGTAACACCGGAAAGAAACTCCAGCCGCTTCCTGGACTGTTGTCACCTTTTCCGGCAACCTTCTCATTCGCCCACCACTCCGATCTAACAGCTGTTTTCTCTATCATCTCATCTTTTGTGTTATCAAACTTGAATTCTTTGCTCGATCCTAACGAAAACGTTCTTAGCTTCTGACTCAATTCGCTCTTTGTAGGCGAAACCGCCTCATTGGCATGATCGCCATTAGCTTTTTCATGTAAACCATCATCTAAACCAACTCGATATAGCTTGCTTGCAAAGCAACGCGCAACATCTTCCCCAGTCAACTCGAATGAAACTCTATGAGCAACCGCCACAGCTTTTTCATCGTGCCTTGGCGACCCGTGATCTGAATTGGCCAAAGAAGCAACCTCAGAGATCTGACTATCAAGTGGCGTCATGTTTCCAGAACCCAATCTTGAAACCATCTCTACACCATTTGGTGTCACAGCACCAGAAGCAAGTTTTGAGCCAAGGCCTCCTCCACCATCAGGAGTCAAAGAACCTGAACCCAACCTTGAACCTTGACCAGCAGGTGTGATGGAACCAGAACCAAATCTCGATCCCCATTTACGCGCTGTGAAGTGCTCAAACCCCAAAAACTTTGGAGGTTCTCCGATACGAAACTCAATGATGGAGCATTTACCAGGGTAAGGAGAAGAAGTACCTGAGTTCGAGACCACTGAACCAGGAGAGATTAGATTACCACCTGGACTTCCTGGATACACTTGATGCGACTGAAACTCGTAATGCGCAGATGAAAACTTTTGATTCATTCCACCACTGTTCCTCCGAGCTCGTTCCAGTGAAGATGTAAGTAACTGCGCAAAAGGAACTTCAGGGGAAGAAGGTGTTGTGGAATTCACTTGAGCTGACTCTGGAGGTGGTGTGAACGGCGCAGTGGATGGTCGGGTTGTGAAAGCAGAGTCTACTGGAGGAGTTACCGGTTGAGTTTCGTGAGCGTAAGGTCCAATGGCAAAGACTGAATGCGGTTCGTTTAGGGAATATGTATTGACGGTTAAGGAAAGTAGACCAGTATGTGGAGTATGGGACACAGATGAAGGACCTGATTGTAGAAACGATGCAGGAGATGAAGGAGGAGCTATAAAGGGAAGGAATATTGATGTTGAGTTGGTCGATGAGTTTTGGACTGGAGCCACCGGAGCTGATCCGGAAGCAACCGGTTCGGGTACAAGGACAGCGTGACCAATTCTTTTATTGTTCTTTTGGAATCCGAAACACCAGTACAAGCTCCAGAAGGTTCCCCATTTTTTCTTCTTCTGGATTTCAAGGACAAGACAAAAGACAAGATTCTTGATCAGCTGATCCGGATGCAACCGGTTCGGGTAATTAATAAAGCAAAGGCCTCTTTAAACTCGATTAATTCCGTGACGTAACACTTTCAAAACTGAATCAAACATAAATATTCTCAATTTTACATAATCCATTTCTCTGAGCATAAACACTTAAAATTACGATCAACAGTCAGAAAACGTTGGCGAATCAAGCAACAATACTGATCCATGATATGACCACAAGAAGAGGAAAAAGAAAGAAACTTTACACTGCCCAATTAAAAAAAAGGAGAGCTCATAGTGTTACCTGCACCGATGACGGTTGTACTCGAGACTCGGCGGAGACGATGGCAGAAGCGGCGGCGTTCACCGTCTCGACGCTATTATTCACGTTTCTCATCTCTCAGACTTGTTCGAATCAACCAAATAATAGCATCCAGATTTTTTAGAACTCTCCCCCACCACTTTCGATCTCAGCAGTAAGTTATAGAAATTTTCCCGGTAACAATCAAACGAAACAAAATCCTAAAATTGAAATGTGAAATCGAACGAACGAACAAGAAGAGAATAAATAAGAAGAAAAAAGGCTTTCTCTTCTCTCTCTCACTGGTCGTTATTCAATTTCCCACGAGATATTGCCACGTCATCAGAATTGACGGTCCGGACCCACGCGCTTCCATTTTTTTCCCCCCAATTATTGTAATGTTAATAAATCATGGGGAAAAGAAAATCGATTTCTTTTCGATTATTTTTTAAAAAAGGAAACTGAGTGACTAAGGGGAAAAATATTTAATTGAAAACCCAAAAGTACCCTCGTGCTTGTCAGCGTAATTACAGGGGAATGCCAGTGAGAGTTATTATGGTGGACGTCGCGAAACTCGTGAGTATGTTTGAGTCTTTTTAGATAAATGCGCCGCCCTCTGTGTCTGCTTCCGTTGGTTAGCAAGAATCTCGTGACTTACACAATTACTACCGTAAGTTTGTTTGTTCTCTCCAAGCAAGTATTTATTACTACCGTTCATATTGCATAAGATAGTTATTGCTAAGGTCGTGTATGGAATGAATCTATTAAATGGTTTACTTTTTGTTATAATGACAAATTTTTTGGCACGAAAGTGTGTCCACACTTCAAGTAGGTCTAATATTTGCATTTGAATATTCAGTTCATTTTTTTTTTGAACATTAAATTCAGTACATATTTCCATAAAATTTATCTACGCAAATAAAAACTACACCATATGGTATATATAACCCTCTTCTCTAATATTGACAAAATAGATGTATTCATATTTTTTGTGATATGATTCTACATCGAAATTTTTGTAAAAGATTAACACTAATATATAAAATAATAGTTAATTTGTTTATTGCCAATTTATTTTGAATTATAAATTCATGATAAACCAAAATTGAATATGCTATTAAAATACTTTGACAAAAATATGCTATTAAAATCGGTCCAAAAATAGTTTACTATCAATTCTATATTGGAATTATGTTGAGGATGGACCGATAAAAGCTAATATCTTAAAGCAAGATCGGCTCTGAAATTTTAGAAGTTATGAATATTTTAGTGTGAAATTTATTATTATTTTGTAATTTGGGGGACACAAAATTTATGTATATTAGCTTAATAAATTTAGGAGACAAATCTAACATTTCATTTAAACCTGCCTATGAATGATCCTAGGCCTGGATTTCGGATAGTTCAGATTGGATCGGTTCGGATATTCGGATAATCGGATAGTGCGGAAATCATAAAAGTACTGAAATAAACCTAGACATATTTCAGCTCGGTTTAGATCAATTATTGGGTAGTTCAGTTAACGAAATACTGATCCGAAATGAACCAAATATTTGAAAGAAAAAACGGATACTTTTATGAATTATGGATATTTTGGGTAATTCGGTTTAACTTTTTGGATAATTTCAGTTCGGTTCATATAAAATAGATAAATCGGATACACTGGATAAGCTGGATAGACTGGTTTAAAATGATTTAAAATAAACCATGAAATAACTAATCAATTCACTTGTATCTAAAGATCATGCTTAACCTGTTTATAACTCTACACAAAATGGATGAATCAAACGAATGTAAAAACATAAACAAAGCAATACTAGAAGTAGAACCAACTTCAAACAAAACTAGAACCAACATCAAACATCATTTCTTTATCAATTGAAGTAGCAAAACACCATAATCTAATACATCCTTGTTCTTCAATACCACAAACTTGTCTTGTTTTATCTTTAAAATATCTAGAGATAAAACATGAGAAGTTTGCTACAAAAAAAAAAAGAGAAAGACAAGGAAATAAAAAAAAATCAGTGATAGAGAATGATAAAACAGAAGCATTAACATCTTTAAACCGAGAAAATGACTCCAACACATGACACATCATTTCATTTTGTGCAAGAGAGAAAGACAAGATGCTAATATAGACCGAGATGATAAAAACAGTGATAAAAAGAGACGCATTTACATCTTTAGACCGAGATGTTACTAGAAGGAAATCAATCTCTTAAACGAAACCAATCTCTTAAACAAGTGTACCTTCAATTCATGTTGCAGATCAACGAGTCTCTTGAGATTGTTGACGAGAACCTATAAAAGGAAAATATAATAAAAGAGTCAACATATTATATTGAGAAATGAGAACATATACAAGAAAATGACTTGATTACATAATGACTCATGGAAATCGAGTTGTTCAAACATTTGCACCAAGTTTGCAAGCTTCTCAGCATGAATTATATTCCTCAGCCATTATTATAAGCAAATCAAAGCTTCAATTATATATGGGGTCAAACCATTACGAAAAGGATCAAATATTCTACCACTAGTACTAAATGATGACTCTGAATCACAAAAGACACTTGAATGGCGAGCACATCCCTAGCTAGCTCTGATAAGATTGGAAACTTTGGACTGTTACAGTTCCACCATGATAATACAACATAGTCCAACCCCAACCCATTAGTAGTTCTCTTAACTGGTTTGTCCATAAGGTATATGCCTAGCTCATTGCTTCCTTCTTCATTTGCAGATCCAGTGATCATCTCAGAATACAGAGACTCCATTCTCTTATATCCATCATCATCCGATAAATCAAATAAATCACTTACTTGTTCAGATTATCCATGATCACTCCTCGTTCCACCACTATCACCTTGAGAGGTGCTCAGCCTTGACACATACTCTTCATATAGTTGTTTCATCACTGTCCTATTTTAAACTCTAAGATGAATACTCTCCACACTCTCTTTTCCGTAGAGCTTGTCAAAGCAAATAGATGCAAATTGCATCTTGTTCCGATGATCAAATACAGATGCAACGATCACTAGTGGATTCATATTGAGAAGTCCATCCCAATATTTCTCAAACTTATCTCTCATAGCTCTTGCTTCTACCCTTAGAATCTTATCACTATTGTTGCTTAGAGAGATCAAATTCCTTTCAATTATCACAATCTCATTGTAGCAAAGTGAAGATGTCACGGTTTTGGATGCTGAGAAGGCCAAAGTGCAATTGAAAAAGATCTTCAGAAACCTCACTAACCTATGTACTTCATCCTAGCTATCAGTAGTTGGTGGACTAATTCGCTTGTCCATTCTCTTATGATTTCATGAAGTATTCACTATAACTGATGTGTTGTAAATTTGAGTGGATTTAATCATGTTTTAGAGTGTGTTTTAGGTTTAGGAAAAGCATTTAGGCATTATTAGGAGTGCATATGCATTGTTTTTCTCTTTTGTAGGTGGTGGATGACATGATGATGCACCAAGAGACAAAAGAGGAGAAAGAGACCAAAAGAACACTAAAACAAAGTGAAAAAACAGCTAAGGATCGGACCAGGAAGCTACAGCTGGGTGCTACAGCGGGGTCCCAACGTAGCTGTGGACGCAGGAGATGCACAACGACATCGTACAGCTAGGTCTGCACGTCGCTGTACAAATGTGACTTAATATGCGGGAGCCACAGCGACGTCCCACAACTGGGTCCTGACGTAGCTGTGGATCAAGAATCTCCACAACAACGTCCCACAACTGGGTCCTGACGTAGCTGTGGATCAAGAATCTCCACAGCGACGTCCCACAGCTGGGTCCTAACGTAGCTGTGCGACCAACTTTTTCCCACATGCTCTTTTTCTTTTTGCTTTCGGCTTGTATCCCCTCCACATGAGTATTGTCGACCATTACACTCTATTTTCTTCTATTTAAGGGCTCTTGGTGTGTTTAGAGAGCCATATCACCTCTTGTAAACAATTACTTCAAACAATTTAGTTTTCTTGATCTTTTATGCAATTTGAGTTGTGTTCTTGAGTTCTTCTTACTTATCTTGTTAAATCATGTTTTGTTTGGTTATTGCCATGGCTAGTGAGTAGTTTCATTTAAGTTTCTGGGTTTGAGTGAAGGTAAGAATGATCTAAATATGGTTTAGGATATTTAGGACTTGGGAAATATTAATTCCTTGCTTGTTAGAAGTGTTGGGATTATGTCCTGAAATCACATTGTACTCACTCTAGAGATAGTTGTATTGTCGAGATCGGACAATTCATGTGATACTGGGTAGTCATAATGTTTTGCTAGAAACCGCTTATGACAAATGAGTTGTAACTCATTTCAGTATCGTGTGAACCTACAGGGTCACACACCTAAGCAAGTTGGACATAGTTCATAAGGGATTGATCATTGACATATGGTCTGGTCGATGTGTATTGGATACACATCGAATATGAGTTTTAATGAGGTGTGTCGATCGACACCATTGGGTGCGTCGGTCGACACAAGATGTGTGTCGATCGATACCACTAAGTGTGTCGGTCGACACAAGGCCAAAACCGAAACTGGTGTTTCGGTTTACGTCGAGGTCGTATATAAGTGATCTTATAATTCGACCTAGGGAAGTAAAGCGCCGCCTAGACAATTTTTTCTTAGAGAGAAAACACATAAATCTCTTTGAAACTCAGTTCCCAGGAGATCCGAGCCCCGTTACTAGCATCCCGGCGGATTCCAGCTTGTGTGCGTGTGGACTGAGGTAGAGGCGCAACATCTGAGGCGCTCCAGAGATCTCGTATTACTTGAATCTTCCGCTGCCAATCTCCAGGTAAACACGAGATCAGATCCAGATTCAATTAACTAGACCCTAGATCCTAGGCTATCGGGAACCTGACAGCAATTCTGAATATGGTAGAATTGGCTCGAAGTTCCATCAAGAAGTTCTTAATGCTAGGATTGAAGTAGCTAATCAAATCCTTGATCTTAAATGTTGCTAGCACCGAGAGGTGTAGTTTATGTTTGAATCTCTATCAAGAGCTTTACATTCTTAGCCAATGAGAATTGATGTTTAAGGTGTTTAGTGGTAGTAGGAACTTGATCTTATTGCATATCTATCTTGAAATTGCCAAGGAGAGTTGATGTTAATGCTTGATAGGTGTAGGGTTATTATCACGAGAGTGGAGTAACTTGAATCGTTGTTCTTAGCCTAAGGAATTATCTCATGTTTGTCTAAATGTTTCTAAGCTATTAGTTGATCACCCGAACCGAAGACTCAACCCAAGGAACTTAGTTTCAATCAATTATCTTTAACCATCTTATTGCTCTGTTTATGCTCTGTTTTACATGCTTGAGAATTGTGCTTTAATTCAATCATCTTATTTGGAATCTAGTTATTTTGTTAGATTTTAGATATAAAAACCCACAAACGAATTTGATTGCACTTAGATTAAGAAATCACCTGTATTCTTAGTGTGTTTAATCACCCGAGTGGATTGACACCTCAAAACTATAACGACTAGGTTGTATACTTTCAACTGAAGTAAGTGAAGAGGAACTGATTTATTGCTTATCAAGTTTGGCACCGTTGCCATCTTGCGTGTTAATTGAGCCATTAGGATTTGGTGTTTCCTTGAGACTAAGTCTTTTCGGTTACAAAGATACTAATTTCTCTACCTTCTTTCCCTTTGTTTTGCAGGTGAATGAACTTGAGGAGCAGGGGACCAACAAACCTTATACCAAGAGTTGAAGACATAAAAGCTCACGAAAGAGAAATTTCACGGAAAAGAAGACAACAACAAAGGATACCACAAGTAGAAATCAATATGGCCGACCAACAGCAACAACAACACGATGGTGGTGAAGTAAACCGACCAAACCATCCACCAAGGCCACACAGAGCCATAGGAGCATATGACGAACCGAGCATCAACGACTACCATTCTGGGATCATTGCACCTGCACTGGAAAACAACAACTACGAAATCAAAGCAAGCATCATCAACATGGTGCAGGGAAGCAAGTTCCATGGGCTGCCAATGGAAGATCCACTAGACCACCTTGACAACTTCGACAAACTATGTCGTACAGTCCGCATCAATGGAATTTCTGAAGATGTCATGAAGATGATATTATTTCCATTCTCTCTTGGAGATAAAGCCCACCTTTGGGAGAAGAACCTTCCACCCAACTCAATCACCTCCTGGGATGAATGCAAAAGAGCTTTCTTATCCAAGTTCTTCTCCAAATCAAGAACAACAAGATTGAGGACTGAGATTTCTAGCTTCAAACAAAAAGCCACATAAAACTTTGGGGAAGCTTGGGAGAGATTCAAAGGCTACACCAACCAATGTCCACATCATGGTTTTACTA
Organism: Orychophragmus violaceus; assembly: GCA_030180135.1. Lineage (NCBI taxonomy): Eukaryota > Viridiplantae > Streptophyta > Magnoliopsida > Brassicales > Brassicaceae > Orychophragmus > Orychophragmus violaceus. The sequence continues at coordinate 10,074,424 of CM058239.1, read as the reverse complement.
AGAAAAGTCTTCTCAGCACATTATATCGTGGCATACTGCCAAAATACAGGATGATGCTAGACACTGCTAGCAATTGCAACTTCCTGCAAAAAGATGAAAGAGAAGCCATGCAACTTGTGGAGAACTTGGCGGTCAGTGACACAAACTATGGGGAAGACTATGACCGCACATATAGAGAAGGAGGAGACCGAGATGATCCAAGGAGAGAGATCAAAGCACTTAATGAGAAGCTGGACAAGTTGCTCAAAGCAAACCAGAGGAATGTCAACTCTGTTGGAGAATTTGATCAGCACCAATGATACTTTGAAGATGATGCTGAGATGAGTGTTGATGGGCATGCTGAAATGAACTATATTGGAGGCCAAGGATTCAACAAAGGCTTCAATCAGAACTATAGGAATCACCCCAACTTTTCCTATAGGAACAACAATGTGGAGAATCCTCACAACCAATCCTATCCACCATTCAAACCATAAGGGCAGACAACACTTCAAGGTAACTTCTCAACCAAACCGGCATTCAACAATAGTGGAGGCTACCAACAAAGGCAACCGTACAACAACAACCAATGAAACTTCCAGCAAAGACAACGGTACAACCAAGGAACCTACCAAGAGAATCTACAGTATCAGGGACAAGGAAGCTCATCAAACCAACATAGGCAAGAAGACTCAACACAACAAATGATGAAACAGCTAATGGAGACCACCAAGAAGATGATGAGCGACATGAGTGCAAAATACGACAGCCTAGCATATGAGTTTGCAAGCCTCAAACAATCCCAGCAAGCGGGATCATCATCAAATAGACCACCAGGTTTCCTCCCTGGAAAACTAGAAACAAACCCAAAGGAGTACTGTAATGCCATCTTCTTTGATGAAATCTCAGAGGTTGTTATGAAGAAAAAGGACAATGAAGAAATGCGAGTGATAAGGAAGAATGAGGAATGCTCCAACAATATCGAAAAGAAAACAAACCTTGAAATCGAAGATCATACTTATGAGCCTGACCTCCCATTTCCAGGTAGATTCCTCACCAAGGCTCAAAAGAAAGCAATCTCCAAGTTCAAGAATGATATGAAGGAAATTGGTGTTCAACTGCCTAATATGGGGACTATGCATGAGGCTCATCTCCAAATGATGCTCATTAGAGACATTCTAGCAAACAAGGAGAAGGTAGAAGAGCTGATGGGACTCTCTACTTCAACAAATGAACCTTCTACCACACCAACATCACTATCCAAGCTTGAAGATCAAGGGAAGTTTACTATACCTTGTTCTTTTGGTGATTTAAAACTTGATGATGCTCTTGTTGATTCTGGTGCAAGTGTGAATGTTATCTCCTTAGAGATGGTGAAGAGTCTTGGAATCCACAACATGAAAGCTCATCCTTCTTCTCTGATGTTTGTGGATGCTTCTTCAAAGTATCCACATGGTGTCATTGAAAACTATCCTATCAAGATTGGAGAATGCACAATTCCAATAGACCTCACTGTTATGGATATGGTTGATAACAAGAAAGTTCCCTTGATCCTTGATGATAGACTTTTTCTAGGTTCTAGCTCAATTCCTCAAGTCTACTCGTGTCATTATAGTACTTAAGGTATCAATCCAGGGAGGCAAGAAGAGTAGCCAATCAAGAATGCAAGATACTACTAAAGCTAAGCAAAATCTAGAAAGGGTTTCAACTAACAACCTAAAGACAAATCAAAACAAGAAACCAAACAAAGCAAGAAAGAACAAAGCAAAACACTAAACAAGAAAACAAATAAGCTAAAACAAGGGTCCTAGGATGAGGCTATAAAGACTAGGTGATCTAGAGACAATCAATGATGCTTCAATCAATCAAACAATGCTAAACAAGGCTAGTGATCATAATTAAGCTAATCACATTCTCATGTTCATAACTCCTATGCTAATCATGCAATCATTCAATTCTCATTTGCAAATTACAAGACAAGCAAGCATTAATATCCATCAAACACCCTTTAGTAAAGCTAATCCTTAGGCTAAGAACACTAATCATTAGACTAATCCAATCTCTTGGGACTAATCCCTTTGTCTAATCCCTAATCAAGATCAAATTCTCATTTGTGATTAAGAGATAAACAAGCAATGAAAACAAGTTCTCCTTACCAATAATCATCTTAGACAACTAATCTCTTAGGCTAAGAGTGAAAATTCTCTAAAGAGTTCATTCAAGCATTTCATCGAACACCTTTCGGGCATGAAAAGCCTAGCATCTAGATTCAACAATTCCTTGCAACCTAGCATAAAGATCAACTAATTAGAGAAGGATCATTCATAAATAAGTCCTAAGCATCATTAATCATCACATAAACCATCTAAATCAACCTCATCCACAAAACCCAAAAACTCTACTCCCTAATCATAAAAGAGATGTGAGAAATCATAAATAGAAAGAGAGATTATGAGAAACAAGAGAAACACTTAATTAAACTTAAAATCAAAGGTTTACAAGCTCTAAAATCATAAACAAAAGTTTAAGACAAAAAGAAATCTAAGGCTTAGGTAGCTTAGGGTTTTTAATCCCACAAAATGAGTATTTATAGTTGGGAGCCACGCAGTGGCATTTTCGTAAATAAAGCTGTCTGGAAATGGTCTTCACAGGAATCTGTATCGGCCTGTCAGGCCGATACGCTGCCCGATATGAATACTGTATCGGCCTGTCAGGCCGATACGCTGGCGGATACAAACTCCATGTTTTTAATCTGAGAGTCCGTATCGACCTGGCAGGCCGATACGCTGGCCGATACGAATATTGTATCGGCCTGTCAGGCCGATACGCTGGCCGATACGAATATTGTATCGGCCTGTCAGGCCGATACGCTGGCCGATACGAACTGTCTGATTTCTCCTCTTCATCATTTGAGCTCCAATCTTGCTCCTTAGCCACACCCAAACTCCATAGCACCTGAAAAACACAAAGAACACTCCAAAAACAACCTAAAGAAGCTAATTCCTATACTAAATGCTAATATACTCTAAATGAAACAAAGGACAACATAATGATGCAAATGAATGAACAAAGAGAGTGAAACAAGATCTTATTTAAAGCTCAAATGCATGAATATGCATGAATATCAATCCTTGGAAGACCTTTCCTCACAACAGTTGGAGCAACAATTGACTTCCCAAACAAGAAGGTGACTCTCCAACATGTCAACAAAAAAGTATCCTACCCCATACAAGCCTCTACACCTTATTATTGTGGAACAATCAACAATAAAGAACTGAATATCAAAGAGGATCAAGCTGAAAAGGATAAGGCTCTGAGGAACTTGAAATGCAAGTCTACAAAGCTTGAAGAAGGTGAGGAGGAAATCTTGGATTCAGAAAGTTTACAAAGTTTGTTTTAAGAGCATGTAAAAGAAGAGGGGTTGAGTGGATCTAAGAGAGCTCAGGATGAAGAGAAGAAGAAGATGAATGCACCCCACCCTCCCAACTTAACTCTATCTCCCAACATTCTGAACTTACATCCATTAAGGCTTAAAGATGGAAGTATCGAATACAAGGTCAAGTGCAACGGAAAGTCACCATTCTCAATTGTCAAAGTCATCATCAGCCCTCAGTATCAAGGAGATCCAGTCAAGCTTCAAGAGCTGTTGTCTCAAGTCTTGACCATCACTATGGAAGGCAGGCCACAACCCAATCATCACTAGAAAGTGAGAAGAAAGTCAAGCTAGAGACTTTAAACAAGCTCACTTGGGAGGAAGTCCCATGGTATCCTTTGTGCATATACTTTGATTTCCTACGTTTGATTTGCTTGATGTGTGAATTTTATGTTTGTTTTAGTTTTGTGTGTGTGTGTTTTCAGCATGTGGACAAGAGAGCAAGAGCTAAGTTTGGGGGGATTCCACCGAAGAGCAAACATGAGCGAACAAGAGCTAAGTTTGTAACACCACCACCACCTTGTACATAGTTTTTAGTTTGTCTCATTTTTATTTACCACCTTTTACCTCCCTTTATTTGCTCTCACACCGAGACAGTGTGAAGTAAGTTTGGGGATGATCATTTAACCATTTTTTCTGTTTTGTCCTTGTGATTAAGTCTCTGCATTTTGTGTGTTGCATTGTAGATAGTTATAATTTTGAAAAAACCAAAAAAAAATTGAAAATTTTGAAACATAAAAAAGCTTGTAGTTTCATATTTGTTTCTTTTTTTAGGATTGAGTCTAGTATCATTTTAGATTTCATTTGCATAGGAGACAATTATTTAATTGTCTTGTAAGAAATCTAGATTTTAGAACTCAACATGATGCCCTTGAAAATCATAATATGTTGCTTAAACAACTCTTGAAACACTTGTATATTTCAAGCTTTGATCACACCACCCGAATCTATTTGTTAATTTTGATACCCTCAACTTTGAAACTAACTCACTTATTAGGACTTAAATGAATTTAATCTTCTCACTCATGGGTTTTTGATGCTTGACCATGGTCATATTATACATACTTAGATTATCTTTGACCTTAATTTTTACCACCCTTTGTTAATCCAAGTGGTCATTCTCACTCTTAGGATGGTATCCCAACCATAAAACCCTTCCCTTTTCTTTTAAACCTTCATTTGATTGATTGAGTGAGGCTTTTTTTTTATAATGCTAATATGTGCAAAAGGTTAAAAGTATAAGAACGACAATGATTAGCTCTCATAGGCTAGTCTAGAAGTTCATATATTTGAGTAGCATTTGAGGTATAAGCACTTGAATTGGGATTGGGGATAAGGGAAGAAAGAGTGAAATGGAGAGTAAAAGAAAGAAAAGACTAAAGGCTTGTATAAAGAAAAGAGAAACACTTGGGAAAGAGAAATGAAATTGGGAAAACTCTAAGATCAAAATGAAAAAGAAATCAAAAGAAAAAGAGTTTTGGAAAATTACAAGATTAACTTCTCAAGACCCAAAAATGAAAAAAAAGTCAAAAGGCTGAGTTTGGGATTGAAAGGAGAGTAGCTAAAGATTGGGAAACACTTTGGGTAATATTTTGAGAGCTGAAAATTGTATGCATGAATTGTTCTTGTCTTGCCACATTTTGCATAATGTCTAGCATTCCTTTTCTTGGGGGTTAGCCACCAAAATGAAAGTCAATAGCCTCCATCTAAACACCTTTTGAAGCCATCTTATGCCAAGCCAATTGGTTGAGATCAAAACTCCATTTGTGAGACTACACTTTGCTAAGAAGAATGAATGTAAGAGTTGGTGGAATGTTGAGTTGGTTGAATTTTGACAATGTGCTTAAGAGAAAAAGATTTGGTGTGTTGATAAGCCTAGAGAAATTAGAGTGGGTTAGAGAGTTTGTTTGTGCAACATGTTATCATTTCCTAAGGACATCATGTTGAGAGCTTGCTAAATTTCTTTGGTTATGAGTATCCAATTTCAAATCTCTCCCCTTTTTCTCATTGCTGATTGCTTGAGGACAAGAAAAGAAACAAGTTTGGGGGAGTTGATGTGTTGTAAATTTGAGTGGATTTAATCATGTTTTAGAGTGTGTTTTAGCTTTAGGAAAAGCATTTAGGCATTATTAGGAGTGCATATGCATTTTTTCTCTTTTGTAGGTGGTGGATGACATGATGATGCACCAAGGGACAAAGGAGGAGAAAGGGACCAAAATAACACTCAAACAAAGTGGAAAAACAACTAAGGATTGGACCAGGAAGCTATAGTTGGGTGCTACAGCGGGGTCCCAACGTAGCTGTGGACGCAGGAGATGCACAGCGACATCGTACAGCTGGGTCTGCACGTCGATGTACAAATGTGACTTAATATGCGGGAGCCACAGCGACGTCCCGCAGCTGGGTTCTGACGTAGCTGTGGATCAAGAATCTCCACAGCGACGTCCCACAGTTGGGTCCTGACGTAGCTGTGGATCAAGAATCTCCACAGCGACGTCCCACAGCTGGGTCCTGACGTAGGTGTGCGACCAACTTTTTCCCACATGCTCTTTTTCTTTTTGCTTTCGGCTTGTAACCCCTCCACATGAGTATTGTCGACCATTACACTCTATTTTCTTCTACTTAAGGGCTCTTGGTGTGTTTAGAGAGCCATATCACCTCTTGTAGACAATTACTTCAAACAATTTAGTTTTCTTGATCTTTTATGCAATTTAAGTTGTGTTCTTGAGTTCTTCTTTGAGTTCTTCTTACTTATCTTGTTAAATCATGTTTTGTTTGGTTATTGGCATGGCTAGTGAGTAATTTCCTTTAAGTTTCTGGGTTTGAGTGAAGATAAGAGTGATCTAGATATGGTTTAGGATATTTAGAACTTGGGAAATATTGATTCCTTGCTTGTTAGAAGTTCTTAATGGTAGGATTGAAGTAGCTAATCAAATCCTTGATCTTAAATGTTGCTAGTACCGAGAGGTGTAGTTTATGTTTGAATCTCTATCAAGAGCTTTACATTCTTAGCCAATGAGAATTGATGTTTAAGGTGTTTAGTGGTAGTAAGAACTTGATCTTATTGCATATCTATCTTGAAATTGCCAAGGAGAGTTGATGTTAATGCTTGATAGATGTAGGGTTATTATCACGAGAGTGGAGTAACTTGAATCGTTGTTCTTAGCCTAAGGAATTATCTCATATTTTTCTAAATGTTTCTAAGCTATTAGTTGACCACCCGAACCGAAGACTCAACCCAAGGAACTTAGTTTCAATCAATTGTCTTTAACCATCTTATTGCTCTGTTTATGCTCTGTTTTACATGCTTGAGAATTGTGCTTTAATTCAGTCATCTTATTTGGAATCTGGTTATTTTGTTAGCTTTTAGATATAAAAACCCACAAACGAATTGGATTGCACTTAGATTAAGAAATCACTTGTATTCTTTGTGTGTTTAATCACCCGAGTGGATTGACACCTCAAAACTATAACGATTAGGTTGTATATTTGCAACTGAAGTAAGTGAAGAGGAACTGATTTATTTCTTATCAATAACGCACGTCTTCAGTCAACAGTTTCTGATTTGCAACCTTAAACTTGAGCGCAGCCGTGAGCATAAGGTAAGTATAGTTACACCTTGTAACACAGTCTAAAGACAAGCTTCCTCTAGATACATGACCTGTCTCAACCCTTAGCTGAAACGATTTCAATCTTGTGTCTGATAACCTTACATACTTCACCACATTCCGAATAGAGACTATACTATCATTCACCTTAGCTAAAGAATCCTTCACAATTAAGTTTAAGATATGAGCAGAGCAACGCACATGTAGTAGATCGCCACCTCTAACTAATGCATTCGGCCTCTTCAGGCAAAATTCATCTGTGAATAACCGTGAAGCCTTATCATTAGCCTTTGTGTTATCAACTATGACCGTGAAGAACTTTTCAATTCCCCATTCCCCTAAACATTGAAGAACATGTTCAGAAATAGTCTCAAATTTATGATCGGCTACGAGCTTGAAACTGATAATTTGTTTCTGTAGATTCCAATTCTCATCAATCCAGTGAGCTGTGACAACCATGTAGCTATAAGAGGTTGTAGGAGCCACCAAAATGTCAGTCGTGAGAGACACTCGCTTCTTATCACAGACAAAGAGCTTCTTCAAATTCTCTTTTCACATAGACGTGATTTCCATTTATAGACTGTCCCAGATTTTTACCACCTGATTCCCCACAGAAAGGAACCTGAGACTTACTCAAGGAAGAGTCAGAAAAGCCACGATCTGAGAGGTTTGTTTCTGCACAGATATTGTGTCCTTTGCAGCCAACTCACTCTTCTGTTTAGCTTTATAATGCCTCGACTATGTGGTTTTCTTCTTTGTCGGCAGCTTGGGGTATTTTTCATCACTATGCGTGGTAGAGTTGCACAATGTACATGTTTTTAGTGCAGACTTGCAGTGTTTCAAGTTATGTCTGATTGACTTGCAGAAAGAACATGTCGGAGGCATCCATGGGCTGAAGACCAAAACCCGAGATATCAACCATGTTTAGAAATGCACATTTAGTGCTTCTTGCAGGGCTTGCGAGGATCGATCATAGTGGAAATTTTGGTGACTTCCAAATTAGTCTTGTTTTTGTTGATGGGTGCAGACATTTGGGATCACCAACAAGTCTTGATATGTGTTCGAGGCCTTCTTCATTGAAGAACTGAAGCGGAACATTGCGCAGCTCAAGCCAAATTGGGGCTGAGGCTAACTCCACTTTCATTGGGATAACTCTCGACTCCCAGTTCGTAACAAACATAGTCTTCCCATCTATTTGCCACAACTTTTGGGTAAACACACAATTGCGCGTATATGCATTCGGAATCCTGAATAATAATAAGTTCCCTTCCATCTTCGAAACTGAAACGACTATATATTGTCTGCTCCAAATCCCGTTAACAATATTATGGAGGGTACCTTGTGACGGGGATCGACTTAGAATTGCCCCAGAATGAAGCATTCCCAAGATTTTCTGTTTTTTTCTCAATCACAAAATTTTGTATCTTCACACATTCCTTCTCTGAAGGCAATGTAAAACCGACTTTTTTTTTTTTGAAGTTGCTTACTTGTGCCTTTGAATAAGTCGGACCATGGTTTTGGAGCAGCAGGTTTTGTTGGTTCCTGACTAACCGGGTTGGCCGAGTTAACGGCTGTCACGGTAGTAGCAAGTAAGACTTGAGACGTCGAAGAAACTGGCGCTATTGATTGTGCCAGAGCAGCTTCTAGAATAGTCGTGTTAACATCTTTCACATGAGTGCTAATTGTAGCAGACCCAATCGTGGGAGAGATCAACTTCGGTGTTTCCAAAATCACTGGCTTCGCTTCAGGTCCAAGTGAAATCAAGACCTTGGGCAGGGAAGCGGGTTTGGTAAGGAGGATTCCGGAGTGGGTGACAAGACACCTTCAACATTGACGGAGGATTGCTCAGACAAAATTAAAGGTTCAGGCGAAGCTTGTGGAGGTGATTTTATGGTGTGGGATTTCTTTTTGGGTGGCCTTTTCTAACCCATGAGGAAGGGCTGGCTTTGGAAGGGCTCTGGAAAGTGGTTCCGGTGCCGTTGAATCCGGCAGCGGACAGATGAAAAGAAAGTCATCTTAAATCGTTTTTCACGAACTATGAGAGAGAATTAGATCGATGCCGTTTTTACCATCTTTTAAACCATAACCTAAGCTAAATATTTTTTCAGCATTTAATGAAGTAATCAGTAAACAAACTATAAAAACTAATAAAAAATGAACGTCATGAGATTCGATCAATTCGTTAGTGAGTTTTGATGTAATGAGGTAGTCTTGGTGAACTTAAAAGTTAACTATAGAATCTAGATACACTACTTGTTACGCTAAGATTGGACTTCTAAAACGAATGATTTCAAGATTATAAAACCACGATATTAAAGAGTGATATATACTGATCGAATTAGACGGTGTATGTGGATGGTTAAAGAGAGAGATTCTTCATAACTAAATCGATCGGTTGTGAACAACTGTAATAGTTTATATAATGAGTAGTTGACTTTTTCTAATTTGTTATTTCCTTTTCGCTTAGTTAGTGGTAGCCGCCAGCCATACTTTTTGGTAATGGAAGATCTTCGAAGATGAATGAATTATGATTTCGTATGCTCTGTGAATGATTAGACTAAACCCCAAAAAAATAGGAGAGGGGTAGTTTAGTCAATTTGGGAAAGCAATATAGAAAGGGCCTTATTATGGTGGTTATGGGGCTAAGAAGAGAGCGCACGTGTGCAGTACAACGACTTTTACGTGCGTGCGTACGAATGCGACCCTTTACCTTTCTCTCTTGAGAAGAAAGATGTTCACTTTTTTCTTTAGTATTCTTTTTTTTAACAAAAATATTGCAACAAAGATGACATAATTCTTTTGTGTTATTCAATTTTATATTTAAACTCAATTCTATAAGTTTTTAAATCTTCAAGATTTTAAAAAAAAATTATACTAGTTTTAAGAGTTCATGTGTGTAGATTCTAAAATCTCTACAATATAGCTTAGATTTTCTTTTTATTCATTTACTCATGAAAATCCATTTGAATTCATTTCAAATGACTCTATATACAAATATTTTAAAAATCATTTAATTTTGAATAACAATGGATTTTAAAAGAGTATTTAAAATCTTAATTGAATAACACCAAATTTTAAAGATTTGCCTTTACAGCTGTGTGGATTAGCGGCACAAACAAACCTAAATCAGCCTTCAGCTTACAATAATCAATTTACATTTTTATATAAACTAGGAGATTTTGCTTGAGTTTATTGATATTAATATATTTTAATATTTTTTTGAGTATCAATATTTTATATGTTTTCAATTTACAAATTTGTATTTTTTCTTTTTATATGATTATAATAATTTTAGAAGAAAATAAGCGCTAACATACAATTATTAATTTATTTTATTTTATAAATAAATATTTTATCCATTTTAATGAGTTTTAAAAAAAAATATTTCCTTCTTAAAAAATATTTAATATATATATATATACTTGTTATTTATACATTTTTATTTTTTGTATGTTTTTATATTGTATATAATTTCTTGTTTTATTATCATTTATTTTATTTTGAAACATTTTATTTCTATTCTTAATAATAATTATTTCTATATTTTAATATTTTCGTTATCATTTTATTTTTATTTAATTTTTATATAAATTTCATTGATTTTTTATGCTCTTATATTTTGTATACTTTTTATGATCATTGTATCTTATTTTTATAATATATTTTTTTATTTGTAATAATTATTATTCTTATCATTCATATTTTTTGTTTTATGGTTCTATGTTTATAGTTTTAAATTGTTGTAAACTTTTTAATAATGTTATCTTTATTTTTAGTTTTATAAGATCAATTTTACTGAGATTTATTTATTTTTGTTTATTTAATGTATAAAATATGGAAAATATATTTAAAATTTATAATATTTATATATTTATGAGATTATAAATTAAATTCAATTTATGTTTACATAATTTTAACTAATTATATTTAAATTAAATAATCATACATTAAATATATATTTATTTTACTTTAAATGATGATATGGAAAAATTTGCTTTAAAATGACAATCAAAGGAGGGGTTGATGTGGCGGCTGGAGAGAACTCCCTTCTCATATTATATAGGATTATGTCCTACAAACTCTCAATATTCAACAAGATCTTCTTATTTCCACTGTTTCTCTGCTTTTTAATAGTTATAGATCTAGAACATACAATTATGTGTCTTGAAGTTACAATTGTGAATTATAGATATTAGGTAATACACTGGAAAATTCTATTAATACCATATATCATACAATAAATCCAAATGGTTGTCGTTTTTGTTGAAATATGGTGGAACCTATATTTTAAATGAAATATACACATATATATATATATATATATATATATATATATATTTATTTTTTTAATTTTAAAAGAAGAAAAATTCAGCATAACTGCTATTATTCTATTGATTGTAATTCCCTACGTTGCTTGTAAATTCCGTCCGAGAATTGTTTTCCGTTTTACAAACGGAAATACGACGGAAACGCGTTTCTTAGAAAATGTTATTTGGAAACGTGATGGAAACGTTATTTTTCATCTTGGAACCTCTAAGATGGTGGGATGTTCATGGATCTTCAACACCAAAGCTTCAAGTATTAGCATTTAAGTTGCTTGGACAACTTTCTTCATCCTCGTGCTGTGAAAGGAACTACATACAAGTTTATACATTTTACAACAAGAAACAAGATTACTCCACAAAGAGCAGAAGATTTAGTATATGTGCAAACTAATCTGCGCCTCTTTTTTAAAAGAAGTCATGCTTACAAAGATGGTCTCAATTATATGTGGGATGTTGCAGGTGATAAATTTTATTCATTATATGATATTGATTTTGGGAGATTTGAGTTTGAAGATCTCTCTCGACGAACTAGATTTAGAGGCAAATTTATTTAGTGAAACCGATAATAATGAGAATGAAGATGGTGCACTTTGAGTGTTACAAAATTTATATTTAGCTTAATTCAATATTTATACATTAATTTTTTCTATTTTTAAAAAAAATTAGTTTGGACTTATTTTAAATATTATGTTGAACTTTGATTTTTTATATTTGGTGTTTCATCATATATTTACTAATAATATATATATATATATAATTGTTTATGTGTTTTCAAATGTTTCGTTTTCGCGTATCCATTTCCGTTTCTATGCAACATAGGCAATTCCACTTATGTATTAACATTTGCACCCAATATATAACTGTACTAATGTTTTAAAATCTAGACCAACTTAGCCGTTCGGATCAGTAAACTCACAATCTAAACTGTAACCGGAACCATTCGTGTCTTAAATCGTTCTTTAACTTGTTTAAATCCTTAAAATTCCAGCAAAATTCGTTAATCCATATATATAGTAAATTTCAATTTTGTATAAGTGATAATGTATTTACAATTATTTTGATCGTCCGCAAGGACCACAACTTATATAGTTACATAGTTATATACATACATTACATGCCAAATTTGAATTAGTATGATAACATAACAATAATTGACATTACAAACAACCAATGATTATTATACCCTGACCTTAATGTATGTTTAATGGGATCACAAATAATGAATCTCTTCTGTAGACCTAAATTAAATTCGGTGTCAATTATTGATAATGACGTAGTATGTTTATAAAGAAAATCATATAAAATTTAGTCAAGTTTTATCAACAAGTCAACTAAATAAAAGCTTCACTCAAGTGATCGAGATTGAAACCATGAAAGACTCGCTACGTGTGAATACTAAACAGATATGTATGTTTATATACATAGATACATACTATAAAAGAAGCATAAACTATATGTGGTATATTATTGACCAAATTTTACATCCAAAGGTGGTCATCCACTAGCAGTCACATGGTTTATCTATTGAACATGATAAAAAGTGCCAAAATAAGTGGAATCATCTATGGGAGAATCTTCATTCATATTAAATAAAACATTGCGAGCCTATGACACCTAGCTATAGCTACTCCATTACATATGATATAATATGCTTTTGGACACAAATACCTTTTTCATTGGTAATATTATCTACGCAAGAGATTCAAATATGATATACACCAGCTATATAGAAGGGTTTATTGGATTGAAGATTTGAGAGGATTTTATTTTTTTCTCAAATCTCATGTTATTGAATTAGACATTTATACAAATTCTTTAAAATCTCAGTTTATTGTATTAATCATTTATACAAATTTCTTAAAATACCAGTTTATTGGAAATTAAATATTTCAACAACAAAATCTATCAAATAGGATTTTTGAAAGATTTGAGAGATAATTTATAGTGAAAAAATAATGAATACAAATACCATCTCTTATGATGGTATTTGAAGTTAAAAAAAAAAAATTTAGTTTTTATATTATAAAAAACGAAAAAAATAATATTAATTTAAAATCAAAATTATTAACAAAGCAGAATAAAAAATTTAAAATTTCCAATATGATATTCTCATTTCAATAGAAAATAAAGTTTTAAAAAAACTAATAAAGATTATATATCATTTTTAATAAAAGATTTTAAATATCCTAAAATCCCTAATAAAATTCTCAAAATCCTCAAAATTTTACTAAAATCACCATCAAAATTTTTAAAATCCATTTAAAATTCACTACAAGAAATATGGGCATTGATAGCAGTTCACGATAGCACTAATTCACAAACTGCTATCAAAGTGGCAAGTTGGGATTGTCAACTCTATCGTAGCACTGATTTAATGCTATGCTGTAATTTCATTAAGCGGGAAGACACAATTTCATTTGGAGCCAACTTTTTTGTTATGGTAACACTTGAGCACCAAAATATTTGGTTTTGGCGAATTTTTTTTTTCATTTTTCTCTTAAGTCTTTTGTCCTCTAACTCAAATTTCATTTACAATGTTGAAGCAAAAAAAAAAATTTCTTTTTTTTTCTCTCATCTCCGATCCAATCTCAAACCTTTCTCTGCCTCTCCCTGTTTTCCTAGCACTTCAATAGCCGACACTTGCTCCTCCATTTCTACCTCCGGTGTTGGCTCCTCCGCCTTTATCTGCCTCTCCCCACCTCTCCTGATCCACTTCTCGTTTCGCCCGACCCAACACACCCAAACCCTAACTCACCTCATCTTCTTCGCTAACTGCTTCGTCTCGTAAAGAAAGAGAGGCAACTCAGAGACCAGGATTTCTAGGCTTTTTTTGAGATCTGTTTTCGTTTCTTATTTGACGAACACACAGCCAGTACAACAACAAGCTCAAGACGCGATGTGGCAAAACGATGTTTTCGCGACTGACGCGAGTGTGGCGGCGGCTTTTGGGCATCAGTCTGCAGGCGTTGGAGTTGGCGGCTCTTCAATCGAGACTGGAACGAAGCTCTACATCTCCAACTTAGATTATGGTGTCACCAACGAGGATATCAAGGTTTTGCCTCAATTTTTCATAATTTTATAGTTTGCTCTAAGAGTTTATAGATTGGTGGTAGCTCTTTTATAATCTAGAGCTGGGTTTGTTTGTAGGAGCTCTTCTCAGAGGTTGGTGACCTTAAGCGATATGGGCTTCACTATGATAGGAGTGGAAGGTCGAAGGTACTCGATAACCTTTCTACTGTTAAAGAGTTTTGCTATCAAATCGCCTTGTTCTGATCAAACGATGCTTTTAGGGTACTGCTGAGGTTGATTTTTCACGGCGTGGTGATGCTTTAGCAGCTGTCAAGCGTTACAATGATGTTCAATTGGATGGAAAGCTGATGAATTTGATTTGATCTGCTCTGCTCTCGTTCGGTACTATCGGTTTCTTCTCGTCTGTGTTCTTCAATATGCTAGAATTTGATTTTTGGAGCTTTATAACTCATTTGCATCTTTTAATGTAAACATCTTTTGGTGTGTTTGGTGTTACTCTGTAGCTAATTATAGGAACAAAGCCGAAGTTGGTGAAGCTCTTACAGAATCTTCACGGTCCAATATAGTCCATTGTATAGTTATGTATCTCAGAATCATATGAAATATCTTCTTTTCTGTCGTTTTGAGTTACCTGAAGTTCCACATAACTAAGTCATCTCTATTGTGGATATCAGATGGGCGTTTCTATGATGATTACGTTCAAGAATCACATGAATCCAGCCAATTCAGACAGGAGTATGAGATGCGGAAAATGAAGCAGGCAAGTGATCTCCTATCTCGTTGCACTCTACTCTTTTGTTCACTTAAGATCTGGACATATGACTTGTCTACTTGAGTATTTATCAGGAACAAGGTCTGGACATGATCTCCGAAGGTTTAGATGCTTTGAAGAACATGGCATCTGATATGAACGAGGTGAGTTTCTTAAATTGCAGCTCTTAACACACTTCCCTTGTTCAGTAATTAGGCTGATGATCCATGTCACGACACTGAAACATGCAGGATCTGGATCGGCAAGTTCCTCTGATGGATGAAATCAACACAAAGGTAAATGACATTGCACATTTCCTTTCCTTTTCTCTGAATTCATCAGTTGTATAATCTGAACTTTCTGAGCTCTCTCACAGGTGGACAGGGCAACCTCAGATCTCAAGAACACCAATGTTAGACTTAATGATATTGTGAACCATGTAACTTGAGTTTAGAACCTTTTTTAAAACTCTCAGCCACATTGTTGTGTACTTGATTTCTAACACACAAAAAAGCTTCTTTTAACGAAACAAATCCATGTCTCCTGCAGTGTACTGAAGTAAGGAGATGAACAACACGAAAAGACCCATCACTGCTCACTCTTGCCCTCAGCTATTTACCAATTCATATCTGAGTCAGTGTTTGTGTGCTTGTTTCTTGTTGTATTTGTGTGATCTTTCTACGAGATTTTCTTCTAAGAGCTGATCTGGGCTTTGCTGTGCAGGATTATCATTCACTTACCAGCTCTTATATCTCCTAAACGCTACTGGGTTCTATTCTCTTGGCCTTGAAGCTCTTAGGATTCAAGTTTGTCGATCTACAGAGCAAGAACTGGTATTTAGATGTTACATTTCATTTCTTTTGGTGATTGATTTTGGGATTATTGTTTTGCTAGACTCAGCTATCTGTCAGGTTTGCAGAATACAAGACTAAAATCATGGCAAAGAAGAACATAGAGATTTATCTGCAGAAGATGGAAGAATATGAGAGGAGAAAGGAAGAAGAAAGACTTAGTTTTGTTAACTTAGATAGTTTTGTTAGTGACTTTTTTGTAAACATGTTTTGGAAAATATTAAATATATGATTTATAAAAATTAAATCAGGGTCTATTCTAAAACATTTCGTCATTGGCCATCAAATTTATGATAGCATCACAAAAAGATAAGAAATAGCTATAAGAAAATGTAAGATAGCGTACATATAACGCTATATTAAAAAAAATATAGCGTAAATGATTGGTTATGATAGTGAATATTATAGCACAAAAGTTTACGCTATAAAAGTAAAACATATAATAGCGTATAAAAAAACGCTATTGTATGGGGGGGGTCTATTATAGCTCCGGCTGTAATAGCGTTTATGAAAGCGCTATTATACATTTATTATAGCGATAATCGTGTGCTATCATTGCCCTTATTTCTTGTAGTGATTCCATTAAATCTAATCCCTCCAAATCTTTTAAATCTCTAATCCAATAAGCCCCCATAATCTCTGGAAAACTGAGTTCAAACACAAAGAACAAAACCTCTAAACAAAAGACTACTGTTAATACAGAAACTTCAAACACCTAAACAAAACAACTTAGAATCAAATGATAAACACATAAGCGACACGATAAAGAGTTGAGAATAAAAGAGAACCGAACTAGAAACCGACAATACCACAAAGCCTTATTCATCTTGTAGAATAGTAGAGAGCTAAAGCTCATTACATTATTCCCCACATTTTGAAAAAGAGGACACATATACAATAAAATCTTTATAAATTAATAACGGTAACTTTAAAATTTGATTATTCTATAAAAGTATTAATTAATTTATAAATTAATAATTGATCGATAAATTATTAATAATTATTAATTTATAGAGATATTTTTCATCATCTATTTTTTATAGAAAATTTTCATTTATTTAAGTTTCATTCATGAATATTCATGAATATGAAATTGTGATTAATAATCTTGGTTATCGAAATAAACTGGTTATTAGTGGATTATCCTGATGAAAATGATACATAGTTGGAAGTTCAAAATGAAAAAATTGAGGCTACTATTTTAATGTTAATGCTGAAGTAGAAAATGATATCATGGAACCTTTGTAAAAAGTTACATGTAAATATGCAATTATAGTTGCTAAGACTTTATAATTCTTGGATGACCAACACCATAATTTGTTAATATAATAGGAAAATTAAAGACGATGACCAACAAGATTCTAACTTTCAAAAAAAGAAACAACACTAAAATTATATTTTACTAAATTATCTTAGGTGTATACAGTTAAGTTTTATAATTATTAATTTATAGTATTGTTGGGACTATATATTTCCAAAGAAGTTTTTAAAAAAATTATTTTCTTATCAAATTTTATAATTTTTTATAGTGGTTTGATTTAAGATCAGAGAAAATTAGTTCTCTCTCCGTTTTATAAAGATGCATGTTTTGACATTTTCACATATTTTAATAAATAATTTACAATACTAATATTAATATTTTAATAATATTATTATTATTTTCAACATTATATTGAAAAGTATATTCCTAATTATTCGGTGTGTGTAAAATAGGTAAACCATTCAAAATTTTTACATTGAAAATACAAAACTGTATTTTGGTAAAACAAAAAAAAAACGAAAACATACATTTTGGAATCTTTAGATAAACCTCTTAAAAATTTTATGGAACAGAGTGAATATCTTATTATTTTATCAAATTTTATTATAGTGATTATTAATTTATAGAACATTAATTTATTTGACAAATAGAAGAAAAAAAAGAAGGTTATAATTTAGAAGGTAAAGGAAAGTTATAATGATTGGTAGGGAGAGACTCGGAGAAAAAAGGATGGTGGGAATGGGACCTATTCTCCCCCAACATCCCACATGCACACTTCCTCTCTTTCATACATTTCTTTCGTTCTAATCCATTTATGTGTTTCACAGTTTCACGTAATCATTGATTGTTATATTAGCTTATAATTAGGGTTTTAATACTGTTTATGATGTATGTTTTTCTTTTCCTTTTCATTGATTTCGTGAACATGTTTAGTCACTGCATTCGAGTTCACATGATGTTTATCTTCTAGTGTGTTAAACTAATGTAAGTTGGGTTTGATCTTTCACAAAAGATTGGTTTGAGTACATATCTTAATTTTATTGTAATGGACCAAGCCCATTACAAAAGAAACCATTCTCGATCGTGGTTTTGCTCCAATAAGACGAGTTGGTTCATTTAAAGGCCCAAATATTTAGTAACCCAATTTTCTTGTAAGATAAAGGTTCCTCGGACCACTAAAGCCCATAGTGTAAGGGTCTTTGCGTAAATAATAACAAAAAGGCAAGCTTCTAAACCCTCTAAAACCCTAGAAGCACTTGTATAAAACGAAGTCACAGGCGCAGCTTCTTCCCCATTCGTCATTCCCTCTCTTTGCAAGCTTCTATCGCTACTCGCAGTCTCTAAACCCTAAATCAAACATGAGACCTCCTCTAACTGGTGGTAAAAACCCTAGCCGCCGCTCTTTTTGAAGTCTCCATTGTTTAGTTTCTATATTAAATATGGCTTGTTCTATGTTCGTTTAGTCGAAACTCTTTGTATTTAGCTGAATTGAATATCAAAGTTGTTCCTTTTAGCTCCGAAATTTATTGGGTATTTGCTATTTCAATCGGATCTAGGGTTAAAGGTGATTACTGATTAGTTGCCTTAATGATGTTTTGTGTTCAGGACGTGGTGGTGGTGGGTTCAGTGGTGGACGTGGTGGCGGTGGATTCAGTGGGGGACGTGGTGGTTCTGGAGGTAGAGGTAGAGGAGGCAGAGGTTTCGGGGATCGTGGTGGACGCGGTGGTAGGGGCATGCGCGGAGGTAGAGGAGATCGTGGACGCGGTAGAGGAGGACCTGGAGGTCGTGGAGGAATGAAGGGAGGTAGCAAAGTCATTGTGGAGCCTCACAGACACGCAGGAGTCTTCATTGCAAAGGGTAAAGAAGATGCCCTTGTGACTAAGAACTTGGTTCCTGGTGAAGCTGTTTACAACGAGAAGAGAATCTCTGTTCAGGTATAATAGATGGTTTGATTTAGTGATGTTTGTTTGTTTCTCCTCATTATAGATGAAATTCTTAATTGGTTTGTTATTGTGTCTACAGAATGAAGATGGAACCAAGGTTGAATACAGGGTGTGGAATCCTTTCCGTTCTAAGTTGGCCGCTGCTATTCTTGGTGGTGTTGATAACATTTGGATCGTAAGTCATATCCTGGTTTGAATCTTATTGATGCTGCTGGTCGTGGGGCTTGTTTATGTATTCAATATTTGTATTCATTTCAATGTAGAAACCCGGTGCTAAAGTTCTATATCTTGGTGCTGCTTCTGGAACAACAGTCTCTCATGTATCAGACCTTGTTGGACCCGTAAGCAAAACTCAACCTTTATGTTTGTTATTAATAAATTTTAGTATATTATTACATGTTTAGATGTGTTGTTGTGCTGTTCCTTATAATGTTAGCTTTATGATTGTGTAGGATGGATGTGTTTATGCTGTTGAGTTTTCTCACCGAAGTGGGAGAGACTTGGTGAACATGGCAAAGAAGAGAACTAATGTTATTCCAATTATTGAAGATGCTAGACACCCTGCTAAATACAGAATGCTAGTGGGTATGGTTGATGTTATCTTCTCTGATGTTGCTCAGCCAGATCAGGTTTGCTTTTATATTACATCTTTTGCTATGAATGTCTAATACTACTTTAAATATGCCTTGAAACTTTTACTATATAGCATCATCTTTGTGTTTTAATGTTAAAACGGTGTTCTGATGATTGCAAATGATGATCTTACTTGGATTCCCCTTCAGAACATTATGTATGTTGCAAACTCCAAGTTTCTGATGCTTAAGAACACCTTGTTTCTTTTAAACTTACATTTAGTTTAGTTTCTGTTTCTCTGTTTTTCTGTCTACCACAGTAGAAACTCAATCTACTGCAAGACTTTTTTATTTATCTACTAATTCGGTTTTCAGGGATTAAATCCATAATATAAGGAAAAGATTAAAATCGGTTTTGGTTTTCCTCATGTTTTGGTTTGGTATTTTGATTGACACCCCAAGTTTCTAATGCCATTCAACTTGGCTTGTCCCAAATTTTCTAATGTAATTCATGTTACATGTATTTTTATTATATTGTAATCGTTCTTTATGAGCTGTTGTTTGTCATTTAAAACCCCTTTTAGGCTAGGATCGTTGCTTTGAATGCAAGTTTCTTCCTCAAAACAGGAGGCCACTTTGTGATCTCAATCAAGGTTAGTAGCATTCCAAAACATCCATTCTTAAACTGTGAATGTTCTGTCTTCTATTTACAGATAAAGATTAGTTAAACATCGTTCTCTATATTTTGCAGGCTAACTGTATCGACTCAACAGTTCCAGCAGAAGCTGTGTTTCAGAGTGAAGTGAAAAAGCTGCAACAAGAGCAGTTCAGGCCAGCAGAGCAAGTGACGCTTGAGCCATTTGAGCGTGATCATGCCTGTGTCGTTGGTAGCTACCGTGCTCCTAAGAAGACCAAGGCTGCTACTGCTGCTTAGAATTTCGTTGTGTGTAGGGATTCTCTTTACCTACTTATCGTTTGAGTTTGTAATCATTTTGAACCTTAATAGGCTTTTTTGTTCACCAGACTTCATACTCATTACCTATTTAACCAGATTATCCTTTTTGAGAAAGTTTTAGGATTTTGGTTTGGTTTATTATTTTGACATATCATAATCATCCCAATAAGATAACTTGTTTACAAGTTACACATAAGTAAAAGTTTTACAATCTCCATGAACACGAACAGAATTGTTGAGTTAACATAAATCAAGCAGACTATTTTCACTAGAACCGACATCTAACAGTATCAATCGGTGTTGAAGACACGAAACTAAACGTAATCAATTACAAATATGGTCTCACACCCTCCCTCGAAGACTAGACATTGAGTCTGGTGACTTAGACCACTCGGTCATCCTCCTGGCTATGTATGATTTAGTATAACAGTATATGAGCTGAACAGACACCTATAAGGCTGAGATAAGAAAAAGTTGCAACGGTTGGGATTTAATTTATTCATCCTCTCTAGAAATCATTTTTGTATCAGATTTTTTGAAGGTGAGTTCTGGAATTCGTTGTTTGTTTCAACATTGGATTCCGATTTCAGTTCGATTAGTATTAATTCAGTGTACGGACTTTTTGTATCAAAGGTATCAATATCCAGACGACTCTCGCGACGATGCCTAAGACAAGATCATCATCGTTACACATGGAATCCGAGGAAGCGATACAATCTTGCTTTCAAACAATCGATGTTCAAATCGAGAAGATTGAGAAACAAATTGAAAGTTTAGATGTGAAACTGGAGAAAAAAAAATTCATCGATTGAAGAAATGTTTTTGGAACCGAAGAATCATCCATATGACCAGGAGAACAATAAATTCTCGCATCCAAATCTTTATGGTTCTTCCTCTAATTTGTCACGTCATGGAGTTAAAAGATTAGCCAAAATCGATTTTCCTTGTTTCAACGAAGATAAATTGAAGGAGTGGCTCTTCAAGGTCGAGCAGTTCTTTGAAATGGATCATACAACTGAGGATGTGAAAGTGAATATAGTTTCGATGCACATGGAGGATATCACAGCTAATTGGCATCAATCTCTTGTCAATTCTAAGTATGGTTATGTGATACTGAAAGATTGTAAGACTTATCGTGAGGTTCTGACAAAACGATTTGAAGATCTTAGGAATGATCATGTTGCAGAGTTAAAACACTTGCAAGAAACGGATGGAATTGTAACATATCACAACAAATTTAAGAGTATATGGAATCAAGTGAATCTCTCAGAGGATGTGCTTGTGAGGAACTATCTAGCTGGACTTAGCATTGAAACTCAAGAGTTAAGATGTTTAAGCTAAAGACTGTTAAAATTGTTTTTATTTTGGGATGATTATATGAATCAGCTCACCCTCAAAGGAAACATTCATATTCAATTACCGGGTATAAACCTCTTTCAGCAGCTAAAAGCATTTTAACTATGAAGAAGGATATTAATTGGTATTCAAAGAAGAATTTGGTAACAAACAAAGACGCTACATTTCAATTTCAACCAAAGAAGTTTTTATCAACGGAGAAAAGAAATTATAGAAGAGCTAAAGGCTTATGTTACCATTGTGATGAGAAGTACATTGTGGAATATGCAAAAACTCACAAAAGTTTAGTTTTTCTATTTGGAATGCGAAGATGAGGATATGATTGACCTTACTTCTGATGAAAACAAGGAGAATCAAGGAGCTGAAAGTATCATTGCAATAAATGCATTATCAGGTATACCTAACTATAATACAATGAGATTAAAAGGAGTACACAAGAAAAGGAATCTGTTTATACTAATGAATTCAAGATTTACGCATAATTTCATAGACTCTAAGACTTCTGTGAAATTGGGGTGTAAGTTGCTGCCTTGGATAATGCTAGAGTAAGAGTAGCAAATGGTGGAAAAGTAGGAGTGGAAGCCAAAGTAAACCAATTTCAGTGGAACTTTTTAGGCATCAATTTTGTTGATGACTTCATGATCATTCCTCTACGTGGTGTTGATGTGGTTTTGGGAGTTTAGTGGTTGGAAAATTTGGGTCCTACTACATGGGACTTCAAGAAATTGACAATGAATTTTGATTGGGGTAAAAAGAAAGTGGTTCTTCACGGGATTCATGAAGGTTCTGTACGCTCTGTTAAAGCTGATCGGTTAAATAAGTCAATTGATGATTCGATCCAACTATCAATTATCTGTGTTACTGAAGTATTTGAGGAACTAATCTCTTTATTCTCAATCACTCCAGAACAAGTTGATAAACCACAACAGCCACAAATAGCTCAGCTTTTAGAGGATAATTCCATATACTCAGAGAACCTACATAACTACCCCCTTTTCGTAAGAATCATGATCATAAGATTCCTTTATTGGATGGCGCCAACCCTATTAATCAGAGACCATATCGATATGTTTTTCACCAAAAGACATAAATCGATAAGATGGTTCAAGAATTGTTGAAAGCAGGCACAAGACAACCAAGTTGTAGTTCATTTTGCATCTCATGTTGTATTTGTGAAAAGAAGGACGAGTTTTAGCGTTTACGTGTGGATTATCGTGGATTGAATGGATTAACTATCAAGGAGAGGTTTTATATACCACTTATAGAAGATTTGATGGATGAGTTGGGAGGTTCCAAGATATACTCAAAAATTGATTTAAGAGCTGGTTATCATCATGTACGCATGTCTCCTGAAGATATTCATAAAACAACTTTTAAGACACATAGTGGTCATTTTGAGTATTTGGTGATGCCATTCGCCATGACTAATGAACCAAACACCTTCCAAGGCTTGATGAATGATGTGTTTACGGAGTTTTTAAGGAAGTTTATCCTCATATTCTTTGACGACATATTGATCTATAGCAGTTCAGTGACAGATCATGTGATACACCTTGAGAAAGTATTTGAAGTAATGAAACATCAACAATTGTTTGCTAAACAGAGCAAATGTGCATTTGCCACAAACATGGTGGAATACTTGGGTCATTTCATTGAGGATGCATGTATTTCTACGGATCATGCTAATGTTAAAGCAGTAGCTGAGTGGCTAATACCAAAGAATTTGAAGCAGTTGAGAGGATTCTTGGGTTTAGCTGGGTATTATCGTCGCTTTGTACGTCACTAGCACTATAGCTCGACCTTTGACAATTCTCACTAAGAAGGATTTATTTGGTTGGTCTGAAGAAGCACAATCAGCTTTTGAGACATTGAAAGTTGCTCTTTGCAAAACACCGATACTAGCTTTACCATTGTTTGATAGAACATATATAGTAGAAATTGATGTTTGTGGTCAAGAAACCAGGGCAGTGTTGATGCATGATAATCATCCATTGTCTTATATCAATATGCATCTCAAAGGGAGACATTTACATCTTTCCATTTATGAGAAAGAACTTTTGGCGGTTGTTTTTGCAGTCCAAAAGTGGCGTCACTATCTCTTAACATGTCATTTTGTGATCAAAACAGATCAAGAAGTTTGAAGTATATACTGGAACAGAGATTAAACACTCTTATTCAGCAGCAATGGTTACCAAAACTCCTTGAATTCGATTATGGGATTCAATATAAAGAAGGAAAAGAAAATTTGGTTGATGATGCACTTTCTTTGGTGGATGGTTCTGAAATTTTGCATATGGCTCTTTTAGTATTGGACTGTGACTTCATGAAAAGAATTCAGAATGGGTATACAACTGATATTGCGATGCAGACAATCATTAAAGCTTTACAGAATGATCCGGCAAGTAAGAAACAATTTGTATGGTCTCGTGACATTTTAAGGAGAAACACAAGATTGTAGTTCCTGATGATCAATCTTTGCGTTCTGATATACTAGAATGGCTTCAATGTTCTAATATGGGAGGTTATTATGTACGGGATGCAACAAGCCAACGAGTCAAGAGTCTGTTTTATTGGAAGGGTACAGCAAAATATATTCAAGGGTTTATACAAGCTTGCTCAGTATGTCAGCAATGTAAATATGACAATGCAGCGTCACCAGGTCTCTTGCAACCTCTCCCCATTCCTTATGCTACTTGGACTGATATATCAATGGAATTTATTGATGGACTACCAATGTCGTTTGCGAAAACAGTCATCTTGGTGGTTGTTGATAGATTAACCAAAGCTGCTCACTTCATTGGATTAACTCATTCATATACATCATTATCAGTGGCTCATGTATTCTTAGACAACATTTATAAGCTGCATGGGTTGCCTCGTTCGATTGTAACTGATAGGGATACATTCTTCTTGAGTGACTTTTGGCAAGAGTTGTTTAAGCTACAAGGAGTCTCTATGAATATGTCAAGCGCCTATCACCCTCAAAGTGATAGTCAAACAGAGGTTGTCAACATATGTGTTGAAACGTACCTTCGTTGTATGTGTAGTGATAAACCGCATCAGTGGAGTAAATGGTTGACATTAACGGAATACTGGTATAATACTAATTTTCATATTGCTGCTCAAATGACTCTTTTTGAAGCAGTGTATGGTCAACCATCCGCAACATCTTCCTTATTTTCCTGGTGAGTCACGTGTAGTTGTGGTAGCAAGAAGTTACAGGAACGTGAGAACATGGTTTTGGTATGTCAGTTTCATTTGTTACGAGCTCAACACCGTACTGAGCATGTAGCAAATATGAGACGTTTAGAGCGGAGTTTTGGGATTGGTTATCGAGTTTATGTTAAGCTCCAACCATATCACCATCGCTCATTGGTTAAGCGACGCAAACAGAAACTATCCCCTATGTATCTTGGACCTTACAAGGTTTTGGATAAGTTTGGCTCAGTTGCTTATAAGCTCGACTTACCTGGGTCTTCTCGAGTGCACCTTGTATTCCATGTTTCCCAACTTAAGCAGCATGTCGGCATTGATTTTGTGGGAACTACCTTTCTTACATTGGTACATGATGTTTTGAGCAAACAACTGGAGTATATTATGGAACAGAAGATGGTGCAAAGATAGGGACGTGCAGTCACGATGGTTCTGGTTAAGTGGGTTAATGTGGATGAATCAGAAGCAACTTGGGAATATCTTTTTGATTTGCAGAAGAAATTTCCAGACTTCAACTATGTGGACATGGTTGTTTAAAGAGGAAGGATTGGATATAGTAAAACAGTATATAAGGTGAACAGACACATGTAAGGTTGAGATAAGAAGAAGTTGCAACAGCTGGAAATTAATTTGTTCAGTAACAATCTTTACACTTCAATAAAAGAGAAAGAAGACCGAGCTGGAAAAACATTTGTTATTGTTGTTGATAATTTATTCTCGTTTTCCTTCTCTTTCTCTGTAAACATTTGATTCATCCTCTCTAGAAATCATTTTTGTATCACATTTTTTGAAAACGAGTTCTGAGATTTGTTGTTTGTTTGAACATTGGATTCCAATTTCAGTTCGATCAATACTATTAAAAAATTAGAGTCTTTAGGAACCTAATCTTTGGGGCATGTGTTATTTACAATTTGTGCCATTAGAGATTTAAGAGTGTTTTTAATATTCATTAAGGGTAATTAAGGAATATAACAATTTTTCTACTATCCATGTTTCCAAACAAGATAATTACTAAACATGTATCCAAACAAGCTAAATATAATGAATTTCACTTTTCTAATTAATTAAAAATATATATATATATATATGAAACTATTAAATCAATTGATAAATATAACTAAATAATTTAAACATCAACTATTTTGTATATATAAGATAATATTCTTTAATTATGATTATATTCAAAATTCAAATATAATATATTTTAATATCTTCTTTATTTTTTATTTCAAATATAGATATTTATGTTTATATTATAATAAAATTTTTAAATTATATTAAATTAATTTATTTCGTAAGAATTTGTGTTTACGATTGCATATTTAGCGGATTGTTACATCATATTGCAAAATATTTAAACTATTATAAGAACGGGTTGAAAAATAAATTAGCCATTTTCGAATTCTAAAAATGAACTTTGCACGAGTTTAAAACAAATATAATATATATATTAATTCAAAATCATATATTTTAATTTAATAAAAATATCAAATTATTCAATATTAAAACTTATAATGCAAAAATCGCTATTTCAATCTCTTTGTCTTTACGATATACCTCTTCTCAAATAACACACAATTCTTTTTTTAAACCTAAATTATTAATTTATTTTTATAATGCGGATTAAACAATTATAAACAAAATTAGATTGCATAATTAAAAAATTCATTACTAATAACAAAATAAATATAGTTTAAATTTGTAAAAAAAAAGTAAATCCGCAGTTAGCACGGGTCAAAAGTAAATTCTCTCTATATTACAATTGTTTCCCACTACAAGAAGACCATGGTCGATTGAAATAAAACTATTTCTTAAGCAATTATTTGTTGGAATCGAATGAATTATTTCTTAAGCAATTATTTCTTAAGCCCATGGTGAATCGAATGAAAGCGGATTGTTACATCATATTGCAAAATATTTAAACTATTATAAGAACGGGTTGAAAAATAAATTAGCCATTTTCGAATTCTAAAAATGAACTTTGCACGAGTTTAAAACAAATATAATATATATATTAATTCAAAATCATATATTTTAATTTAATAAAAATATCAAATTATTCAATATTAAAACTTATAATGCAAAAATCGCTATTTCAATCTCTTTGTCTTTACGATATACCTCTTCTCAAATAACACACAATTCTTTTTTTAAACCTAAATTATTAATTTATTTTTATAATGCGGATTAAACAATTATAAACAAAATTAGATTGCATAATTAAAAAATTCATTACTAATAACAAAATAAATATAGTTTAAATTTGTAAAAAAAAAGTAAATCCGCAGTTAGCACGGGTCAAAAGTAAATTCTCTCTATATTACAATTGTTTCCCACTACAAGAAGACCATGGTCGATTGAAATAAAACTATTTCTTAAGCAATTATTTGTTGGAATCGAATGAATTATTTCTTAAGCAATTATTTCTTAAGCCCATGGTGAATCGAATGAAAGCTCAAATGAATTTAACGAAAGCCCAAATGTCTTTTTAACCCACGCCTTCTCTCGAAGAGACGTGCTTGCATTCCATAACAAGACTAAATGCAAAAAATGAAAAATAAATGTCAGAAGTGGGATTTGAACCCACACCCTCTTTCAAAGACCAGAACTTGAGTCTGGCGCCTTAGACCACTTGGCCATCCTGACTATTTGTTATACTGTTAATTGATGCAACATATATACATATCTTTCGATTTCCAATTACTTTACCCCACAATAGTAAACGATTTATTAATATCTCGACAAAACGAAAAACCTAGTTTATTTTTGTTTTCCAAAAACAACCATTGAACTATACAAAAATTTTAGGCTCTAAATGGAATGAGGAGGAACAATGATTTCTCTTTCATTCCTTAAAAGCCAAAGGAATGTTCATTTTTAGAGTTAAAGCCGACAAAAATGAAAGCTTTTTCGTAGTAAAAACAAGCAAATAAACGGAAAAACTAGATTCAAATCGAAAGCACACCGAAAACCACGAACATCAAGTCACCTAGCAAGAATAACCACTGAAAAGAAAGGAAAAGATAGAAAGAAACATCTGCCGTCAGAGCATTATTAAGGGAAGCTCAAGAACGTAACTCACTATACTACTCCGAATGAACCACGAGTAGCAACACAAAGAAACTAATCGAGGGAACTGATGAGACACTGCTTTTAACATCGAACATCCACAGCTTGAAGCAAACTAAATAAAAGAAGAAAGAAACAATAATCACGCAGTTACATCCCTTGATGTTGTTTCATTCCCTCCCCATTTCTTCATACGTTCCATTGTCTCCTCCACCTGTTCATCACAGTTTTTTTTATATTGCATTCAATCGATCTCAAATTGGGATATGGTTTTGTGTCTCAATTAGGTTCTTACCTCTTTATTCCAGTTTATCTTGTACAGAACAAATATCAGTAACAACGTTTGAAGCGCTATCCCAGCTATCATTCCACCCCAAATTCCCTGAAAACGTTATTATATATAAACACTATCAAGACTCAAGAGACTTGAAAGTTGCACTATTTTCAGTTGATTTTAAGCTGTCACTTAATATCATTCCTCTACAAATTCACTTACCATAACTCCCAATTTTGCTTTGTAACCAAGAAAAAACCCAAGGGGAAGGCCGAAAATGTAGTAACAACCCAAATTGATATAAGCTACTAAGCCTTGCCAACCACCTCCAACAGCCACACCTAATAATTAGATGAATACATATTAGAATCCAAGGTCGGAAGTTTAAATAGACAAAAACTAATATATAGAAAATATTATACTCAATCCAGTCATTGTTAATTGGTTTTGAATTAGAAGCCTAAATTAGCTCTATTTAATATGGTATCAGAGTTTCTTTTGTCGACTCGATTATGGTAGTCTAAAAATGGTTTATTACCGATTTTAAAGTGGGATTCAGTTGGAGAGGGACCGATAAAAATCATCATCCCGATGGAACATGTTAGAATCCACTAATTACCAATTGATTTTGAGTTGGAAACTCATAATAAATCCAATTTAACAATAAACCTTGAGAGTTGTGATCTATTTATTGAAAAACCTCTCTGGTTTGGTTTTGATGGAAGAGATTTTTTTTTTTTTTTTGTTACCTGAAATAACTGGCTGGACGCTGTTGAGAAGCATGGTTATACCAAGAAGATAAGCCAGCTTAGACACTGCCCGTTGAATTACTTTGCTACTTGTGAAGATGATAGCAAAATGGTCTCTGGCTATGATGATAGCCACCATAAAGACAAGACCGATGAGAAGAGACTCGAACACCGTGACATACACAGAGTATTTCGCTGCTCGTGGACGGCCTAAGCCAAGCTCATTGGAGACACGTACACTAAAAGCAGACACATGTGGTTTAGAACAATGTTTTTTTCTTCTTAAAATACAAAAATTGTGTACCTTATAGCTGCGTTTATTCCGATGAACAACATTGCCTCCAGGCCATCGAGATTCATGCTGAAACGTTAAAAAAAAAAACAAAGATTGAGAAATGTTAAGAGTAGATACAACAAGCATTCCAAGACATGAAACTCACCATATGGAAAGAGAATCAACAGCGACAACAGCGTTGTCAAGGTGACCAGTAAGGACGATGATACTCATAAAATACCAGATTTCAAGACAAAGCATAACAGCAGATTCAATGGACAGTCTCACGAAAGCCCAAATATCTTTAAAAGCCAACCAAGATAAACCAGACCAGCCTTCATTACACCAACCAATCACATAAACGATTTGAGAGATTGCTGTTCCCCAGTTTGTTATATTAAACGCCAAAGCAGCACCGTTTGTTCCCCAACCGAACACGAATATAAACAGACACAACATACCAACGTGTAAGAGAAGAGCAATAAACCCAATGAGAGCGATCGCGGTTACTTTGCTCTGCGCTTGAAGGAACTTGGAGGTTGGGAAAATGAAAGCCATTGAGAAGAGTTCAGGGATGGTGAGGAGAGTGAATTGTCCAGCTGGAACAGCGATCTCCTCTGCTTGACCGAGAAGTCTCAGGACGGGAGTGGCAAAGATGTAAATAGGAAGGAGGAAGATGCATGAAACGAACAAGATAAGCCAAGATCTTTGCATATATACACCTAACATATGGACTTGACCAGCTCCAAATGCTTGGCCACATAGTGTTTCAAGTGCACTTCCCATTCCAAGCTGCAGAGTTTCAAACCCGAAAGCTAGTTCATCATTTCAACACAATTTTGGAACGACATGAACAAGTTGGTTCGGTTTCTTGATTTATACTAAGCAGAGTCACACATGAAAGTCAGATAGAGATATGACATAAACTATCTCGATTATATATCTAATTATTAGGATATAATGTCACACATTGAAAGTTAGAAGGATCTCAAGATATAAATCACTACAATTACCACCGATTGGTTTTAAATTGGAAGCTCATATAACTTAATATATCTCACATGTGCAGTCGATGGTTTCAAAGAGAGAAAGTATGGAGCTAGAAGAAGAGAGTACCAGAAAGCCGAAGGAGAAGGTGCCGATGACGGAGAGAGAGATGGAGACGGCCGAGAGCTCGATGTCGCCGATGTGGCCGGCGAAGATGTTGGTGATGGAGGTAACTCCGTACTGGCAGATAACGTTGAAACCAACCGGACCAGCGATCATCCACATCTTCGCCGACTCAGTAGATAAAACTCTCTTCACATCGCTCCAGGACCTTGCCGGAGCGTAATCCTCCTCTACCTCGCCACTGTGCGCAAGAAACGGCGTCGTAGGATCCATCTCCACTGAGGCGAGTCTCAGAAGCTCGCTTGCTTCTCTCTGTCTCTCTGAGCCGATGTTGGTTGCGGAAATATGGGTTTGGTTTATATATAATAAAGCCGTTGAATCAAGCGGCTCCCTCTCCCTTTCGTTGTTTGTGAAAGTATGGTTGTGAGAGTCAAGATAAAGATGATGATATTTTATCACGATGTTATGAAGAAGCCATTAATTACAAGAAGTGACAAAATAGTTGTCTGAGTGATTCAAGAAAGAGCTGTCACGTATGCAACATAGATTAGATTTATTCAAGAAGATATTGAAGCCACGTGTGAAAATGATAGATGATGAACAAAAGGTCACATGAGCGTTTAGAAGAACAAAGAAAGGAAACCCCCAATGTGAGAGCATCTACATTGGTAATGTGTAGAACCTCAATTTAAAATTCTCACTAATATAATATTCTTATTTTATATTTATTTTATTAATATAACAAAAATTTAATTTTAAAAAAGAAATTAAGCTAATAAAAAAGTATGTAATATGGGTTTTTCATGAGTTTTTCAAAAAATCTCATTTGAAAACCCCATATCATTCTCACTGTTTTTTTTGTTTCTTTTTATTATTTTCTTTTTTTTTTATTCTTAAGAACTTCAATATAAAAAAAACACCATTGAAGATAATGAGTCGAAGAAAAGACCATGTGGACCTTTGGAAGAAGAATCTGTGCAGCTAGAGTTTATGTGTTACCCACATGAGGTGTGAGGTTGTCTTAACACCGGCTCTGAGATCTTTGAGTTTAGAGCATCAGCAGCGGCGAGATTCACCCAGCGTCTCTTAAATCTTATTTTTTATTAATATATATATTTTTTTTAAGGCGAAAAAAAAAAACAAAAGGCGACCAACGAGAGAATGACACCTGGCGAGACCACCGGAAGGAACGTATCTTAACTAGGAGATTTTAGAGACGGTATTTAAAAAAAAATGTGGGTCCCACGTGGGACCCACATTATTTTAATATTTTTTTTGCCTCAAAAACTCACCCAGTCTCTCTGATGGACTTGCTCTTAGGGTTTACTGTCTGGCAATTTTTAATGTTTACGTAAAACTAAAAGTTTACTTGTCATTTTTTTATACGTCATTTGCACATCGTTAATATGTAGACGACTGAATGTTCACTATGCACGAACGAGATCACAGCTATGAAAGTTTGGTAGAGAAAAATCACATGAAAGTTACTATGTTTTCGTCGATTTCTTAAAATAAAGAAAAAGATTTGATCATAGTGAAAAGTTGAAATTAGGTACCAAAAGTGGAAAGTTGTCGTTTCCAAAAATAGGTGATGTCCTTTTTAAATGATTTACAGCGCTTCTAGAAGGCGAGAAGTGAGTTATGTAGTTTTTTTTTTTGGTATCAAAATCATCTCTTATTATTCCTGATCAACTGGGCTAGTCGCACCCAGCCCAATACCGTTTTCCGGAGTTACAAGAGAGAGAGGGAATAAACACGTGAGCGTGCACTTTTAGCAAGCGCATCTGCACGGAAATTTAAAGATCGTTTGATAAATCTAAGATTGAAAGCAGTAAAAGAGTCTCGAAGAAATTTGAACTCGTCCAATTCCGCCTCCAGAGCTGGCCATTCCTCATTGAGACTTATAATCTTAACTAGTTGTTCACAATCCGTTTCGAAAGCCATTGTTGAGTGTTGGGAGGCCACCATCTCCTTCATGGCCCATAACAGCCCTTCCATTTCTGCTTGTAAGGCCGATTGAGTGGCTGGTTTTGCTTCGCTTCCTGTTCTTATCAAGTGCTCGTCGAACATCAATGAGAAAGCCACTCCAATTTGCATCGTCTTGTACACCCATGAAGCGTCGACTTGGCACCTCAATCCTACCCACGCGTGAGATTGGACAATGTCTGTTCGTTGGTCTTGTGGCACAGCCGGTTCATCCTCGTCCCATGTGGGTATGTTTTGTGCCGCTTTCCATGACCTAGCTTCATGCAAGGCTAGTTGGACCGTGTCCTCAGGGGAGACGTTGAGGCCATTGAAGATCTTATCATTGCGTGCTTTCCAGATATACCAAACAAGCCATGGAAACATTTCCATTGCCTCGTCTGGTATCCCATATTCATTCGTACGTAGCAGCAAGAAGTCAAAGTTTGTAAACAAGGCCATACACGGGAACACACCCGGAATAGTAGGGATCGTAGAGAGTGCCCAACATTGGGTCGCTGGAGGACATTCGAAGATAATATGGTTTATGTCTTCTCTTTCTGCTCCGCATCTTTGGCATGAGCGATCGGTACCGCAATGGCGGTCTACCAAGTTACTGGCCGCAGCAATCTGTCCTGCGAGGGCTTGCCATAGGAAGTGTTTGATCTTCCTCACTGATTTTACTTTCCAAACCTGTTTTTTTAGTTCCTTTGCACTTGGTTCCAAAAGTTCAAGGACTTTTCCTGCATTTCGTTGCTCATGTGCTATAATGTGGCCGGCTTTAACCGTGTATAGACCCGATTTTGTTCCATCCCAGCTGTAACTATCTCGCCGGTTTGTTGGCGATATCCTGATCTCTGTTATTCGGCCGAGATCTTCATCAGCAATCAGCTCCTTCATAAGCGTGAGGTTCCATTTCTTTGTCTCCCAATCGATAAGGTGAGCAACCCGCAGGTTTGGGTCTCTGACGTTACCTCTGTCCTTTGCTGGTCTATAGTCCGTGTCTGGAACCCAATCATCAAGCCAAACGAAAGTGTCTGCCCCCATTCCCGATGGTCCTGCGAAGCCCTTCTTTGATAATTGGTTTAGAGGCCATGATACTGCGCCAACTAAAGGAAGGGTTATTTGATTTTTCTACCAGCATTGGGTTGGAGAATCTATAATATCTGCCTTTCAAAACCCTTGCGAGAAGTGAATGTGGATACTTTAGTAGTCGCCAGAGCTGCTTGGCCAGGAGGGCTAGATTAACATCCTTCAGGTCTCTAAAGCCTAGTCCTCCTTGTTCCTTAGGTATACAAAGTTTATCCCAGGAAACCCAGTGGAGACCTTTGTTGTTGTTCTTGGTATCCCACCAGAATCTTGCTATAGCGCTTGAGAGTTTTTTTTGTTATTTCTTTTGGTAGCAGAAAACATGACATCACGAAAGTTGGGATTGCTTGCGCTACAGCCTTGATTTGAACTTCTTTGCCTCCTTTAGAAAGGAATTTTGCTGTCCAAGAGGATGTCTTCCCATTTAGTCGGTCAAGAACGTACGCAAATACTTGTTTCTTTGATCCACAATTTTGCTCTGGCATTCCCAAATACATTCCCATACCTCCTTCTTTTTGTATCCCAATTGATCTTTTTAGATCTGTTTTAAGGGACGCTACTACCTTAGAACCGAACAGGACTGAAGATTTGGACTTATTCAGTTGTTGTCCTGAGGCATAACCGTAGACGTCAATGATACGCATAAGTTCTTTGCATTGAGTAGCCTCTGCTTTGCAGAAGAAAAGGCTATCGTCAGCAAAGAGGAGGTGGGAGATGGACGGGCAGGCTTTCGCAATCCTTAGTCCTTCTATCTTTTTTGCTCGTTCCGCTTCTTTGATGTGTGATATTAAGACCTTTGTGCACATGATGAACAAGAAAGGGGAGAGGGGGTCACCCTGTCGCAGTCCCCTGGTAGGTGCAATATGTCCCTTGGCGTCCCCATTAATTAAGACTTTGTAAGTAACTGAGGTAATATATTGCATCATCTTTTGGACACAAGCATCATCAAAGCCCATCTTGAGTAGCAGTGCTTTCAGGAAGGCCCACTCTACCCTATCATACGCCTTACTCATGTCAGTTTTTATAGCGACAAACTTCGCGTTGCAGCTTTGGTTTGTCCGTAGAGCGTGAAACATTTCCTGGGCGACTAAAATATTATCAGTGATGAGTCTACGAGCCACAAAGGCCGATTGTGTTTCAGAGATTAACTCTGGTAGCACTTTTCTAAGTCTATTCGTGATTATCTTTGATATAATCTTAAAGTTGACATTGCAAAGACTTATCGGCCGGAATTCTGCCATCGATGACGGTTTCGCTACCTTCGGAATCAAACATATGTTTGTTTGATTCATTCTTTCATCGAAATTACCTGATTCAAAGAATTCCTTAACCACCTTACACACATCTTGGCCTATCGTTTTCCAGAAGCGTTGATAGAAAAGACTAGTCATTCCGTCTGGTCCTGGCGCTTTATCTGGATTTATCGCGAACACAACATCTTTTATTTCTTTGTCTGATGGGATCTTATTCATTATCTGATTTGTGTCGGGCTTAACCTTCGCGGTAATAAACCGGAGTGTGTCTTCTATGTCAGCCGGGTCCGAGGACGTGAAGAGGGTTTGGAAATATGCTGCTGCCACCTGTTCAATCCCCTCCTCCGTCTCCACCCATTGATCTCTCGCATTACGAATCTTCGTTATTCGATTTCGAGCACGTCTTTGCTTTGTTATCGCATGGAAGTATTTTGTGTTCTGGTCGCCTTCCCGGAGATGGGTTACCCGACTTTTTTGCCTCCAGTAAACTTCTTCATCTCGAAGGGCTGCACATAACTTCCATTTGAGTTCTAACTCTTCGTCATTCGAGATCGAATCTTCTCCTTGTACTCGATCGAGTTGCGCTTTGAGAGCCTCGATTAGTTTTTCGTTGTTCGATGGGTTCGACCTTTTCCAGAGTGATATAGCCTTCCGACATCCACTAATCTTGTCTACTAAGTCTGCTCCGTCCAAGTTTGTATCGGTGGTCCACCCTTCTTTGACTATACTCGCAAATCCATCTTTGGATAGCCATCTCCTGTCAAACTTGAAACCCCTTCTTCGTTTGATCTCATGCGTCTTGAATCGAGTCAATATCGGTCGATGATCTGATCCCCATCTTAATAAGTACTCCACATCAATGTGGGAAAAAAGATTGTGCCAGTCTTCGTTTCCTACTGCTCGATCCAGCCTGCACTGAATCCGTCCTGATCGTCTCCGCCCTGACCAGGAGAACGAATTTCCTTTGTATGGAAAGTCTAGCATACCACAATTGGAGAGCATATTTCGGAATGGTAAGAAAGACGAGTCCGATCTCTTGCGTCCTCCCTTTTTTTCACCATGGCATGTTATCTCGTTAAAATCTCCCATCATAATCCATGCCCCTTTTCGTTGTATGCCGATTCTAGTTAGTCGTTCCCATACGTTTTCGCGGTATTCAACAACCGGATCTCCATACACAAAGGTTATATAAACCTTGTGTCCCTCGACATTCGCTTCTATGTCGATCATCCTATCGTTCGAGAAAAGAATTGTAACCTCAGAATCATCCATGTAAAACAAAGCTAGTCCACCGCTTCGACCAACAGGTTCCACGGTGAATAAATTATCATAACCAAAATCAAATTTAAAGTCTTGCAAAAAGGAAAAATTGTTTTTAGTTTCAGAAAGAAAAAGAAAAGACGAGTGAAAGCATCGATGCAACTCCCGCAGGTGCTGCTTTGTCAGGTAGGCGCCCGCCCCCTGACAGTTTCAGGCGATTGCACTCATATCTGAGTATTGGGTGGGTTCTGGAACCCCACCAAACCTGAAGAAGAAGAAATTTTGTTGCCTTTTGAAGACGGGTACACCTCATTACGAGGGAATAGAGATGCGCTGGATCTCTTTGCCGTAGTGGCCAGACTTTGTCTAGGTTGTTTTCTCAACGGAGAGCTTCGATTCCTCAGAGAGAGTTTCTTAGAAGCCATCGCACGTCTCATTTCCGGGCTCTTTGGTATTACACGACGCTTAGGGATACTCTGTCTATCTGTGAGCTCCTTCGATGGGAATCGAGAGATAATCTCCTTCCTCAGGAGTTTTCTCTCACGAGGTTGACTCGAAGGTTGTTTGAGTGTTATGGTTTTCTCGGGTGTGAGCTGGGAAAGAGCTTCGATCTGAGGTTCCCCCTCCTCGGGATTTGCGTTGAGCTCGTCTCCTAACAAGTCATCATTCTCCAGCATGTCCTCATCCATATCTCCACCTTCGTATTCTGCTATCATCTTTTCCATCTCTTCTTCTGTTGGCTCTGGTGAAGGTTCAGTTCCTTTACTCAGTTGATTCTTTGGTGAGCTTTGTCGGACGGGCGAGTGTTCTGGTGTGATCATAATAGATCGAGCAGGATGTATATGTTTGATTAACACCCCATGCTCACCTCTTTTTATTTCCGACATCCTAGCTATCGGACGTGATGCTTCCACTGAGGTTTCGATGCTTGGTCTTTCAGGCTCATTACCTTCTCGGATTACCACTCCGGGTGAGGCTTGTTTCAGCATACGGTCCGAAGCCCCTTCCCGGTTCTTGGTCTTTTCCTTCTCTGGTAGATCGGTAGCAATGCCTTTACCTTTAATACGTCTAATCCTTTGCTCCTCTGTTTCTTCAGTATCCATGTTTTGGTCATGGGTTTTAGGGTCCTCCAAACGGTTGATAGGTCTCCATTCCGAGCGATAGCTCTTCTTTGGTTGATTATGACTGTTTCTTTGACTCCTCTGATCATAGTTCCTGTGCCCATAGAATTCCGAAACCGTTTTTTGAGAATCAGGGGATTCTCGGCGTGACTTACTTGAGCGTTCAAAGCCTCTATTGCTATGTCCACGGTCTCCATTCTCTCTGCTTTCAACCTGGTCTCGGCTTTCATATTGCTTCCTCCGTGACGATACTGGCAGTCTGTCTTCTCTAAGCCCCTTCAAGCTTTCAGTTGACTTGAGGTGCAGAGGTTGATGATATTCCCGGCTACGAGGAAGATAGGAAGGTTTTGTATTGTCCAGTCGGTTCCAAACGTTCTTTACCCTGGAATTTTTCTTTTCCTCGATCTTGTTACGTAGGTCATGTGAACTTTGTAGTTGTTGCGGACTATCTTCTCTCTTCCTTTTTGGGACACGGTCAGCTAGTTGTAACTCTTGTGTAGCTGACCTTAACGCATCCATCTTTTGGGGTACAGAGAAAGCTTCTCGGGCTGCTAGTTCATCTCGCTTGAGTTGAGCTAATCGAGCTAATCGATTTTCCTCTTGTTGAGCATCACTCAGGTTCGGGCAGGTTCCTTCTTCGTGGGATATCTTCTTGCAGGTGAAGCAGTAGCGATGCAGATCTTCATATGTCAGAGCTACCTTCACGACGTCTCCATTATCGAACTCTACTCTTCGTTCGAATTTTAGCGGTTCATCACCATTCAGAGAGACTCGCACTCGGCACCCCTCAACATTCACCTTGTCCACTAAACCAAGTGCTCTGCCAATGTTTCAGAAGATCATGTCTTTCCTGTAATGACTCGGTACTCCAATTACCAATACCCAGAAAAGCATCGTGTTCGGAAAATCTTCCCTAATACAGGGGATCCACCTTTCGAGTGAGAAACTCCACTTGTTAAAGTGGCATGGTCGCTTTTGAAGCACTTTCATGAGATCCTCCTCAGAGTCGAAATCAAATTGGAATTTATTTTGTCCCAGATTAATCCCTCTTACACGACCTTCCACATCCCATATACGACGTCTAGGCATGTGTCGGAGGAGGGCTTCGACACTTCTGCCATCCTCATGGAACATTCGTCCTACTAGTGTCAGTTTGAATTTGTCAATCAGGTCAGAGTAATCAAATGCCGGTATTTTGATTATGTCATCATCCGACTGAGTCTGGACTTGATTGTTGTTTTGGTTCTGACTTCCTGACGAGGATGCCTTATGCCTTGGATGTGAGTTATTATCTTCATCTTGGTGAGTACGCCTCCGACTACGGGAGTTATCGGTTTCCTCCTGTTCAGTACGCCTCAGGCTGCGTGATTTATCGGTTTCCTCCTGTTCAGTACGCCGCATACTGCGGGAATTGTCGGTTTCCTCCTGTTGAGTACGCCGCATAACGTGGGAGGTATTCCTATCATTCTCGTTCGATTGATAGACCCTTCGGTGAGGGCTTGCTCTGTTCAAATCCGAACTCCGCATGATGCGGGATCTATCCCCAGAGGATGTGTATCGGTTGTAACGATTCATACTTACGAAAGTGTTGTTTAACGGCTTAGGCACCCTATATAGGGGAAAGACGACAAGCAGAGTGAAACAGCCCTAGGTTCTCTAACGTGGCCCCTAAGGTAAAGCTTCGATCGAAAGACAGTGACTTACTTGCTATGATTCTCTGTGAACAAACGTCTAGGGCTCGAGGATGTCGCTGATGTCCTTCCTCTTACACTTGTTGGGCTGTTGTCCGGATCAGAGATGCAGATTTGAGAAGGCAGGGTCAGATCTCAAAATTGCCATATGTGTCGCCTAAACCCTAGCCGTCTTCGGTGTGAGTTATGTAGTTATGTAGGTGAAATGAATCAATCACTGACATAGGAAGAAGATTCGGAGAAGAAATCTTTTTTTTCTGGTAAATAAATCTTTTTTTTAGTCGACAACCATTTATATTGATGAAGCTCAATGGGCAATTTAAAGAGTCCAAAGATGAAGAATATGAAATTAAAACAAAGCAATTGGACTCGATAGGCCCATAAACAGCAACCGAAAAGACAATTTTCAGATAGACTCAAACTTGTCTTGGAACTCGAAAGGCCATGTGTCTTGAGATCGAGAATTCTCAACATGCAAATCGTCGGCCTGTCTCCGGTGACGGGATTTTGCTTGAACTACTTCATCTTCATCGTCTGTCGATCTCTTCCAGCCATGCCATCATCAATCCACGGCATAGCAATTTCAATCTTTCGACGTTGCTTCACCGTATTGTGGTTGTGTCTGTTGCGGCGTTTTTCCGTCATGGTGTTATGTATTGTGGTTGCGTCTGCTGCAACGTTGATCGCCACTGGATGATTTGTTTTGTCTCCATTGGAGGCCATATCTTCGGATCCGCTAATCGGTAGTTTTTAAGTGTAAGAAACTTCTATTCTCCACAGAAGGCGCCAAACTGTGAGAGTCGGAATTCGCACTGTCAAAACTTGTAGAGCTAAAATTTTAGGGAACATAAGTTTCAATGTAAAACAACACGAAAAGAGAGATCTGAAAGATATTTTATTGATAAGAGATAGGAAAAGAGTACAAAGAATGAAAGATTAAGATGTTTACAGCTGGACCTTATGAAAGGTTGCCTACGTACCCTTAAGAAAGGGATCAAGCCATTCGTAGTTCTAAGTCTAGATGCTAGAGTTTTTCGCTCCGATCTTCTCGTCTGGCTTCTCCCTCCTTTTATAGCTTCAGTTCGTCGGCTTTTGAGAATATTTCTGCAAGATTTGCGGAAATCTTTCTGTTCTTATCTTTTTCTTTTTTTCACTAAAATGTACATTTCTATCTCGGATTTTCCTTTTCCCAATCTCTTTCTTTACTTCTTCGTCTTTCTGCGGCTCGACTCATTTTCCGGATGGGCCAAGATTTGGACGTTCCGAGTCCG
This sequence comes from Orychophragmus violaceus, assembly GCA_030180135.1. Classification (NCBI taxonomy): domain Eukaryota; kingdom Viridiplantae; phylum Streptophyta; class Magnoliopsida; order Brassicales; family Brassicaceae; genus Orychophragmus; species Orychophragmus violaceus. The sequence goes on along the minus strand of CM058239.1, from coordinate 10,034,024 downwards.
TTAACGTATCAACTTACTTATTTGGTTTATAGTTTGTTGTATGCTTGGGCCTAAGTTCCCATTTCTCTCAATCTCGATCCATCATCCCAAGTCATCGGTCTAGGAAGGTATGGGCTGATGTTTCCGAAGATGGGTTGCGACAAGTTATGTGTATCGGCAAATGTTTGGTTATCCGTTCGGAAAGTTCAGCTCGGAAAACCAGAAACGGTTTAGCTCAGAAATCCGAGATGGTTCAGCTCAAAGGTTCAACTCGGGATTTTCGGAAGGGAAACTCATGATCAAGATCGAGACGGGATGGGTTTAGATCCGAGCTGGTTTAACTCAGAATTCCAAGCTGGTTCAGCTCGGATTTTCGAGTTGGTGCAGCTTGGTTTTCCGAGCTAGTTCAGCTCGTCTTTTGCTTTGTTTGGATGTTCCGTCGATCCGTAGTTCCTGTCGGAAGATGCGTTTGTCCGATTAAAGTGTCGTTCGTTTCGTATGAAATGTATTTGTCGAAACCACTTTTCCGACAAATTGTTTAGTTGAAATTGTCGGTACTTCGTATAACTTGGTTATTCATACGAGACTTCGAACGTCCGATGCGGACATTCGTTTGTCCGTTGATTCTTTTCGTATAAAGTTACCCGTACAAAGTTATCGACACTTCGCATATCTTGTCACTCATACGGAACTCTGTTTATCCAAAACGGATAGTTATCTATGTCCGATTGTCCGATCTTGTTTTCAGCTATTATTTTCGTCGAGGGGTTTTTAACCCCAACAGTCTTCTGAAAGATGAAATTCGAGAAGAAGAGAGATGGGAAAACGAGAGAAAATTCTCTCTCTTCTAAGAGAGATAAAGTCGCAGAGATGGGAAAGCTTTTGATCTTATCAAATTCGCTGTTCATCCACAGAAACAAAAATTAATATATATTTTATTTCTGCTGCTCTGTGAAGACGATGAACGAAGAAAAAATAAGATCTAGCTTCGCCGCCTCTCTCATCGGCGATTCTTCTCCGGCTCCTCGATTCTCAGACTTTATCTTCCGTTTTGATCGATCTTCGTCCTGTGTTTTTTACCTTTTATTCTCGGACCGAGACTTTTCACTGGTTAATAAATCGGGGAAGGCTTGAAAATCGAATCGAATCGTCTGTGACTTTTTGAGGCGTGGGACGGTGGATTTTTGTTGGAAATCGTCGGGTGGACAGGTATTTGATCTAATCTCACATCGGCGGCGGTTTTGGTGTTTTAGTGGTGATAAAAAGTTGGTCGACAGGTATTTGAAAACCCCAGCTCTTTGATTTGCGCTTTCTATATGGTTTGATTGCGTCTTCCTCAAGAAGGGCAGATCGTTGTTCACCGACTCCCACACGATTCGATTATCGGACATATGCTTCGAATAATGTCGGCTACGATCTCGACTCTCCCTTGGCATGACAGATCCATTAGGATTTCCTTTCGACCTCCACTTTCTGGGGCTATGGATCGCTATATTTTTTCGTGACTCATCCATACACTGGAAAGTCATAGATCTGTTTTGGCTAAAGCTAGTGGACTCAAATCTTAGCTCTGTTCTACTTTAACCGTTGACCTTCTTTCTAGTAAAAGCAAAAAACATGTGGATGACTTTTGGTTTCCGGTTAGACATGAAAGATTTTTTGGGTGGTAGAGATTCTTGGATCCTCCCTTCTTCATTGACGGATGCATGTAGAGCCTTGAACTGGCTGTTCGAAATGAAATTATCTCTGCTGTGACTCCATCTTCATAGAAATAATTACCTCTTAGTCATGGCTTTTGTTGTTTTACGACTTTCTTATGAAGATTGTTGCTTTCAGGTGAGGTTACACATCCTTAACTTTGGGTCTAGTGAAAAAGAAGTGAGGAAAACGAAATTCTAATTGTGCTGAGCCTACATGGATGGTATGACAAGCACTAGCAGTTTAGAGCTCAAGGCTACCATCAATAACGGCCTTCCTTGGAAAACGGTGGCTAAAGGTAGCAGGAGTTAGACAAGGCGTACTAAGAAACAAGCTGCACGACCTGCAGCCTTAGATATTGAGGCAGAATACAAGAGTGCATCAGCGAAAGGAGAGTCAGAATCAGAAAAGGTTCTCATCAGCTTCTTTTCCCATTTGCTTCTGAAGGGATTTAGTTGGTCTCAATATGCTAATTCTTGATTCTTTCGATAATAGCAGCGTGGCGTTTCTGTTATAGGCCAGCATTTCACAGAAAGAGTTGAGCATGTTTCGATAAAGAAACGGAGATTTGTGGTTCCCGCTCCATCAGCTTTGAATATTTCCCCTGTTCGCGATGAAGGTTCACAACATCGTGCGGAGATCAATCATGCTCTACCTATTTCAAGATTGGACCATAATCTAATGAGCGAGAAAACAGCAGAAGTGTCATATGATATACCCGATTGCGGCAGTCATAACTTCTCTGGTATTCAGATACTTGCAGAGGTTGCTTGCAGTAGTGGTATGAGTAGCGATATTCCATCCATAGTAGATGGTCAACCTGTTGAACCACTTCAGCAGCAAGATGCTTTGACCGTATCTACTCACGTAGAAGGTAATGATTCATCATGTAGCACTGTTGATGTCGCTGGGAAAGATACTACGGTTGAATCCATTGACAAGGTTAGGGAAGGCAAGAGCGAAATCGTAATGCCTCAAGAAGTTTTGGTTGATACTTTGGGTAAAGCTTCAGCTGCTGATCAGAGTGGAGAGCATACTATAGTAGCATCTAGTAGTATGATAGTGGCCCAGAACATCAGCACTACTGTTTCAAATGAATCCTCAACGGAAATGCCCAAGGAAAATATGGAAGCAGGTAAGAGCAAAATTTTAGCACCTCAGAGTGAGATTGTCACTGTGTCTGAGAACTTATCTAGTGATGAGCACACTCAAAAAGGTAAGAACTCTGAATGCCTTGTTGGGAATGTCCTGAAATCTACCGTACTATCTCTAGAAAGTATGATAAGTGTCGAGATCAGACATAAGTCATAAGTACTGGGTGATCATGATGGCTTGCTAGAGTCCGCTCTTGATCTATAAGTTTAAGACTTATTACCAGTATTGTATGATCCCTAAGGGTCACACACCATAGCTAACGGGAAAGTTAAAATGGAATTAATACGGTAAGATGCAAGGCATTTACTGTATTTGTACAGAGAGACTTGGGCCATTAGTTAATTACTTGGGCCCATATCGAGATACAGGACTTGTGTCGATCGACACAGGTATATGTGTCGGTCGACACAATAGCGAAACCGAAACATCAGTTTAGGTTTTTGACGAGTCGAGATAAATAAGGGGGGAGTCTTATTTTTCGGCAGGGGTCTGCGAATCTGAAAACTGGCCGTCCTGTTTCTCTCTGTTTCCTCCAACTTTGGTCTAGCAGCCGTCCCGTGCTTGTAAGAGTGTGGATACACGAGGAGGAGCCGATTCTAATCAGCTCTAATCTGATCTCGACATTACAATCATTCCGCTGCAAAAGGTAATGTCCAGGTTTGTTTTATGATTCAGTTACAAGAACCTAGATCTGTTTAAGATTATGTGTTAGGTTGCAATCTGTTAATTGAACCATGAACACACGATAATCCTACAGTGGTATCAGAGCCAGGTTTCAGGTTTCTTGTAAATTTGGATCATTCTTAGGTTGTTTTACTGATTAGAATCGAATTTGAATGTTGAAATTTGATTAAGAATCTCAAAAAACCTAAAACAAAATCGCATCAATCCGATTGAAAAGCCATCGGTGTGCGATTTGGACACTTGTGTCGATCGACGAGGGGGCGATATCGGTCGATATGCATATCGGATCGATTGTGTCGCTGACCCGAAGACCCGATTGACCCGAGCTGATACACGCTAGTATCGATCGACATGAAAGACTCATATTGATCGATACGAAGGCGATGCCCATGTCGATCGACGAGGGAGCGAGGTATCGGTCGATATCGATCGATCCGATTGACATCTCGCGGTCCTGATGACCCGATTGACCCGAGCTGATACTCTCTAGTATCGATCGACATGAAAGACTCATATCGATCGATAAGAAGGCGATGCAGATAATCCGCGAGTAGCCAATCGGTTCAGCCGAGCTTCGTGGTTCATCTATCCCTAAACCGAGACAATGAACCGATCAATCCGATTGTGGTTCATTGTCTACTTTAGCCTAAACCGCAAGTTAGGTCAAAATTGGCTAAAACACAAGGTGTTTCTTCCCGGTTTTGGACTTAACTGAACCGATCAATTTATTGGTAGTTCAAGCGGTTAACCCGAATCGCGGTTTGCTGGAAATTATTTAATACATAGTATTATTTATTTTCTGGTTAAACCGGATTGAAATTCATAAAATTGAATTTTAACCTAAACCGAAGGCTGGTCTAAGTTTGATTTGGTTGGACCAAATAATTTAGAGCCGGTCTGGTTTAGTAAATAACCGATGGTTTTGATAGTTAATTTGGTCTTGGACCAGAATTAATAAACCGGATCGGTTATGTCAAATTATTGGGCCAGCTAGAATTCTATGGTCTTGGGCCAAGAATTGGGCCTATAATTTGTGACCCAACCTAAAATATTTATAAAATATTAAATTAGAAATTTCTATTTTAGTAAGTTACTAAATTTAGAAAGTTTCTAAATTAAGAAAGTTTCCCAAAATAGTAATCTTCTATTTTTGGAAATAAAACTTGAAAATCCTCAAAACAATATCAAGCTTGGATGTCTTGCCCAATCTTGTCAGCTACTTAACGCTTACTTGATTACAGATATGGCTTACAGTGTGAGGTGTCTGTTTTCGCGTAAGTAAAGTAGTATATAGTCACTAATTTCATTGGGAGTCCCAGATTTTAGTGATTATTTGGCTGAAAGAGATTGGTTTCCTTGACTGGGCCATCGGGAGTCCCGGGCCTTGAGACATCTGGTGAATTTGGGCCTCGGGTCCAATTCACAACCGAGAGTTATTGGTTATAACTAGCTGTGTGTATGCTTACCAAGTAAAGCTAATTCTGGGTGACGGCCAGTGGCCCACTTTGGAATTAGCTGAACATGGGTCTCGGAATCATTGTATTCATATGAGGTTAAACAAAGAAATTTTGAATGCAATGCGAGTTTTCTTATAAGTTGTTAAGATTACTCTTTTATGAACTAAATAACTAAAACTCTATTTATCTCTAAATTTCAGCTATGACAAGCACAAACAATCAAAACACTTTCTCGATCCGGTATGTCCTTGAGATGGACAAACTGAACGGATCAAATTTCTTGACTTGGTCGCGGAACCTGAGACTAGTTCTCAGGCATGAGAGAAAGGACTATGTCCTTGAGAAAGCTCTCCCCGAGAGGATCGGATCCAAAGCCAGTCATGCAGTATATAATGCTTGGAATAAGCATTATAATGATGCGGTAGATGTGCGTGGTCTGATATTGGCTACCATGGACTCAGAGTTGCGGAAGCAATATGAGAACATGGAGTCGCCAATAGAGATGATCAGCAGCCTGAAATTGAAATTTCAGGAGCAGGTTAGAGTGGAGAGATACCAGTTGGTTAAATCTCTCACTAGCTGCAAGCTACCAAATGATCATCCAGTAAGTCCTCATATCAGTAAAATGATGGGTTACGTTGATAACCTGAGGAAACTGGATTATCCAGTTAGCCAAGAATTGGCAACTGATATCATTCTGCAGTCACTGCCGTCAAGCTATGATAAGTTCGTAAGGGACTATATCAAGAAAGGCTTAACGAAGACGTTGACTGAACTGCATGACATGCTCAAGACAGTTGAGCCAAACGTGAAGAGTACCCTGTACAATCTCATGAACGAGAAGGGTAGGTTTACTAAACCTAATGCTGACAAGGGTGAAGACAAAGTTGACCAGATTTTGAATCATGGCAAGCGTGTGTCTTCTGAGCCCGAGTCAGATACCTCTTACGTTGGTAAGTGCTGCTACTGTAAAGAGACTGGGCATTGGAAGAGAGATTGCATTAAATTCATGGAAGATTATGAGGAGTTGAAGTTGATGTATGAGACTACTCCCTCAGGTATTCATGTTATTACTTCAAGTTATACCTTATAGGTATTGCATACTGGTTGTGGCACTGATATTTGTTATAATATGCAGAGCCTGAGCAACAGTAGAACGTTGAAGGAATGGCAAGTGGAACTGCGTGTCTGGAAGGAGCTTGGGATGCTGCCTCAGCCGTAGGGTTTTCACTTGTAGATGCCTTTGAGGCTTGGTTTTATTAAGTAATTGCTACAATGTACCTGCTTTAAGCAGAGTTGTCTTTCATTTTCTTGTAAGAATTTGAATGTTTTTCATTTTGATAAAAGACAAGTTTTGTTCTTTTGATCTTAATGAAATATTAATTGTAGCACCCTATTCAAGGAATGGGTTTTATGTCTTAAACCAAAGATTGCCTAAATGTAACATAAATACCGAATTGGTTTAAATCTGATGAATTAAACCTGATTTTTCTTGGCATAAATGTTTTGGTCACATAGAGTAAGTCGGATTCAGAAACCCCATAGTTATGGACTTTTGGGCTCATTTGAATGGATATCTTATGAGACTTAAATTCTTCTTACTGGACCAAAACACAAAGGGCCCATCTTAGCCGAGCTAGAGAAAAGCCCAAAGGCTTATTGGACATTGGACATACTCATGTATGTGGTCCGATGAGCAGTAATGCCAGAGAAAATTTCCTGTACTTCATTGTCTCTACTGATTACTTCAGTGAGTGTGACTGTGTTCATTTGATGAGACACAAGTCGGAATTCTTTGACATGGTCGAAAGAGTTCCAGAATGAAGTATAGAATCTGAATGACAGAAGTATTAAGACTCTGGATTAGATCACGAGTGAGAATACTTAAGTCATTGATTGTGTGATCATCTGAATGAGTGTGAAGTCGTTTCACAGCTCAATTCTCCTGAAAACCTAGAGGTGTTTCTGTGAGAATGAATCAAATCTTATAAGAAATGATTAAAGATGAGTCACACGAATCTTCCATGATATTCTTTAAGAATAACGCTCTAAAATATCTAAGTTCACGCTGAAATAGTTCCACCAATATCAGTTGAAAGACACCACGTAAATGTGGATTGGAATCGATCCAAATTCGTCTTTACTGAGTATTTGTAATTGTGCTACTTCGCTGGTTGTCCTAGGGAAACCAAGGCTTGTTACTTTTACGTCCATTCTGTTTTCTAAGAAGGGAAGTTACTTTCCAAGAAGAACAGTGGGAGTAAAAGTATAACTCGAAGAAATTCGAGAAATACAGGAGACTGCTCAACCTGTTGAGGGAGAGCAACGGATGAATTTACAGATTTCTGTAGAATCTGCACCTGTAAAGCCTGAAGTTCGCAGATCTGAATGAATCAGTTACTAATCCGAGAGTGATTTCTCATCATTAGTTGAATCTGATGATCATTGAAAGTTCGCATGATCTGATGATCATTGAAAGCGACGAATCTGCGAAATTCAAAGAAGCGAAAGTAAGCCCGGACTCCGAAAGTTAAAGAAGCGAAAGTTAGCTTCATTGATCCATTCATGGATGGAAGCAAACATATCGGAGTTGGAATCTTTGTTCTGTTGAAGTAGTCAAGGTTTTGACTTGAACAGGAACGAAGCGGAACTGTGCGTTTACTAAAAGATAAGTGGGAGCAATATTGCATTTCTCATAGTGTATGTCGATGACATACTGATTCTCGAATATAACGTCCCAATGCTGCAGTCGGTAAAGGACTGGTTTGGGAGGTAGTTTTATGGTTGACATGGGTAAAGCCACGTAGTTCTTGGATTTTGGATCTAAAGATAGAGATCCAAAAGAGCTGGTAGGACAAAGTCAGAATTTTTAAAATTGACAAAGTCCTACACGTAATCAGCAATCCAAGAAGGGTTTTATGCCAATGTCACATGGCAATACGTTAAGCAAGAAACAGTATCCTACGATATCTGCTGAGCTTGAATGCATGGATAGGATTCCATATGCGTCGGCAATTGGATCTATCATGTAAGCCATGACACATACTTGTTTTGATGTTGCTTTAATGCTAAGCAAGACAAGTAAAGACCAGTCAAATCCAGGAAAGAATCATTGGATCGCCGTAAAGAATATTCTGAAGTATTTGAGGAATACTTAGGATAAGTTCTTGATTTACGGATAAAGTGAGGTGCTACAAGTCGATAGAGTCTGAAAGGCAAGTTTCCAATAGACAAAGATACTTCCTGGTCACAGTCCGGCTATATCTTGTGTCTATCTGGCGGTGCAAGGCACTGTAGCTGACTCCATGACTTAAGCTGAACATTTCGCAGCTTGAGAAGCGGCGAAAGAGGTTGTTTGGAAAGTAGAGTTCATCACTGAACTAGATTTGATTCCCAGCGTAGTTAAGACTAGCTGCACATCAAAGGTCCAAACACCTTGAGGATAGGTATAACCTATTCCGCGAGATAAATGACAGAGGTGTTAAGTAGATAAGCAAGTTTCATCGAATGAGAATGTTGCTAATCTATTAACAAAGCCACTCCTTATGCCTAAGCACGAGTCGCGGATTGTAGCTGTAGGATGAGTGAAATTAAGATGTAGTCTTAATTTCAGTGGGAGTTTGTAAAGGGCTTTACTTAGTTATTTTGAATGGTTCATGAAAACATAGCATTTTATGTTTGTGAAATCTAATGATTTCTGGATTATTTTAACTGTGATATAAATAATCGTTCCAAAATGATTCATGTCATTATATATGGGCCATCGAAGTACATGAGTAGACTTGATCCTGAAACCCCATATTTAACGAAGTGACATAAATCATAGTGTCCATAGTCGAAGGTTGTTGAAATTGGAACACCAACAACCTGTTGAGACTAGATTGTGTTGAGACTTATGACCAAGTTTCGAGGGGTCATAGATGCGCGGCATCAAAGTCGACACATAGGTATATGTAGGGGAGCATATGACCGGACATGGCCCGCTAATGAGAACTCTGCAAGATATTAATATTTGTGTCATAAGAAGTTCTCATATACGACTATAGAGTATAGTCCTTAGACCTGAGTTCGCATGCATGTGGCTGCACATGGAGTAATGCGCTTTGATCATTGTCTAACGCTGTTTCGTAACTGGGAGCTATACGGACCTTGGTTGGGTGTATTATGAATTGTGTAGTTCATAGTGATGGAACAAGACGGGATTTGTCCCTGCCGTTTAACGGAGGTAATATCTCTAGGCCAATCGGAGACTTGATAGCTGGTAAGAGAGTGGCCACTCCCAAACGGACTTGCCCAAGTCGTTTGCATTGTCAGTATCAAATCTGGTCCGATGAACATGGTCTGGCTATATAAGGATGACACGCATCTTGCCTTATGCCAGATCGAGATATTGAGAAAAAAGGATTAGGGAATGTAGGATTCCAGTACAATCGGAAGATTGTTGGGAATGTCCTTTGTAGAATTCCAGTACAAGTGGGAGATTGTTGGGAATGTCCTGAAATCTACCGTACTATCTCTAGAAAGTATGATAAGTGTCGAGATCAGACATAAGTCATAAGTACTGGGTGATCATGATGGCTTGCTAGAGTCCGCTCTTGATCTATAAGTTTAAGACTTATTACCAGTATTGTATGATCCCTAAGGGTCACACACCATAGCTAACGGGAAAGTTAAAATGGAATTAATACGGTAAGATGCAAGGCATTTACTGTATTTGTACAGAGAGACTTGGGCCATTAGTTAATTACTTGGGCCCATATCGAGATACAGGACTTGTGTCGATCGACACAGGTATATGTGTCGGTCGACACAATAGCGAAACCGAAACATCAGTTTAGGTTTTTGACGAGTCGAGATAAATAAGGGGGGAGTCTTATTTTTCGGCAGGGGTCTGCGAATCTGAAAACTGGCCGTCCTGTTTCTCTCTGTTTCCTCCAACTTTGGTCTAGCAGCCGTCCCGTGCTTGTAAGAGTGTGGATACACGAGGAGGAGCCGATTCTAATCAGCTCTAATCTGATCTCGACATTACAATCATTCCGCTGCAAAAGGTAATGTCCAGGTTTGTTTTATGATTCAGTTACAAGAACCTAGATCTGTTTAAGATTATGTGTTAGGTTGCAATCTGTTAATTGAACCATGAACACACGATAATCCTACATGCCTTACAGATGATAGGTTACACTGGGATTTAAATCTTCCAACAGATGCATGGGGTCAACCGTGTGATGTAGTTGATGAGGTATCCAGAAGATACTCTGATGGAGCAGTCACTGAGTCTGTTACAGAGAGCAGACGTTTTAATAGTAGTACGGACTACGCGGCTAGCCTGGTTGCAGCAGATGTGCACACGGATTCTCCATTGCCGGCTGGGCCTAAGGCTGAATCCTCTGCTCAAAATGGGAATGAGTGCCAATCTGGTTATGATTCTCAGTTTGAGGATGGAGAATTGATGGAGCCATACCCTTGGGAAGAAAACGAGGGTGATAGTGGAGATGTTGAACAAGTGGATTATGGGTTTGAGCCAGAGAGTGAGCGGTTCTACTCTTTGGCTTAAAGTAATGAGAATAAGCTAGAGGACGTTGAGAAGGGAATCCTTGCAGAGACAAAGTGTGGAGCTGTCAAGTGTTATTCTGGCAATGTGCATGAAGGAAGTAGTGATATAGAGAAGCACGTCGTTTGCATGAATGAGTCACATTCAAAAGGATATTCTCCATCAAGAAGCTTCGGGTCAAAATCATTCATGGCTTCACATGAAACCATCCCAAGGAGAAGGCAAGTTGCTTCTGCTGAACCTCTCTCTCATGTCTTTATCTTTGCCCCTTGTGTTGGTTCCTTTTCTAATTAAAGTGATTTCCTTGTTTCAGGTCTGATAGCTACGAAGACTTGGGTGAAAGGGACGCTGGTCCAAATAAATTTGTTGGGAGAGACAGAACAAGGATGCGTATGCGAAGCAGGAGTCCTGGGAAAGGACAATTCGGAGGCTGGGATTCCAGACATCGCTTCTCCCAACCTATATACAAAGGTGGTCAATATGGTTTTGGGCGTCCACGTCCAAAAACCGTTGTGGAGGACCGAGTTATGATGAGGGGCTTTGATCAGCCAGAGCCAGGGCCAGGTCTAGGTCCACATGGCTATGTTCGGAGGCAGTTCTCAAATGGAGGATACCGGGGTCGGTTCAGAAGGTTCCCAGATGGCAACATGAATCGTGATTTCAGAGATGGCAACGGGAACCGTGATTTCAGAGGCGATGGAATCGGGAACCGTGATTTCAGAGGCGATGGTAACGGGAACCGTAATTTCAGAGGAGTAGATCGCTCCTTTCCTCCCGGGGGTGCCAATGAGTATCCAAGTCGTATGCACAACAACCAGATGAATGGTTGGAGAGAGAGAGAAGCAGTTCCCCTCCAGTCTTCAGGAGATTGCACGACCCTCAGTCACGGTCCAGGTCCAGAAGCCGTTCCCCAGTATCATGGAACAGGCGGAACAGATCTCCTCCCGGGTTCAAGACCGATGAAAACAGGATGGAGAGAGTGAGGTTGCTGTTCCAGAAACGATTTCTACTCGACCAAGAGACGGGATTTATGCCGCCGCAATGAAACCAGCGAAACTCGAGGTTTTTCGACAGCAGAAACAATGATGGTGGTGGGGAAAATCATCATATAACATGAGGGAAAGAAGATCGCCTCCAGGAAGGATGTTTAGACAAGAGCAGAGGTTTGATAACATGAGAAGAGTGAATTCTGAAAACAATTTCAGACCATTTGTGCGGCATAATACTAATAATAGAATGTTTGGTGATGGTGGTGGAGGCCGAGGAGGAGGCGGGTGTAAATATGAGGGAGATGTTGTCTTTGGTTGCTACTTTTTTTTTGTTTACTTTCTTTCTTTGGAAAGTATATTGTAGAATAAAAAGATATCAAAGAAATGAAATCCTTTGCAAAGTTTTCATGTTTCTTTCTTTGTTTTTTTTGGATAAAGCTTGTATGCTGATTTCGTATCTTCCCAAAATAAATGAATAAATGATCGTGTGTTGTTTTGAGAGAAGATACAATAGAAGTGTAGCAAGTAAGATGGCGTTAATGGGACAATGACGCAAAACATTAGAGTTCATGTCCAATAATTAAAGATCTCTATCATATAAATCCAGAGATGTACCAGCTGTGACAGAGCAACAGTTCGTGACCTCATGTAACGGGTGCATCTTAGTAGATTGACATCTGTTCTATTTCTGAAAAAGTATCAAATATACAAATGAAAATTGTACCGGTTAAATTGGAAGAGTGTCGGTTGACCGGTTGAGTGTAGAAAATGACGTCTCTCGAACCACAAGTAAAGCATAAAGCGAGGGCATAAGAGTCATTTCGCAGGTTCCCCACCGCCGGATCAGTTTTCTTCATCTCCCACGTCTGAAATTGAAAAATGTGTTAGAGACGATTATATAAACAAACTCAATTTCCCTCTTTAGATCAAAATCTGAGAAAGAACAAAAGAGTTATTTCGTTCAGTCATTTAGGAGAGATCTTCTCGTGGGATTTGTTCAAGGAAAGTGGATTTGGTACGAGGCATTGCGCTTCCTTCTTCACCGAAGCTATACAGAGAACCTGCGAGCTCTTTTTTTCTTCTTAGGAATTAGGGTTCGGATTGCCTGGTAGTGAGGGAGGAATCATGGCGGATGTTGTTCTGCACATATACGATGTGACCAATAGTGGATCGGAAAAAACTAACAACACCATTCTTCAGATCAACAGAATCTTCAAAGACGGTATCGGTCTAGGAGGCATATTCCACAGCGCCATTCAGGTAACTCCATTTCCTTGGATCTTCGTATCTAGTCCTATCAATTCACATGTATCGATGATGTCTCTGCTTGGTTATATGTACATTAGTGGATTCTGTTTGTGTGGAGAATTTGACGGTTTGATGTGCAAACAATGCCTTCTGGATTTTCCTAGATAAAATTTTGATTTGACCTGTGAGGCTCCAGAGTCCAGATTAATGTTTTATAAGATCGCTTTCTTCTCCACGATCTCAGGTTTCCTAGTACTTTTGGAAACTTTTCATAAGATATCGCGTGCGATTTAATCATAATTGGATCACTGGAGATTTGTTATAATCATTGATCTTTGACCTAGACAAACGTGGTGACCTTAGAAATTAGGCCTCTTGAAGAAACCAACAGTTAATTGTATACTCCAGTGCTGAATCACCAGCGCTTGACTTTAGGTCTCCTTGTTACTTATTAATGATTCTATGTCTTAGGATTGTATATGTAACCTTCGTTACGTTTTTGGGGGGTCTTTTAGATGAATTTTAAGGGAAGAGTAACTCATGGTGCAATCTCTTTTGAATTTATGAAGGTATATGGAAACGATGAATGGTCTTATGGGTATTGTGCACAAGGAACTGGTGTATTCAGCTGTCCTAGTACCAAGAACCCAATGTACACATATCGTGAGAAAATTGTTCTTGGCAAGACAGATTGCACAATCTTTATGGTAAATCAGATATTCCGTGAGCTCACCAGGGAATGGCCAGGACACGCATATGATCTCTTGTCCAAAAATTGCAACCACTTCTGTGATGTTCTCTGCGACAGGCTTGGTGTGCCAAAGCTCCCAGGTAAAGCCATTATTTGGGAATCCGTTTGGAGAACCATCGTGTGTATGTGGCTTATGTGATTGTTCGGGTTCTATCTCTCTCTTAACAGGTTGGGTGAATCGTTTTGCCCATGCTGGTGACACAGCCTTGGAAGTAGCAGGAAACACAGCAATGCGGGTGGGTTCCCTCTCGTTTTGCTTCTCTGCAACCTAAATGCATCATTATGGGTGTTTTTTTAATCTTGTAAACTGGGATTTTGCAGATAAAGCAAGCCAAAACTGAATTTTTATCCGCTAGTAAAGTGGCGTATCGTTTCCTTTCTAATGTGACCAACGGCTCACCACAACGGCCTGGAACCCTCAACAATTCAGACAATGGGAACTTGAGAATGCAAGGCACTTGGCTCAAAGGGATGCTTAACACTGCCAAACCTTCCACAAGTACAGAGAATGAAGATGCAAATCATGCAATCACCAATCAGCAGAAAAAACCAAACCGTGACCCTGAGGCTCTACTGTTTTAAAGCAACCGTATCAATCCACCATAATGCATGCATTTGGTTAATTGTATATGCACCAGTCCCAAAATTACTCATCTGCATCCACTACTTTGTATCACATCATTGTAACCCATTGATTTATGATTTTGCTATGAAGATATTTTCCTACACGTTGTTAATGGCAAGTAACCAAGCTATCAGTTCAAAGTTTTTGCCAATAAACTGTGTTAAAGGACAGCTGCAATTCAGATAGTATGTGAAGAGTTTTTAACATGTATGCGTCCGTAATATAGCAGGGAAAGAAAACAGAGTATCAATCTAGAGTGAAGAGAAAAACAACAGAGCAATCTCACACTGAAGCAACCAAGAGGGCTTCTGAAATAAACAACACAACTCGCAACTTATTTTAGTAATAAAATCTGGAATCATGGCATTTGTCAACTCCGGAACATCCCATTGAACAGAAAGGCATTCCCGTCAGTGTTTTCAGAAATCTGTAGTGATGAGACAGCTTGAGCAGCAATCAAATCAGCTGATATTCCCATGTTGTTATCCCAAGATTCCCTCATGAATGGCGACCAGTTACTGTCTCCTCGTCCATAACCGTTAGGCACAAACCCAATCCCCTGAACCGCATAGCTTGCGCAACTTTGTCGAGGAGCATAGATGGCTCTTTCATCCGTAAACAGATCAATCTTGTAACCACTTTCGACGCCATAGTTGGTCCTTTCACCTCTAAACAGACCCATAGTGAAACCTTTTTCTTTGCCAAGCATGACTCGAGATGAATCATCAGAATCTTCACCCAGTAGGACATGTAGAGCAACAGCTTCTGCAATTGCAGCCCCTTCTTCATCTAACCTCTGCTGTTCTTCCAGTTTCTTCTGCTTCTTCTTTTCCAGCTCAGCCCGAATGGCTGCAGAAGTAGCAAGAGCTTTCTCAAGACGTCTCTTTTTCTTCTCAGCTTGTTTGACACGATCAAATTCATCTTTACCTTGTTTCTTTTTCCCTTTCCTAGCTACTGGCTGAACTTGCTTGCACACCGCGTGATCCATACTTGCTTGCTTTATCTATATCTATAAATCTACCTAAAATAACTGCACTAAACTCGTAGATGATCTCAAGAACTACACCCACTCCGGTATATATGAATACCTCATCGTGCGGACAATACAATCCCAAAAAGAAACAACAGGTGACAACTGAAGGGAGACGTTGTAAGAATTTGCAGACTTAACATTTGTAATCATTCGTCCTTTCCCATACCCCTTAGACTCGCCCATTTTCTGCATTTATGCAATTACTTGATTAGATTAAAAGCTGCAAAGGAGAAACACAGAAGCCAAAGCCAAAACAATAGCATTGTTAACTTGTACAAGCTAGCAGTTTTAGATACAACCAAGCACAACACAATTGTTCTAGCCTTCTAGGGACCTAAAAAGGACACCAGGTCCTAAAGAAGTTAAAAACTAAATCAGCCATCAATTTATACACATCTGAACATAGTTGGTCAGCAAAAGCCCAAAGATCATGGGTCACAAAACTGAAACCTAATAATCACGACGATTATTGAAACCCTAATTACTCAAAGTAGGACCAAGCTTTAAGGAAACATGTATAAAAATCTGCGTATACAAAAGGCATCCACAGAAAGAGTCAATTCCACGGCAAACTTCACCACCTTTCTTAATCCTCAGCGACTAACTCACGAAGCGTAACCTACACTAAATTGATCAAAATACACGAAAGCAACCGAGAGAAATCAGATCTACTTCAGAAAACTCAATACGCATCAAAATTAAACCTCAATTTAGCAGGATCACAACAGAAATACTCAGATTTAATCGAATAATTAGGTTTAAGCCGATAAATAAGCATTAATTAAGATAAACGAATGAAACTAATCGAGAAGTCAATTCTATTAGAAAGAGAAAAAAAACAATCTATGAGAATTGAAGATAAAAGGATAAACAAGATGATGAAATCCGATCCAAACCTCTACAAAATGGCATAGAAGCAGATTCCCTCAAAGAACTCCCTAATCGGATAAGACAGAAAGAGAGAGATACTAAAACACGCAAGTAAAGTTGCTCGATGGATGCAGAGAAAAGTAGAGATGGAGAGAGAAAATTTAGAGAGTCGAGAGAAGGAAGAGAAGAGATTTTTAATCCTATTATAAAGAGACAAAGAAGGAGAGAATCATAGCGTAGCCCGTCTCTATTTTCTCCAATTAAAATATGCCACGCGTCGAATGATCTATGACTTTTTGCGATGTAAGTTTTCAATTGGGACTTTGAGACTTGGCCGGTGCGACCTCGTCAAGTGGGACCCATGTCGTGATAAAGCTATTAACAGCCGTTAGATTCGATGTCGGTTTATGGTCGTTTCTACGGCCGAGATTTTACGGTTCCAGAAAACAACCCGGTTTAGGGTTAAGTGGTTGAGTATCGTAAACCACGTCGCTTGCTGTAGCGGCAAGTAAAGTAGCAAATATGTCGGAAGAGCGAGGGTAAAAGAGTCATTTCGTAGGATCCCCACCACCACCGCCGCACCCAGTTTCTTCATCTTCATCACCTACGTCTGAAATTTAGAAACCGTGAAAAGATAAAGAATAATTTTTTGCTTTAGAGTAGTTTCGGAGATATCTAGTAGTGGGTTTTGTTGAAATAAAGTGGATTTGGTACGAGTCTTTGGGGATTTCAACTTCACCGGAGCTATAAAGAGAATCTTCGAACTCTTTTTTCGTTCGGAACTAGGGTTTCGATTTTCTGGTAGTGAGGGAGGAAATCATGGCGGAGGTTGTTCTGCACATATACGATGTAACGAACAGTGGATCGGAGAAGACTAACAATACCATTCTTCAGATCAACAGGTTCTTCAAAGACGGGATAGGTCTTGGCGGCATTTTCCATAGCGCTATTCAGGTAACTCCATCTTCGTCTCCAGTCTTTAAATATACTTGTGTACATGTATCAGTGACGTTTTTGCTTCATCTCCAGTCAGGATCTTGTGTGTTTCTAGTAAATTTAGAAACTTTTCATTGGAGACTTGTCAACTTCAATGATGGCTCACTTTTACTTGATTGATCTTTGACCTGGGAAAAGATAATTGCAAAGACCACTTTCCCATTATAAGTCATGACTCATGACTATTATGTGAACTTAGACATTAGGTTTGTGCTAAATCAACAAGACTTTAAGCGCTTGACTCTTAGATGTACATGTGTATAACATTTGACTGTTCTTGTTCATGTTTGTGCCTTTTTAGATGACTATATATTCGCAAGGATGCATGATTGACTGCAATCTCTTATGAATTTTGTGCAGGTATATGGAGATGATGAATGGTCTTATGGGTATTGTGATCAAGGAACTGGTGTATTCAGCTGTCCTAGCAGCAAGAATCCAATGTATACATATCGTGAGAAAATCGTCCTTGGAAGGACAGATTGCACAATCTTCATGGTAAATCAGATATTACGTGAGCTCAGCAGGGAATGGCCAGGACACACTTATGATTTGTTGTCCAAAAATTGTAATCACTTCTGTGATATACTTTGTGACCGGCTTGGTGTGCCAAAGCTCCCAGGTAAAGTCATTATTTGGGAATCAGGGTGTGTGTGTATGTGTATGTGTTGATCTTCAAGGCTTACATGACTTCTTGAGTTCTGTCTCTTAACAGGTTGGGTGAATCGCTTTGCCCATGCTGGCGACACGGCCTTGGAAGTTGCAGGAAACACAGCAATGCGGGTTGGTTCTCTTTCGTTTTGCATTGCCCATGCGGCTTCTTTCTTATACCTGAATGCAGCATTATTGATGTTCAAATCGTTTGCAGATAAAGCAAGCCAAAACTGAACTAATATCAGCTAGTAAAGTGGCTTATCGTTTCCTCTCGAATGTTACATCAAACGTAACCAACGGCTCCAATGGATCTCAACAACGACCCGGAACCCTCAACAATTCAGATAATGGGAACTTGAGATTGCAAGGTAGTTGGTTCAAAGGGCTACTCAACACTGCCAAACCCTCCACAAGTTCAGAGATAGAAAACAAAGATGAAGATGCAAATCATCCAATCCCCAATCAGCAGAAAAAACAGAGCCGTGACTCTACACCAATCCACCATAGTGCATTTGATTAACTTGTATATCCATTGGTCGAGAAGTTACACGCACTATTCTCCTCATTTGTATCCATTAATTTTGTACCATCTTTGGATCTTTATTTCTTTCAGCAAAAAGTGTGATTTTCATAAAAAGATACCATTGATGTAGTTGTTGTTACTGGCAAGTCTCAACATATTCACACTGTAAGAAAATGTGACAGAATGCAAATGAGATATGACACAAAACATACCATCTGCTTCTAACATCAAAAGAAAAACAACAATGAGTTCTCACACAGAAAGAAGTAACACCAGCCAATTGTCATCCACGGAACATCTTATTGAAGACAAAAGCGTTCCTATCAGCGTTCTCAGATATCTGTAGCGACGAGACCGCCTGAGCAGCAATCAAATCCGCAGATATTCCCATGTTGTTATCCCAAGCACCCATCATGAATGGCACGGACCAGTTACTATCTCCACGTCCATAACAGTTTGACTTAAACCCAATCCCTTGAACCGCATAGCTGGCGCAACTCTGGTTTGTTCTTTCACCCGTAAAGAGATCAATCTTGTAACCCTTTCCCTCACCAAGCATGACTCGAGATGAATCATCGTCAGAATCTTCACCCAGTAGAACATGCAGAGCAGCAGCTTCTGCAATTGCAGCACCTTCTTCATCTAACCTCTGTTGTTCTTCGAGTTTCTTCTGCTTCTTCTTCTCCAGCTCAGCCCGGATAGCTGCAGAAGTAGCCAGAGCTTTCTGAAGACGCCTCTTTTTCTTCTCAGCTTGTTTAACACGATCAAATTCATCTTTACCTTGTTTCTTTTTCCATTTCCTAGCTACTGACTGAACTTGCTTGCACACCGCCTGATCCATACTTGCTTGCTCTCTCTCTCTCTCTCTCTCTCTCTAAAATAACTGCACTAAACTCGTTGATATCCTCAAGAACTACACCCACTCTGGTATATAGGAATACCTCATCGTGCGGACAATACAATCCCAAAAAGAAACAACTGGGGACAACTGAAGAGAGACGTTGTAAGAATTTGGAGACTTAACATTCGGAATCATCCGTCCCTGTGTTTTAAAAATCCAGACATGGCTGCGCCATGGCTCATGGCAGGGTCCTCACCGCCACCAGCCTTTATGGCATGGCTATGTGCCTGTGGCGGACACCATGGTGTATATGGTTGTGGCTGCGGCATGGCCTATGATACGTGTCATAACTAAAGATTTCTAACTATTAGAAAGTAATTAAGTAATTTCAATGTTTACTTATTAGTTTTAAGTTGATCTTGTTTTTGATGATTTGGAGTTTGAGGATGACGATGAAGAATTTGAAAACATGAATTGAATTTTATTTAGTTATGCTTTCTATTTAAGTTTTATGAGTGTTTTGAAAACTTGATTTGGTTTTTAGTTATTTAAGCTTTCTAAGTTTTGTGAAACTTGATTATCTTTTGGTTTTGGTTTTATGGAGATTTGATTATCATTATGATTATAATTTACTTATGTTTTCTTCATAATTTTGAGTTATGAAGTCATGCGCTACTATAATCTATAAGCACATACATGTTTTGTATATGTATGTTGAATGGCATCTGTTTGAAGTTACACATTTGTTACTTGTTTTGCATGTTACATTTTTGTTATAAAGAATTTTCCTTTAACGTTTTTTTTTTGAATGTGTGCTCGTGGCGGCCGCCATGGCGCATGGCTGTCCTGAAGGTCTCCACACCATGGACCGCCATGCGCTATTTAAAACACAGATCCGTCCTCCTTTTCCATACCCCTTAGACTCGCCCATTTTCTGCATTTGGCATTTACTTTAATTAGTTCAAAAGCTGCAAAGCAGAAACACACAGTAGAAGCCTATGCATAACATGACCAATCTTAAAAAGAAAGAGCATAGTTTTAGGCTAAAACAAAAAGCATTTATAAGAAGCTAAGAGTTCCAGATGCAAAACATGCCACTACTAAAATTTCACCAACCACGCAGAGAAGGACTAGATGACCACATGATCTAGTTACTACAACCAATCTAAGAAGACACTACCAAATCCTAGGAAAGTAAAACATTAATCAAACAATAATGATTGATATAGATTTCAAAATAGTCAACAAAATAGAAGGTCTTATTTAAATCCGTATCCGATCTCTGTATTCGAACATGTATTTCACCTTGTTTATCTAATGAAAAATCTTCTAGTAAAAAAAAAAAAAAAAAAAAAAGATAGAAGGTACATGAATATTGAAACCTTATTTTGCCAAGAGAAGCACCAAACTTGAAGAAATCATATAAACATGTGTGGATTACAGAGAAAGAATGTCTGGATTGGACTTAACACATCCATTCTTACCGAACCAAACCCGATCTTTGTCAAAAGCGTTAACAACCAAACCTTCTTTGTCCAAAGCGTTAAGGTTGTTGACTGCTCTTGACAAAGATGGGTTTGGTTCAATAAGAATGAAAGAGTTAGGTCTAATTCACTAACCATTCCTATAACCCTCAGAATAAGACTAATGGATGAAACTACTACAGAGCAATCAACCGACAGAAAAGAATCAGATCTGCATCAAAACACTCATGGTTGGATCAAAACTCAATCGCATGATTATATTTCCTCAACCTTTTTGAAAAAAGAAAACACATAGTTCAATTAACAAAAATATACGGAAGAAATTGAAGACAAACGAAGGAAGAAGATCGAAAACTTTCAATCGGAACCTCTACAAGTTGGCATAGAAGCGGCAAACGTCAATGGAATCTTCTCAAAATAATCGGAATAATACACAGAGAGAAAGAGATAGAGATAGTTTTGTGTTGTTATCTGGATCCCAGAGAGAAAGATGATCAAACAAGAAACGTATTGTAATTATCCAATAATAATATTAAGCCACGTGGCGAATGATGTCTACACGCCACCAATCTGGATCTTCTAGTAAAAGTGGACTTTTAACCCATTTTGAACAAAAAGCTTAGGAGATTTGGTATTAGTTAATGCAAGGAGAGGAAAATAAGCACAAAAATAGTTTTTTTAACCATTGTTGTTCTATGTCTTTTACCACTGTTGTGCCGATTAGTTAAGATGTATGATCATAAGACTTCTCAACTAATCGGCAAGTGAACCGAGACATCGGTAAGTATTCCTAGAGAAATAGATTACTGAAATGAACTTAACAAAATAGAAAATAAAACATAAAGTGATATAACTCATTAAGAGCTTTACTGAAACATAAAGAAAAGAAAGATGAAAACTTTAGATTGTGACAAGAATAAAATTGTTCTTAGATTATCATAAAGAAGAAAGGAGGTGGCTCAAATGGCAGCCGAATTTACATTCTTCATTAACATTACGAGAAATATATACTACTCTACTTGCTAAAAACCCTAATTATATGGGCTTAAGACATTACAATGGACTTGGATTGGGCTTGTGTTAATAACCGACGCATATTATAAGTTTGCCTTTCTTTCGAGTTTTTTTTTTTTTTTGCAAGAAATTTCAAGGTTATAATGGATAAATGACCATTCCTTCTATGGAGCCTTCTTGATTCTAAGGGACCATTCTGGAATTCAAATTTTTCATAGAATGTAAGCCTTTTATTGGGTTTTGAATCATGGATCAAAACATGAGCTATCTCTCTCTTTGGCAGTAGGTAATTTAAAGTTTGAGAATATTGAGGTTCATTGATGTTGAATTCAGAAGAGATTTGTATATATATCATATTGCAGCTCTCAGTTCGTTGGTTTATTTCGGTCTATATTCGAAGTAAACCAATGAACTGGGATTTCCAATATATCCTCACTTTGAAGCTTTGCAAGATCAAGATCATTATTAGTCTAATTTATCAAATAATCTTGAAAATATTTCCCAAAAAAACAAGGTTTCTACTTATGCTTTCTCTGCAACCAAACAAGGTTGCAAAGTCGATAGCAAAAAGTGTCACAAAATATGGTCTTCGTCATGATTATATTCCAAGTGGTGATATACTTCACTGGTTTCATACTCATCGACCGATTTTAAACTTTTATTTGTGTTTAATTTCCAATTTGTTGTATTTTAGACAAGTAGATTGATCAAATGAGCTTAACAAAATAGAAAATAAAACATGAAGTGATATAGCTCATTAAGAACTTTATTGATACATAAAGAAAAGAAATATGAAAACCTTGGATTGTGATCAGAATAAAATCATTCTTAGATTATCATTAAAAAGAAAGGAGGCTGCTCAAATGGCAGCCAAAGTTACATTTTCCATTGTCATTACAACATATATATATATATATATATATATATCTACTATATATTATTTGCGAAGTCGAATTATTAGAACTGATGATGTGAATGATTTTAGGCCAATCAAAGCTATGATGTCATTGATGACATGACTTTAATGAAATGTTTTGATTGGTCAAGAGCATTTTTGACATTAAAAATAAATCAAAATTCGTTTAGAAAACATTTTAATTAATTTTTTTTTGAGAATTAATCTAATTTAAAAAATTAAATGTGGTTTCCTAAACTTACGAAATGTAATCTTAACTTCTTTCCATAAATTTAGATTACAATTTATATTTTTCATATTTTATTTCTTTACTTTTCAAATTCAAACTAAAGTCGAACCTAAAATGTAGCAACTAATAATTATCGACAATAATTGTCAAATTTGAAGAAAAACCCAAAGAATATATTAATCTTCTGATAGAAGATTTCGAAAACCAAGTGCAACCCTATATATGATGATCCTTATAAATAGAGCCTCTACCAGACTCATATCATCCACATCTCGAAGCATTCTTTTGTTTGCATATTAATATTGTTCTAGTTTAGTTTATGTGGTTTTAATGATTTTGCAGGTATGTAATATACCAACCAAAACGATAGGTAATCTTTTCACTTTACTATTAACATGCTTATAATTTTATTATGAGGTTTTGATCATTTTACAGGAATGTAAGATACCAAGCCAAACGATAGGTAACTATATCACTTCCTATTAACATGCTTATTATTTTGTTTTGGGGTTTTGATGCATTTGCAGTTATGTAACATAACAAAACCCAAACCATATGTACCTATTTTCTTACAATTTACATTGTAATTATCATTTTGTGTTTTTTTATGAATCGGCAGGTCTATTTCAAACCACTCAAAACGATAGGTATCCATATCTGTACCTTTTACATTCTTTGAATCATTTTCTTTGCCTTGGTATGAAATTTCTTCAAATATTATTCTTTTTGTAGGGTTCGTATCACTAATCTTTATTTACTAGATAACTACTCACCAATCGGTGTTTGTTAAATTGCACACGAAAAGAAGATTAAGCACGAAGTCAATGAAATATTCAAGAGAAAGATAATATATAGTAGATATTGTTTTTAATGTTCTATAGAGTTCCTATTTGTAGACTTTTAGTGTTGCATTACGAAAGCGTATTTCAAAAATAAAATGATTATTTTCTTCTTTATATGTCCATTTAATCTTTTTCTTTTGTTTTCTGGATTCTTCTTAATAGAATAAATTTGAAGTTCTGTATGTTTCGTCTCTCTAATCTTTATTTGGTAGATAACTACTTATCAATCGGTGTATGTTTAATTTCTAAGATTAAAGTATATGAAGTCAAAAAAGTATTTAAGAGAAGGATAATATATAGTAGATATTGTTTTGTATGTTCTTTAGAGTTCACATTTGTATACTTTTACATAGTAATCCATAAATTCTTTAGAGTTCAATTGTCTTACGGTTCAATTAAGTTAATACTAAACAAATAGGAAAAATCGTCTTCAGTGTCGTCTAACAATGATAGATTTTTCTGATTTCTAATAAAAGATATATAATGATCAAACAATTGATAAAAAGGAATGTATTATATCAGTATTTTTTTAAAAAAATATTGACATGTATTAAATTGTGATCATAAATTGATTTGACAAAAACCTACAAACAAGTAACATTTAGTATAGATTTTGTCCGACATGCAAGATATCATAACAGATTCCAAAAATATTGATATAGGAAATAATATTAAATAATTATATTAAATACAAAATCATAGACGTTTCTAATTAGAACTAAAGCAATATTACGTTAGAGATATATTCGTGATTGTTATTTCTGTTTTGTGATTTTATTATTTTTTAAAATAACTAAAATCAACTAATATCACAAAGTTCTGATTTGAACATACCGAAACACTAAATTAAGAAATTTTAAAAAATAAGTTCAATCATAATAAATCTATATACACCTCATTAAAAGCAATATTAAAACCACAACCACCACTTCAACTTTTAAGAACTTAACTTCTCAATGGTTACATCTTTTCCTTTATAAACGGTTGCTTAATTTTTTTCCAAAAGGTACAAAATTTCCTATAATTATCATATCTTCCACTCTTCCAAAATCGTACTCTTCCATAACTGAAAAAATCGAACCAAACAAAAATGGAGAACATCAATCTATTATGGGACGTCAACAACACCAAAATTGACTGTTGTTGTCGTTTGAAGATCATTAGAAAATGGTTCACAAACGTACAACCAAGTGGTCTTCAAGGTCATGTAATCTTCTGTGATGAAAAGGTTTGTGTTTTTTCGATTTATTTAACTTAGATAAGATTTACCCACATAATATTTCATATTAGATTCATCTACTTATTTTCGAAATAAATATTGCATGTTTAGGGTTTCAAGATTGAAGCAACAATACCCACAAACGTCTTCAAAAAATAAACGAAAAATTTAAGGAGGGCTCATGGAAGTATGTTCAAAACTTTGATGTCATCTACAGTCAAGATGATTCGAGAAACACTACTACAGCGAAAAAGATTGTTATAAACTCTCAAACTCAAATTTCCAACTGCTTTTCTGTTGTTGATGATTATTTCTATGATTTTGTTGGATTGGAAACAATATTAGATCGGAAAATATCATCAAACCACACCATTTGTATGTTTGAATGTCTAAATCCTTATATTTATTTTAATTATTTTTTGTCAAACATGCATAATATTTTATGAATTACTCATATATTGGTTTTGCAGATGTCATTGGATGCATCAAATTTGTGGGTCATTTGGAATCATGTGATCAGGAGAGGATTAATAGGAGGCAGATCTCATCTGACTCGGTGAAGCAAATTTAGTTTGGTCTTAGAAAAAATGAAGTAAGAATCAAAATTTATATATTTATTAAATTGATATTTATTTATACCATTTACGCATAGAAATAAATGGTGTCATTTTAATTACAAGTTTCTATATATTGTATTACAAATAACCATTTTAAAATCATATAATTGTAGTGGAACTTACATAAAATGTCTTGCTAGGGGTCTTCATTCAATGAAGTTTCATGAATTCTGGCATTCGTCCGGAAATTATGAAACGATTTTTGTCTTGAGGTTTTGGAGAGTCAATGGTAATTTGGGTAAGTACATATGTTTTTCCCTTATTTACTTAATTTCAATTTTCGTGGAAAATGATAACTATAGTATCTAAATTGATTATATTGTTTCTCCCTTAGGTAAACCTTATGTAGAAGATTCCGGTCTGATTTTCCAGATTGAATTTGATCCTAAGTTGGAAAAGGTTAAGCAGATAAAAGAGTGATATGTTTTTTCAACAATGACCATATTATAATTGCATTTTGATGGTTTAGAATGTAACACCTTTTCTATTTAACATTTATGGCTCGATGGACCAAAGTCACAGGAGTCAATTTCAAACCATGATCCTCCTCATCTAATTCAAACTCCTTTTTAATTTTGAACTTTTTATGTTATTTGTAATGTATTTTTAATTTTTTTTTGACTTAATGCCCATCTAAGGGCTTTAACTTATTTTATCGTTAAACATTACCTTTTGATCTTATTTATTATAACTCTTTTTTATACTGCATAATAGTATTATTAATCTATAATATCGGATAATCACAAATAAATTACCATACAAGTTATAAGAGTAACAAACGGTCAATTATGCAGTTGTGCATATATATTTTTAAAATATTTATATTAGAGATAATTTTACATAATTTTTTTGGAGATTACGATCTTTTTAGAGAAGTGGTTACATTTACAGCTAAGTAATCTGAAAGCAGCGTATTTAATATATTTTTACTTCTTAAATATTGATTGTAATTGAACATAGATACTTCTGTATTTTATATGGATCAAATTATATTAGGTCCGTTTAAAAGGCCCAATAAATTTAACATTTACAACTAATTTTGAAGGCTCGATGTCAAATTTTTCCCAACATTGATAATAACGAAACAAAATAAAAATACAATAAATATTTACCAAAATCGGTAACAATATCTTCACTTTCTGGAAACCGTACCTTTCTTTACTGATTATTCTCTTCAGACAAGGTCTCAATCGAAGGTATGTCAACCTAATCTTAACCCTTAAAATTGTAAATTTTGTTAATAGATTTGATTTTTTTTTTTGGGTTTAGGAACAACAAATATTACAGATTAACTATACGATATTTTTTTCTCTTCATACTTTCGATTACCCATTCGGCAGTTCACTTCATTATTTTCCATTTTTTTCAAGTTAAATACGCAATATATCTAATCTGTTCTTTTGATTAAAGCAGTAACAAACTACATCCGACAAAATCAATGGTGAATTAGAAATTTGTCAAAACTCCCATCCCACACCCTTGATGATGTGGTATGTAATTGTATTTCTACTTCTATATTTATCTTTATTACTTGCTTACTTTTAGTATTAAAATTCTAAAATATGATTGATCGTGAATGCAGAATAACTATGTCAAAGACAATATTTTGACACTAAAAGCCATCAAGGACACAATAAAAAACAACAGAATTGTAAGCGCTCATCACATATATTTTTCTTACAAATTTACTTATTGTTCATTCATGAAAACAAAATTTTAGAGAAACAATTACAATTTTGATAATGCAGTTTCTGCCTCAGAAGTTTGTAAAGTCTAATGATTTGGAAAATGCATTAAGAAAAAGAATATTGTTGGCAAATGAGAATGGTGATTGGTGGCCTGGATTTTTAGTAATAGAGTTTGGAAGTACAAGACGTCGTTTTCGTTTAACAGGTTTTTAAGCGAAATTCTTAGGTATAACAACATCAAGCCCAACAACACTTTTATGTTGGAGTTACTCTGGGAAAACTCAACGACTCCTTGGTTATATCTCCAGCGTTGAAACAACACCAGCATCTCATGTTGTTTTATTGTTGTAACTTTTAAAATATGTTGAACTCGAACTTAAGTTTATGTTCTATATTGTATAACTATTGCCTAATGAATTTTAAAAGAATATAAAACAATAACTATTGGCTAAATGATAACTAATGTCTAATGAAATTTAATAATGCAATGATTTGCAATATTGCAAATAGTATAACTTAGTCTAAATAGAGAAGCTTTAGTTATGGATATGTCTGTCATTTCCAATCTAACCTTCCATTTGGGCTAATTTAGTTATAACATAACATTTCTGGATAAAGTATACTATTAAAGCCCAAATAATAATGGCCCATTATAAGATCAATGAAGATGAAACGATACCATCTTCTTTAAGTCGCGTTCTAACCATTCAAAATATTGGTAAAGTACACAGGCGAAATCTAATCTCTTAATCAGTTCAATCTTGGCACTGCAAAATCCGGACCATAAAGTTGAGGTTCGTGTTAAATCAACAATGCCTTCAACAAGGTAAACCTAAATTTAGGAGTATAATGATATTTCAAATTAGGGTTTGTATTCATTGAATTTACCGATTTATACTGAGATTAACAAATTGTGAAAGACCAATGAATAAGAGCTCATCGATTTTGCAACACAAATTCAAGTTTAAAATTTAAAGTAGAATTTATGGTTTATTCAACTTTACACTCCGTTCTCTATTTTTAGATGTTGAATATTTCATCTGATGACTTTTGATTTATATTAAGACATATTCGCTTTCAGAACAAATCAGAAGAAGACAAACCCATGATTTTTCAAGCCAATAATTCCAAGAAAATGTAGAAAGAGTCTGGTATGTAATCTTAGTTCTTTATCTTATTGGGTTTATTTTCTATACAGCTTTTATTTCTGGCTATCATTGTTTAAACTTTGTGTTGCAGACTATCCCTAAAAAGTTCTTTAAAACTTATATACTTGGAAAAACCGATATTACAGTCGGTAAACTTACATCTGATGCGAGGCCAGAAGAGTTCCCTATTAAACGTCTTGGTGATAGGCTTACAAAAGGTTGGAGACGGTTCTTTAAAGTACATGCATTACAGGATGGTGATTTTTTAATTTTTGAGTATCGTGGAGGTGCCAATTTTCATATGTTACAACATTACGGATTGCATTGCTGTGAGATCACATATGAAAATACCCTTCATATGGAGACAGGAGAAGCAAGCACGAGTATGTTTTTTTCTCTTATTTTGAGACACTTTCTTCACCCTTTCTAATATTTTGACTAATAAGGGCATAATTTGTAAGGAACCGAAGAGAAGTTTGTTATCTTAAATGTAACGAGTGACAACATCAAATGAAGCAGAATCGTAAGTTGTTCCTTTGTTTTTGGTTTTAAATATTGTTACATGATCCTTTGTGGATGCAAATGAATTAGAGAAGGTTGGGGAAACACCATATCGATGGTCAATGATGCATGAGAGAAATGGTATGTTGAGCTTGCATTACATTCTTATAGTGACAAGCGACGTATTGATAGGTCAAGAATTAATCCCTATTCTAACTGCAAGTGCACAGATATGCAATCGTAGTACAAAGGGTATCGAATCCACAGAGACTCTAGATTCTTGCGATAGATTATAGAATTTCAGGTTAAGCTAGGTAGCAGTAGAGAAAGTAATAAAGCAAAGCAGAAAAGTAAATAAGTTGTTGTAAATCAGAAGGCGAAGTCGTCAGGTCAAGGGAGTTCTCAAGAAATCAGGAATACATGCAATCAATCAATCGGGATCTAATTAAGAAATGTTCTAGAACTGGAATCACAGAAGTATAAGAAACTAACTTTCGTTGCGAATCCTATCTATGTCTAACAACCTAGCAAACCAACTTTTGTTGCGAATTCTAGAGTTCTAAACAAGCATTAATCACGAGTTCGTTCGTTCACAATTCCTCTAAACCAAATTTCTTTGCGAGTAGATCGAATTTCTCATCTAGGTTCTTTCTAACTAATTAACCAATTGTCGTTGTATCAATCAACCTAACATCAATAATCTAAGTGGTCAGTTCAGATTAAGCAATAAGAACAACCCTAGACGAAGAACTAGAAAGTATGAATCCCTACAGATTGATCAAACTAAAATTCCATGAAATCCCTCGTGAGAATCCATAAACCTAACTGGTAAACTACTCAGATATGTTCATCGAAACAGAAGACATCATGAATAGAAAACCAAATATCATAAAACAGAATAAAGAACTGGGGTTCGAAATCCTCTCTCTTTCAAGAACAAGATCAGCCCCTAACTCTCTCTGAATAAAATAAAGCTTAAGTAAAGCGTAGCCTAAACAATGACTTAAAAACCATAATATAATGGTCTAATCACGGTTGGGGCTTCTTTGCAATTATGAGAAACTTCTGGGCAAAAGTGCAAATTCCAAACTCTTGATAAAACACTCGCGAGAAGTCTGTGTCGGCCTTGTGTCGATCGATGCACAAGATGTGTCGATCGACACAGGTCTGTGAAATCGACAGTGAAGTCTATCTCTCGGGTCAATACTCCAAAATGCTCCAGAATGCGCCATAATCTCCAAATCCGCTCCAAACGTACCTAGACCTGAAAACATAGATAAAAGGACTACAAAGGACTCTAAATGACTCGATAAGAAGACATATACCATGGTTAAAATCCCTAAAATCTATGGTATATCACGTATTCGTTTGAGTGGCGGCTTAAGAGAGTTTTTGTTGGCAAACAATGTCAAGGCCAAGCAAGCAATCGTGCTTCAACTTTTCCTGGGAAAATGCCTCTGCTCCTGTCCTCAAACTCCTCTCCTCCAAAAATGTATGACTTGGTCTAACTCATGATTGATCCTCTATTTAAATTATGTTTGATTTTGTCAAAAAAACTTATGTTTAGTGCTATGCATGGTTTGTATGTTTGTTGAATTGGTACTATATTTTTGTTTTGTTTAGGATATCTATCAATTTCAAGTATTTAATTTACTAATCCGATTTCTAGGTCACCAAAATAGTTACTAAAAATTAATAATAGGCAGCTCCCAAAGTGTGACGAGCGGTGTGTACGAGGCCCGAGAACGAATTCACCGCCGCACATCACATAGCTGGAAGTCAGAGGGCCCATACTACCTGCCTAACCAGTGGATTCATATGGAAATTTTTTTTTTGATAATTTATTTTTTTAAGTAAACAAGTGCTAAGTTTCAGATAGTGAATAAACTGAAACGAAAGAAGAGAGGTTTCTCGCATATAGTGCTAAAGGAAAGCCCGGCTCCAATCCAAGTTGAAATAGTTACCAAATTTTAATATAAATATAATACAATTCTACTATGTAAAAGAAACAAATATATATTCACCAGACAACTAATTATATATTTTATCCACTAATTTACATCTTTTCATCTATATAACTAACTATTTATATATTCAAATAAAACTTTTCTTTTAATCAAAAAAAAAAACAATCGTGGACCAAAAAAATTAAACCAACATAAAGTGCGGACGAGTCATCTATATATATATATATATATATATATATATATATATATATATATATATATTATTCTACTTTTTAGGAACCTTAATTACATGAACTTAACACATTACAATGGATTTAGGCTGTGCATGTGTTAATAACCGGTAGCCTTAATACAATCTTTCGAGTTATTTTATTATTTGGCAAGAGATTTCGAAGTTATAATGGATAAATGGCCATCCCTTATATGGAGCCGTCTAGATTCTAAGGGACCATGCTGGAATTCATATTTTTCATTGAATGTAAGTTTTTTATCGGGTCTTATCATGAATCAAAACATGAGCTATCTCTCCTTGGCAATAGATAATTTAAGCCTGAGAATAATAAGGTTAATTGATATTGAATTCAGATATTGCGTGAGCTCAGCAGGGAATGGCCAGGACATACATATGATTTGTTGTCCAAAAATTGTAATCACTTATGTGATGTACTTTGTGACCGGCTTGGTGTGCCAAAGCTCCCAGGTAAGAGAACCTGTGTGTGTGTATTTGCGTTGGTCTTTGTTGGTACTGGATTTCCCCCTAGGAAATCCGGCCCATTAACAGACAAGACAAAAGCCCGTAATTACGAGCCCATTCCAGAATCAAAGACACACGGGAGAGCCAACTCTCTTGTTTGGGCCCAAGCGAAGCAAACGCCTTGGAGAGGCCCAGACGATGCCGAAGCCGGAGACAATCGAGCTCGAGCTCGGCAGAGGATGACGTGGAGATAGAGCAACTCGGTCTTCGCCAGTTCAATTGATCCGCATAAATCTCGGAGATCGTTACAACGACGAGGCCGAAAGATCGGGACGAAGAGATCAGAATCGAGGCTATTTAAGAAGAGAAGTGGCGGCTCATTAAAGACAATTCCAACTTAGGCTAAGAACACTTCGATTAGATAGCTCGATTTATACTTTGTACTCTCTTTTCGACTGTGTTTGTTCTATCTCGACGATCAATCTCAATAAAGTCTTTGATTCATAGGAAACTATACCATTTCTATATCCAAAAGTCCAAATCCACGAATACAAATTCTTAGTGTGAATCCCGGATCTCACATTTGGCGCCGACTGTGGGGACATTCTATAGCCTATCCTATCTTAAGAATCAGATCCTAGATCCGATAGATCGAGATGAATCCCGACCAAACTGGCTCTCCCAGCGCCACACCACCGGTTGACCGCCCTCAAACGGTCGACAACGTTCCTCAGAACACTACCGGGGTAAGAAACATGGGTCAGACCGACGGCGTGTTGACGAGATCTGCCTCAGTCTCCACGACCTCGGCACCAGCTGGCTCCGTCGCTCAAACAATCGCGACAAGCCAGACTCCGACAAATGTTTTATCAGGAACTAATGATCCGAGCAGAAACTGGGTGTGGATGAGAAATGACTCAATACCCACCCCAGGAGGAGGATCTGGAGTAACCAGACCCAATTCGCCACTACCTTCTGCTCCACAGAGACAAGGGCCAAGCGATCTTGCCGAGATCCGTTCGATGTTAAGCCTGTTGGTAGATCGAACGAGAAACAACGAGGCAAGCGCAAAGGCCCAAGAGATCGCAAATCGTTCTCTGGCAGCGCAGCTCGACGAACAAGAGCGGCGTCTAAACGCTCGCCTTGAAGAGCTCGCCAGTCAAAGCCAAGGGGGCAGACCAACGCGAACTCCCATAAGTCCTCCACCGTGTACCCGCTTGGACTTCTCCCAGGTAGTAACTCCTCCGGGAACGTCGGGAAATTTCGGTAATACGTCAAATAGCGGCTTCCACCCTACAATGACCCCTATCACGATACCGACTGATAGGTTCTAAGTTTTCCCTATACTAAACTGCAAGTGAACAGCTATGTCAAAGTAGTATATAGGGTTATCGAATCCACAGGGACACTCGGTCTCAAGAGAATCAAACTGTAGGAATAAATACTAGAAATAAGCAAGTAGTGAATGAAATAAATTGCGGTGCGAGAAAGTAAATCAGTAGTAGAGATTAACGGTTGTGAAGCAAGTAATTAAAAGCGTCAAGCCTAGGGTATTCTCAGGAAATCAGACAAGCAGACAGTTCATTCAGCAAGAATCTAATTAAGAACGGTTCTAGAACTAAAAACACAGATGCGATAATTCTCTAAGTCTAAGTGCAGCAAACCAAACTTTCGTTTGCGAGAACTAACAGATTAAACTAGCAATAAGTCCAAGTTTGATATGTTCACAATTATCCTAAACCAAACTTCCGTTTGCGCAAAGTTTAATTGCCCAACTTAATTAGTTCAGATTCCTAAACCCCACTTCCGTGACGTATTTAGCAACCTAAGATCTAGATTCTAATTGATCAGGTTAGAACTAGCTTTAAGCACAATTAAATTGAAGAACAGATATAGTTATGAATCCTTAACTGAATTTGAACAAGTCTAGCAAGTCATGAAATCCTATGTGAGAAACCCTAAACCTAACTATGGATCTACTCAGACATAGATAATGAAATCATAATCATAGAATGAATAAATTGCATAAAAGAATAAGAGTAAAAGGGGTTCGAAATCTTCTCCAAATACAGATGATGTAACAGGTTCAGATCAGCCCCAAAAAGCTCTAAAATCCTCTGCTCTTAATTATCAAAGTGTATGGTAAAAAGTATAAAGCGTATCTAATAAAAACACTAAAAACTCTATTATATAGGCATAATCTCGGCCAAGGGCTTCTTTGTAAATATCAGGAACTTCTGGATCAAAGTGCAAATTCTTCACTCTTCTAAACCGCCGAGTTTTTGGCCCATCTCGCTGGTGCATCGATCGATGCTAGAGTGCAACGATCGACACCTTCCTCTGTTTCGGACAGTGAATTCTATCTCTCGGCCAAACACTCCAAAAATCTCCAAAATGCTCCATTATCTCCAATTCAGCTCCCAACCTGATTATACCTGTAAAAGACTCTAAAAGGACACAAAAGACACTAAAAACACACTTATATCATGGTCTAAAACTAGTAAAAACCATGATATATCAACTCCCCCACACTTAGCCTTTGCTTGCCCTCAAGCAAAACAGAGAACTGAAACATGGTGAAGAGGTTTGAAAACTCTTCAGAAACTCATTTCATCCTAGAAGCTACAATACTCAGATTCCCCTTAGTAAACCACTGAAAGAATCAATCACAGGATATCAAGACCAACATGTACTTCCCCCACACTTAGCAACTGTCCTAGGTAAACTCCACAATCACATTCAAGCATTCAAATTCTCCCTACTGACTTCTGCAAGTATTTAAGTGCGGTCTCACCTAAGGAGTATCGATCTAAAGGCACATGGATTCTTACCTTATCAGCTCTAGACCACCATACTATCTTTCTCTAGTCCCTTTCTTCTCTTTCCCTTCTTTAACAACTGATTTTTCCCCACTGGGTATCATTTTATTTTTTTTATCAGTGTTCTTCCCGTTATGGGGTATACTTTGGACACATTCCATGGATCACATGAGAGATAATAGTGTTTGCTACTATTCTCATGACCACTTCGGAGTTACTAACTCATCCTCAGTTTATTATTATTATTATTTTTTTTTTACTTTATAGAAGGGGAGAAGGGGACTAAATAGGACAGGTTTACAGGCTGTGTCAGAACTAACAGGGAATCCGACATAAATCATACCAAGCCCTTAGGTGAGAAATCTAAGTCAGTATTAAGGTTGAAGTCAGTAAAGGATCCTCTGATACCTGAAGTGATGTGGGTGTTCCCAGTAGGTTGATCTGTGATGGGGTTTTCTAATAGTCATAGATAGATCCTGCAACTTCATCCCAATGGTTACTTAAGTTCCTGCAAGTCTTGTAAATCTTCTCAGAAAATCATAGTTTCTTACTTAAACAATTTTGACTCAATAAAACAAAAATTTTTGAAAAACGGACTGACTCTTAAGAAAACTGAAAACAAAAGTCAGTAGCACCTCCCCCACACTTAAGACACACTGTCCCCAGTAGTGTCCAGCGAAGGATCGGTAAAAAGAAAATAAAAATTGAAAAGGTGGAATTATGTCTGTCGGGTTACCTCTGTCGCTCAGCATCGACCGTTGCACTAAGTGCATCGACCGTTACTTGGCGATTTTCGTGTATAGTCGATCGTTGCTCAGGACCGCAACGATCGCTGCAATGCGGTTCCTTTCGTGTTGTGACGATCGATACAGAAGTGCATCGATCACTGCACTGCGATTTAACCGAGACCTGCAAACATAAACTCACCAGAAACAAAAACAAACGTAAAATCCTAACAAAAACACCAAAAATGAAAAAGAAAAACACTAGTACCTAATGGTGGGTTGCCTCCCACCCAGCGCTTGTTTAAGGTCAATAGCTTGACCGGACTGATGAGATCTTTCAAGTAGAGGGTGCAGCATCCAGAGGCAAAATCTGACCTCTTGGAATCTCGGCCTTAGCCCAATAGTGTTTTACCTTCTGCCCATTAACAGCAAACTCATTACCTTCCTTGCCAATTAAAATGACAGCTCCATATGGACGCACTTCCTTTATTGTGTAGGGACCGGACCATCTTGATTTCAGCTTCCCTGGAAACAAATGCAGACGAGAATTGTACAGAAGTACCTGGTCATTAGGCTCAAACCGTCTAGAAACAATCTTCTTATCATGATAAGCCTTAGTCCTTTCCTTGTACAGCTTTGAGTTCTCATAGGCAAGATGTCTAATCTCATCCAACTCATTAAGCTGTATCAACCTTCTCTCTGCAGCTGGTTTGAGGTCAAAGTTCATCTGTTTTACAGCCCATGCTGCCTTGTGCTCAAGTTCTACTGGCAGATGGCATGCTTTCCCATACAGCAAATGGAATGGAGTAGTCCCTAATGGTGTTTTAAATGCAGTCATGTAGGCCCATAAAGCATCATCAAGCTTAGCTGCCCAATCTTTCCCTGTCTTTCCAACTGTCTTCTCCAAGATCTCCTTGATTTGTCTGTTAGAAACCTCTACCTGACCACTAGTCTGTGGGTGATAAGGAGTAGCAACTCGGTGATGCACTCCATGCTTCTTCAGGAGCTTCTCAAAAACCTTATTAATAAAGTGAGATCCTCCATCACTAATTACTATCCGGGGTACTCCAAATCTAGGGAATATGATAGATTTAAACAGCTTAATGACTACTGAAGAGTCATTAGTTGGATTGGCTATTGCTTCTACCCACTTAGAAACATAATCCACAGCAACTAATATGAATTTATTCCCATAAGATGAGGGAAAGGGACCCATAAAGTCTATGCCCCAGCAATCAAAAACCTCAACTTCAAGAATGAAATTCTGAGGCATCTCATGCTTCCTGCTAATTTTCCCTCTTCTCTGGCAGGCATCACAATGAGAAATAAAGGAATGAGTATCAGCGAACATTGTAGGCCACCAGAAACCTGCTTGCAAAACCTTAGACACAGTCTTAAATGTAGCAAAATGTCCTGCATAATCTGATCCGTGACAGTGGAAAAGGATATCTGGAACCTCTGACTCAGCAACGCATCTTCTATAAAGGCCATCCGAACAATGCTTATAGAGGTAAGGTTCATCCCAATAGTACCTCCTAAGTTCTCTGAAAAACCTCTTCTTTTCATATCCCTTCAGATTGTCTGGTTCAGTCTCTGCAGCTAGATAATTGGCTATGTTTGCATACCATGGTCGACCATTTGTTGCGACAGCGTAAATCTGAACTCATGCTTTCCAATCCGCACCATAAAAGTTTCTGGGTATGTATCCGCACTGCAACGATCGTCACAGTCAGGTGTATCGATCGTTACTGCCCCGATAGATGCATCGATCGACGCTGATGTAGCATCGATCGACGCAACGCGATTAATCCGACAGTTCTGCAGATTTCTGTCCAAATCTGTCTCACAGATTGTCCCAACCATATTGACGTTTTCTTCAGGCAAGTAGTCATTAATTGGCACGTCCTCCTCTACTAGCATCCTTGAAAGATGATCAGCAACTCCATTCTCAACCCCTTTCTTGTCTCTTACTTCAATATCAAATTCCTGAAGCAACAAGATCCATCTCAGCAGTCTTGGCTTAGCATCCTTTTTCTGCATCAGATACTTCAGTGCTGAATGATCAGTGTGTACAATCACCTTGGAGCCAACAAGATAAGAGCGAAATTTCTCAAATGCAAAGACAACTGCAAGCAACTCCTTCTCTGTTGTGGCATAGTTTCTTTGTGCATCATCCAGTGTCCTACTGGCATAATAGATAGCATGAAGCTTTCTATCTTTCTTTTGTCCAAGAACAGCTCCCACAGCATAATCACTTGCATCACACATTACCTCGAAAGGCAAATCCCAATCCGGTGGCTGAACTATGGGAGCACTCACTAATGCCTGCTTGATCTGTTCAAATGCAGTTTGACAATCTGCAGTGAACTCAAATTTGGTGTCTTTGCACAGCAAAGCAGTTAGTGGCCTAGCAATCCTACTAAAATCCTTAATGAACCGTCTATAGAAACCAGCATGTCCAAGAAAGCTTCTAATAGACTTAACAGAATCAGGTGCCTGCAGGTTCGTCATTACCTCGATTTTAGCGCGGTCCACTTCTATTCCTGCTTCGGACACTTTATGTCCAAGCACAATGCCATCTCTGACCATGAAATGACACTTCTCCCAGTTAAGAACTAAGTGCTTCTCTTCACATCTTTTCAGAACCTTACACAGATTATCTAAGCATTCATTATAGGATGATCCATATACTGAGAAATCATCCATGAATACTTCCATAAAATCCTCAATCATATCTGTGAATATGGACATCATGCATCTCTGGAAAGTGGCTGGTGCATTGCAGAGTCCAAAAGGCATCCTACGGTAAGCAAAAGTCCCATATGGACAAGTAAAAGTGGTCTTTCCCTGATCCTCCGGATGGATGGGAATCTGAAAGAAACCTGAGTAGCCATCTAGGAAGCAGTAGTAAGGATGATTTGCTAACCTTTCGAGCATCTGATCAATAAAAGGCAAAGGAAAATGATCCTTCCTAGTAGCAGCATTAAGCTTCCTGTAGTCTATACACATCCTGTGTCCTGTCACAGTCCTAGTAGGTATCAGCTCGTTCTTCTCATTCTTCACGACTGTAACACCGCCCTTCTTTGGTACTACATGGACTGGACTTACCCAATCACTATCAGAGATAGGATATATAATTCCAGCGTCAAGGAGTTTCATAATCTCCTTTTTGACTACTTCCTGCAGATTAGGATTAAGTCTCCTCTGATGTTCGATTGATGTCTTGGACTCATCCTCAAGATGTATCCGATGCATGCACAGCTCTGGTGAGATACCTGAAATATCATTAAGGGAATAGCCAAGAGCTTTGCGATGCTTGCGCAGCTTGCTTAGCAGTAAAGTGAGCTCTGCGTTGTTCAAACTAGCGTTAACAATCACTGGATAAGTTGAATTCGGTCCAAGAAATGCGTACCTTAGCCCGGATGGAAGTTGTTTCAGATCTATTTTCGGAGCTTTTTCCTCTGCCCAGTCTCTGTCGACTTGCAACGATCGTTGCTTAGTTGGTATCGATCGTTGCAGTCCCGCGTCAGACACTTCCACTTGCATTGCAACCTCGACAGAATCCATCAATCTTGTATAGCACATTGCAGGCTCGTCCTGCAGGTATTCCAACTCCAAAATAGAACTCAGTAAAGCCCTTTCTAGCGGGTCCTCAGCATGTGATTGATGGAAGTACTCTGCAGCCAAATCACCCAATGTGTCCACATAAAAGGTCTGCCCGTCGAAGGTCCCCGGCAACGGCGCCAAAAACTTGATAGGTTCTAAGTTTTCCCTATACTAAACTGCAAGTGAACAGCTATGTCAAAGTAGTATATAGGGTTATCGAATCCACAGGGACACTCGGTCTCAAGAGAATCAAACTGTAGGAATAAATACTAGAAATAAGCAAGTAGTGAATGAAATAAATTGCGGTGCGAGAAAGTAAATCAGTAGTAGAGATTAACGGTTGTGAAGCAAGTAATTAAAAGCGTCAAGCCTAGGGTATTCTCAGGAAATCTGACAAGCAGACAGTTCATTCAGCAAGGATCTAATTAAGAACGGTTCTAGAACTCAAAACACAGATATAAAATTAACCAAATTCCTTTGCGATAATTCTCTAAGTCTAAGTGCAGCAAACCAAACTTTCGTTTGCGAGAACTAACAGATTAAACTAGCAATAAGTCCAAGTTTGATATGTTCACAATTATCCTAAACCAAACTTCCGTTTGCGCAAAGTTTAATTGCCCAATTTAATTAGTTCAGATTCCTAAACCCCACTTCCGTGACGTATTTAGCAACCTAAGATCTAGATTCTAATTGATCAGGTTAGAACTAGCTTTAAGCACAATTAAATTGAAGAACAGATATAGTTATGAATCCTTAACTGAATTTGAACAAGTCTAGCAAGTCATGAAATCCTATGTGAGAAACCCTAAACCTAACTATGGATCTACTCAGACATAGATAATGAAATCATAATCATAGAATGAATAAATTGCATAAAAGAATAAGAGTAAAAGGGGTTCGAAATCTTCTCCAAATACAGATGATGTAACAGGTTCAGATCAGCCCCAAAAAGCTCTAAAATCCTCTGCTCTTAATTATCAAAGTGTATGGTAAAAAGTATAAAGCGTATCTAATAAAAACACTAAAAACTCTATTATATAGGCATAATCTCGGCCAAGGGCTTCTTTGTAAATATCAGGAACTTCTGGATCAAAGTGCAAATTCTTCACTCTTCTAAACCGCCGAGTTTTTGGCCCATCTCGCTGGTACATCGATCGATGCTAGAGTGCAACGATCGACACCTTCCTCTGTTTCGGACAGTGAATTCTATCTCTCGGCCAAACACTCCAAAAATCTCCAAAATGCTCCATTATCTCCAATTCAGCTCCCAACCTGATTATACCTGTAAAAGACTCTAAAAGGACACAAAAGACACTAAAAACACACTTATATCATGGTCTAAAACTAGTAAAAACCATGATATATCACCGACCCCATTTGGTTCGAGTTCAATGGTCACAGACCCGACCGGATCAAGAAACCGACCATTACCCGGGCCACCACCTTTCCCGAGTAACTCTAACATCCGACCGAGGCAACTAGGAGTTTATGCCTTCGCCTCGAGCTCGGGACTCCTTAACGGATCAAACTCAGTTCAGTTCCAAACACCCCAGGTCGATCAGACGAGGTCGATCCCAACGATCGATCTCCTCGACCCCATTTTTCCGGAACAAACGTCAGGTCAGACACAAGTCCAGTTCGCACACGCAGAGGGCGATGAACACGATATGCTTAGACAATACATTGAACAGGCTAAAGCCCAGTTTAACAGTCTGAGCTCGAAAGTTCACATGGCAACGAGCGCGGCTCCTGACATCGATCGAGTGATCAAAGAAATACAACAAACGCCGTTCACAGATTGCGTTTGCAAGGATCCGAGAGATCAAGAAAACTAAGTTTCCAGAATTCTCTGGGAAATCAGACCCGAAAGCCCACATCAGGGCATTCCGACTAGCGATGGCAAGGGTGTACCTTACCGATAAGGAGAGGGAGCCAGCCTTCTGCAGGCTCTTCACGGAAAACCTATCAGGTTCTGCCCTAGAATGGTTTGCCGGACTGGAAGAAAGGTCCATTGAAAACTTCACCCAGTTCATGACGGCTTTCCTCAAACAATACTCCGTTTTCATCGAGGAAAAGACTACCGAGGCAGCCTTATTTGGCGTCTCTCAAAAACCCGACGAAACACTTCGCTCGTACATCGACCGATTTAAGGAAATAAAATCCAAAATCGCGAACCCACGAGATGAGGTAGCTATAGAAGCGTTAAGACGGGGACTATGGTTCTCAACCAGATTCCGCGAGGAAATAACAGTCCGCGAACCTCAAACGCTCGATGACGCCCTCCATCGCGCATCGGCCTTTGCTCGCCTCGAGGACGAAACCACGGCCCTCAGGGAAAAACACCGGAAAGAAAGGAACCCGTCGGGCTCGCAAAATACGAACTCGAAAAAGGATTCTCGTAAATCAGGGAACGTCAACGCGGTCGAGAGCCCAAAGAGCTCGAAGAAATTCGAGTTCGACAAGGAAATATTCTGTGATTTCCACAATAAGAGAGGGCACTCGACCGAGGATTGTTATACTCGAGCTAAAGCAGAGGCTCAAAAACAGGAGTCCGAAAGCAAAAAAGACTCCGAAGTCAAGGAGAAAACTCTGTCCGACAAAAATGAAAACAAACAGACCAAGGAGTCGAACTCCAAAAAGCACTCCCAAAACAAACGGTAACGGTCAAAAGAGCCGGAATCCCCCGAAACTCTCCCTCATAGGTCGCGGAAGCCAGTTGAGTTCATCATCGGCGAGCTTAACCTAAGCGGCACTCTGGGAGGTTCGGCGCTATCCCCGCCTCCGGCTCCTGCCAAGAGTTTACGCTCAAGAATCAATCTCCCTCGTCTCTGCCGGGGGGGGGGGTGTACGGGCTATACCCCCTAAACGAATCGACTTCATCTTCGGTGGCTCCAATCTTTGCCGCGACTCAGTCAATTCGATCAAAGCTCTTCAAAGAAGAGTCGAGACCGACAGAGGGGGAAAAACCCCAATGTTGGATCCAGACCACGAAATCATTTTCTACGAGAGCGAGACAAGTAATCTCGACAAACCACACGACGACGCCCTCCTCGTTTGTCTAGTAGTGGGAGATGTCGAACTCTCAAGGATAATGATTGACACAGGAAGTTCGGTAGATGTCCTCTTTTACGACGCATTCAAAAAGATGGACTTCAACGACTCCGAGATTGTGGAAGAGAAGACACCACTAGTAGGTTTTGCTGGCGAAACGACATACTCGATGGGCTCTGTCTTCGCCCCAGTAATTGCTGGAGGAGTTCGGAGAATGACGGAGTTTGTCATAGTAGATCGGCCAGCTCCCTATAACGCAATCCTAGGTCGACCATGGATATACGACATGAAAGCGGTACCATCGACCTACCACCAATGCGTAAAGTTCCCAACTCCCAAAGGGATCAAAACCATTTACGGAAGTCAAAAGATTTCCCGTCATTGCTACATGAACGGATACAAGCAGATCGAGAAATCCCCTGCGTAGCAATTACAGAAAGAGGAGGAGCTCGCCACCATGCAGAATAAAAGGTCGAACGATCCCAGTCAAATAGGACCTCCAAAGGACCTCACGACTCAGGTCTGCATAGACGAGGCTCATCCCGAAAGACTCGTTGGCATCGGAATCGACCTATCAGAGCCGGTTAAGAACGAACTGGTCTCTTTTCTCAAACAGAACGTCGACTCCTTCGCTTGGTCTTCAGCAGACATGAAAGGGATAAACATCGATGTAACCAGCCACGAGCTGAATGTCGACCCAACCTACAAACCGATAAGACAAAAACGTCGAAAACTAGGCCCTGAGCGGGCCAAATCCGTCAATGACGAGGT
Source organism: Orychophragmus violaceus (assembly GCA_030180135.1). Lineage (NCBI taxonomy): Eukaryota > Viridiplantae > Streptophyta > Magnoliopsida > Brassicales > Brassicaceae > Orychophragmus > Orychophragmus violaceus. Next base: position 9,991,679 of record CM058239.1, on the reverse strand, counting down.
CGATCGGTTATTAAAAATTGGATCGATCAGAGAGGTCAAGTACCCCGACTGGCTCGCGAACCTCGTGGTGGTTAAGAAAAAGAACGGAAAGTGGAGGGTCTGTGTAGACTTCACGGATCTCAACAAAGCATGTCCAAAGGACAGCTTCCCACTCCCGCACATCGGCCAACTGGTCGAGGCCACCGCTGGACATCAGCTGCTATCCTTTATGGACGCGTTCTCAGGGTACAATCAAATATTGATGAACCCTGAAGACCAAGAAAAGACTTCGTTCATAACGGATCGAGGCACGTACTGCTACAAAGTCATGCCCTTCGGACTGAAAAACGCAGGAGCAACTTACCAACGCCTCGTCAACAAGATGTTTTCAGGACTCCTAGGCAAAACCATGGAAGTCTACATCGATGATATGCTGGTAAAATCTTCCAGGTACGATGATCACATCCCCCAACTAAAAGAATGCTTTACCATTCTTAATAAGTATGGGATGAAACTCAACCCAGCCAAATGTACCTTCGGGGTCCCTTCAGGAGAATTTCTCGGTTACTTGGTGACCGAAAGAGGGATCGAAGCGAACCCCAAACAGATCGAAGCGTTCATAGAGATGAAATATCCCAGAACGACGCGCGAAGTCCAGCGCCTAACCGGCAAAATAGCTGCTATGAATCGCTTCATCTCAAGGTCGACTGATAAATGTCTACCCTTCTATCACTTGTTAAAAGCATACAAAAAGTTCCTCTGGGACGAAAAGTGCGAAGAGGCATTCACTGAGCTCAAAGCCTACTTAAGCGAACCACCCATACTGGCGAAACCAGTAGAAGGAGAACCCCTTTACCTCTACCTAGCTGTCTCGACGGCAGCAGTAAGTGGAGTCCTGGTTCGCGAGGAACAGAACGAACAACGACCGGTATATTACATCAGTAAGACCTTGATCGACGCTGAAACCAGATACCCCGCCATGGAAAAACTCGCCTTAGCACTAGTAACGTCGGCTCGAAAACTCCGACCGTACTTTCAATCGCACTCGATCATAGTGATGACCTCTCAAACACTGAGAACCAGTCTTCACAGTCCGAGCCAATCAGGTCGATTGGTCAAATGGGCTATCGAACTTAGCGAGTACGACATTGAATACAAAGCTCGAACATGCCTAAAAGCACAAGTACTGGCAGATTTCATAATCGAGCTCCCTCCGACTATAGAACTCGACCCGACTTCGGCCCAAAGATGGAAGCTCTACGTCGATGGAGCTTCCTCAAGACAAGGGTCCGGAGTCGAAGTGAAATTAGTCTCCCCAACGGGTGAAGTACTAGAACAATCGTTCAGATTGGGCTTCGCCGCATCGAATAACGAGGCTGAATACGAAGCGTTAATAGCCGGGCTCAGACTCGCGATAGCCATAGGAGCCCGGGAAGTAAACGCCTTCAGCGATTCTCAACTAATCACGAGCCAATATCATGGCGACTACGAGGCCAAAGACGAACGAATGGAAGCATACCTACGGGTAGTCCATACATTGGCCGAACAGATCGAATCCTTCGATCTAACACGAATCCCACGAGGTGAAAACACCGCAGCCGATGCGTTAGCCACATTAGCATCGACATCAGATCCTAACCTCAAACGGATCATACCAGTCGAAGGGATAGAAAAACCAAGCATCGACATAGCTCTCAAAGCTCTGTCCTTGAAAGAGGACGAGCCCGCTGTGAAGGACGATGTCAAACGCAAAGAGTGTCCCGGAGACACTAATAGCGACATCATCGAGATTGATGATGATCTTGATCCTAGAAGCACCGTTTACGTCGCGAACGTCCCCGACGGACCAATTCAGACCGCATCCACTAGTCAGGGACCTGAGCCTAAAAACGACGAAGATTGGAGAACTCCGATCATTCAATACATCACAAATGGCGAAGTTCCCGACGGCAAATGGGAGGCGCGGAAACTTAAAACGCAGAGTGTGAGATACTGTGTCACACAAGGAGAGCTCTTTAAAAGGAGCCTCTCCGGACCTTACCTTAAATGCCTTGACAAAAAGCAAGCCCTGACCGTGATTACACACACACATGACGGATCCTGCGGAAGCCATTCCGGAGGACGAGCATTGGCCGTGCGAATCAAAAGGCAAGGCTACTATTGGCCTACAATGGCCGCCGAATGCGAATCTTTCTCCAACAAGTGCGATAAATGCCAAAAGCATGCCCCAATTATCCACCAAGCGTCGGAGAAACTCTCCTCTGTCTCATCACCATACCCATTCATGCGGTGGCGAATGGACATCGTTGGACCGCTGGTCGCATCTTGCAAAATGAAAGCCACACACCTGTTGGTGATGACGGACTACTTCACCAAGTGGATTGAAGCAGAGTCATACCAGAAAATCAAGGACGTTCACGTTAAGGAGTTCTTCTGGCGAAACATCGTTTGCCGACATGGACTACCCCACGAGGTCGTCACTGATAACGGATCTCAGTTCATATCAAACACGTTCAAAGAGTTCTGCAGAACTTGGAACATAAAGCTGACTTACTCAACGCCACGCTACCCCCAAGGGAAAGGGCTAGCGGAAGCAGCTAACAAAGCGATTATGAACGGCCTCAAGAAAGGGCTCAACGAGTGCAAAACAACCTGGAGTGACGAACTCCCAGCCGTACTCTGGGCCTACCGGACTACCCCCCGCAAATCCACTGGCGAGACTCCCTTCTCGCTAGCTTACGGAATCGAGGCGGTAGTACCAGCTGAAATTCTCGTGTCAAGCATTCGCAAAGAAGAATGCCCACGACAAGAGGAACTTAATAACAAGATGATAACTGACGAGCTCGACCTCGTCGACGAAAGGAGGAACCTCGCATTAGCTCGACTCCCGAATTACCAACAAGCCGCAGCTCGCTACTATGATTCCCGAATCAAAACTCGAAGGTTTCAAGTAGGAGAGCTCGTCTTGCGGAAAGTGTTCGACCATAAAAAGGAAGAACACGCTGGAAAATTAGAAGCGAAGTGGGAAGGTCCTTACCAGGTCACCGACGTCGTAAAGGACGGGGTCTACCGACTCAAGTCGGTGGAAACCCAGAAGCCCGAACTACGAGCTTGGAACATCATCAACCTCAAAAAGTATTTCCACTAGGAGTACATCAACATAATCGAACTACGAAATGGCTTGATCCCCTTAAAAAGGGTACGTAGGCAGCTCGACCTCGAGCGCAGCCGCCCCCCCCCCCCAAAAAAAACAAAGCTCACGCCGAGCTCAGTAGCTTCTGAGGAAGTTACGCCAACTTATCTTTGTGAAATCAAAATAAGTCTCTTAAATCCAATGCTTCTTTCTGTCGTAAAAGTTAGAATCATTGCGAGTTACCTCATCACAGCATTTCTAAAACAAAAGATATGAAATTATCTCTTCCAAAACAAAAGATATGAAATTATCTCTCCCAAAACGAAAGATATGAAATTATCTCTTCTAAATCAAAGCGATATGAAAGTATCCCTTCCGAGCGACCTGAAATGGCCTCTCCTAAAGCAAGCGATATAAAATTATCCCTTCCAAGAGACCTCAAACGGCCTCCCGCAAATCAAACGATATGAAATTATCCTTTTTCGAGCGACCCGAAATGGCCTCTCCCAAATTCAAAGCGATATGAAAATATCCCTTCCGAGCGACCTGAAACGGCCTCTCCCAAAGTCAAAGCGATATGAAATTATCCTTCCAACGAGATCTCAGACGGTCTCCCCCAAAATCAAAGCGATATAAAATTATCCCTTCGAACAAAGCGACCTAGAACGGTCCTCTCACTGCGAACGAACTGAAATGATCGCTCCAAAGAAAGAGATCCAGAACGATCTTTCCAAAAAAAAAAAAAAAAATACAATTCTTTTAAACCTTATACGGATTAAAAGAATCGGGGGGGGGCTGCCCCACCCCTTAAGCAAAATAACGAGGTCAAGACAGCTATTCAAGCATGCAACCTCTACATACTCCAAGACGGATCTTTGTAAGTTTACTTCGATTCGTTTTCATACTTAATACTTCTCTTTTCAATTCAGCGATTAAGCCTGAATCTTACATTACGAAGTAGTCGCGCTCCAGATTATTCCTAGCAGAGAGCTCGAGCTCAAATGTGATCGACTTAAAGTTCACAAAGAATTACCTAAGGCAACTCAAAATAAGTTATCTGCTCGATCCCCCTAGAGAAGTTCGAATCGCCGCAACGGCTCGAATTTTATGTTAAGGCATAAAAACATAAAAATATATGCTAAGGCATGAAAGATTTAAAAAGCAGTTCATAAAAAAAGGGGGACATAATGTCCTCAAGATCGAACAAAAAGCCCCCTTGGGCAACAAAAGTCTGAAAAGAAATTAAAAGCCCCCTCGGGCAACGAAAAGTCTGAATGAAAAGCCCTCTCAGGCGGCAACAAATGAAAAGGACTAGAACTGCTTGGAAGGAGAGGAAGCCTCGTCTTGATTCTCCGTTTGACCATCGGTCGCCCTGACCTCCTCGAGTTGACCCTCGACCTCATCGCTAACTCGCGAGCTAACTCCGGTCGGGAGGTTCGACCCATACTGATCAAGACGAGTAGCCGCCTGATTTGGGGGGCGCGCAAGGATCACGGGATCGTCCGATATCACCGGCAAATTAAGCTTGCTGATACTGAAGTCCGACACCGCCGCAGCATTCATCTCCTCCGTGGCCAATCTCTTCTTCTCGGCCAAGTCCATCACCTCCTTGGTCAGGTCCAATTCGCCAGAGGCGAACTCGGCGATAAGCGCGATATTAGCCAAGGCCTCCTGGAGCCTCATCTCAGCGCTCACGGCGACCTTCCTCTGGCTCTCCTTCGCCGCGATCCCCTCGAGAATCTTGAGATATTCACCGTTTAGCCCCTTCCTCGCCTCATGGGCTGCTACCTTGACATCAAACTCCCGGTCGGCGAGAACCTTGTCCAGATCAGCCTGGCATTGCGCATCCCGCACGTCCGCAACCCGACCAGTCTCAATGGCCGTTTGGCTCGCTTCCTCCGCAACCGAAACCCGAGCCAAGGCACCCTGCAATTGCTTATCCAGGTCGCCCGCCTTCTTCTTTAGCTCCTCTTCCCGAGCCAAGGCCCCCTGCAACTGCGCTTTCAGGTCGCTGACCGTTGTCTTGACGGTGTCGAGCTCGCTCACCTGCGGTATCTCTCGCAGCTCGCGCTCGGCCCTAGCCGCAAACCTGTTCGCAGCCTCCAAGGCCTACCAAATAAAAAAATATGTGTGTGATGAAAATTAAGCACGAAGCAAATAAAAAAAACGAAGGGAAGAAAATTATTACCTTCCCATAGGCCGCCATCAGCTCGGTGTAAGTATCACCGAGAGCCATATCCCCGACAGCCGGGAGCTGAACACCTGCGGGCTTAAAATGCCTTAGCAGATAAGCAACACCCGTCGGGTCATCCGCAATCGGGCATTCCTTCTGGTGCCTGAAGCGCTAGTTGAAAGACCCCGAGGACCCAGAAGAAGCAGGCCTCGCCTCAACACTCGGGCCCGATCTTCTCGAGCTCACCTTCGCGTCAGTCCTTCGACGCTTCGCCGCCGGAGGAGGGCCGCCTCGGCTCCGACCGTTCGACCCTCTCGAACCATTCGACCGAGAGTTGCGCAAGGCAGGCTCTTCAGGCGAGACCCGAACCGGTTCCTCACCGGTCGAAATAGGAGGTAGATCCTCCACCCCCACATTTGCCTCTCCGGACCCTGCGACCTCAGGGAGAGAAACCCGAACAGGGTTTGGAGGAGGGATTGAGGGAGGAGGAGGAGGCCCCTCGTCCATGGCAAAAAGAAGGGCGTGGCTCAAGTCGCCAGCCTTCATTTTCTTCGCCAGATCAACGGGATCCTTCCCGTTCCGACGACTGTTGGATCTTCGCGACATCTTTTTGAGAGAAGGGGTGCTTGCGGTAGAACTATCGTCCGAAACAGGTCGACATGCAAACGAAACAGATTCGGGTCATCCCAGCAAACGAAGGGCATATCGCGCGACAACCCCCAGAAAGACTAACCGGAACACTTACTTTCTCCGGTCCGCTCGATAATCCGAAGCGGAGCCTGAACGATTCGAGTCGAAGCGGGCTGGTGAAGGAGGTGTGATTCGTCTCGCAAAAGGCGAGGTTGGTATAGAGGAGGTTGTCGAGCAGCAGGACCTAAAGCAGCTTGGATTCGCTGATCCGTGAAGTTGCACCAACGAATATCCCCTCTCCGTAGGCGAGCTATCAAACTCGATGTAGTCGGGTCCAAAGGTAATGACTCAGGAGCCTCTGCAATGAAACCAAAAAGGTCATTAGCAAACAGCTTGATATCAATAAAGGACACCGTAGCAACTAGGGAAACTAGTAAACCCTATAAGCTAACCAACGTTAGCCGCCCATCTCGTCGGGATAACCGAGTAATCAAAATCCTCGACCGAGTGACGATTGATCCTGAATTAGAAGTATTTACTCTTCCACACATCCCTTGTCGGGATCTCATCAAGGATCTTCCCATGGCGAGGAGAGAGGTAGTAGGTTCCGGGAAAACGGGTGTTATGTTTTACCGAACAAACCCTCATCAACTCCTCGACTCCAAAATCGATGCCTTCCTCGACGGCTCTGACCCCGAGCCCGACGACATACCGAACAAAATTCGGAGTCATCTAGTGAAAGGCCAGTTGGAGCTGAGCTAAAACCCATGAGATAATGCGGGGGATTGGAAAAAACAATCCGCATTTATCGAAATAGGTATAAGAAATGCAACAATGGCCTTCGACGACAGTTTCCGGAGACATGTCCGGCGATGGGATAAGTATCTCCACCTCCGACGGGATCTGGCACTTCGCCCGCAACTTCCGTACTTGGTCAACAGTCAAACTGGACGGTGGATGAGGACCAATCGGACCAGCCAACACAGTAGGATTAGCCCTGGCTGTACTCTTTCGAACCATGATAGCTCGGAATATCGATAATTTCTTTCAAGGAAAGAGGGAAAAGGAAATCTCCAGAGAAAGAAAATCTCGAAACGACGAAAAAGAGAATATGAGCGAGAGGCAAGAAGAGGATATAATGGAGGAGAAGAAGTTACCTTGACGATTCGCAGCGTGAGCAGTAATGGGAATCGTGCTAGGTAACTTCCCCTTTTAAACTACCTCGTGCTCGAGATCCGTGGGATTTTCGGTATCCCACAATCCCAACTGCTCGATTCGAAATTTGTAAATAATCACGAAAAAAAAATGAGGTAGTTGTGATCCTTCGGTCCCGTGCGATCTCAACCGTCGATATAAAATCTAAGGATGAGGCAAAAATAATCATTAGATTTGTCACATCCAAGGCACGCGCCTCTTCCCAAGAACGTCCACCGCCCATTAACCTCGACTTCTCGAATTCAATGGGCTGGGGGGCTATTGTTGGTACTGGATTTCCCCCTAGGAAATCCGGCCCATTAACAGACAAGACAAAGACCCGTAATTACGAGCCCATTCCAGAATCAAAGACAGACGGGAGAGCCAACTCTCTTGTTTGGGCCCAAGCGAAGCAAACGCCTTGGAGAGGCCCAGATGATGCCGAAGCCGGAGACAATCGAGCTCGAGCTCAGCAGAGGATGACGTGGAGATAGAGCAACTCGGTCTTCGCCAGTTCAACTGATCCGCATAAATCTCGGAGATCGTTACAACGACGAGGCCGAAAGATCGGGACGAAGAGATCAGAATCGAGGCTATTTAAGAAGAGAAGTGGCGGCTCATTAAAGACAATTCTAACCTAGGCTAAGAACACTTCGATTAGATAGCTCGATTTATACTTTGTACTCTCTTTTCGACTGTGTTTGTTCTATCTCGATATACCATTTCTATATCCAAAAGTCCATATCCACGAATACAAATTCTTAGTGTGAATCCCGGATCTCACAGTCTTGAAGGCTTATGTGCCTATTTGGATTTTGTCTCTTTAACTAACAGGTTGGGTGAATCGCCTTGCCATGCCGGCGACACGGCCTTGGAAGTGGCAGGAAACACAGCAATGCGGGTTGGCTCTCTCTTTCTCTCGTTCTGCTTCTCTGCAACCTAAATGAAACAGTACGGGTGTTTCATCGTGTGATTGGGGATTTTGCAGATAAAACAAGCCAAAACTGAACTAGTATCAGCCAGTAAAGTGGCTTATCGCTTCCTTTCAAATGTTACATCAAACGTAACCAACGGCTCCAATGGCTCTCAACAACGACCTAGAACCCTCAACAGTTCAGACAATGGGAACTTGAGATTGCAAGGTAGTTGGTTCAAAGGGCTACTCAACACTGCCAAACCCTCCACAAGTTCAGAGATAGAGAACAAAGATGAAGATGCAAATCATGCAATCCCCAATCAGCAGAAAAAACAGAGCCATGACTCTACACCGATCCACCATAGTCCATTTGATTAATTTGTATATCCATTGGTCGAGAAGTTACACGCACTTTTCTCCTCATCTTTCAACAAAAAGTGTGATTTTGATAAGAAGATACCATTGAGGTAGTTGTTGTTACTGGCAAGTCTCAACATATTAATGCAAATGAGATATGAGATTAAAATGGTATGTTGTATACAACTCAGACAAAATGCTACAAGAAAAGAAAAACAACAATGAGCTCTCACACCGAAAAAAAGTAATAGCAGTCATCCACGGAACATCTTATTGAACACAAAGGCATTCCCGTCGGTGTTTTCAGAAATCTGTAGTGATGAGACAGCTTGAGCAGCAATCAAATCTGCAGATATTCCCATGTTGTTATCCCAAGCACCCCTCATGAATGGCTTATATGGCACGGACCAGTTACTATCTCCACGTCCATAACATTTTGACTTAAACCCAACCACTTGAACCGCATAGCTAGCGCAACTCTGGCGAGGAACGTAGTTTGTTCCCTCACCCGTACACAGATCAATCTTGTAACCCTTTCTCTCGCCAAGCATGAGTCTAGATGAATCATCGTCAGAATCTTCACCCAGTAGAACATGCAGAGCAGCAGCTTCTGCAATTGCAGCACCTTCTTCATCTAATCTCTGTTGTTCTTCGAGTTTCTTCTGCTTCTTCTTCTCCAGCTCAGCCCGGATAGCTGCAGAAGTAGCAAGAGCTTTCTGAAGACGCCTCTTTTTTTTCTCAGCTTGTTTGACACGATCAAATTCATCTTTACCTTGTTTCTTTTTCCATTTCCTAGCTACTGACTGAACTTGCTTGCACACCGCCTGATCCATAGTTACTTGCTCTCTCTCTATATATATCTATAAATCTAACTAAGAAAACAGCACTAAACTCGTAGAGGATCTCAAGAACTACACCCACTCCGGTACATAGGAATACCTCATCGTGCGGACAATACAATCCCAAAAAGAAACAACTGGAGACAACTGAAGGGAGATGTTGTAAGAATTTGCAGACTTAACATTTGGAATCGACTCGCCCATTTTCTGCATTTGGCAATTACTTGATTAGTTCAAAAGCTGCAAAGCAGAAACACACAGAAGAAGCCTATGCATAACATGATCAATCTTAAAAAGAAAGAGTATAGTATTAGGCCATAACGAATAACATTTATAAGAAGCTAAGAGTTGCAGATGCAAAACATGCCACTACTAAAATTTCACCAACCACTCAGAGAAAGAGCATGATGATTGAGTTTACACCTTACAACCAATAGTTGTTGTAAAGAATCTAAGAAGACACCACCAAACAATAATGATTTATATAGATTTCAAAATAGTCAACAAGATCGAAGGTACATGACACAAACTAAAATATTATCCATTTAGATGAATATTGAAACCTTATTTTTCCAAGAGAAGCACCAAACTTAAAGAACTCATATAAAATGTGTGGATATAGAGCATGAATGTCTGGATTGGACCTAACACATCCATTCTCACTGAACCAAACCCCATCTATAGATCTCCTCTTGGTGTTGTAGCGAATTGGTCAGAACACCGTTTGGTATCTGTCTCACATAGATATTACAGGGTATGTTAAAGATTCTCATGACTGTTTTGTTTATAACATATATTAACGGTTTCAATACATTATATGAAGTGCTCCATAAAGAAGCTCCTTTGTTCAGATAGTATGGCCATCCCTGTGAGATCTATGTGAGACAGATGTCAAACAGTGTTATGACCAATTCGCTACAACATCAAGATGAGGAGACCTATAGAACCCATAAATAGCTGAAGACTAGATTTTGAATCATCTAAGTAAAGCAGTCAACAACAACAAAAGCAATTAAGACTAATGGATATGAAACTACTACAGAACAATCAACCGACCGAAAAAAAAAACCAGATCTGCATCAGAACACTCATGTTGGATCAAAATTCAATCGCACGATTATATTTCCGCAAAAAAATTTTGAAAAAAAAAACACAGTTCAATTAACAAAGATATACGAAAGAAATTGAAGATAAACGGAACAAGAAGATGATAGAAAATTTTCGATCAATCGGAACCTCTACAAGTTGGCATAGAAGCGGCAACGTCAACGGATTCTTCTCAAAATAATCGGAATAATACACAGAGAAAGAGAGATACTTTTGTGTTGTTATCTGGATCCAGAGAAGAAAAGTAGAGATGGACAGAAAGATGATCAAACAAGAAACGTATAGATAGGTCCGTCTTGTTATTATCTAATAGTAATATTAAGCCACGTGGCGAATGATGTCTACACGCCAACAGTGGACTTTTGACCGGAGCAACCTCGTGAGTCAATTGTATAACAGCCGTTAGATATCGATGTTGGTTTCGTTCGAACGGCTGAGATTTCGATTCCAGCTTTGAAATAATTTAACCCATTTTTAACAAAAAAGCTTAGGAGATTTGGTCTTAGTTAATGCAAGGAGAGGAAAATAAGCACAAAAATAGTTTTTTAACCATTGTTGTTCTATGTCTTTTACCACTGTTGTGCCGATTAGTTAAGATGTATGATCATAAGACTTCTCAACTAATCGGCAAGTGAACCGAGACATCGGTGAAAGCATTTCTAGACAAGTAAATTGCTCAAATGAGTAACAAAATAGAAAATAAAACATGAAGTGATATAGCAATTAAGAGCTTTATTGAAACATAAAGAAAAGAAAGATGAAAACTTTAGATTGTGACCAAAATAAAATTGTTCTTAGATTATTATAAAGAAGAAAGGAGGCGGCTCAAATGGCAGCCGAATTTACATTCTTCATTGACATTACGAGAAATATATACTACTCTACTTGCTAGGAACCCTAATTATATGGGCTTAAGACATTACAATGGATTTGGGTTGGGCTTGTGTTAATAACCCGTACATATTATAAGTTTGCCTTAATACAATCTTTCGAGTTTTTTTTTTTTGGCAAGAGATTTCGAAGTTATAACGGATAAATGGTCATCCCTTGTATGAAGTCCGTCTGGATTCTAAGTTTGCCTTTATACAATCTTTCGAGCTGTTGTTTTTTTGGCAAGAGATTTTGAAGTTATCATGGATAAATGATCATCCCTTGTATGGAGTCGTCTGAATTGTAAGTTTGCCTTAATACAATCTTTCAAGTTGTTTTTTTTTTGCAAGAGATTTCGAAGTTATAGTAGATAAATGGTCATCCCGTGTATGGAGTCGTCTGGATTCTAAGAGACAATGCTGGAATTCAAAATTTTCATAGATGTAAGCCTTTTATTGGGTCTTGAATCATGGATCAAAACATGAGCTATCTCTCCTTGGCAATAGGTAATTTAAAACTTGAGAATATTGAAGTTCATTGATGTTGAATTCATTAGAGATTTTTATATATCATATTCGAGCTCTCGATTCGTTGGTTTATTTCGGTCTATATTCGAAGTAAACCAATGAATTGGGAGCTCCAATATATCCTTTCTTTGAAGCTTTGCGAGATCAAGATCATTATTTGTCTAATTTATTGAATCATATTGAAAACGATTTTCCAAGAAAACAAGATTTTTACTTATGCTTTCTCTGCAAACAAACAAGGTTGTAAAAAAGTGTCACAAAATATGGTCTTCGTCATGATTTTATTGCAAGCGGTGATATACTTCATTGGTTTCATATTCATCGACCAATTTTAAACTTTTTGTGGTGTTTTAATTTCCAATTTTGTTGTAAACGGTTAAACCTATTTGCGTAAGTTTCATTTCATGTGATTGACACACATTTATTTGAGAGTAAATCGCAAAAATGACACAAAACATGCATTGTCACAAATATAGCAACAAGGAGGAAAAATCACAAAATAACATTTTTTAAAAAAATAAGATAAAATTAACCTTAACCCTAAACCTTAAACACTAAACTATAAATACAAAACTCTAAACCCTAAATAATAAACTCTAAACCCTAAATACTAAATTTTAATCCTAATCCTAAATAATAAACCCTAAATCATAAATAATAAACTCTAAACCCTAATTTATATAATGTTATAAAAGTTTCTGTAATCAAAATAATGCTAAAAATGTCAAATATTTTTTTTAGTGTTATATTTATCACAAGATATGTTTTTGTGCTATTTTATGCATTTTTTTTTATTTGTTGTGCAATTAATATTTTTTACTTTAAAAACTTTGTGTGGATTCAAACTCAAATGTCGCTAGGACACGTAACAAAATGGGACAACCTTAATTAGATAGTTGTCGACGGGAAACTGGACACTGCAAAACGCGTGGGTTTTTATTTTACTTTACTTTTCCTAATGGGGTAGCTAGTTAGAGCATGTACATCAATGGAACTCCTTTTCGGATTCCTAAAACATTTTTTAATATTTTTTTTTTTGGAAAGTGTAAAAAAAAAAATCAAAAAAAAAGATGGACGAATCATATCGCACCACGTCATAGGCTACAGTGAAGAACCGATGCCTTAAGTCGCTTATTTAATGACCGCATCTTAACTCTTTTTAATAAAACCGTGCCTAAAAACTCTTAACAAACCTCGATGTAGCTGCTCTTACATAATCGTCATTTCGGTTACGTTTAAAAAAATAATCGTCATTTTGGCCGGTGGAGCGGCCACAAGGCATCATACCATTCGTCCACGAATGAATCTTAAACTTTACACACAATAGAAATTATAAAACATAAACAAAACGTGTAATATATATGGATTAATTATTCATTAGTGCGTTATTGGTTATATAGGAGATGAATTAATAAACAGTACAAGTCTTCTTAGTCAAAAGCGTACCGAACTTCCTATCTGTGTGAAACATAAGCTATCATCGACTTTTCTATCAAACGTTTGTGTCATTGTCTAATTATGCCTCCACGACACCTCATCCTCTCCCACTTTTCACCATCTCAATTATAAAATATCTTATCTCTTGTGGATTTAATTGGATAGTGTCGTGGGAGTGTACATAATAGTTTCCACTTGCAATCTATGAGCATGATGAGGAAATATTGTGATGTATCCACTCAGTGAAATGAAAGTGATTAGTTAGTTATAAATTATAATTGGACAGCCTTGGCACGTAACACGTATCCATAACTTTACCTTTAAAAGTCATCTCCCCTTTTATGATCTTACCGGCCAACTTATTTTAATATATACAACTCGAGTGGTCTATATGGAAGTGAGTTGTAATACAATGATATGGAACATTGTTGTGTAACTAAGAGCAGGTCCAGTAGTGTTACTTTGATCCTTAAAAATATTATTATATTATTATTTTTATTTTTGAAAAAGATGTCAAAAAAAAAAATTTAAAAAAAAAGGTGATGAATCGGGTCATGACACGTGGCGGCTACAATGGAAGAAACGGTTTTTATATAAGGATTTTAGGAGCTCGTTTCTACACTGTTCATGTAGGCCCCACGTGGAATCCACATTATTTTAATTATTTTTTCTAAGAACCTTACCTTATGTTACTCCCAGGTCCAATATTATACCCAAATCTTTAGCACAGAAACAAAAAAAAATGTATAATAAAAATTAATATTTTGAGAAGCTTTGCTAAAGATCAGTCCTTATATTAAGACTCTAAGACATCGTTCCTTCATTGTACATGATTACGTGACGGACTCTCGTTGGTCCCTTATTTTGATTTTTTTTTAGCCTTTAAAAAAAATTAATAAAAAATGAAATAAGAAACTCACCTCAGATTACACTTGTGCGTGCTCTAAATATCTGGTAAATATTGGCTATAACTTTTATCAACCTTATTTCGTTCTGAACCTTATGGATTCTGAACCTCCTATAATCATTCAAAAAAATAACTGTAAAATAGTTTTGAATGAACCTGTTGAAGCAGTAGGGTTGATACTTGAATACTGATCTAAAAAGACCTATAGACTGTTTATAGCCTCATGTTGATCTCATATATTCGCATGTTCTATTCACTCATAAAAGCTTCAGTTTTTGGAGTATAAGAACATTCATTCCAGTTCTATTAAATTCTTAATTAATTATCAAAAACATATCACATGCGTTCATACGCAACGATGACTCCAACTTCCACGAGATCGCGCGAAGAAGCGGTGGCCATACTGTAAAACGTAAGCTTATATGACTTACGTAAACAAGAAAAATCCATTAACATCAATCTAGGTATATGTCATTTGATTTGTGTGTATTATATAGGAAAGTAGTATTTTACTTGCATGTATTATTTTGTTGATTGCAAACTTGCATGTATTATTTTGTTGATTGCAAACTTGTTGACCAAACTTGCATGTATAAGCAAAAGATTTTTAGTATACGTCACTTTTCATTTTTTTTTTTTTTGATATAGACAAGTCTTTAATTTATTCTGGCCGTGTTCACATTCATTGAGTCATTGTAAGAGATCATGACTCGGTTTATCTAAAAATACCAGTCTTTTTTTTGGTCGAACAAAATATACGTCTAATTGGCATGATTATAGTATAAGCATCTGACAGCTCAGTCAGGGCCGGCTTATAGATGAAGGTAATTAATATGTACGATGGCTAGGGGTAAAATGGATTAAGACCGCACGATTTTGATGTAGAATATAAATTCCGTGACGCGGTATTGAATTCAGTTAATTGTATAAGATAATTTACTCTTTTTTTTGACATTCGACTATCGTTCATATTTGTTTTATAATTATATAAGACCAACAAAAACATATGCAAAAGAAATGACCAAATGAGAACGAAGAAATTTTTTATGATTATAATAAAATCAAACCTAACGCAGCACAAATGACTCTCGAATCGGTTAGTGCAGGAGCAATAGCTTGCGTGTAAGATTAAAATAAGTGTCAAACCAGCATGTTTTCATTGATATTTTACAAATTTAATTATCTTCAATTTGGAAAATTTTCTTAAAATTTGGTATTAGAACATGTTTATCAATGGTAAGCCCGGGTTCTTAACTATTCACATGGATCCCACGTGAATAGTTAAGAACCCGGGTTCTAAAAATCCTTATCTAAAAACCGGTTCTTACACTGTTCATGACACGTGGCAGCCTGTCATTCGTCTTTTTTTTTCGATTTCTTTTTTTTTACACTTTTCCCAAATTTTTTTTTTTTAAGAACCCCATGAGGAGTTCACCACTAATCATGCTCTTATCATTCTTCTTTTTTTTTGTGCGTGCATCTCAGAGCAAACACAATGGTGTTACTCAACATGAGTTTCTTAGGAATACTTTATTAATTTTTTAGTTAGTTAGGAATAGTTAAGAACCTTTGCTACTTTAACATCTCCATTGGTGTTATCCAATTTGAGGTTTTTAAAATTAAAAATATATATTATCAAAACACATAATATGAATGTTGGAAGAACAATGAGAGCAGTTAAGATTCCAAATAAATGTTTAGATGCCAATAGCAAATGGTTTTGTTCTCTGCCTTGCAAATAACTCACATGAGAAAGGAAGAAAATCCCACCTTTGAGAATGATAGGAAGAGTAGCTTCTTGCAGTCATTGTCTCAAATCCTGCATCCTTGATGGCTCTTAGCGATAAGGGAGACAATGAGAATTGATCAAACCTGTAAATCATTTACGACAGAGAGTATTCTCAATCAAACAACACAAAATGGTCAAAGTAAGTCACATACAGTAGAAGCAATCATCTCACACTAAAGGATAATCTAGTTGACAAAACGATTGCAGCTAAGACAGTTGACAAAGTGTGCCAACATACTCCTCGCTATTCAAGAGGAAGAAATAAAACTAAAACACAGCACATAGAAAAAGAAACTAAATTGGAAATAATGTACCTTGTCTTAGATAAGTAAGAATCTGAAGTTGTACCATTTTCAGTCCTTGGCTTATCAGATTCTAAAGCCTTAGCAGAAGCCGCATTCCTAATAAGAGGCTCATCATCTTCATCTTCATCATCACTATTATCTTCACTAAGCAAGTCATCAATGCTTCCCAATACTTCCCTCTTCTTGTCCTCGTCACTACTATCTTCCTCTTACTGTCGTAAACCTCTCGTCTCATTCCTTCCACGAAGAGACGACTCAACCGTTAAGAAGTGGACTCATCCTCCGCGTTAAGAATATTAGCAAATAAAGGTTGGACCTTTGGCACGAGTGGACTCAGCCTCCGCGTGAAGCCGATCGAGCTGTGAACGGAGAAGCTCGGAATTTGAGGTGGAAGCGAAGCATCTCGGACCCTCCGGAATCCGCCGAAACCGAGTAACCACTGACAGTCCTCAGACGACGCTCGTCGTCACCATCGGTATTGCCGCTAAACCGTGATCAAGACTCAGAAACACAGACTTTTCCAGCTTTGTCTCCGTCCAATTTTTATTTCTCTGTTCAGATTCTAAAGTTAGATACCATTTCGTAGATCTCGACTCGTCGCTTTCATATCAGAAACAAGTTTTATGTCGGATTTACCTGGTAAATTCTGAAACTTTGATAAGGTGTTCCTAAACGACTCAACCGGCTCGCCGCTAGTTCTCCTCCTGCTCGAACCACCAAACCTATCAAAAATCCAGATCAGAAAATCATAATTTGCAACTATCAGATCGATAGGCACAAACAGATTCATCGAAATCAATCACAAGCACACGAAGAAGAAATGAAAATGGCGACGATTGATGAAGAAGATGAAGACTGATCGATGAAGCTTTCGGTTTGACACACAAAAAAAAAAAATTGGAATGGAACCATTACACGTGTGTTAAGAAACCGTCTCTTAAACTCCTTATTTTAGGACCGATCCTTAGATATATTTGGATTTATCATTTTCTTTAAATCAAAAAAGCATAAGAAACTGTGCCATTTACCTTTAAAAAACGCGCGTTGGACATGGTTTCACCCATTAACATCGTAGGCTCGCAAAAAAAGTTATTACGATATTATTTCTAAAGAATTCTTGTTTTTGACTTCTTTTTATCACTTTATCTCTTTATTAATTGAATTTAAAACCATAATCTCTTTCGCCCGTTTTTAAAGTAGTCAATAATTAATCTTTTCTTTGATTTGTTTTTTTTTGAAAAAGATTTTCTTTGAGTTGTTTCGTTTATCATTCTCTTAAAACTAACTTTATGTGGAAATGCATAGATCTTGATTTAGATTTATTATGATTTATATTAAATTTAGAGGAGATAGATTTTCGTTTTGGTTTCATGGTTCATCTAATCTTTTTTTTTTTGTCAACAAGAGTAGACACATCCACTTCTCAGCTAGTTAGCCAAGGTAGTGAATCTGAATCAATAAAAAAAAAAGAAGGTTGAACCCGTGCACCGCGTGCTAGTTTGTCCGCCTTTGTGTTGCTTGCTCGTGGAGAGTGAGTGATAACAAACCTTGTGAAAAAACTCTTGCGACTCTCGAATTCATCTACGTGTATCCTGAAGACAGGCCATTCTTCGGGTGTAGATACTATCTTCACCAGCTCTGAACAGTCTGTTGCGAAAGTTACGTCTTGTTGGTTCCATCGCTTCATACATTCCATTGCCCAAATAAGTGCTTCGAATTCGGCACGGAGTGGTGATAAGCTGCATCGTATATTCCTTGCTCACATCATGATATCTCTTCCTCCTTCGTAGGTACCATACCATCCTTGTCCTGTAAACCTATCTCCTTCCTTCCAAGATCCATCCACAAAGCACCAACGTCCACAAATATTCAGCCTTCTCGGCACCGACGTAGTCCCCTGTTGTCGTCCATGTGTGTCCGTATTAATCGCTGAATCCAATGACTCCAGATTTTGTGCCTCTCCCCATGCAAGGGCCTCACTTTTCGCTAATCGTAGGATCTCGCGTGGATCCCGATCTATATTAATGTACACTTTATCATTTCTACTTTTCCAGATGTACCACATAATCCATGGGAAGTACGATTTATCTACCTCCGAAGGGATCCGCCAGAACAAATAATCCATATTTGTGAATAATGCAGTTGAAGGAAAAACTCCATGATTCGAAGGAATCAGAGAGAGAGCCCAAGTTTGTAAAGCCGGTGGGCATTCGAAGAGAACATGATTAGTTGATTCTTCCTCTGCTCCACACTTGACGCACTGTGTATCACACCTGATTCTCCTAGCTTTTAAGTTTTTTTGTAACCGATAAGCATCCCGATATCGCTTGCCAAACAAAATGTCTGATTTTTGGTGGACAATGTAGGCTCCAGCTAAACTCCTGGAGTCGTTTCACATCTGGTCCATATATATGTTCTATACCACCTCTATCCGGATAGTTCCTTTCAACATAATACCCCGATTTAACCGTATATTTTCCCGTCTTTGTATAATGCCATCCGATTGTATCCGGTCTAGAATGTCTGCTAATCAGTAATCCCCGAATAAGTGCCACATCTTCTGGCACAATAACATGTTGAATAAGTTGTTCATCTCATACACCATAAGTATGGTTAATCAATCGACTCACTTTGAGTGAAGGATCAAAAGAAATTGTTTTACTAGTTGCTGATCACGGGCGGTGGCCTGGAATCCAAGTATCATTCCATACAGATATGGTCTCCCCCGTTCCAACCCTTTTGATTAGTCCTTTTTTAACCAGAGATCTAGCTGAGGTGATACTTCTCTATCAATAAGATGAAGAATATGATATAATCGGGTCCATCGGACCTCCATTCCTGTAATATCTACCTTTGAAAACCTTGACAGATAATGAGTCTGGTGTATCTATCAGTCTCCATAATTGTTTACCCAGAAAGGCCGTATTAACATTAGCCAGGTCCCTAAAGCCTATTCCTCCGTCATTTTTATCGCGACATAATTTATCCCAAGACATACAGTGCATCCCTTTATTATTGCCATTTGTACTCCACCAAAATTGTGCCGTTACACTGGTCAATTTGCTTGTTACCTTTTTTGGTAATCTAAAGCATGCCATTACATGATTGGGCAAACTGTTGCAACCGACTTTATCAAAACCTCTTTTCCTTCTTTTGTTAGATATTTAATCGTCCATCCATTGACCCTGTTATGAAGTCTGTCATGAAGAAAACTAAAAATTTGTGTCTTCGATCCTCCAAGACTCTCTGGAATTTCCAAGTACGTGCACATTACTCCTTCCTTTGTAATGCCTATAATTGACTTTATTTCCTCTCGGTTGGTATTGTTTACCTTGTGCCCAAATTTTATTGATGACTTGTCAAAGTTTATTTGTTGTCCTGATGCTGATTCATACCCTTTTAGTATTTTCAGAACTGTATTACTCTCCTCTGCATTTGCCTTACAGAAGAATAAACTATCGTTAGCAAACAGCAAATGTGAAATTGAAGGACTTGCTCTTGCCACTTTCAACCCATATCTAATCAAATAACTTTATGTGGTTTGTCCTTGCCTTAGTTTTCTACAATTTTTTGGTGTTGAAATGTTTAGTTGGATTGCCTCTTCTTTTCTTTTTCACATTCTCTTTTGTCTAGAAAGTTTTATATCGGTAAGTTCGTTTAAGATGTATTTGCTTCTAAAAATAAAATTTATACTATCAACTTTAACTTCCTTCAAAACATTAAGATCCTGGACTCATTTTTATTTCTGGGTTTAATTTGCTTTTCCATTTTTCTGGTATTACATTGATAGTTAGACTTTGTTTTCCTACATATTTTTTGGAATTTGTATCTGATTTGTTCGGCTTGGTTGTAATATCGGTTTCGATTAAGATTACTAGAATTATATTTTAGCGAAAAAATTACTGAGAATGTATGTAAAACACAATGGTATTGGTAACTACGGAATATGATGGAAATGATGATGAAATATGGTATAAAACTGATGGTGATTTTTTCCGAATATGTCAATTTCCGAAATAAACGAAAAGTATAGGATTCATAGGCGAAATATGATTAGCCTAATTTTCTACTTTTGATCTTAAAAACCAAAATCGGCTTAGATATGATTTTATCAACAAAGACCGTATTTCAGAGCAGGACAAAATACAAAAAGAAAAGATTTAAAACTTGTTTTTAAGTCAAGAAATCGACCCGGAACCCGACCCCTTTTTGTATAGTTTGATTCTTCGACTTATCTCCTTCTCTAATTCTTCATCTCCTCCAACTTCTTCCAATTCCTGTATATTATAATATAAAATTCAAATGTCAAATTATTAAAAGCCAACAAACATAAATATGATTAAGAATCTAAGCAAGAAAGCCCTTGTTACCAAAAAAGAAAAGAAAAAAAATCTAGAAACTTGCCTTTGGTCCAAGAAACAGTCCATATGGCACACCATCGAATTTGTCTGTGTGATGCAGCTGAAACACAATCATGCAGCAGACAACTACAATCAATTTATAATTAGGAATGAAAACAAATCTACATCATAAACTAATTTTCGAAAGACTGATTTATATTTTAAACGTCGACAAAAATATAAATAAAATGTAGACCACATAGATTCATAAAATCAATAGAATAAGCTACAGTAATAACGATTTAACGAAAATTATTTCTATTTTGGGAAAGAAACCGTTATATTAACGTCGTTTGACATATGAAGTTACTTATAAAGTTACCTGATGAGCGGCAGCGACCTTTCGGAGATAAGGAACGTCGGCGATGGGACCTACAGGGAACCGCTTGTGCACCAGACCATCGTGGACAAACATGTAGGCGATCCCAAACAGCGTTATTCCAAGCCCCTGTTACGAGGAGAGACGACAACCAAAGTTAAGCCACCAGTCCATCTTATGGTAATAATGGAGCCAACGAGCCACTTGTCATCATATGAACCGACTATCCATTTTATTTATTAAAATACAAAAATACAGAGAGACAGAACATACTAGAAGAGAGATACGTTTATTTAAAAATACTAAAACCTTTTCCACTTAATTATGTACCACTAGTAGTGATAAAAAGCCACCGAAATCTCCTAATTCAGGTGATTATTGTTTAATTTAATATAAATTAATTGGCCTAACGACAGTGTCAAAGACTTTGGGAGTTGGTTTCTGTAAGATCAATGACGTTTAATCTTCTGTTCTTTCTCTCTAATGAGCTGCAAACAAAGCGAAGAAGAATAAAAGAGATAGAGACGGAGAGAGAGAGTAACTTACGGCGCCAAAGCAGAGACCAGGAACGAGTCCTTTATTGAAGAAACCATAAGAGAGGAGACCAATCGCAGGAACAGCATTAATAATTGCGAACACATCGTTCAACTCAAACGGTCCTTCTCTAGGTTTATGATGTGACTGCATCAGACAAACATAGTGAGGAGACAGTCAAATAACAGTTTGAAATTGAATAAGATGAGAATTTTCTTGAATAGTTTCTGAAAGACAGAAGTAAAAGGTCAACCTCATGCATGTTCCATAAAGAAGCGTGCCAGAGAGCTTTATGAGCCCATCTTGCCCAAAATTCCATGCCCACCTGATGATTCAGACAAACATAACTTGTGTTTTCAAGAAGATGAAAATCGGATAATTATTTGTGAGATTTTTTTTGTTTGAACTTACAGCAGCACCAACAGAGAGAGCAAATGTACCGAACATCTCGGATAGTGGGATCTCACCTCCCTGAAGTTTTGTAACAAAAAAAAGAAAAGGATTGTTAAATTTTCGTAATTAAAAAAATCGTAATTATCCGATTGAATGAAAATCCAATTGAATTTTTGTTGTTTTTACCTCCATTTGCCAAGAGAATCTGTAGTAAACGGACATAATAGCCATGGAAGTGATACCGAAGCTCGACATCACTGCCGCGATTAGATAAGTGAACCTCTCCGATTTCTTCCTCTCCAATTTCTCAGCCAAACGCAGCGCCAGGTACTCGGCGTCTATGGTGGTTGTCTCCGGAGAGCTCGTGCTCTCATCGTTCTCGATGGGAGAGCTCGGACTCCGCTCCTCGACGACGTAGCAGACGGATAATCCTCTGAATCGGAGGATAGACGACGGGAATCCGGTTAAGGATTTTGGGTGTTGAAGGCGGAAATTGGAGGAGGAAGAAGAGAACGAGCGGTGGAGTGGTTTGAATGTTACGGCGGTTGAGAGACCTGCGGCCATGGAAGAAGAAGAAGCTCCGAGACTTTGCTTGATGAGTGTTTTTTTTTTTTTATCACAAAGCTGCTGGTGAGGTTCACCTTTTATGCGAGAGAGATGTGGTGTAGAATGCAGTGAGGCCAGGACTTCATTAGGGTCTTTGTTATAAAGAAAAACATTTTGGAATTAAATATGCAAATATATACAAGTGATAGACGGTTAAGTTTCGTGTGACGAAATATGCCCTCAAGTTATGGACTAATCTACCCCCATCACTATTTTCTAGTGAAAATTACTCTTTTGTTTCTACCTTTCGATTTTTCTTTTTCTCTTTTGCATTCTCGTGTCGTCTTTTTTTTTTTTTTGTCGATTCGTGTCGTCTTTAACCGGTGAATCTGGCCAAAAAATTTGACCGGTGAGTGATCATTTTTTTCCCAACTATTAAATCACAGTAATGATTATTTATCTAAAGAAAATTGTTTAATTAGGAAAGAGTAAACAAATGCTGAAATCTTGTAAATCCGTTGAGTTCTAAATTCTCATATACACTGCATATTAAATTGTTCTAAATCCGTTTGGTTAGATAATATAATTTGTAAAATTTAAGATCTCATCATAAAATTTTAAGATTGTGGAGACATACCCAAAACTGTGGCTCAAAGTGGCAGAAACGTAAAAACACAGAAAGGGCAATGGTAAAAGATGAGAAGTAAAGACCAAAGAAACAAAAAGTTCCGCTTGAGACAACCAAGGAACGCAACAACTAACAAGTTCCGTCCATTTATGAGGCTGATGCTGTGATAGTGTTTTACGCCTTATGCATATGGGTCTTTTGTACGTGTCATATCTCCATTGGTTTACAGAATTCCTCGTAGTATCTTTGTTTATAGTATTTTTTTTTATGTCCATTTTTGGGACCCCAAAATGTAATAGAGAAAGATCCAAAAACTAGTAAATGCAACTTGAGCCATGGACCTTACTCATCTGCTAATATTAAGAATTTATGGTACATTAACAACAGGATACATTCTAACCATTACCCATCTGTATGTTTTTTTTTTTTATATCAAGCATTGTCGAGCGATTTGTCTCTCGCTCTTTCCTGCTGCAGGTTTTAGCTTGATTTGGTACATCTTCGGCCACAGTTTTCCCGTTACTGCCAAAAACAAATTATCAAGACTCAAAAACTGTCATATGACTAGAAAGAGATGGGAACAGACGAGATTTATTACCAAAGAGGCGTTGCTTGTCGCTGTCCCATGCTATACCATTCAAGACATCAATACCCTATAGTGCAGACAAGGTTAAGGTAAGGGAAGATGAGTTTTAAAGATCACTTCTGTGAACTTGAGATATTCAACTCACCTTATGTCCAGATTTCAGCAATCCTTGTCTGCAGAAAAAGGAAGAAGAAGAAGATTGTTTGTATTACACAGTACTCGTTTATATTAAACAAGGACATGTTAGAAGAAACAATGACCTTAATTTGGGAAGAAGTATCCATCCAAGCAGTGATCCGTCCTTTGGTGAAATTCTAGCAATACAATCAGACTGCAAAAGAGAGATACACATCAGCCTTGTTCTTGATATCTCAAAGTGAGAGAATGAATGAAGCTTAATGCAACAAGTTTGGTTTCACATTATGTCTCTTGGCTTTGTAAAAGTAGAATTAGCATAAAAAATGTTCTATTTCTTTGTGTAACACTAATTCTTTCAGAAGTAACAATGAATAGATGCAAATACTAGAAAGTTGAATTACCTGCCATACGTTTGCCCAAACTTCATTGTTTATGTACTCGAGTTCATTAAGGTATCGTACCTCACGGCCATTATAGCTTATTATATGCTTATCAGTAACTGCAGAAGAAAGACACCATAAAATGCTAAATATACTCTCAGAAAATAAGTATGTAGCTCAAGGGCACCAAAAAGACAAAACATTATGCAGTATAAGTTAAAACACCTTTCATTGTTTGAGGGTCCATCCGATATAGTGTAGAAGTGCCATCACTTCCAAACAACACTTTTCCGTCGGTAGCCAATCCCCATCCATCTTTCATATGATGTTTAAATGGTTTTACCTATAGCGAGATTAAATGCTTAACATAAAGGAGTACGGGCAATACTAGTCCATCATAAAGTGGTAATGCGATGGTGGACACAGGGTAACTTAACAATAACACTGAAATAAATGAAGGAACAAAGCACATGACAAAGATTTCCTCTAACTTCATGCAAAGAAAAAAGCTGAATTTTGAAGTCTATTAAATATACCAAGTAGGCTGACTTGGATCATTAATAGCTGAGAAACTAAACTATGCAAACAAAATGAATATGAGAAGGGAAAGACCAGTACAAACTTTGGTTAAGTTGCGAAGTTCATAAGTGAAACCCGTGGTCGTCAACCATGCAACTTGAAAGAGCCTACAACAAATAACATAATCGGTGGATCAGAACACTATTTTAGTCGTTTAAAGATCGTTAGTTGGGAAACAAGTAAGAGAACAAGATCCAAGAAACAGCAGAGTTTCTTTCTCAATTACACACACTAGTTTTTTGAAAGATAAGACTTACTTTTCTCCAAGGAGTGTCAAACCCTCTCCAAAGTACGAACCGTCCATTTTTTCAATAACTTCAACCTAATTAAAGGGAGAAACAAAACTAAGTTTTTTTCACAAATGCATCAAAATTACAAACCCACCAATTCAGATTAGTCTCATGTGACTGAAACTCCATAATGTTGGTAACAAAGATAATCAAGAAATCAAATTAACAAAATTCACATAAACCAAAAAGTTAAACATTCCACAATTGCATTTTCTTTTGAAAACCTCTTGACAATTCACAAACATATTTGTTTCCATCAAATCACGAGAGTCCAAACCATACCTTTCCTGTCCGGAGATCCACTTTCCTCACTGACGACTGTAATAGAAAGGGGAAAAAACAGAATGGATCAAACTCGAGCATCCACCATTGTGATGATATTTAAAGAAGCATACAGATTTCAATCACCTGACCGTACAGACCAGTCGATTCAAACAGTGTATCATCTCCCGCATACAGAAGTCCCTGAGCAGTTCAAACATTAACTCATCACGCCCAAGTTCGAATCATATGAGATGACTACAATAAACAAAACATCAGAGTGAACCAAAAGAACCTGAGTAAACGCTTCTGGGTCATGAGGAAACTCAGCAACAACTTCAATTTCATGGATCCTGTGGGAAAGATCCAACGAACCACCCGAACCATTGAATGGCATAAAGAATAGAAAAATGGCGACGGAGAAGAGAGCAAGAGGAATCATCATCGAGATCCTCCTCCGAGAAAAGAATCGGCGAGACGCGGAATGAGGAGGAATTGATAATTGAGGCATCATCGGTCGCTTCGTTTGTCTCTTATAGGAGGATCTATTCGCCATCAAACTTTCTACGCCGTCGTCGTTGACGGCTTAGATGGAAATGACCGTCACTCAGATAAGATTTGTAAGTTTTCCATTTGTGTAACATTAGCGCTCTGACCAGACTTTGTAAATATTTTCTAAGTAATACATTAAATGTCAGTGTTATGGAAAGCGTATTTTTATAGTTACATTCAGATTTTAGTCCCTTTTTGTTTGTAGAGATTAGATTTAGTGCTCTAAATGGTAAACATGATATGGAAAGAAAAGAATAATAATAAAAAATAAGATAAATGTCATATAGTTTTTTTGATTAAATTCATTCTATCTATTCTTCATCAAAATTGCATAGAATAATTTTCTTTGAAATTCTATTTGTTTATGTGTGGAATGATGTGGAACTAATAGAATCATCATCCATAGTAAAAAATGTGTGGAATCTATATGAATAAATCATTTTAAGGTTCTTATACGAAATACATTGTTAAATAAGCTTATTCTTATATCCGTTTTCATGCGATTCTTTTCGTTGTTACAGTTTGGCCGGATTTGTCTCCCTGTAAAGTTTGGATTATGTCTCGCCTAATCTTTCTCATATTGTGTTTTGAAACCTTTGTGGTTTAATATATCTTTTTTTAAAGTAGAGTTCAGCTAAGATTTCAATTTTGGAGACGAACACAGAAATATTGATTTAAGAAAACAAAACCAGAAGTCAAGAATTGTCATAAATATATCAGACTAAAACAACCAACAGAACAAAACTTATTTCTCGACACGACACGATTGAGGACTTACCCGCCGCCCATGGGTCTCTTACCCCTTGGTTTTTTACCTTTCTGGCCTGCTTTACCAGCGGCACTCTTCTTCCCCTTCCTACCAGGCTTGCCACCTCCTCGTTGTCTAGCATCACTCTTCATCCTCCTATCCACTCTCTTCTGTCCTTTCCCTACCTTAACCCCAACTCCTTTCTTTGACACAACCAGTTCTTTCTTAGGCTTCCTCGGCTCTGCTGCTTTCTTGTATAGCTTGTCTATCATCTTATCCTTCGAACGGTCTGATATATCCGTCGTGTCGGATATTGTGTTAGCCTTCTTCCTCACTTTCTCCAATCTTTTCGCCGCAGCTCGCTTCTTACGTGCCTTGGCTTCTGCCACTTTCTTGGCGGGACGAGCGTTGATGTCTCTGAACTGAGCTTTCATTGCGTTAACTTCTTCTTTCGTGATGGGTTTCATCGGTTGTCTGTGCTGCTTCTCGTCGTCCAAAAACCATTTGGGTAAACCTTCATCTGCAAACATGTATTTGTTATATGAATCGTCAAGCATCTCTTCTCTCTGCTTCTTCCTTAGCATTTTCTTGGCACAGGCCAATATCTCTGCTTTTGTATGAACGTCATCATCTGAGGATGAATCTGAGTCTGAATCCGTGGCTGGTGCAGGAACTATCTCGAAATCGTCTTCCTTCTTAGAGCTCGTGGGCAAACTCTGATTAGACAACACGTTTGTTTTCGATG
The DNA here is from genome assembly GCA_030180135.1 of Orychophragmus violaceus. Lineage (NCBI taxonomy): Eukaryota > Viridiplantae > Streptophyta > Magnoliopsida > Brassicales > Brassicaceae > Orychophragmus > Orychophragmus violaceus. Next base: position 9,964,417 of record CM058239.1, on the reverse strand, counting down.
CCTTCTGCTTTGATTTGTCGGGTTTAGACAGGTTTGTGATCTGTTTCTTAGTTGGCATCTCATCATCACTGTCATCTTTACCCAAGTCTCCTTCTTCCACCGCTTCCGCAAATATATCCTGACTGAACCACTGGTTGGAGATTTCCTCCTTTGTTTGGGTCTCTCCATCATCAAGTGGTACCACAAGAGGGTTTGCCTCGTCCATCTCTTCGTTCATATCTGAATCATAATCGAATTTCATTTCTTCATCTCCATCACCCTCCTGCAAAGCCAAAGCAAAATAAGTCTAGTTCCACAAATCTGTAGTCTCAAACAAAATAGAGGTAAGCAATGAAACTTACCTCCAGCTTCTCAGCGTGTGCCTGCCTAGCCCGCTTCCTTTGCTTTGCACTTCCTTCTTTCTTCGCCATATACTGGTCATATGCCTTATCAAACATTTCTTCCATTTGTTCAGTGTATCTGTAATGTTAAAAAAGACTATAAGATGATATAACTGCAACACACAAACCTGAGCAATGTATGACATTCTTGACACAGCAATCTAATCTACAGAAAATATATGCGATTAGCTGCCTGACCTCTGACGTTCTTCATCAGAATCCAAGTCACTGTCTTTGGAGTCATCTGAGGCTTCATCACCATGGTCTTCGTTCCCACTGTCATTGGCATTGCCATTATCATCTTCGTCATTGTCAACTGCCATTAGATCTTTCTTTCCCTGGAAAGAATAAACAAATGAAAATGTTTACGACTTTACAACCTAATCCGGAGTAGGATCATATGTTCAACCCAATTAATTGTAGCAATACAAGCTTCCATTTGATGCCAGCCAACATATAACAAATTTAACGCAGAGATTTGGATACAAAACTGGAGCACCTTGATAGCAGAAAGAGAGAACAAATCATGGTCAACATAACCATCTTCAAGTGCATCTATCTGTGGATTAGTCGCCTTCCGCGTCTTATCCTGGCAAATCATATCCAATCGAGCAAAGGAAGTATAAGGTCAAAAGATCCATCACTAAAACCACTGACCACATCGCAAAGAAGTGATCTTAATTAAGCGAATCATGACCTTCGGAATACTAATATCTATTTTGGCACCAAGCTCAGATGATTTAGTAAGCAAATGGCATTAGTTTTGCTTAGGCATACATACAAATTTGGATATTAAGACCTGGGAAGTGACTTGATAGGCTTATTAACAAAAGGTTAAAAACAACCTTCGCCCGTCGTTTTGCGAGAAGCTTCTTTGCCTGTTTCTTCTTGCGATCTACTGCGTTTGTCAGCTCTTCCAATTCATTAAGTAGTTTATCATCCTCATTTTCATCATCTTCCTTTGCCACATCAGGCTCCTTTTTAGCCACTTCCTTTTTTTCAGGAGTCAGAGCTTTTCTAATTTGTATTCGCCATCTACAAGACAAAGGAGTTCAATGTCCATTACGAAACTAATATAATTTCCAGACACGTGAATGATCGACAACAAATGATTAGTGAAAGTCTTAACAAAACCAGTAGTTTTCAAATCACAACATCCATGGACACCAGTTAACTCATTTCACAGACAATGCTGTCTAGTTGAGCATTAAAGGTATTTCTCGGAACAGCATTGTGTAAAAACTGAAATTGATAGAACGACCATTCTTAACCAAACTCATATAGAGCTAAGTAATTCTAACAAAAGCTAAATTCATTAGAAGCAAAGCTCTAAGTTTCCAACACGTTCCTGGAATAGCTTAGAAATAAGCAAGACTCTAATTTTTATTTTAAAAAGTCCACGATGGAGTAAGCGACGTAGTTCTTACTTTAGGAGATGCTTGAAGTCATTCTTCCCCAAAACAGGAAGATCGTCGCATAGAATTTTAATCTGCCTCCAGGAAAAGCAAACGTTACCAGCATGTATAGGACATAAATACTTGGCTAGTTAAGATATGGCAAATAAGAGATCAGTACCTCCTCTGTAGTCAATTCATGTTTTTTCAAAGGTAGAGAGGCTTGATCATCAAAGGATATAACTGTAACTGTGCCAAGAATCTCAAGAGGATCTTCGGACCAGATGAAATCAGAAGCAGATGCAACTTTTCTCAAAATGGACTCTCCATCTTCATATCTGAATACATATAATCCTCAGTTATTTAAAGTTCATATATACCAAAAACAAAAAGAGAAAGTTGATGTTGCCTACCCGTGACGGTGTCTCTTCTGTTTTGATCCTCCAAGCACATCCGCAACCTACAAACACAACCCGTATAACACACAACCTTTAGAGGATAATGGAATAATTGCAGAAAACACCCGCAAACATTATGTAAGAAATAGTAATTACCTTTCTGGTGGGCTCTGCTGCCTCCTTAAAGAGATGTCTGAAATCAAGAAGACGGGGATCAATCTTGCCAGGAGCTTTGTACTTCAAACCCAAAAGATATGTTTCTGCAGATTGTGAACGACTAGCCGGCGGCTTAAACACTTCAACCTTTTCAAATAGCTGCACCAAAAAACTACCAGTAAGAAGAAGAACCCCGAAAACAAATCCGAATTAAAACTAGATTAGTAAGTAAACAGTACCTTCCCAAGACAGAAGAGTACAGAGTTGTAATCTCGAGACCTGAAAACCTAAGAGTAGAAGACACAGAGAACAACAATTCAGAGCTTTATGTCAAAACGTATTACTGGATGGCAAGAAATCAATCGCACAAAGCTCAAAATCTGAGAGAAAACAGCAGACCTTGGTGATGAAATTCCCTCTAGGAGCCAAGAACTCTGTAGCCAGTTTGACGGAATCAATAACCAAAGCGTTCTGGGTCATAGCTTCCTGAGCCCATGCACCACCGACATTAGGAGAACCATCGTGTAGAACGAGATCGAAAGCCTTGACACCATGCTTCTCCAACACTTGCTTAATTTTCGACCTGCACTCAGGCCGCGTGATATCCTGCTGGATAGCAACACAGCCACGCACGGGGATAATGGGGACAAGATCGATTCCGAGAACGAGGCTGCCGACGGGAACTTTCTCGACGGCGACCTGCATCCAACCACCAGGGGCGGCACATAGATCGAGAACGGCATGAGATTTGTGGAGGAACGAGTGCTTGGCGTCAAGCTGGATAAGCTTGTAAGAGGCACGAGAACGGAATCCACGCTCCTTAGCGAGACGATAGTACTTATCCAAACGATGCTTTCCTTTGACTTTGCCCATGGTGAGATTTTTTAGAGTTTCGTTCTGCTTCTAGCTCGCAGAAAGATGAAGCAAGAGAGATAACAAATGCAGAATATAAGCTTGGGTTTAGGGTTTAGGGTTTACTACCCGCCCCTGTTAATTAGCTAAAACCTTCTGGCTCGGCCAGAGTCTTTCAATCTGATTGGCGCTTTCTCCAGTCCTTCTGAATTCTGATGGGCTTTCCGAGCTGCGATGAGAACTGAATCAATACGGTAATTCCTATTTAACTTTTAATTGAATCAGTTCTAACCGCAACTCGGAAAGCCCATCAGAAAGGCTGGAGAAAGTGCCAATCTGGGTTTGAATGTCCTTTAAAATTGAACTCATATTCATGTGAGAATAGATGTATTTACAAAGCTATTATGTAGCCAGTTAACCCCAAAAACTAGCTAGGGAATAAAAACGGTTCGGAGTTCATGAACCGAATTATCCAAGTTGTTAAAAAAGAATTATGATCCTCAACTCGTAAATGGCTACAAAATTTTATTGCTTTTATGAAGCAAGCTTTCATAACAGATGGTCAGATAATTATAAGAACATGGCATTTTAACAATAATCCAGTTGATAAAAAACATTAATCCTGGAACTTTAGTATTTGCTCTTTAGACCAAAAGTCAGAAACAGATAGATTATAGTTTCCGGACATGTATTACACAAACAAAACTAAGGCCAAAACAAAACAAAACAAAACTTGTCTTTCCATCGTCTAACGATAACAACTTTTTCAGGGTAAACCAGAACCAGATGGTGCTGCTGCGCCGTAACCGCCTGCACCACGGCCAAAGCCAGGCCTACCACCACTTCCCTGTCAACACGAACAACAAAGCACACAATGCAATGTTAGACAAAATCTCCTCAACAACTATTTAAAAGACTGTAAAATAAGCTCATAGGCTTTTTTAGTAAACTAGGAGGGATGGTGAGTGAGAGAGATTTTACTTGGAAAGACGGCTGGTAATCAGCTGGAGCTCCACCCTTTTCACCTCCAACATCACCGCCACGTGGCCCTCCACGGTACCCATCACGGTCACCAAATCTGGGACGGTCTCCATCAAACCGAGGTCCTCTGAAACAAACGCCAAAACCCATGTCATTGAATCAGAATCAGCCAATCCCTGCTCACACCAGGCAGGCTCTAAAATGAAACAAAAAAAAAGTGTAAAAGTTACCTTGGGCGATCACCGGGTGGGCCACCAAAGGGACGACCAATGGGCTTAGCAGACTTCTTCAAGGTTGCAGGGACAACGTCAGAAGGAAGGTTAAGGTAAGTTCTCAAGAACTCAATCCCTTCGTTAGTCAGAAACCAATAGTAATGCATCCACGCGAATGTCTCCCTAACATACTCCTTGGATTTGAAACTCTGCATGAGCTTGATCACTTGCAGGTTGGGTACTGACTCAATCAACGGATGCTTTGCGAGATTGAAATCCTTCTTCGCGAACAGTACTCCTTCTGTTAAATCCAGGTGATATATATATCATTTAGCTTTCACACAAGATCTCATTTAGCGTTCACACAAACTTCTTATCTAGGTAACTAAGAACAGAACTAACACATCTAGGCCTGTATATCTCCAATGGGGCTGAAGGCAGGAATAAAACATATCCAATCTAAAGTGTTTCAAACTACAAATCTGTGATTTGAAGAACCCTAAGAACCGGTAACTAAACCTGTTCCCACTAGCAGATATTATGAAAGAATGCATTAAATACGAAAACTTACAAACCTTTGAAAAGGTATTTGCAGATCTCTCTGCGATTGGTCTCTGAGATAATCTGGCAACACCATGATCAAAAAACAATATCAATATACTCGGATGAGTCTGTAAATTACAAAAACGTAAAAACTTTTAAACATAAAAAATAGAGAAATGGAGCCTCTACCATTGTCTTGTTGGTAGAGCTTTCGCTGCAAAGAGGCAAATGGCTACTTTTTCTTCGCGTGAGCAGAGGATAACTAGGGTTTTCTGTGGTTAAAAGACGACTTTGTGTATATATTACAGATGCGGGCTTTAAATGGGCCATAATTGTTCGCTACAAGGCTTGGCTGTGGCCTGTGGGTAATCGAATTAGATGGTTAACCGGTTCCAAATTAGGATTCTGTCTTGATGTGGATTTGAGATTGATTTTAAGTTTTATAATTACATTTTTTTATGAAGTTCGTGTGTTAAGAGTGAAAAGAGACCTAAAGTAGCGTTAACAACACAAACTGCATGCAACCTTCAGGATGATTTGAGAAATATATAATGAAGTACACTAAATAGATACTTTGAGTGTTTTTCTTTCAGTATGTACTATTGTAGCATCATCATGCTTCCCTTTGGACTTTGGCGAAGTATTTCTTTCAGTGTATAAAATTCGGAGTGTATACTATACATACCATTAGTGTTTCCTGAAATCAGTTCTTGATAATACAAAGTACATGTTAGCGTAAGTCAACACTTTTTTGTCTCAACAACTCGTGTTGCTTCCTCCAATCGCAGACGGCCAGCAGTGCTAATCTTGCTAGTGTGCGAATAAATCTGGTTGCGTCTTGATTCAGAGGCTCAAATTAAGGAACACAATAGACGAAGAGGAGTATGTTAAGTAAATTAAATGGAAACCTAAAATTTGGCATCTCAAGAATCGTAGCAGTTAATTGCTTTCATAGCTCAGTTGGTTAGAGCACCCGTTTAGTAAGCGGGAGGTCTTGAGTTCAACTCTCAATGAAAGCATGACTTTTTCTTTTTCAAAAAAAAAATAAACGTAGCAATAGCTTGCTTGTTACCCAAGTTTCTTAACAAATCCGATACCAGCGACAGACGTCCCAAACACATGTATCATATTCTTGATTTGGATTCAGAATTCTCCCAACTCCAAGATCAAATCATGACACACCTTTGGGTTTATAAGTTTGTGTTGTAAGCCTTTAAATTAGTAATAAAACAAAGGATTTGAGTTGTGATTGAGTCAGAAAGCCAGCTTGGAGCGGACAAAAATTGTTTGTTAAACAAAATGCGATTCAGAGAAAGCAGTTCACGGGCGACCAATGAAATTTGCATGTCCGTGAACTCATGAATACAAACGAGAAAGCAGCCTTTTGTATGTCAACTTGACCATAATTTATAATTAAATTCTACTTTATTTTTGTCAACATCATGAATTCCTACTTGTTAACCAATACAAACATTGTTACAACTGATCAAAACCAAAATAGCTCAGTGTTTTTTTTGGCATAAATTGATGGTCCCAAAGGTAAAGTCTAGCTAGGATCTGCAACAATAATAGATGAAAATTAACATCACTTAAAGAAACTCCAATTAAAATAGAAGTAAACTAACGCAAAATAGCTGAGTGGAGCTCAAGATATTTGAATCCAAATCAAGACTGAGAATAGCTAATAAGTTTTTGTTTGTACATACTCTCAGAACGATAAACTAATGTGTCTTTTCAGAGAAAATGAAGATCATGTGGACCCGTGACGATCTCTTTTGTGTCCAAGCTACAACACACGCGAACATGGCTCTCCTATCCCTTAATTTATTTGATTCTCTATATTATTCCTTTACCCCAACGTAACACGAGTATGATTGATACCATCATTATTAAAATGACTAATGAGTCAATCACACTAGTGACATTATGTGGAGCTCTTTGGATATCGATTCATATATGTACAGATGTATATATCAGACTTGAGAAGAGAGAGAGTGAAAAAGTGTGTATTCTCATTAACCGTAACTGAAAAGTATTTACAAGTATTTATACTCATTTAAATTACAGTGAGATACTAACAACTTGATAAGGTAAAAGGAAGTCTTGATCAATATGTCTAATACCCCTCCCTCAAGTCTAATTCTTTAAGGGGGAAGAAATAGACTTGAAAAAGCATATCTTGAAAGTATCAGCTTGAAAGTCTTTGGAGGAAGAGCTTTGGTAAACAAGTCCGCAAGTTGATTTGTTGTGGTGACATGCATCAAGTTCAGGAAGCCAGCTCTCAGTCGTTCTCGAACCAAATGACAATCATTCTCAATATGTTTTGTCCTCTCGTGAAAAACTGAGTTGGACGCGATATGTATAGCAGCAGTACTATCACATAATAGATTTGCCGGTCCTGTAACTTTGATTCTCATGTCCTGTAATAACTGAGCAAGCCAGACTAATTCACAAGTTGTGTCAGCCAAAGCTCTGTATTCTGACTCGGCACTGCTTCTCGAGACTGTTTTCTGTTTGCGTGATTTCCAAGAAATCAGAGAATCTCCCAAAAACACACAAAAACCAGTTATGGAACGTCGAGAATCAGGGCAGGCAGACCAATCTGCATCAGAGAAAGCTTGAAGACGAATTGGAGTTTGAACAGAGTAGAATAAGCCTCTACCCGGGTCTCCTTTCAGATATCTGACGACTCTGTGAGCTGCATCTAAGTGCAAAGTTCGTGGATGTGAAAGGTATTGACTTAGCTTGTGTACAGCATAAGTAATATCAGCTCTTGTAATAGTCAGATATAGTAGCTTTCCTATCAAGGCTCTGTAGACTGTTGGATCAGGTAATAAGTCGCCACTGTCTTCGCTTAATTGGATTGTTGAATCCATTGGTGTAGCAACTGGTTTGCACCCAAGAAAACCTATGCTGTCCAAAACATCTAGAGCATACTTCCTTTGACTAACGGAAATGCCTTTGCTGCTCCTAGCAATTTCCAATCCCAAAAAATATTTAACTGAACCAAGGTCTTTTAGTTGAAAAGCTGCACCAAGAGTAATCTTCAAACGTTTGACAGCTTCATCATTGTTGCTAGTAATGAGGATATCATCCACATACACTAGCAAAGCAATGAAAGTTGTCTGATCATGTTTAACAAACATAGTGTGTTCTGTTTCAGATTGAGTAAAACCATCATGCAGCAAAACATCAGAAAACTTCTTGTTCCATTGTCTTGATGCTTGCTTTAGTCCATATAAGGATTTGTGAAGCTTCCATACATCTTTGGGAGGTAATGTATGTCCTGTAGGTGGTGTATAACCCGGTGGGAGCTGCATGTATATTTCTTCCTCTAGATCACCATGCAAGAAGGCATTGGTGACATCCATCTGAGAAAGAGACCAACCATGTTTTGCAGCTAGTGCCAGAAGGAGTTTCACTGTAACCAGTTTTGCCACTGGTGAAAAAGTATCAATGTAATCGACCCCTTCAATCTGTGTGTAACCCTTGGCCACTAAGCGAGCTCGGTATCTATCAACTGTACCATCAGCTTTATGCTTGATTTTGTAAACCCATCTACAACCAATCGGTTGCTTTCCTTCAGGTAAAGAAACCACAGAGAAAGTACCAGTTTTAACACAAGTCTGTAGCTCTTCATTCATTGGAGCATGCCATTTTTCATCTTTGATTGCTTCTCCAAAAGTTTTGGGTTCAGATTCCACAGATATGTTGAGAATAAACTGACTATAAGCATCACTGAACCGATCATAGTCAAGAACCTCAGATAGAGGATGAGCCGTTGAACCACTAGAATTCTCTATTTGATTTATCAAATTGCAATGATAATCATGCAAATATGATGGAATTCTAGTGTTTCTCTTAGGTCTATCTGCGTACACATTGGTAGTATTGCCCGAATCTAGTGTGACATTACCATTATCAGATAAAGGTACGGGCTCAGGAGTAGGAGAAGGATTTGGTTCAGAGGTAGGATTATGAGAAAAAACTGGTTGTGGTACAGGATGAGGAAAGGACTGAGATATTGGTAAAGGAAGAATGGTATTGGAAAACATGTCAAGTGTTGGTGAGGATAGATTGAAAGAATGAAATGGGTATATATCTTCATGAAACTGAACATTCCGAGAGATGGTAATGGAATGTGTCTCAAGGTTTAATACTTTGTATCCTTTGTATCCAGATGGATATCCAAGGAAAACACAAGCATCAGAACGAGGACTGAATTTGGTTCTGTCTTTGAGATAGGTTGATGAATAACACAAACAACCGAAAGACTTTAAGTGGGTGTAATCGGGTTTCTTTTTCTGGAGAAGTTCAAAAGGAGTCTTGTGATTGAGTAAAGGTGATGGGGTTCGGTTTATGAGGAAAACAGAGGTTCGAATACAGTCTGTCCAATATTGTAAGGGTATGTTAGACTGAAAAAGAAGAGCTCTTGCCACATTTAGAATGTGTTGATGCTTTCTCTCCACAACAGAGTTCTGTTGAGGAGTATAGGCACAAGAAAAGAAGTGATGAATGCCCTTTGAAGATAAAAGAGAATTGAAAGCTAACTCTAGAGCATTATCAGAACGAATAGACTTGACTGTCATTGAATATTGTGTTTCTACAAGACTGAGAAAAGAAGGAAAGACTTGTAGAACATCACTCTTGTTTTTCAAAAGATAAACCCATGTTACGCGAGTACAGTCATCTACAAGAGTTAGAAAGTATCTGAAACCTTCTATAGAGACTGTTGAAAAAGGTCCCCAAATATCCATATGGACAAGATCAAAAGGATTTGGAGACAGATTATTAAGAGAAGGAAAAGATAAACGTTTTTGTTTTGCCAAATGGCATGTTTTACAATGAGAAAGATCTTTGAGCTTGGTTTTTGTGATGGATAGGTCTTCAGCGAGAGCTTGAACCTTGGAGAAAGAGGGATGACCCAGTCTTGAGTGCCAAAGAGAAGTAGGATCAGAAAGTTTGAGATGACAAATGAAAGTAGAAGCTTGTGGAAATGATGATTGGGAATCAAGGTAGTATAATTTGTTGTAGAGATTACCCCTCCCAATCATCAAGCCCTGCGTAAGCTCCTGGATTATACAAAAAGTGGGGAAAAAGTTAACAGAAGAAGGATTATGGAAAAGAAGTGAACTCACACTAATGAGGTTAATGTGAAAGGAAGGGATGAAAAGGACATTATAGAGGGTTAGTTTATCTGATAAGGTAACAGTTCCAGATCGATTAATGGCGATCTTAGAACTGTTTGGTAATGTCACCATAGTTTCAGGTATACTAACAATATCATCAAATAAACCTAAGTTGCAGCACACATGCGTAGTAGCACCCGAGTCAATAATCCAGGCTTTTGAATTGAGGCAAGGTTCCTTCAGAGTTGTGTAAGCAAAGTTACCTGCTGAAGTTGAGTCGTATGTAACTCCTGAGACAGCATTGATTGTTGGCATTTGATCTGTAGAAGTTGTGTTTAACTGTTGCGCAAGTTGTGCAATCTGCAGTTCTGAAAGTTGAGCTAGAGCATTGGATACTTGGCGAAAATGATCATGAACTGCTGGATTGTTTGTGATAATGTTGCCAACCACATTCTCTTTGTTCTGATGGAAAGCTTTAGACTGATTACCAAACTGATGTTGAGGAGCCGAGGTTTGCTTTGACTGATAGAGTTTGTTGCCATAATTTTGTTGAGTGCCATACGGTGGCTGATTACTGGCTGTTGTGGTTTTGTATCCAGGCGGATAGCCATGCAATTTGTAGCACTTGTTGACAGTATGACCCTGAAGTCCACAATAAGTACATACTGGTCTCTGCTTGAACTTGTAACCATTCCCAATTGCCCCAATTACTTCTTGACCATGATAACCATTTGTTGGCATTTGCAGCTGTTGATTTGTTGTACTAGTCTGAAACACAACTGCTTCTGCTTGAGGTGATTGCTTAATGAGCTTTTGTTGTTCATGTTGGATGACCAGATTTAGAGTTTTCTCAAGATCAGGAAGCGGATCCAGCATGATGATTTGTTCTCGGATGTTCTCATAGGCATCATTCAAACCAAAAAGAAACTTGATAACAAAGCTGCGTTCAAAAAGATCCATCCATTTGCTTTCTAGATCACAAACGCAAGCACCACATTTGCATACAGGAAAATCTTGTGCTCCTTTGACGTCTTCCCAAATCGTTACCAACTTAGTATAGAATGTATTAACATCTAATGATCCTTGACGAAGACCATATAGTTTCTGTTCTATCTGATACAGCCTTGGTACATTATTCTGCTTAAAGACCTTAACTAGCTTCGTCCAGATTCCATGAGCAGTCTTGACATATAGTATACTCTGACCTATTGTTTTGGAAACAGAGTTTATAAGCCAAGATCGTACCACATCGTTGACGCGTGACCACGCTGCTGCATCGGCATGATTATCTGGTGGTTTCGGAAGGGATCCATCGACGAAGCCTAGTTTGTTTCTGCCATTCAACGCCATCGTCATCGATTGGTACCAAGAACCGAAATCGGAAGCACCGGTAAGACGATCGGAAACTAAAGTGGAGCCGGAATGATCGTTGTTCGAAAGATAGTACGAATTATCGTACGAATCGCGGAAATTTGTCGCCATTGACGAAAAATCGAAGTAAAATCAAGCTGAAAAGAATGAAAGAATAGTCGATTCAAGACAGAATTCGGTTGAATCGAAGAAAAAGAAGCTGAGTTTGAAGAAATCAAAGCTCAGAAAAGAGGATTAATGGCGATTTTGCGGAAGGAAAGAGATGAAGCTCTGATACCATATCAGACTTGAGAAGAGAGAGAGTGAAAAAGTGTGTATTCTCATTAACCGTAACTGAAAAGTATTTACAAGTATTTATACTCATTTAAATTACAGTGAGATATTAACAACTTGATAAGGTAAAAGGAAGCCTTGATCAATATGTCTAATAGTATATTTAGTTATTTACTATATAATCTAGAGCTAGATATATTTTTTACAAGACACATAATAGGACAGTGAACAAAACGAGAGGTAAATGTAGATAATAGAATTTATGATTTCACTTTTTCATCAATAAATTGTTTCTTTGTGTATGTATACCATGACGTCTGAAGAAACAAGAAAATCACTTACATAAATTAAGCAAAAAAAATAATAATACCAAATTCATCGTTTGGAACTCGAAACCCTTTTGAGTAGAACAAGAAAACACAAAACACGATATAATACGAAGAACCCTAACAACACATAAACATTAGTCCACCTCTGTCTCTCATCAAGACCTTTCTTGTCTAACACGTCACCTCCAGTAACCAAGCAGGCTTTCACATCGCCTTCCCCAAACCAGACAAGGCATTTGTTGAGCAGACACGAGTACTCATTTATCAGAAGTGCATCCAACGCATACTTGTACATTGAAAAGAAGTACATGAAGAGCCAGTACTTAGGAAGACTCTCTTTCGAGATGAAGTAACCAGAGAACAAGAAGAAAGCCGCAAGAAGAATTGTCACTAGCGATGTTCCAGCGATGTAGTTCGGTGCAAGAGAGCTCAAGAAAAGCACAAAGGAGTTTGCCATTAGGACAATGATCCAGATCACGAGCACAAAGTAGGTAAAAGCTTGCCATGTAAGGCAGAGACCTACAAGGAAATAAAGTGAGACAGAGTAGATGATTGCGATGAGGAGCAAGTAAGGCAAGAAAACCAATGTGTTTGCAAGAATGTGAGAGGAGAGTCTATAGAGTCCGCTCGAGGTTTCTCGGAGAAGAATGGGTCGTTCATCTATGAATATTGGTAGGGTCTGTGTGGTGGAAGATAGGAGGAATGTGAGGGTGAATGCAAATAGGCCGAACCGCTTCTCGATTCCTGCTTTGCCAGTTCCAATGTTGAGGTAGATAGTGCCTAAGACAAGACCGACTATAAGAGCTTCTAAGATATTGGTTAGAAGCAATTGCCTTGTCCGGTATATGATCTTCCAGAATCTTCGAGAAAGAAGGTTTATTTCTGTGATTCTCGAGCTTCTATATCGAACAATGCTCTGTTTTGTGCTCTGTTTTTGACTTTCATGAGTGCAGTTGTCAGGGAGAGCAATGTCAGGATCATGGAGGTCTTGAAGTATCTCCATAGCGTACTCAAGAGAATTCAGCTGATGAGGAACCGTGAATCCCTTGGAGAACAAGAAAGCTTCGAGCAAATCAAGCTTTCCATGATATACAACCCGTCCTTTAGAAAGAAGTAACAAGCGATCGATGAGAAACAGAATCTTGAAGCTAGGTTGATGTATGGACAAGATTACGGTCCTTTGTCTTGACGTAGCAACGGACTTGAGGATCTGAACAACGTCGAAAGCAGATTTACTGTCTAAACCCGACGTGGGTTCATCAAGGAGTAGAAATCCTGGATCGTGGAGAAGACTTAGACCAATCGAAACCCTCCTGCGTTCACCACCGGACAAGCCTTGACCGAGTCTTGTATGTGCAAGATGTGTTAGGTTAAGTTCTTGTAGGAGAGAAGCAACGGCATTGGAAGTTTTTGACGGGTTTTTTGGGTGCAATAGGGAGGCGGAGAAAGTGAAAGTCTCGGAGACGGTGAGGAGAGGGAAGAAGACGTCATGTTGAGGAACGTAGGAAGATATTTTGCGGTAAGAAGAAGGGTTAATGGGAACAGAGTTGACGAGGATTGAGCCTGAGGTTGGGGAGGTTCTTGCGGCGAGGATGTCGAGAAGAGTTGATTTTCCTGCACCGCTAGGGCCAACAATGGCGAGGATTTCGGAAGGATGAGAGGTGAGAGTGATGTTGCGGAGGATGTAAGAAGGTGGCTCCGCCGTGAGGCAGATCGGTGAAATAGGTTTGACATAGGAGATGGACGAGGTGGTTAGAGTATTTGATTCCATTTAGGGAGAGATGTTTGAAGGTTGGAGAAGGACAGAGAGTGTTGTAAGGAGAATTTATGGATGCTTTTGAGTTTTGAATAGTTTTGTATTTTTCCTATGAAAGTGACAAACCCTTTTGTCTGTTTATGTTGAATTATTTTGTCTTACTCTGAACATTGAACTCATCGACGTAGTTGTGTCCAAGCGGCGATGTAACAACGATTCGGTGGCCAGACAAGAAAAAGTCAGATCAGACTAACAATTAATGAAAATGAGATGATTATCCAAATTGAAAATGAGATGTGGATCCTAGAAACAAAAATCCATATACTCTCATAAATAAAAGCATAATTACTGTTACATATATACATACACATGTAAAGATTAACCAAATGTGTATGTCATAGTGAATATTGTTGAGGAAATGAGAAAGAAGAATCTAAGGGGGAATGCAGGTAAGGTCACGGGGCTACTGTTTTTCTATGTATATCACTCTCACACATGCCTTTATATAATCATTACAAATAAAAATTGGACATTAATACAACTGATGTAAAATAACCAAAACAAGAAAGAGAAGTTTGTACTGCTAATTCACCTTCTTACATTGCTGACTAAATTGCAGCAGTTGAAACAGTGCAGTTGGTTGCAAAATGTTCGGGGCTAGAGACAGAAATGATCCATCATGTGGAAGACAACATCTTTACCATCAGAATGTAACCAATATGTCTTCACCTACACATTCCAAAACCATTCTGTAAAATGCTCTTAAAAAAACACACCACTGAGGTTAAGAGTACATATCATTAAACTTGCCTGAATGGTATTATGTGCTACATATCGTTGCTTGCTATTGTGAAAGCTTACATCTACTCGTTCCCAAGATAGTTGACCAAGCCCATGTATCATTTTCTCTATATTCCACAAAAAAAAAAAAAAAAAATAACAGCGTGAAGTTTGTGATGCTACAGATATAAACAAGACCAATGGACTATGCATTAATCAAGTGAAAAATGGAGCAAACCTTCAAGATCAGTGTTTTCATCTGTTACTAGTACTGTAGAAGTTGACTTGCAACTACTATTATTATCCACATTTTCATGTTCTAAGTATACAATGTGTGGATAATTTGGATCAGTTGCTAGAAGATTTGGCTGGAAGATGAGAGTGGACAAGGGTTACTGATAAATCCAAGATTGTGCATAAAATCAAATGTAAGTGTAAGCAGTAAATGGATACCTTTGGGAGCTCATTTGGACGACGAATTGAAGATGTCCTCCATCCAACCATGTCTTTATAGTTAGTAAAGGCAAACATTGTCTAAAAAACCATTGATGGGTGACTTAACCACATGGGGAAGGATACAATCGAAATTCACGTTTGCATATGCCACACGCCGCTTGAAAGTATTTAAAGCCGATCTGTTGAGGTCATTAGATAGTGTATGAGTACTGTACATCTCAATTTGCAAGTCACCAATGAAAAAAACACAGAGGCAGAAGCATTTACATGAATTTGAAGTTATAAGAATCTGTCGCCATCCGGATAAGAAGTGGAAGATTCCCATCATCGTTATCCACCAGAAACAAGTGCTTTCCGGTCCTCCCAGCAGCCAAATGTGCAGTTTGGGATGCTGTTCTTTCAAGAAACGGAAGGCCACAGAGAATCGGGAACTGAATGAACGAAGGAAGAAAATATTAAGAATGTCACAAAGAAACATCTTACCTCTAGATATGCAAGCCTTACAGAAACATTAGACCTAGACATGCAATCTAAAACATCATCAATTCACGTATCTATGTCCCCTCGAACCAAGATGAGGCGTTGCAAAAGTTGTAAAGTTCATAGGTTCTAACTTCTAACCCAGCAATTTCGCCGCTCTTGGCCTTTGAAGGAGAGTCCAAAGAGTTGGCTTCACTGGGCTGTTCGTACAGCTTCCCTATGGCATATCTTGAAACAAGACCTCCTAATGAATGAGCCACAAATGAAATCTTCTTCAGCCCACTCCTGTTCTTAATAACAGACAAAACCTGCAAAAGGATTTCAAAACGTAGAAATCAACATCACCAATCAAATAAGTAGACTCAAGCTGCAGGGAACAGAAACAATGCTGCTAAATACCTCATTAGCTACCCTTTCACCCATCATATCCACACCATCAAATGTCATCGTTGCACTATTACTCTCGCTGCCTGCTCAATTACATCGAAAGTCAAGACATTTTGTCATCAGATGCTATCCTGAGTAGAGAATAACAGACCCTTTAAAAGATCGAAAACAACATTCCCTATAGATTACGAAACACTCACGATGCACAAGTACTTTGTCCGGGAACATCTTCACGAATTGCTCCGCCGCGTATTTCCAATCCGCTGAACTAGATCATGATACAAACAGAAACGAGCAAAGTCTTTAAACCCATAATATTGTACTCTGAAATGAATTTCAGAGTTATATGATTGTCTACCTTCCAATGATACCGTTCACCATGACCACCAAATGATCAGGCTTCTCTGCTGGATCCATGACAGCAGCATCGAACAAATTCTCTCCGCCGCTGTCGTTCTCCGTCTTCAGCTCCCTTTTGCTCCGATTGGCCGCAAAGCAACCGATTCCAAGGCGGTTCATCCACTCCATTTGATCGAGATTCTTCGGTCGAGCGCGAAATTGAAGGTATAAACCGAACCGAAGCTGCTGTTGACTAGACCGAGGAAATCGAGGTGAATACGAAATCGAGTCGGGGATCGAGATTTGGAGTCTTGAGACACGATCATGTGGAAGTAAAAGACGCAGAAGTAAGCTTTTTGATTACCGAATTGACAAGTCGCTCAACTTTTCCCGGCGTAGGAGCGTTACATCTACGGAGGCGCTCAAGAATAGTAACGGTGACACCTGGGAACACTTAATAAATATTTATTTTATTTCAATTTAATACAGTAGACAAAATCTGGAATTAGGCACAAATTTGCCAATACAGTAGACAAAATCTGGAATTTATGTTGACAACAAAAAAACTGGAATTTTATTGATTTTTTAACTTTGTTATTAGTAATTTAATTTTTTTATTTTATGCAGTTTAATTTTATTTATAATAGTTTAATCAGTATTATAAAATAAGTTAATATTTTGGTTTAAAAAATGAATTGTGTGTTAGTTGGAAATTTATCATAAAAATAAATAAATTAAAATAACAATTTCACATTATTTTAATCTGCGTTGTATCGTCGTAGAAATAATTTCTATTACTATATTGAAAAAAAATTGTAAAAGTTATGTAATATAAATTTAATATTTATTCCATTTATATATATTTATTATAAAATGACATATATTTATATATATAATTTTTTTTAGTATTTTAATAATTAAATGTTTACGAAAATAGAGAAAATAATCCGTTATATATATTTTCTAATGTTTATATAATTAAAATTGGTTAATTCATCTTTTTAACTTTTTTTAGTGAGCAAAGGTTGATTAATATTTTTTTGTCAACTAATTTTGGGTTACAACATATGGAGAATGGATGGAGTCGATCTCTTGACCTCCATAAGGATAAGTATTGACATCAGAAGTGGAACACCAATGGTCCACATGTGCCGTTCGATTAATATTTGATAAATTGACTAATCTATATTTTAACACGCATTGTAATAGTATATATAATTTTTAAATCTGATGGAAAACCTCATTAAAACATGCGTTCAAACATAAATCATAATTTGTCACCTTATATATTTGAATAATATAAATATTAAATATTTTAAATATTTTTATTAAATTAAAAATTTATCAATTGAAATTAGTTAATATATATATATATATATATATATACATTAAACTTTTGAAAATTACTTTTAGAAAATTTAATTAAAATTGGCTCTTGTATTGGTTTAAGTATTTTACAATAGAACAACCCGCTAAAGGTGCAATCGTAAAAACACCAATCGTAATATGACATATCATATATTTTAACAATATAAATCTTGACTAATTTAATATTTTATCGAAGTAAAATATATTAATCTAAT
This sequence comes from Orychophragmus violaceus, assembly GCA_030180135.1. NCBI lineage: Eukaryota > Viridiplantae > Streptophyta > Magnoliopsida > Brassicales > Brassicaceae > Orychophragmus > Orychophragmus violaceus. Next base: position 9,946,618 of record CM058239.1, on the reverse strand, counting down.
TTATAGAATTCTAGTTTATTTTTTTATAGATTAAATTTTAATTTATAGTAATTTATTTATTTTTCTAATTTCAATTTTTTTTAAAAAATGATGTTAAAATACATGAATTTTTGTTTATATTGATCTAAATATAAATATTTGTGTTTATTATAGATCAAAATATGATTGAATTATTGTTTAGTAAATTTTAATAATAAATATGAATTTAGTAATTATCTTTTAAGAAATAAATAAATTAAAATATTTTGTAAGAATTTGCTATAAATTAAATATTTATTATATTTCAAACAAAAATATTATGAATCTGTTTGAATAAAATAAAAATTATAGAAATGGGAGATCAAACAGTTGGATGTTAAGAATGTTTTTTACATGGAGAGCTACAAGAATTTGTATATATAAGACAATCACGTGGTTTTGAAGACAAACATTATCCTAGTTATGTTTGCAAGCTGCATAAGGACATCTATGGATTAAAACAATCCCCTAGAACCTGGTTTGATAAGTTTAACAGCTATCTGATTCAGTTTGACTTCAAGTGCAGTGAAAAGGATCCTTCTCTCTTCATTTACCATCAAGATCAGAGTGTCATTCAGCTTTTTCTTTACGTGGACGACATGATCCTCACTGGTAACAATCAATCTCTAGTCCATTCATTTATGGAATCTCTAAATGCCAAATTCAAGATGAAGGACATGGGAGCATTAAGTTATTTCTTAGGGATTTAGGCTCAGTTCACATCAGAGGGGTTGTTTCTTAATCAAGAGAAGTATCTCTCTTATTTACTCCAAACTGTTGGTATGTTGGAATGTGCACCAATGCCTACACCGCTTCCTCTGCAGATGGACAAGACACCACATCAAGATGTTCTTTTCTCTGATCCAACCCACTTTAGAAGCTTAGTTGGCAAGCTTTAGTATTTTACACTCACTAGACCTGACATACAATTTGCTGTAAACTTTGTTTGTCAGAAGATGCATCAACCGACTTTGTCTGATTTTCAACTTTTGAAAAGAATTTTGAGGTATCTGAAGGGCACAATTGCTATGGGTTAAACCTTGCAAGTGATATAGATTCAACTTTGAGAGCCTATTGTGATAGTGACTGGGCATGATGTAGAGAAACCAGAAGATCCACAGGAGGATTCTGCACCTATCTCGGATCAAACCTCATCTCATTGTCAACTAAGCACCAACCCACGGTCTCACGCTCATCAACAAAAGCTGAATACATATGTCTATCTGATACAGCTTCAGAAGTAGCATGGATTGAAGATTTGCTCAGAGAACTGAAGGTACATCAATATAAACCTCCTGAGATATATTGTGATAACCTCTCAGCAGTTCATCTAACTGCAAATCCAGTACCACATAAGACAACCAAGCATTTTGAAACACACTTTCATTATGCTCGAGAGAAAGTGGCCCTTGGAAGACTCGTGGTCAAGCATGTTCAAGCTACTCAACAGATAGCCGATGTGTTCACTAAGTCATTGCCTCAACATAGCTTATGTGATCTGAGATACAAACTCGGTGTGAAAGTGAAGGAACTTCGAGCCAATTCTACCGTATTCAGAATCCTCTTATGTTCCAGATAGCCTAGGATCTAGGGTCTAGTTAATTGAATCAAGGATCTGATCTCGTGTTTACCTTGTTCTGGCAGCGGAATAGGGTCATGTAAACGAGATATGTGGAGCGCCTCAGATGTTGCGCCTTTACTGATAGTCCACACGCACACAAGCTGGAATCCGCCGGGATGCTAGTACCGGGGCTCGGATCTCCTGGGAACTCAGTTTCTTGAGGTTTCTGTGTTTTATCTCTCTCTGAGGAAACACCCTGGGCGGCGCACATAATCAAATCGTTAGGTCGAATGTACAAAACACGTTTATATATATCGGCCTTAAAGTGAACCGAAACATCAGTCTCGGTTTCGCCTTTGTGTCGACCGACACACTTAGTAGTATCGATCGACACACGTCCTGTATCGACCGATGCACCCAATGGTGTCGATCGATACACCTCTTTGAAACTTATATTCGATGTATATCCAATACATATCGATCAGATCATATGCCAATGATCAATCCCATATGGACTATGTCCAACTTGCTTAGGTGTGTGACCCTGTAGGTTCACACGATACTGGAAATGAGTTACAACTCATTTGTCATAAGCGGTTTCTATCAAAACATTATGATTACCCAGTATCACATGAATTGTCCGATCTCGACAATACAACTATCTCTAGAGTGAGTACAATGTGATTACAGGACATAATCCCAACAATCTCCCACTTGTACTGGAATCACATATTCTTACAATCCCTGCGTCCCTATATCTCGATACGGCATAAGGCAAGAGACTGTGTCATCCTTATTATAGCCAACATCATGTTCATCGAATTCCTGATCTATACTGATAAAACAAACGACTGACAATCACCTCGTTTGAGCACGGCCATGCATTTTCTTAGTATCAAATCTTCGATGGGCCCAGAGATATTTATCTCCCGTAATAGGAGGGATAAATCCCATCTTGTTCCATCCCTGTTTCTACACATACTTCATGATACGCACAAGCAATGCTGTTATAGCAGCCAGTTACGGAACGACGTTTGACAAGGTCAACACGCACCAATTCATATGCTAGGAAGCATGATGAACTCAGGTCTAAGGACTATACTCTATAGTCGTAATGAGAACCTCCCATGACACTGATATAACTATCCTGTGGAGTTCTCATTAGCGGGTCATGTCCGATCATATGTTTTCCAACATATATCTATGTGACTGACTGTGATAAGCATATCATTGACTCCATGAAACTTAGTCCAACAGTCACCTCACATACTAGTCTCGCGCGGTTATTGGTGCCCCACTTCAATAACCTCGACTAGGGACAATCATAATTTATGTCATCTTTTACTTATAGGGTTTCATGATCAAGTCCTCAACTTGATGACATATACGATGATCATAAAATGCTTTGGGACTATTATTTAATTATCTAATAATTAAATAATACTGATGTCAGTTTAACTTACATAAACACTACCATAGTATGTCTATGTAAAGTTTACAACATAACTAAAGTTACTCCCACTAGAATCAAGATCATCTCTTCAGATATCTCATACCTACAACAACATAACAAATTTCGTGCTTAGGTTGTGGGAGAGACTGCGGTGTTTTGATTGAAATAATTTCAACAAACCACACCGCCATTCAGATAAAAGCACTATTCTACGCTCCACTGCTTGGAGCCTTTCCAACAGATAGCACCGCTATTCAGACAAAGAGACATAACCAGGTCGGAACCGGGAATCGTCTTTGTCCGTCTAACTACTTTCAACTGGTTCGTCACTTCCTCAGTTCACCATGAACCTATCCTTTGTGTTTCTCAAACACTTGGGATATTTCTGGTAACTGTTCAGTGACTATTACCGGAACATATTGGTATTTTCTCGTCATGCTATATGCATAAGCTGCATCTAGACGAGCGCAAAATATGGCATTCATGATGGATTCCATTGCAGCAGCATAGGCAATCACACTCATTAATACTAGTTCAGACAGTGTTCAAAACACTTCATCTTGCTAAGATTATTGCCATAAGACCTTTGGTATGAAGCCATTCTTGGAATCATGCATATTGGAACTGTCCAATACCTTATCAACATAAGGATTTTGACACGATCCAATTAGCCTTTCTGATCCATTCCAATGGATCATTATTCCAAGAACTCACGCGGCTACTCCCATGTCTATCGTTTAAATTTGACTTCCGACCTAAACCTTGACAAGACTTTAGCGTCGGAACGTCGTTTGTGAGATTCAAGTATGTTAACTACATACTGTGTGAGAATTGCCATTACGCTCCCACTAGTCTTCTTGTAAACGCATGGTTTCCTTTTTCTTTCTGATCAAGTCAAAACTTTTGACTACATTATCAGCATGTTGATTCCAACTCCAAGATGTTTGCTTCAATCCAGAATTGGATCGATGAAGCTAACATTCATGCCCAGCCAATTTTTCAGAGTTGGGGCTCACCATCGCTTCTTTGAATTTCGCATGTTCGTCACTTTTCAATGATCAACAGATCACGACAATTGGTTACGAGAAATCACTCTCGAGTTAGTGACGGATCCTATCGGATCTGCGAATTTCAGGCTCTACAGGCGTAGATCCTACAACACTTTGTAGGTCTTACCGCTGCTCTCCCTCAACAGGTTGAGCAGCCTCCTGTGTTAATCGAATTTCTTCGATGTATACTTTTACTCCCACTGTTCCTTTTGAAAGTATGATCTTTCTTAAAAGACACAGTTCTGGACAATAAACGTATTAAGCCTTGGTTTCCTTAGGACAACCAGCGATGTGGAACTTATCATATGTGGGTTCAAGTTTGTTTGTTGACTACTGTCTTACACAAACCTTGCAATCCCAATTAATCAGAAAAACAAATCTGGAAATCACCCAGTCCACATCCAATGTGGTGTTTTTCACTGATTCTGAAAGAAACTCTTTTCTGCGCAAAGACAGACGTTTTAGGACGTATTCTTAAATCGTTTATGGAAGAATCCTGTGACTCATCATTAATTGGAGCGTATCTAATAAGATCCGATTCATTCTTTTAGATGATCACTTAATTCTTAACTTAAGTATTTTCCTCCGCGATTCAATCGAGGATCTCAATACTTCTGTCAAATCGTTTCTATACTTCATATTGGAACTCCTCAAGGGATTCCTGCTTGTGTCTCATCAAATAAACACAACCATACTTTATTGATGCCATCAATAAGGTAATGAAGTACAGAAGATTTCCTCTGGCACTAATGCTCGTTGGGCCGCATACATCAGTCTGCGTAAGGCCCAATAAGCCTTTGGCCCATTTCTTTTAGCTCTGCTAAAGGGGCCTTAGTCATTTGGTCCAGTGAACAGAATTCATATCTCAAATGATTAACAATCGAATGAGTCCAAAACCATGGAACCTTTGAATTCGCTTCACTCTATGTGGTTAAACGACTATGCCAAAGAAAAATCGACTTCAAGTCATCAGACTTAAAGTGTTTGGTATTTATGTTATGTGTACAAGCGTACATTGGTTCAAGATATAAAACCCATTCCAAATGGGGTGCTACCATAGAATATTTCATTAATATCTAAAGAACAAAACTTGTCTTTTATCAAAATGAAAAACAACCAAATTCTATACAAGAAGATGAAAGACATTTCTGCACAAGGCAGATACATAGTAGCAATTACTTAATTTCTAAAACCAAGTATGAAAGGCTCCTACAAGTGGAGAATCTCTACGGCTCATGCAGCAACCATTGCTTCATACCAGACACGCAGTTCCACTTGCCCTTTCTTCAACGTTCTACTGTCGTTTAGGTTCTGCATATTTCAAAATATCAGTACCACAACTAGTATTCAATACTTACGTAGAACTTGAATTAATAACACAATACCTGAAGAAGAAGTACCATACATCTCCTTCATCTCTTGTGAATCTTCCAAGAATTTAATGCAATCTCTCTTCCAATGCCCTGACTCATCGCAGTAGAAGCACTTTCTAACACCAGACGGGCCTGACTTGGGCTTATAAGATGACACAGGCTTATCCTGATTCCAAATCTGGACGGCCCTGTCTCTACCCTTGCCAGCACAAGATTTCTCAAATCTTTTGCCCTTTATGATGTTTTGCTCTACTGCTTTGAGCATGCCATGCAGCTCAGTCAACGTCTTCATCAAGCCTTTCTTAATATAGTTCTTAATGAACTTATCATAGCTTGACGGCAGTGACTGCAAAATGATGTCAGTGGCCAACTCTAAGCTGACAGGACATCCCAGTCTCCCCAGGTTATCAACGTAACCCATCAGTTTAATGACATGAGGACTTACTGGAGCATCCTCTGGTAGCTTGCACTCAGTTAGAGACTTCACCATCTGGAATCTCTCAATTCGTGCCATATCCTGAAACTTCAGTTTCAGGCTGGTGATCATCTGTATTGGCGACTCCATGTTCTCGTATTGACTTTTCAAGTCAGAGTTCATGGTAGCCAACACCAGACCACACACATCTACCACATCAATATAATGCTTATTCCAAGCATTATATGCTGCATGCGAGCGATTGGACCCAAGTCTTTCTGGAAGAGCCTTTTCAAGGACATAGTCCTTGCTCTCCTGCTTGAGAATGAATCTCAGATTCCGATACCAATCCAGGAAGTTGGATCCATTTAACTTGTCCTTCTCAAGGACGGATCGCAACGAGAAAGTAGTCATAGACATAAGCTGAAATCCAAGAAAAACAAAGATTTAGTTATGTATATGATGAGAAATCTTATCTAATAATAAAACTCGCATTATATTCAAACGATATTTCCTCTATGAATATAATGATCCAAGATCCATACATCACTAAAATCTGAGTCGGCGACTCGCCATTACCCAAACTTTAGTCATCTAGGTAAGCAAATTATTGCTAATTGTACCCAGTTTAACTCTTGGTTGTGGATGAGACAAACTATGTCTAATCCACTCTGATGTCTCTGGACCCAGAACTTCCGACAGCCCAGTCAAGTAAAACCAATCTTTTTTGTCTTGTTATCACTGACAGTTGCACTGCAAGTCTGTCAATGACCACCTGCCTTACTCATGTTGCAGTGGATACCAAGGACTCCAAGACTATCCAACAAACGACACAAGTCTTGACAGTAGACAAGATTGGGCAAGACATCAAGGTTACTTGATATTTGGTTGAGGAAACCAAACCCAAAAGTTTAGCAAATCAATCTTTTAGGTCATATAATTGTTGATGTTTTAGCACTGCAAATCCATCAACATAACTACCTGCCTTACTCACGTAATTGTGGACACCAAGCTCTTGGCTAGACATCACACAACGAAATGAGTCTTGACAGTTGACCATATTGAAGTTAAGCTTTAATCAAGGTTTTGGTCGAGTTTGGTTTCTGCAAATTCAAGGTTCAATAACCAGAATTTCGAGCACTGTATCGATCGACGCAGACTTTATATGTCGATCGACACCACCAAACAAAACCGGACTTCAATAACCGGTTAATCCAATTAACCTGGTTCATCGAACCGGTCACGTCGATCGACACAACCCGTGTGTGACGGTCGACACAGACCTTAACCGAAAATAGTTTTGATAACCGGTTCAATCCAATTGAACCGACTTATCAGATCAAACTGATCTTAACCAATCGGTTTATACTAATTGGGATAATCAGTTCAATCCAATTGAACCAACTCATCCAATTTAAACCGTTTAAACCAGTTTCAACTGATTGCGATAACCGGTCCAATTCAATTGAACCGTATTATCCAATCAAACTGATCTAACCCATCAGTTCATGCTAATTGAGATAATCAGTTCAATCCAATTGAACAAATTCATCCAATTTAAACCGATCTATTCGGACTTAACCAAGCATGATAACCGGTTCAAACCAATTGAACCGATTAACCATTCGCTGGGTCTGTGTCGACCGACACTAACCTGTGTCGATCGACACTGTGCCGAATCTGCTCTGTGTCGACCGATACACAAGCTGTGTCGATCGACACAGTAGGCTTTCAGTTTTTTCTTCGCGAAAAACCCTAGACGCCGATTCTGTCGAATTCGCCACTATGTGTCGACCGACACACCCAGTGTGTCGATCGACACTATGCGAAAACACAGATTCTCGATCTTACATGTTCTAACCAAACAACCTAGTTTGTGAATCTAAATCATCAAATTCATTTAGACATGTTGATTCAATGGAAAACCCTAAGGCTCTGATACCACTGAAGGAACTTCGAGCCAATTCTACCGTATTCAGAATCCTCTTATGTTCCAGATAGCCTAGGATCTAGGGTCTATTTAATTGAATCAAGGATCTGATCTCGTGTTTACCTTGTTCTGGCAGCAGAATATGGTCAGGTAAACGAGATCTGTGGAGCGCCTCAGATGTTGCGCCTCTACTGATAGTCCACACGCACACAAGCTGGAATCTACCGGGATGCTAGTACCGGGGCTCGGATCTCCTGGGAACTCAGTTTCTTGAGGTTTCTGTGTTTTCTCTCTCTCTGAGGAAACACCCTGGGCGGCGCACATAATCAAATCGTTAGGTCGAATGTACAAAACGCGTTTATATATATCGACCTTAAAGTGAACCGAAACATCAGTCTCGGTTTCGCCTTTGTGTCGACCGACACACTTAGTAGTATCGATCGACACACGTCCTGTATCGACCGATGCACCCAATGGTGTCGATCGATACACCTCTTTGAAACTTATATTCGATGTATATCCAATACATATCGATCAGATCATATGCCAATGATCAATCCCATATGGACTATGTCCAACTTGCTTAGGTGTGTGACCCTGTAGGTTCACACGATACTGAAAATGAGTTACAACTCATTTGTCATAAGCGGTTTCTAGCAAAACATTATGATTACCCAGTATCACATGAATTGTCCGATCTCGACAATACAACTATCTCTAGAGTGAGTACAATGTGATTACAGGACATAATCCCAACAGAAAGTTCCTCCCCCACTGAGTTTGCGAGGGGGATATTAGCGTAGACAGCCCAACCACAAAATGCAAATGATACTTTGGCCCATGGAGAGAAACATAAGCCCACCACAGACTTATGGAAACTTGCAACACTTGCAACAGCTATAAGAAAGAAAATCACCTATCCAAACAAAAGTACGGACGTGGTTAAGCATTCAACAATCGTCAGAAACAGATTTGATCCTCTTTTGAATATAGATTCATGAGCTGGCTTAACAGCTGAATTGAGTGACGCTAGGAGAGGATCTATGATATAAGATTGGAGGTGGATAGTTGTTTGGGTCGTCCAGCTGGCCGGAGACGCTCTTTGGTTGATCTGTGGTCGATGGTCTATGAACGATGGTCGAATGGGATGGTTAGATGGACTTGATGGTAGATTGAAGATCGTCACTCAAAGGTGTGAAAGCTTTTGTGATAAGATCACAAATCTAGACCTTAGTGAATCCACACAAAGGACATAGATCCAAACAAAACAAAGCCTAAGCTTTAGAGAAATCTCTTTTATTTTCCAAAAATTATATATTTTTACAATAGAACAATTGAGCTTTTTATAACTCTTACAATGTGATCTTTATAATAAAAAATATTAAAATAAATGATTTACATTTAAACAAAAAGAGAGAAAAAATTAACTAAATCAAAAATTAGTCTTCTTGCCACCAATTTAGTCATTGCCATTGAATGAGAATCCTTTAATATTTTTTGAAGTAATGAGGCTGAGATTCTCATAATAAACACATGTATTGAAGATCTTGATATTGCATCATTCTCTCACTGTTCAAATGGTTTGTCCTCAAAACTAAAACAAAATATTACATTTTTTTTTGCTTTTCTTAATTTTTTTTTTGAAAAATCTGAAAACAAAAACATAAACAAATGGGGAACTTTTTTTTTTAATTTCCTTTAATGAAAGAAACAAAACAAGAATTTTTTTTTTCTTTTTATTTTTTGGTTATTTTAGAAGTAAATAGAATCAAAGAACAAATAAAAAATAGAACATTTTTTTTTGAAAAATCTGAAAACAAATACAGAAACAAATGGAGAACTTTTTTTTTTAATTTCGTTTAATGAAAGAAACAAAACAAGAAATTTTTTTATGGTTATTTTAGAAGTAAATAGAATCAAAGAACAAAAAAAAACATCTTTTTTTTTTTGTTTTAAAATGTAATGACAAAAAACAGAAAATCAAAACGATAGATGATAGGAGCGTTTAAGCTCTGATACCAAATGATATAAGATTAGAAGAGATAATTGTTTTATTTTCCAAAAATTCTATATTTTTACAATAGAACAATTGAGCTTTTTATAACTCTTACAAGGTGATCTTTATAATAAAAGACATTAAAATAAATGATTTACCTTTAAACAAAAAAAAGAGAAAAATTAGCTAAATCAAAAATTAGTCTTCTTGCCACCAATTTAACCATTGCCATTGAATGAGAATCTTTGAATATTTTTTGAAGTAATGAGGATGAGATTCTCATAATAAACACATGTATTGAAGAAGACCTTAATATTGCATGAATCTAGAGACTTCCTGTAAAGCTTATAAAGCTAATGCTTGTATTACATTTCGATTATCAATGGAGAAGAACATCTTTTGATCAATACTCTGTCTTTACTCTATTTTGTTTATGTCTATAAAATTAGTAATAAATATTTTTTTTTGGTGCATCTTGTTGATAGAAAAGAGTATGTGTTTGAGAAATCATGTTTTCAAAACGTCCAAACGTGAATAAGCCACATAAATTCAAATGTTATAAGATGTGATTTTAAAACAGATAATAGTATGTGAGAAAACTATGAGGGCATGATACTTGGGTCTAGTGCCTATAGGAGTCAAACCGGATGGATATATAAGGACTTCAAATTTTAGATCCATCAATAAGCGGCTGGCGGATCAGACCATGTCTATTGCCGGTTTTGCATGTGGGTTGACCGGGTCAGCTAATAATATGTGTGCTAGAAGATTTGAGAACATGTTTATTGATCTAACAAACAGAGATTAATTGAACCCTTTCGAGGAGTACCTTTCAACATGACATAGGCCATAGCCCATAGAATGTTCACTTTTCACCTCTACCCCAATCAAAGGCGAAGTGTGTGATATAGAAGTCAAACCATTCATAACACAATCATATCATCAACATTATCATCATATCCTTCCAATAATACAATCCATATTTACCATCAATCACTTTTTTCTTTCTTCACTTTGCAATCGTCTAAATTTACAATAATCACATTGGTAACCCAAGTTAAGCGGTTAGGAAATAAATAGACAGTGTCTCTAAAAAGGTCAAAATTATTATCCATACATTTCCAACACTATTTATATTTTTTCTTTTTTCATCTATATTTAATATCACACTTGAACCTCCGACAACCATTAGCACCCAAAAGAAAATAAATCTCAAGAAAATTCAAAGGATGAACTTATCCTATTTACAAGTAATATTACTCGTAGCTGCCATTAATCTCTTCGTTTCAGCATCAACAATCAAAGCTCTAGTACTCGGTAAGATATTCAATATCGCTAGGAATGTATGCCCGGGATGTGATCACGACTCGTTACAGTTCTTGTTCCGACACAACTTGGTTCGCGCCATGAGATTCGAACCTCCTTTGATATGGGACCGCAGACTCCAGAACTACGCTCAAAATTGGGCTAATAAAAGAAGGGGAGACTGTGCTTTGAAACACTCTTTCCAAAACGGAGGGTTTACTCTCGGCGAGAACATTTACTGGGGATACGGCAAAAACTGGTCTCCGGCCGACGCGGTGGTCGCGTGGGCCAGCGAGAAGAAGTTTTATAATTACCGCTCCAACACTTGCGACCCTGGGAAGATGTGTGGGCATTACACACAGATCGTGTGGAAGAACACGAGGAGGGTCGGGTGCGCACGTGTGGTGTGCAACAATGGTGGGATCTTCATGACTTGTAACTACGATCCTCCCGGTAACTACATCGGCCAGAGACCTTATTGATTGTTCATTCATCTACTACCATTCTTTTTATCTTATTTTTAGTTGTGATGACTTTTTAAAGGAAATTAGGTGTATATATTCTGTATTTTACTAGAAAACAGATGTTTTGTGGGGTGTGTAATACGGGTTATGTTTGTTATACATGATTATTTCACTTGATGGTTGAAATTCCATTTACGGTTATTTATATATCCGTAAGAATGCCAAATTATAAAAGATGATATGTTTTCTTTTAAATTCCAAATGCAAACAGGAAAACAAAAATTGTTTGTGTTTAAATTTACTCTCTATATGTGTTGTTTGCCCTATTACGTTCACAACCTAAAAACATACTTGGCACAAAGAAAAAATGTGTTCTTTAAAGTTTTAAATGGTAATAGCGGTCATGATAAATTAATACGTGAACGGTCTTGACCGTTTTTATTTATTATTCATAACATATTGTCTATAGTGGTTAGACATAAATAAATAAAAGAATTTGATTGTAAACAATATGTTGACCATTTTTTAAATAATAAATAAATTTAATCTGCATCATAATATTATTAGTTCGAGAATAGAGTACCGCATCTAAATTAAACTAGTCCGCATTTAAATCTTACCATTATAACCGTTGTTTACCATTTGAAAATTGTGTTATTTAAATACCAAACATAGAGCTTCCTCGCTTGTTTGCCTCCTATAACGAGTCTCCTTTTAATGGTGAGATCTTCGAGCTTCATACAATACAAAACTGGTGTATTCTTTTGGTTTAATAATGCTTACCTAATATATACTCTCTTTGTTTCTAAAATATTAATTTTCTAGATTTTTTTTTGTTTTATAAAGATAAATGTTTTAGGTTTCCTATATATTTTTGTTAATTGTAAACTTCAATTTAATAAAAAATACTTTTCCTCTCTAGTGCAATTAAAAGTGCGATTGTCTATAGTCTAAAGTTCTTTATTCCTGACAACAAAATCCCGGCCAATAATGGCCACGGGACCTCAGCCTCCGGCGAAGGTATCACCGCCATCTCTGCAATCTACCTCTCTGGCAACGGTAGCTCCTACACTTCCAGCAACTGTCTAAAACTCCAACTCAGCTGTCATACATCAGTCTCAACAAGCTCTCCTGAACTCTGTGTTTCAGGCGGATGGAGAACAAAAGATGCTCCACGTCGCAAAGATACTTCATGGGCAGGAGTGGTCCAGAAAAGAAAGGGGTTGACAAAGTTTGAGTTTGATGTTATGGTAGAGGATGGTATCGGATCTGTTAATGTTCCAAATGAAAATTTTGAGGATCCCTCGCCACTTTGGGAGGATTTCTTAATAGGGAGGTTCTTAGCTAAAGCCTCTCACATAGCAAAAGTACATGCCATTGTTAACAAAATTTGGTCTTTAGGAGATAAGACTCATATGATCAATGTGTTTGATGTCAACGCAACGACATTGAAATTCAAGATATGTGATCCTCTGGTTCGAAATAGAGTGATGAGGAGAGGTATGTGAAATTTGGCGAATGTTCCGATTGTGATGTCTAAGTAGACTCCGTTAAATGAAGACGTTCAACCTGAAGTGAAGTCTGTTCCATTATGGGTCCATTTGCGCAATGGTCCGATGTCAATGTATTCGTGGAAAGGACTAAGTTTCGTATCCAGTCTAGTGGGTCTCCCTGACATACTACATCCAGAAATAACTCAATGCTTGGACTTTAAAGTGGCAAATATATTTGTTAAAGCTGATTTAACAAAAGAGCTTTAATATGATGGTACATGTGTTCACTTCAAATTTCTAACATTTCAATCTTTATATTAATTGGGAAGTGCTTTTGGCCTTATATTTAATCTCAAAATGGTTGATTACTAATTTGCCAATAATAAAATTAGGTTTTTTACTAATTTTAATTAGGAAGTGCTTTTAACCTTATATTCAATCTCAAAATGGTTGATTACTAATTTGCCAATAATAAAATTAGGTTTTTACTATATTAACCTTAGTTTATATTTATAATTTTGTTATATGAATTTTAAATTTAGATAAATATAAATTTATATAGTTAATTCATATTAATTATATGAATTTTAAATTTAGATAAATATAAAAGATAAAATACTTTATTAAAAAGTTATAACATTTATACATATATAGTTATTTTTATTTTAAATTTATTTATGATATATATATATATATATTCAACTTTGAATAAATAAATAAACAAAAAAAACTTTGAATAAAAAACTAAAAGTAGATGAAAATATTTATGAAGATTTTTAAATAATATAAAATATGGTGTTATAGAAAATTTATTTAGAATAAAATTTAAAATGTTTTAATAAGAAATTAAGTATAATAATTTTATATCTATATTTAGTTACAAGTAGTTTAATATAGATTTTGTTATAATGTTATTGTTGTTAAATTAAATTGAAGATTTTTTTGTTTTTAGAAAATTTAGTGTTATAATGTAAATAAATTATTTTAATGAGAGGTTAATTAAGTATACAAATATTCATATCTTCATTAATTAATATTTGTGTCATTAAATTAAATTGATGATTTCACACTAGTTCTATTATATTTAAAACAAATGATTTGATTGAATTTGGACGTTACCCTTTTTTGCTTAGATTAAATTTGTTGTCGGTGAGTCAAAAACCGAAAAACCTAAGAGCATACACATCGGCATCTCTTGACACCAAATCCTAGGTAAAGTGCATTAAACAAATAATATATTTAAGCATTTTTTAGAGACCGGTTCTTAAATAGGAGTCGTTTAGAACCGTATCTTAACTATTTCTAGGTGATGTGGCGTTCTGTTATTGGTTCCTTTTTTTGATTTTTTTTTTTTTTTTTTAATCTGTAAACAAAAAAAAATTATAATAATAAAAAATGTTTAAGAACCCGTGAGGAAGGGATGCCGATGTATATGGTCTAACACGTTTAGCAAAATTGATTTGGAACGTTTGTAAACCGTTTTTCAAATTTCTTGTTTAACGGCTTCTGAGTGACGTGTCCGTGAAACGGCTTGAAAGGTGCCTTTTGTTTTTAAAATTTACATTTTGAGGAGATCTATCTATTTAAGGAAAGAGCACTGTCATTCATTTGTAAAGCCAACGGGAAAAAAATTAGACGCCCTGAAATCTTCTTCTTCTTCTTCTCATCCATCCCTTGGAGAACGGGTAACAATTTTAAATCCGAATTTGGTATTTCTTTTTGTTGATTTGATTGTTCTCTCAAATTTATTATGTTCGACAATTGAATCGCCCTCTCCTCTTGATCTGGTGTTTGTTGAGTTATACATTTATTGACAAAATCGATTTCTCTGTGATATTAATCACGGAATAATGTTTGATTTGCAGACGGAAACCTTATGCGAACTTGGACATCGATTATATTTGTCCGATTATTTTCCAACGTTTTTGAATTCAACTTTGGGCAGACAATCACGATGGGAAAGGTACAGATTCATGATTTTCTCTCACATTTTGCCACTGATACGTTTAGTTTTTCTACAATTCGATTGTAATTGTTCATGTACCTTTCTTCATCTGTAGATTTTTTGGTTTTTAGTTAATTGCAGACCACATGAGCGATGTGAATTTTACTCGCCTTTTTCTCAGCCACTAAATATTATTGTGTTGCCGGTTCCAGAAAATTCGATCGACTTTGGTACAACTCAGTTGGGAGAAAACTTGGTTCATACATACATACATACATGCATACATACATGCATGCATACATGCATACATGCATACATACATACATATTTACTTTCATGTTTGCTTCTCTCCTTCCTTGTTTACTTGCTTTCTTGATTCTTTGTTTGATTTTCCTTGTTTTCTGCCTTTCGTTGCTTCCTTGATTTTTGATTTGTTTTTTAATCATTTGCTTTCTTGCTTCTTTATTTTCTTCCTGATTTCGTTGCTTAATTCTAGGTTTTTACTTGCTTTCTTGAGTTGTTGTTTACTTGTTGTGTGCTTCTTTCCCTATTTTCTTGTTTTACTTTCTTGATTCCTTGATTAGTTATGTGCTTTCTTGATTTGTGTCTTCCTTGCTTTTTTTGCTTCCTTACCAGCTTATTGGTTACTGATTTATCAATCTATCTTCCATGAAAAATAGTACAAATGGACACTCTCTGGAACGTCTATGAAGGAAAAGTCCACTGCCATATGGAACTACGGGTTCATCTCGTTTGTATCTAAATCTTTTATTTGTTTGTTCAGAATTTATTTGCAGCCCATCTCTGAACCAGGAGGAGTGTCTGGCAGCATAAACAAGTCATATCGTTTTATGTATGTCTCGGTCAGACAAGCAACTCTTTCACATAAATGTGTCTTCCTCCTATATGTGATGGCTTTTGTTTTTTGCATATGCTCTTCTACATGACATGTACAGTTTATAAATCTTCAGCAAATCTAGTTGGGAGTAACATCTCAAGAGATCTTGCCATATCCATCCATATCGTAAGTACTTCATTTCTGTTACCATATTTAAGCTAAGTTTACTGATGATTTCCTGTCTTCTCTTTTATATTAGGTGTCAATATTTTCGAACAGTGGTGGTGTACTTATCAGGAAAAGCATCAAAGTCAAAATAATATTCCTGTTGGAATTCAGCCTAGGTAGCACCATTATAAATTCACTCTCTTGTATCTTGTTAGTGCCCAAGAGTTCAGAGGTATTGAATAAACCTTTTTTATTTTCCCATTTACTTAATCAGTAACCATGACACTCTACTTAAAGGGTTGAACTAATCATGCATATTTTGATTAATCTATCATTTTTAGGTGAAAACAGTTCAAGGACATATCAGCTCGTGATGGGCTAATCATGGCAAAGGTACTTATTCTTCTAAAGTTCAATCCTCATAACTAATCATGTTTCAGTCTTAGGTAGGTGCCCCACTTGGTCAATCGCCGGTGACCATTTCTTTACAATCAAATTCACATATACCAAATCGAATAAGGTAAACTTGTCCTAAATCTATATACAGTAAATAGAAAAAAAGGATTTGTGTTTGTACATTTCTTATCATGATGTTAAACAATTTCATATCCACATGTAGATTCTGATGCTCTCTATGCAGATTTTGCTAATTTGTAGCTTAAAGGACCCGAGTCTGTAGCTTTGGAAACATGACTGCAGAACAACCAGAGCCAAAAAATCGCTTTGTGGAAAGAGTAATTTATATAGGCTTTGATTTAGATGGTTTTGAAATTGTATTATTGTAGATAATAAGCATTTGCATGTGTACTCTTATTTGCAGATCATAGTGCTTTAGCTCCGTCATCTACAGTCTTAAGTTTGATCCTTCTCGTAGGTATGTCTTCAATTGTTTTCTTGAATATATTACTCTTACAGTTTGAAGTTGTCACTTTTGCATGATTATTTTCTCGACTTGTTTCCTAGTTTCTCTGTTATATGCTTAACTTGTTTATTCTCTTCGACAGCCTGATCTCAGTTCATTTTCTCCAACTTCCAAAAGTTACTTACATTCATTCATTAATGCATCATGCATACATAAATTATGCATATTCTTGAACCTCCAAAAACATTACATATCATACATACATATCATATTCATGCATATTTGCATCTTGAAAGTTGAAACTTTGCTTTGTTTTTTTTTGCTTCCTTCTTTGCTTGTTTGCTCAATTTTTGCCTTTCTGGTTGTTTACTTACTTGTTTCTCCGTTACATGCTAAATTTTTGCCTTCATTGTTTGTTTACTCGATATGTTTTCTTTGTTTTCTTCTCCGTCTCTTTGCTTCCATGTTATTTTTAATTGTCTTTTTTGCCTATTTCTTTTTCTTCTGCTTAGTTCATTGCTTCTTTTTTGAAACCTCACATTAGTTTGCTTTGTTAATTAAAACTCCCTTACATGTTTATTTAATATTTTTACTAAAAATTTAAAAATAAAAAATTTAAAATTAAAACTAAAAATTAATAAATTAAAAAATTAAAATTAAAAATTAGAAAATAAAAAGAAAAACTAACAACTAAAAACTTAAAATTAAAAATAATAAATATATATATTTATTACAAAATTAAAATTAAAAACTTACATATATAGTTAATTTTTATTTTAAATTTATTTATGATATATATATGTAAGTTTTTAATTTTAATTTAAAATAAAAATAAATTTAAAATAAAAATTAACTATATATGTAAGTTTTTAATTTTAATTTTGTAATAAATATATATATTTATGAAGATGAAGATATTTATGAATATATGTAAATTAACTATATATATATATATATATATACAACTTTGAATAAAAAACTAAAAGTAGATGAAGATATTTATGAAGATTTTTAAATATTAACAAATATGGTGTAATAGAAAATTTATTTAGAATAAACTTTAAAATGTTTTAATAAGAAATTAAGTATAATAATTTTTATATCTATATTTAGTTACAAATAGTCTAATATAGATTTTGTTATAATGTTATTGTTGTTAAATTAAATTAAAGATTTTTTGTTTTTAGAAAATTTGGTGTAAATAAAATATTTTAATGATAGGTTAATTAAGTATAAAAATATTAATATCTTTATTAATTACAAATAGTCTGATAGATTTTTTTATATCATTAAATTAAATTGATGATTTCACACTAGTTCTATTATATTTTAATGATATGTTTTCTTTGTTTTCTTCTCTGTCTCTTTGCTTCCATGTTATTTTTAATGATATGTTTTCTTTGTTTTCTTCTCTGTCTCTTTGCTTCCATGTTATTTTGTTATATTTTAATGATATGTTTTCTTTGTTTTCTTCTCTGTCTCTTTGCTTCCATGTTATTTTTAATTGTCTTTTTGCCTATTTCTTTTTCTTCTGCTTAGTTCATTGCTTCTTTTTTGAAACCTCACATTAGTTTGCTTTTTGTTACTTAAACTTTGTTATATATATATTTTTTTAACCTCTGAAACTTCGTTATTTCTTTGTTCTCTCCCTTACATGTAATCAAAAAGAAAAACAAAAATTAAAAATTGAATATTAAAAACGAAAAATTGAAAATTAAAAATTGAAAACTAAAAAATAAAATTAAAAAACAAAAATAAAAATTAAAAACTAAAAATTAAAAATTGAATATGAAAAACGAAAAATTGAAATTAGAAATTAAAACTAAAATTAAAAATAAGAATTTAAAATCTGTTCATATAAATTAAATAATAAAATGTAAAACTAAAATTAAAAACTAAAGAAATTAAACATTAAAAATGAAAATTAAAATAAAACTTAAAAACTAAATATTGAAAATTTAAAAATTGAAAACTAAAATTAAAATAAATTTTAAAAAACTATAACTAAAAATTAATATTATAATTATAATTAAAATGTAAAAATAAATTAAAAAATTAAAATTAAAATAAAAGTTAAAATTTTAATATTAATAACTAAAAATTAAAAATTAGAAATTATAAAATCAGAAATTGAAATCTGTTAATTATATATAAAAAAAAAATAGAAATAGAAACTTAAATTAAAAATATAAATTTAGTAGTAAACAAAAAATTAAAAACTAAAAAAAGTAAAACTTAAAAATTGAAAAATAAAAATAAAATAAAAACTAAAAATTAAAATTAAATATTGAAATAAAAATTTATTATTAGAAAACAAAGAATTAAAAATATAAATTAAAAAAATCTTTAAAAAAAATATAAATTAAAATTAATAATTGAAAACCCAAAACTAAAATTAAAAATAATAAAATTAAAATTAAAAATATAAATTAAACTAACAAATACTAAAATAAAAATTAAAATTAATATTAAAAAAGAAAAAATGAGAAATTTGAAAACTAAAATTTAGAATTAAATCTGTTAATTATATAAATTAATAAAAACCAAAACTAAAATTAAAATAAATTAAAAACGAAAAATAAAAACTTGATATTTAAATAAAAATTAAAAGGAAAACTAAAATTAAAAATAAAAAGAAATTTATAATTAAAATTGAAACTAAAAAACAAAAATAAAATTGAATTACAAAAGTAAAATTTAAATATCAATTAAATACATTTAAAATAAAAATTTAAACCAAATAACAAAAATTAAAAACTGAAAAAGTAAAACGAAATATTAAAAATTAAAATTAAAATTTAAGCTTAAAATTAGAAATTAAAATTTATTATTAAAAAGTAAAAATTAAAATTTAAGAATGAAAAAAACTGAAAACTAAACTTAAATTTAAAATTAAAAATTGATAACAAAAACTAAATTAAAAATTATAATTATAATTGAAATCTAAAAAATAAAAATAAAATCTAAAATTAAAAATTGAAAACTAAAAAAGAAAATTAAAAATAATTTTAAAATTAATATTAATAACTAAAAATTTAAAAATTTAAATTTATAAATTAAATTAAATATTAATAAATAAAATTAAAAATTACAAATTAAAAATAAAAATCTGTTAATTATTTAAATTAAAAATATAAAATTAAAATTGAACTAAAAATTTAAAATTTAAAACTTAAAATTAAAAATAAAAAATAAAAAAACTAAATAAAAATAAAATTTATTACTAAAATAATATTAAGTAAAATAAAATTGAATTAAAAACTAAAATTTAAAACTAATTTTTAAATTCAAAATGATATTTTATGGGTACAATAAATTAAATTAAAATTTTTTTCTTTAATCACAAATATAATCTTTTGTTTTAAATCCATATGCCATTAATAAATTACATAAAAAATACATAATATACTTACGTAATAGGGTTGTTTACAAAAACATAAAATTTCTTGATTGTGAAATTTATGATTTTTTCTGTTTTTTGAAATTTATTTTTCTAAATATATTTTACAAACATAAAATAACGTAATAAACTTGTAAGGACTTCATTTTTATATTTATTTTTGTTTGCAAATAATAATTTTTTTAAAATAGTTATTTTCTAAATATTTCGAAATATACGACACTTAATATATTTTTTCAATGTTCAAAATCATTTTTGAATATTTTGTTTAAAAAAAAAAACATTTTTAAAATTACTCTAAATAAATTCGCAAACAAAAAAATCATGCCACGACATCACATTTTAAAAATCTGTAAAAATTTTAAAAATATTTTTTTTTTCATGATTAGTTACATAAATTTAATTCAAATTTGCATTTTTTCTTTGCAAGAAAATAAGAAAATTTTCAATAAATTTAAATTAAATATTTCCAAACGTAATTTTTTGTTGAAAATTTAAATTAAATATAATCACAAACGTAATCTTTTGCTGAAAACAAACACATTAAATCTTCAATCTTACATTTTAAATCTGTAAAAATAAAATCCATAAATTGTGGAAAAAACTGCTAATCACATAAAAAATCTCCAACACTAATAAAAAATCTTCAAAAAAATGCAAAAAAAAAATAAATCTACAGAAATATAATTAAATTTGTTACACTAAAATACTAGCTTAGTAATTTAAAAAAAAAAACACATTTTTCTTCGTCGTAATAAAATAAAACTCTGCAACAAAGAATTAAATCTACAAGAAGTAAATGAAAATCTGCAGTTAAAAATCCGTAAGCAAATATAATCTGCAAAACAAATTCACAACAAATTAAATCTTTAACATATGTTTGCGAATTTTAATATTCTACGGATTTAATTTCAGGAAATGTGACATTTTCGTAAATATTTAGTCGGAGGTGAATTTAGCACCGCTCTTTAGTTCGGCCCATCGAAGATCAAGCCCAACTAAGAAAAAGACGGCCCATTTCGGAAACTGAAAACTAAACTTAAATTTAAAATTAAAAATTGATAACAAAAACTAAATTAAAAATTAAAATTTAAATTGAAATCTAAAAATTAAAATTAAAATAAATATTAATAAATTTTTTTTTTAAATTTATAAATTAAGTTAAATATTAATAACTAAAATTAAAAATTAGAAATTTAAAATAAAATCTGTTAATTATTTAAATTAAAATATATAAAATTAAAATTGAACTAAAATTTAAAATTTAAAACTTAAAATTAAAATAAAAAATGAAAAAACTACATAAAAATAAAATTATTACTAAAATAATATTAAGTAATATAAAATTGAATTAAAATTTGTATTTTTCTCTAATCACAAATATAATCTTTTGTTTTAAATCCATATGCCATTAATAAATTACATAAAATACATAATATACTTACGTAATAAGGTTGTTTACAAAAACATAAAATTTATTGATTGTGAAATTTATTAAAAAAAATTCTGTTTTTTGAAATTTATTTTTCTAAATATTTTACAAACATTAAATAACGTAATAAACTTGTAAGGACTTTATTTTATATTTATTTCCGTTTTCAAATAATAATTTTTTAAAAATAGTTATTTTCTAAATATTTCGAAATATACGACACTTAATATATTTTTTCAATGTTCAAAATCATTTTTGAATATTTTAGCCCCTAGAGCGTATGAAACTGAAAAATATTAGCCAATATTATACTGAGCTGATCACTTTTGGGGAGGAATACACTATTTATGTTGAGTTGCCTCTATGTACTTGTGGAAAATGTGAATGTGGAAATGATGTTCTTTGAGAGAAATTTCAGGAACGAAGTAAGATTACTAAATTTCTCATGGGGCTTAATGATGGCTATGAGCAAACTAAAAGATACATACTCATGCTTAAGCCTCTCTCCACCATGGAGGAAGCTTTTAACATTGTTTCTCAAGATGAGCGTCAAAATATAATCAAAACCTCCACTCAAAAATGATTCGGTTACCTTCTATACTCCCAAAAATTATCAGAATCAAGGTCATCAGCAATACAATAAAGGTGATCAAGCATTTGTAGAAGCTTACAACACGCATTGAGGGAAAAAAAAACCATTATGTACTCATTCTTGGACATAATGTCAACAAGTGTTACCCAAATTTATGGCTATCCACATGGATATTGTATTCCTCCATCCTCTGGTTCTCATGCTTATCTTTTTTTCTGGAAACCAACCACATCCCAATCTCAACAAATAACTATAGGTCAACAATTCAATTCATGACACGATCATCTCCGCCTTTGAAAAAGTCTTACAACAACTACTCTTCAGTGCCTCATAACTCTTAGAGACCTCCTCTGGTTGTTATGATCATGATTGACTCTCATCAGGAGTATGGTCAAGGACAAATGATACAGAACTATGACAATGTTCAAATTCAGACGATAGATCAAGCTCAACCATCAGCTGATCATCTGATTCATCAAATCAGCTCTCAATTTCAAAGGATATATCTCCTTCCCCATCCACCAATACTAATCACGGTATCATGGCTTGTCAATCTACTGCAGGTACGGTTTCTCCCCTTTCCTCAAGTTTTTGTTTTCAAAACAACCGTCTTACTTTTCAGAAATAATGATTTTCATCTCTCACTACAAATTTATCCTCTGGTGCTTGGATAACTGATAGTGGTGACACTAGTCATGTATGTTCAGATATGTCATTATTTCTGACACTAGATCAGTATCTCATACTATAGTTTCAGTTCCAAGTGGTGCTTGGGTTGACATAAACATATTAAGAATTGTGCATCTCTCACATTCATTGACATTATTTGATGTATTGTTTGTTCCTTGCTTCTATTTTAATCTCATAAGTGTTTCTATTTTGCTTGATCACAGCACTGCATCTGCTCATTTATATCCTGATTTTTGCATACTTCAGGACCTTACTCAAGCCTTGATGATTGGTAAAGGAAATTTACTTCACAAGTTGTACATCCTTGATCAATCTGCCTTAAGTTCTTTTTCAATCGATTTATGTGCTTCCAATGATCATTGATGGGGATCTCTGGCATCATCGTTTAGGTCACCCATCCATAGATAAACTTAGTCAACTATCATCTCAAAGTCCAGTTTACATAAAGATGTCCCATGTTCAGTCTATCCATTAGCTAAACAAAAACGTCTACCTTCTGTAGCGCACAATAATATGAGCATTGGACCTTTTGTTTTAATCAACTTAGATGTTTGGGGTCCTTTTAAACAAGAGTTTGTAGAAGTTTATTGATTCTTTCTCACCATCGGTGATGATTGTACTCATGTCACATGGATTTACTTGATGAAATATAAGAGTGATGTTCATAACATGTTCCATATTTTGTTACTCTTATTGAAATACAATCTAAAACAAAAATCAAGTTCATTCGTTCTGGCAATGCTCCCGAGCAACCATTCACTGAGTTTTTAAAAGAAAAAAGCATATTCCATTATTACTCATGTGTTGATACTCCTCAACAAAACTATGTTGTAGAGCATAAGCTGTTGGGATTGTGTCCTGAAATCACACATGTACTCACTCCTGATAATAGTTGTGTATCGAGATCAATCGTTTGTATAATACTGGTGATTGTAATACTTTGCTAGAAGCCTCTTGTAATCTGTAAGTTGTAGACTTACAGCCAGTATTATATGATCCTATAGGGTCACACACCTAAGCAATCTGGAAGCTAACATATGGGAATGATCATTTGATAATGATGTGTATTGGATACACATTGACATAGAGTTTTATGATGAATGTGTCGATCGATGCATGAGTGTGTCGATCGATGCAGGCTTTTCGAGAAGGTGTGTCGATTGACACAGTAAGTGTGTCGATCGATGCATATCAGGTTTTGACAGAAACGAGTTGGGCTTTTCTGACGGTTTGTCATGTTAATTCCAGGTCGATATATAAAGGCTTATATGGTCGACTTGAACCCTGGCCGTCACTAACTTTCTCAGAGAGAAAAGCAGAGTCATCGAAAACTCATCCCTGAATCCGGCACTAGCATCCCGGCGTTCCAGGTTGTGTGCGTGTGTGCTTGGTAGAGGCGAAGCACTTGATTCGCTGCTGATCTCGTTCACCATTCTATTCCGCTGCCAGTTCTAGGTAAGAACGAGGTTAGTGATTCAATATAACAAACCCTAGATCCTTGGAAGTTCTAACAGTGGTATCAGAGCCAGGTTGGGTTTAGTCTATTGAATCTGAGGCATTTAAATCGAATACTGATGAATTTGATTAGTTAATTGCCTGTTGAATCGTGTTTTATAGAAATTAATCTCGGATTGAAGTTTCTGTTGAAAACGACGAACTGCTGTTGTCGCACTGTGTCGATCGACACTAAACTTGTGTCGGTCGACACACCGCGAAACAGCGAATAAAATGTTAGTGTTTGTCGCATAGTGTCGATCGACACATGTCGACACAAAGCGAAAACGCGTAAATTACTTTAGGGTTTGTCGCATGGTGTCGATCGACACTAAGCTTGTGTCGATCGATACATCGCGAAAACTCGTAAAAGATGTTAGGGTTTTCGCATAGCATCGGTCGACGCACTGGGTGTATCGGTCGATGCACATCGAAAATGCGAAAGATTTGAAATCGCACTGTGTCGATCGAGACACTGGGTGTATCGGTCGACACAGACTGTGCGAATGGATAGATCGGTTCAATTGGATTGAACTGATTATCTCGCATGGTTATGTCGGTTTAATTCAAAATCCCTAATATTCTGCTGTGTCGATCGACACAAGTTTAATGTCGATGGACACAAACCTTGCGATTGGTTGAATCGGTTCAATTGGATTGAACTGGTCATCATGCTTGGTAAAGGTGGTTAAGATCAGTTTGATTGGATAAGTCGGTTCAATTGGATTGGACCAATTATCGCGATTAGTCAAAACTGGTTGAATCGGTTCGATTAGATGAAATGGTTAAATTGAATTTGACCGGTTATCTCGAATGATCTTAAGGTTGAATATCAAAAGTCGACCAAGTGTGTCAGTCGACGCATATGGTGACGATGCGAACCGTAATCGTTTGGTTTTGAACCAAATGATTAAGAAGCCGAACCGAATGACCTAACCCATTGAAATTAGAACGATTAAAACTTAATTAAAATTAGAAGTAAAATGTTCTAAACCTGTCTAATACTCATTGGATGTTTGTTAGATCAAAGCTTAGTTTCAATAAGGTCAACTGTCAAGACTCGTTTCGTTGTTGGATAGTCTTGCCAAGAGCTTGGTGTCCACAATTACATGAGTAAGGCAGGTAGTAGTATTGATGGTCTTGCAGTGCTTGACATCAACTATTGCATGACCTAAGAAATTGAATTACTAATCTTTTAAAGTTCCATTTCCTCAACTAAATATCAAGTGATCTTGATGTCTTGCCCAATCTTGTCTACTGTCAAGACTCGTGTCGTTTGTTGGATAGTCTTGGAGTCCTTGGTATCCACTGCAACATGAGTAAGGCAGGTGGTCATTGACAGATTTGCAGTGCGACTGTCAATGATCACAAGACAGAAAGAGATTGGTTTACTTGACTGTGCTGTCAGAAGTTCTGGGCCCAGAGACATTAGAGTGGATTAGACATAGTTTGTCTTATCCACAACCAAGAGTTGTACTGAGTACAATTAGCAATGATTTGCTTACCTAGATAACTAAAGTTTGAGTAACGGCGAGTCGCCCACTCGAATTTTAGTAATCTGAGGATCTTGGATCATTATATTCATAGAGGAAATGTTGTTTGAATATAATGCGAGTTTTCTTATTGGATAAGATTCCTCATTTCCTGAAATCATAACTAAAATTTTCTTTGATTAAAATTTTCAGCCTATGTCTAAAACTTCCTTCTCGTTACGATCCGTCCTTGAAAGGAACAAGTTAAATGGGTCAAATTTCCTGGATTGGTATCGCAATTTGAGATTAATCCTCAAGCAGGAGAGTAAGGACTATGTCCTTGAGAAAGCTCTTCCAGAAAGGCTTGGGGCCAATCGCTCGAATGCAGTATATAATGCTTGGAATAAGCATTATATTGATGTGGTAGATGTGCATGGTCTGATGTTGGCTACCATGAACTCGTACTTGAAGAGTCAATACGAGAATATGGAGTCGCCAATAGAGATGATCACCAGCCTGAAACTGAAGTTTCAGGATCTGGCACGAGTTGAGAGATTCCAGATGGTGAAGTCTCTCACTGGGTGCAGACTACCAGAGGATGTTCCAGTGAGTCCTCATGTCATTAAAATGATGGGTTACGTTGATAACCTGGGGAAACTGGATTGTCCTGTCAGCTTAGAGTTGGAAACTGACATCATTCTGCAGTCACTGTCGTCAAGTTATGATAAGTTCATTAAGAATTACATCAAGAAAGGCTTGACGAAGACTTTGACTGAGCTCCATGGCATGCTCAAGACAGCAGAGCAAAGCATCAAGAAGGGTAAAAGATTTGAGAAATCTTATGTTGACAAGGGTAGAGGCAGGGCCGTCCAGATTTGGAATCAGGATAAGCCTGTGTCATCATATAAGCCCAAGTCCGGCCCATCTGATGTTAGAAAGTGCTTCTACTGTAGTGAGTATGGGCATTGAAAGAGAGATTGCATTAAATTCTTGGAAGATTCACAAGAGATGAAGAAGATGTATGGAACTTCTTCTTCAGGTATTGTGTTGTTTATTCAAGTTCTACATAAGTATTGGATACTAGTTGTGGTACTGATATTTTGGAAATATGCAGGGCCGAAGCAACAGTAGAACGTTGAAGAAAGGACAAGTGGAACTGCGTGCCTAGTATGAAGCAATGGTTGCTGCATAAGCCGTAGAGATTCTGCACTTGTAGGAACCTTTCAAGCTTGATTTTTGAATTAAGTAATTGCTACTATGTACCTGCTTTATGCAGAAATGTCTTTCATTTTCTTGTAAGAATTTGAATGTTTTTCATTCTGATAAAAGACAAGTTTTGCTCTTTTGATCTTAATGAGATATCATATAGTAGCACCCCTTTTGAAAGGGTTTTATATCTTAAACCAACATACGCTTAAATATAACACAAATATCAAATGATTCAAGTCTGATGACTTGAGCTCGATTTTCCTTAGCATAGTCAAATTGACCAAATAGAGCACAATGAATTCAGAAGTTCCATAGTTATGGGCTTCAGGTTCATTTGATTGTAAATCAATTGAGACATGAATTCTGCTTGCTGGGCCAAATGACTAAGGCTTCTTTAGCAGAGCTAAAGAAACGGGCCAGAGGTTCGTTGGGCCTTACACATACTGATGTATGCGGTCCGATGAGCATTAGTGCCAAAGGAAACCTTCAATACTTCATTGACTTATTGATGACTTCAATAAGTATGACTGTGTTCATTTGATTAGACACAAGAAGGAATCCTTTGAGGAGTTCCAAAAATGAAGTATAGAAACAATATGACAAAAGTATTAGTATCTCTCGATTGAATCGTGGAAGAGAATACTTGAGTCAAGAATTGAGTGATCATCTTAATGAGTGTGAAAACGCTTCACGGCTCATCTTTCCTGAAAACCATGAATGGTATTTATGAGAGAATGAATCAGATCTTATTGGATATGCTCTGATTAATGATGAGTCACATGAATCTTCCATTATCCCTTTTAAAATACGCTCTAAAATGAACATGTTTACGCTAAATAAGTTTTCTATCAGAATCAATGAAAAACACCACATCGGATGTGGACTGGGTGATTTCCAAATATGTTTTTCTGATTAATTGGGATTGCAAGGTTTGTGTATGGCAGTTGTCAACAAACAAACTTGAACCCAAACCTGATAAGTGCTGCTTCGCTGGTTGTCCTAGGGAAACCGAGGCTTAATACTTTTGCAACCAATCCGAGAACAAAGTTTTGTTGTTCGGAACTCTGTTTTTCCAAGAAGAACAGTGGGAGTAAAAGTATAACTCGAAGAAATTCGAGAAACACAGGAGGTTGTTCAACCTGTTGAGGGAGAGCAACGGTTAGATCTACAGAGTGCTGTAGGATCTACACCTGTGGAGCCTGAAATTCGCAGATCCGAACGGATCCATCACTAAATCGAGGGTGATTCCTCGTGACCGATTGTCGTGATCCGTTGATCATTGAAAAGTGATGAGCATGCGAAATTCAAAGAAGCGATGGTGAGCCCCAACTCCGAAAAATTGGCTAGTTATGCATGTTAGCTTCACCGGTTGAAGCAAGCATCTTGGAGTTGGAATCTATGTTCTGTTAAAACGGTCAAAGGCTTTGACTCGATCAGGAACTAATAGAAACAGTGCGTTTACAAGTAAACTAGTGGGAGCGTAATTTCAATTCTCAAAACTGTACGTTTAGAATATACTTAATCTCATAAATGACGTTCCGACGCTAAAGTCTTATCAAGATTTGGGTCGGAAGTCAAACTTAACAATGGACATGGGAGAAGCCATGTAAGATCTTGGAATATGGATCCATTGAAATGGATTGCAAAGACCAATTGAATCGTGTCAGAATCCTTATGGTGATAAGGTGCTGGACAGTTCCAATATGCATGATTCCAAGAATGGCTTCACACCAAAGGTCTTATGGCAATGATCTTAGCAAGATGTAGTGTCTTGGACACTGGCTGAGCTAGTGTCTATGAGTGAGATTCCTTTTGCTCATGCAATAGAATCCATCATGAATGCCATATTTGCACTCGTCTAAATGCAGCTGACGCATAAAGCATGACGAGTAGATACCAATTTGTTCCAGTAAGAGTTACTGGACAGTTGTAAAGGAATATCCCCAAGTGTTTGAGAAACACTAAGGATAGGTTCTTGTACAACTGAGAAATAAACGAATCAATTATGAGTAGTTAGACGGACAAAGATGATTCCCGGTTCACACCTGGTTATGTCATTTTGCATGTGTAACGGTACTGTCTATTGGAGAGGTTTCCAAGCAGAGGACCGTAGAATAGTGCTCATTTAAAGAATAGCGGTGTGGTTTGTTGGAATGGTTCCAAGCAAGAACACCGCAGCATCTCTCACAACCTAAGCACGAGTTGAACACTGTTGCTGTAGGTACTAGAAATCTGAAGACTTGGTCTTGATTCTAGTGGGAGTTAGTTTAGTTATGATGTTCAGATAAATATGATATGGTCATGTTTATGAAAAACTGACATCAACATTATTTGACTATTGTATAATTAAATAATGGTCTCAAAATAAGTTTATGTCATATTATAGGCCATCAAGTTGAGAACTTGATCATGAAACCCTATAAGCAACAAATGATATAAATTATGATGTGTCCCTAGTCGAGGTTGTTAAAGTGGGACAATAACAACCGCGAGAGACTAGCTTGTGAGGTGACTGTTGACTAAGTTTCATGGAGTCAATGATATGAGTATCACAGTCAGTCACATAGATATATGTTGGTGAACATATGATCGGACGTGACCCGCTAATGAGAAGTCTCCAGGATAGTTATTGTCATGAGAGGTTCTCATTACGACTATTGAGTATAGTCCTTAGACCTGAGTTCATCATGCTCTCTTGCATGTGAATTGGTGCACCTTGACCTTGTCAAACGTCGATCCGTAACTGGCGGCTATAAAGGCACTGTTCAGGTGTATCATGAAGTGTGTAAAGGAACAGGGATGTAACAAGATGAAATTTGTCCCTCCTGAATAACGGGAGATAAATATCTCAGGGCCTATCGAAGATTTTATGCTGAGAAAATGTGTGGCCGCACTCAAACGAACTGTAGTTCAGTTGTTTGTATTGTTTAGTATAAGATCAGGAGTTCGATAAACACGATGTTGGCTTAATAAGGATGACACCAATCTTGCCTTATGCCAAATCGAGATATAGAGACAAAAGGATTATAGGAATTGATGATTCCAGTACAAGTGGGAGATTGTTGGGATTGTGTCCTGAAATCACACATGTACTCACTCCTGATAATAGTTGTGTATCGAGATCAATCGTTTGTATAATACTGGTGATTGTAATACTTTGCTAGAAGCCTCTTGTAATCTGTAAGTTGTAGACTTACAGCCAGTATTATATGATCCTATAGGGTCACACACCTAAGCAATCTGGAAGCTAACATATGGGAATGATCATTTGATAATGATCACGTTGATGTGTATTGGATACACATTGACATAGAGTTTTATGATGAATGTGTCGATCGATGCATGAGTGTGTCGATCGATGCAGGCTTTTCGAGAAGGTGTGTCGATCGACACAGTAAGTGTGTCGATCGATGCATATCAGGTTTTGACAGAAACGAGTTGGGCTTTTCTGACGGTTTGTCATGTTAATTCCAGGTCGATATATAAAGGCTTATATGGTCGACCTGAACCCTGGCCGTCACTAACTTTCTCAGAGAGAAAAGCAGAGACATCGAAAACTCATCCCTGAATCCGGCACTAGCATCCCGGCGTTCCAGGTTGTGTGCGTGTGTGCTTGGTAGAGGCGAAGCACTTGATTCGCTGCTGATCTCGTTCACCATTCTATTCCGCTGCCAGTTCTAGGTAAGAACGAGGTTAGTGATTCAATATAACAAACCCTAGATCCTTGGAAGTTCTAACATAAGCATCTACATCTTTTAAATGTAGCTCTTTCACTGATGTTTTAATTCAACATTCCTCTCATATATTGGTATGATTGTGTTTCTACAGCTGCTTTCTGATAAATCACATGCCCTCAGATGTAATAATACCCAGTCTCTCAAAATTGGGTCAACGACCGGTTTTTGATCAGCTAGCTCGGAGTTGTTCGTGACTTGGTTCGGGAAAGTTCGAGAAAGGTTCGGGGTTCAATTACTCGGTCTCTGGAATTCACATCCGTCACTTCAATTCATCCTTCGCACGTATAGATCCGAGAATCCTTAAACCATAGCTTAGGGAATGTATGCCCGTTAATTGATTGATTGGTTAATGATGAATATTGGTTTGATAAATAACTTGGCTAGGTTTAATTAAATGCATTCTAGAGAGATAATCGTTGATTTTTTGTTAGTTCGTTATCTGTTCATTGACTGTTGCATTCATATAGTCTATGCATATGTCATATATGCATATACAAGTATTAAAAACGATATTGACTGAATCTATATACGAGAATTCCGACTTAACTAAATATAGTAAAATTTATAACCAACCTTATAGAATATAAGAATGGGGTCGGGTTAGTGTTATTAGTCGGGTTAATGGGATAAATGAATAAAAGTTAAGTAACAATAATATTAGCAAGTTTACTAATCCTAAACTGACAGATCGAGGAGTTCATTAAAAGATATTTAGGAAAGATAAGTAAAAAGGTTATTGAATGGTGAGCCGTCTACGGGGTTAGCAATCCGCTAATCCCAAGGTAGCGGACTAAACGAGATTAAAAGACGTTAATGAATTAAAGGCTTACTTAAGTGATTGATTGTGTGTTATTTGGTTGATGTTGTGTGTTTGTGTGCATGCATGTTGTTTAAACTACTCCGGTGTTGGGCTGGGTAGTCCGTTTGTGTGATACTTACCTCGGTCATGGGACCGAATAAGTTTGTAGATACCTATTTTGGTATAACACCAAGTAGGGTTGGTGATGGTGGTGATGGAATAAGAATTGCGGGATAGATCGGAGTGGTGCTTATTTCTTGTTGACCTTATCGGTTTTGTGTTCTGTGTTAGAATCCCAGTGAGTCTGCGTGTTTATTTTATTGCACTAGGAATCTAGGGTACATTATATCCCACAAGTCTAGGTTTGAAAGCGTTCCGGTACTTCCGACCCAATTGGATCCTCGGGTAGTTGCATGATCATATCGTGTGCCTTCGGGTGGTGATTCTGGTTATGATGTCAACCTACTGAGTGATGCTGGTAGGTGTGTGGTCCGGAGAATACATGGTCATGCCCTTGGACCGGACTACATGTAAACTTAGGCTATCGTGGGGTAGCCCGAGTCGATGTGTATCGATGGACTGAGAACAGTGTCCTAGGTCGTACGAATTCGTGTTTATGTTTAGGAGTCGTGAGTAGTGTTAGTTAC
Source organism: Orychophragmus violaceus (assembly GCA_030180135.1). Classification (NCBI taxonomy): domain Eukaryota; kingdom Viridiplantae; phylum Streptophyta; class Magnoliopsida; order Brassicales; family Brassicaceae; genus Orychophragmus; species Orychophragmus violaceus. The sequence continues at coordinate 9,914,276 of CM058239.1, read as the reverse complement.
CATGTCGATAGCTAAGTATTCCCGTGGAAGTTACCGTGTTCACATAGTGGGCCCAATGGTGTTAAGGTTGGTTCACGATAGATAAATCGAGTCTAATCGAGGGCATGTACCGCACTGACTTCGATTTCGATAATCTTTTCTTTTGGTAGAGAATGCTTGTGTGTTGTGGGTTTATCACGTCACGGTGGTATGTGATAAGCCGTTTATTTCTTTATGATTGTTATTTGGGGTTTTAAGGCGGGATTAGTAGTTATAGGTTATATTAGAAGCCGCTAGTGAGAGCCGACTCGCTGGTTGATCTTAGATCGCTCATTAGACTTTTTGTGTGTTTTCAGGTTTAGCAGCAACGGACGTGGGAGGTCCTCAGTGTAGTTTCGGGATTGCTTGCAGGCCCTCGTGCTTTGATTAGTTATCCAGTTGGTTATAAAAGGCACAAAGTGTTAGACTTAGAAACAAAACATGTTACTATCTCTCGTGATGTTGTGTTTCATGAACGGGGGTAGAACAATTCATGCAATTTGAAAAAAAAATAGAAAGGGCATCTCCAACCCACCTCTATATTTTCCTCTAAACTCTATTTTTCCTCTATAATATAGGTGAACTTTTTAATTTACAAATCAGTCATTCGACTTTCAAATACTTTTATTTATGACTAAAACAATTAAATATTAATATTTTTTATAACTAACAATATAAAATTATGAAATTCTAAATAATACTATTAAATATTTAAAATAAATATTAAAAATCAAAATATTTTGTTTGAGAAAAACATCTTTTGGTCATTTGTGAAAAAAATATGGTTAGACATTTTACCCGGATCCGAAGATCTAAACCGGTACCAATCCGAAAAACTCTTATTTTGGTACCGGATTGGATTGTATAATATCCAATATTCGACATGTATCCGAATATATCCGAATTTATATGGTTACTTTCAGATAAAAATATAGAATCTTCATCGGATCCGATCCGGTACCGACAAATTTCGGATTTTTTTCTATACACCCGATCTGATTTGATACCAATATGAATCCGATCTAAATTATAATATCACCTGGTCGATACCATTTTTTCCATACCTGAAATACCTAAAATTCGAAATACACGACCTAAACTCGATCCGATACGCGAATGCTCATAAAGAGAAAAAAATACATTAATGTTAATGGTTAAACAAAATTAAATATGTTTTATTTTTTATAAGTTATAATATAATTTTTTATATAATACATATATAATTTAAATAATATTATAATTTTATAAAATTTTGTAAAAATAAAATAAATGGGCTAAATTAAAACTTTGGTAAATAAAATGTATTATTAGTAAAATAAAAAAAAAATATTAGAGAGAATATTCCTTTTTAGAGGAAAATATAGAGGAATACATTGCAGCAAAATCCACCTCTATTATAGAGTTCCTCTATTTTAGAGGTAAAAATAGAAGAATACATTGAAGATGGTCTAAAGCGTCGAAAAATTCAAAAATAGAGATTTCAAAACCTTACTCAAAAACAACTATAGTCCATTTTCGAATAAAAAAATATTGTTGGGGAAGATAAATATCTGTAGTATTGAAAAGGAGAATAGCAAAAAACCAGAAATCGGATTTAGCTTTGAGTATTCAGATAACTACAAATACTAGATTGAGGAACTACTATTTAGTGTGACAAGACACGAATAATCATTCACAAAGGAATTAAAAATATGGAGTTTAAAGGTGAATTTGGAAGAAATGTGCTAAGAAATTTGAAACGAAACTCCTCTCAACTAACTAATTTCCCCAAGAAAACAACTAAATAAAAAAAAAACTTCGATCAAGTGAACTTTAAAACAACCCATTTAAATCCAGCTGAGAAAAATGAATTTGAATTCAAAACCACACAGCTTTAGTTGACATAGTGAAACAAAAAAAGAAATAATATTTCGTTCCGATAAGAAGTGAATGCATGCAATCTTTAGATATATAGGGGTTAAAAAGGAATAAGAAAGTTAGTATACAATATACTAGTTCCATGGGCGAAAGGTATTTGGTTTGCATATGCTACACCGAAATACTCTATGGCTTCTTGGCTTGCGGTCCTCAACAGATTCTCGACAGGTGAAAGAATGCAAAGATGGAGTCCTAGTTTGGATCCAACATGCCCACTCGCGGCTCCCATGGCTCCCATGTTGGATCCAACATGCCCACTATGCGGCTCCCATTTGCAGCTACACGGAGGTAATCTGGAGTAGTCTAGTGAAAAGTCTGCTTGGCTCAAAATTCTCTACGAGCTGGAACAGAATTATGGAAATCGTGATTGATCCATCCCTAAGAAGGATCCGCTTATTTTTTTGTCGTTATCTCTTCCAAGCTTCAATCCATACCATTGGAAAGAAAGAAACGAAAGGAAACATGCGGGAAACTCTCTCCCTCCACCAGTCATCATCAAAAGGATTGATAAGATAATTCGAAATCGTCTCTCTTCGCTTCATATGATGGGAGATACTCGGTTCAAGGGAGCCTTGCAAGCTTGGTTTCAGATCCAAGCTTCACACAATCCTTCTTAAAGTGTAATCTTTTAAGATATTCTCTTTGTAGTTCTAAAATAGTAGTAGTACAATGTAAAAACAATTTTCTTTTTTTGAATGAATTTAACATATATTAAAAAAACGAATTGTAAACTTCAAAAAATATAATTAAATTTATTAAATTATTATTAGTTTAAAATTATAGGAATTGTTAATAACCAAAAACAATACATTTATAAATATGTTTTAATTTGTTTTTTTTAATATGTGAAAATATTAAAACATCAATCATTTAGAAACATAGAGTAAAACAATATATTTTCATTTTAAATAAACAAGTAATCAATCTTATTCATTGTATCCGAGAATGAGTGCCATTTTTTATTTCAGGATGATTTACTTATATAGGCCAATAAATTGTATTGATCTAGGATTTAGTTGAACTGTGGAATGTCCTTGTGTAGTTGTATACCGTTGACTTTTTTTCTTCCATTTGTTGACATGGTCATTACAAAAATGAAAAGCACAAACAACAAACTGCTCGTAACACCACCAAACATAAGATCCGTGCAATAACAAATTTTAAAAAGAAACAGAAGCCACGAAGAATTAAAACATTGTTAAGAAGTCACAATCGACTTAATTATAAAACCAAGTGTTAGACAAAGTTAGTAAGGATTCTCTCCAACGTAGTTACCCGGTGGGTCGTAGTTGCAAGTGATGAAAACTCCTGCGCCGTTCTCGCAGACCACTCTAGCGCAACCTAGCCGCTTGGTGTCACGCCACACGATCTGAGTGTAGTGACCGCACATACCGCCTTCACACGAGTTGGTCATGTGGTTGTAGGACTTAGCCTCCACGGTCCATGACTCCACTGCGAAAGTCGGTGTCCAGTCTGAGCCACTTCCCCAAAATAAGTTCTCACCGTATGGACCAGTCGAGTGGGTTAGGGAGCAATCATACCGCCTCTGGTTAGCCCACCAAGTTGCGTAGCTCGCGATCTTGCCGTCCCACACCAATGGAGACAGACCTGCATGGAGTGAAATTAATCAAATATTGCGATTAATACTACCAATATTTTCCACAACCTAACATTTTTGGTCGTCATAGGATGTGATCCAACTGCCGGATCGGTTAGAATTTTTAAAACATTGTCAAACACACACACATATATTTGGACATAATGTTTTTATGAACAAATGTAAATACCTAAGCTGGTCCGAACAGAATTATGGGGATCAAGGAACTGCTGTTCAAACGAGCCCGTGGGTGGATGGTAGGTGGGAGGAGGATGGTAGACGATAGGTTTGGGGCTGGGAGTTGGGTGTGGCTTCGGCTTTGCGACGTAGGGAGGAGGGCTCGGGAGTACTGTAGGTAGCCGCGGTTGGTAATAGTCTGCGTTAACGGTTTGGATGGCGACCAAGAGAATGGCAATAGCGAAGACTATGGCTCGGGTTGATGTTGTGGTCACCATCTTTCTTTTTGTGGAAAGGCTCCAACGATTATCTTTTGGATGGGTGGAAGATAAATGATTTGATGGGGGTGATTATTTATATATTTAAGTTAGGGTATAATTAATTATGACAAATGCAATTTGAGAATGTCAACTAGAAGCTAGTGGCTTCCATGTTCGATTATGCTTACCACTAATTACCAATTTATGTTTCCCTTCCGTCAAGAAGCATTGTAGATATTTTAACCATATGCAAGTATGTTTGGCTCATTAGTTCAATATTCTTTTAATATTGTTATTTTATTTATACTATCAACCTATTTTGTGATAGACATGTTTAAATAATATATTTTTTTTTTTTAAAAAAATTGTGGGAGTTGAGTATTTTAGATCCACAATCTTATCCGACTCCGGTTTCTGTAAATTTCGATTTTAAGAATAACACTCTACATAAAAATGTTTAAATCTGGAGCCACCAACACTTTTGTCAAATGTTTCTTTCCATTATGTTTAGGAAATGTTTGTGGTGTCGCATTTGTTTCTCTTTTCCGTTTTTTCTGCTATTTATAAAGTTTTTATGCTTTTGATTTTGTTTGAAAGAGACTTACTTCTAGAGGAAAATATTTTTACCGGCTTCAGCTTCCCTTAAAACATTAGAGCATTGGTTTCTCAGTTCTTTTGGGCTTAGTGTTTCTCTTTCTTACCGGTATCGTTTGATAGCCGGTCTTTGTATTTCGTCAAAAAATCCGGTTTGTTCTTACTTTGTTTTAGGTTGTAAGATTCTTTGGCTTAATATATTGATCCTTTAGACGGAAAAAAATTAATTCACAAAAAAATAATATTCCTTATCCCAATTGAGTGAAACTATATGTTTTTGAATTTATAAACAAATTTTTTTCCAACGTTACAAGCAATCTACTCTAGTTTTAAATAGTAGGTTTAGGCTATGTAGAATGAAAAATTTATTCATCACCCCACTTTATATTACACATCATCTTCTTTTTCTTTCACATCACTTTCTCTTTCTTTCATATCATAATTCAACACTCATTCAACTTTTATTATGTACAATAATTTTGTTTTAAAAAAAAATTCAACACTCTACCCCACTCAAATAAACAAAACATAGTGAAAAAAGGATTATAACCAAAAATTAATAAATAAGAGTTAGATGAAATTATTGAACAATGTGAAATTGATTTTTACGAACATATATATATATATATATTATGAATATACATATGATATATATGAATGTACGAAGTTTTCTTAAAACCAAAAAACCTTAAAAAAAATTTCAATCGGGGGGGCGTGGAATGCACGGCCACGATTCTGAACATTCAATCGGGGGGCGTGGATTATTCAGGGAATGTCGTGGTGGGACCCTCGCTTATTTGCTGACACGTGACTATCACGGCAGCTCCACCGTGGAGATACGTACACCTCACCACATCATACCACAGAAAAACATTCAGTCATACCGAGTTGACCCATTACTAAACAAAAAAACAAAGAGAATCGAAGTAGGCGAAGATTTATATAGGAGAATCTGTCGGATAACTATCGACAAACAACATAATCACTCCCGTCGCCGGTGAATTTAATCTCACCGGACCTAACATGTAAATTTCCAGTGATTTTTTTCTTTTTCTTTTTGTATTGGTCAGTCTACGCGAAGTCTTCTCCGATTCAACGAAGAGATTTAGGTTTTTTTGTTTTGTTTCCATGGGGATGATTTACGAGAGTTGATTGCAGTTTGATTATGTAGTTCTTTGTTAGCAAATCTAAGAAATTAGGGTTTTTTTTTCCTCTCTAGAGTTTTGAGAATGAAGAGGAACTTAGACGGCAACGATGAAGACCAGCCTGAGCGAAAACGACCTGCTCTTGCTAGGTATGTTTCTCTTCATCGTCTCTGATTCTCTCGATTGTTTCTGAAGTTTCCTAAACATTAAAAGACTTATTTTCTGGTTTGTCTTCTTGTTTTATGCAGTGTGATTGTTGAGGCTATGAAAGTAGACAGTTTGCAGAAGCTCTGTTCGTCTTTGGAACCTATCCTCCGACGAGTTGTAAGATCTTTTCTGTTTTTTTTTTTTGGTGGGAGGAAGGGTTTTTGTATCGACTTTTTTTGCTTTGTTTATGTTGTATTCTTGTTCTTGTCGCTTCAGATAAAAGTTAGTTATGTTTAGGTCTGAATCAGTACGGTATTGTTGCTGAGCAGGTCAGTGAGGAAGTGGAACGTGCTTTGGCAAAGTTAGCACCTGCTAGGCTTACCGGAAGGTAACACTTACCTTACTATATAGCTTACTGGCCCTTGATATTGTGATAAATCCTGAAACTTCTGATTATTTTGCAGTTCGGGGTCTTCTCCGAGACGTATTGGTGGTCCGGATGGCCGGAACTTGCAGCTGCATTTTAGGTCTAGATTATCTCTCCCCTTATTCACTGGAGGAAGAGTGGAAGGAGAGCAAGGTGCTGCGATCCATGTTGTATTGATAGATGCAAACACCGGACGTCCTGTAACATTTGGACCAGAAGCTTCGCTGAAGCTTGAGGTCGTTGTGCTGGGGGGTGACTTTAACAAAGAAGATGAAGGAGATTGGACACAAGAAGAATTTGAAAGTCATGTTGTAAAAGAGCGTGAAGGGAAAAGACCGTTGCTTACTGGAGACCTTAATGTTGTTCTCAAGGAAGGGGTAGGCACTTTGGGCGAGCTAGTTTTCACGGATAATTCGAGTTGGATTCGAAGCCGGAAGTTCAGACTTGCTTTAAGGGTCGCCTCTGGGTATTTTGATGGCATACGTGTACGTGAGGCAAAGACGGAAGCTTTCGCTGTTAAAGATCACAGGGGAGAATGTATTTATTTAGTTTTTTCTTCATCTCTTTGTACCTTGTGATGACTGGCACTTCTTTTCTTCTGAATTGATGCGTTGTTGGGTTGAAAATGCAGTGTACAAGAAGCATTATCCACCTGCTTTGAGTGATGAGGTGTGGAGATTGGAGAAGATTGGTAAAGATGGGGCGTTCCATAAGAAGCTAACCGCTGAGGGAATTGTCAACGTGGAAGCCTTTCTGAGAAGATTGGTCAAGGATTCTGCAAAATTACGAGCTGTAAGTACCTATAACGTCAAGCTCATTGCTACAGGATGAGAATATTCATTTTGATTTACGCTCATGAATGATTATGCTTATGTGTTTAGACTCTTGGAAGTGGCATGTCAAACAAGATGTGGGATGTGCTAGTGGAGCATGCAAAGACATGTGTCCTAAGTGGTAAGCTTTACATCTACTATGCTGAAGATTCAAGGACCGTCGGTGCTGTGTTCAATAACATCTATGAGTTAAGTGGCCTTATTTCCGGGGATCAATACATCTCTGTTGACGCACTCACTGACAGCAAAAAGGTCCAGTTACATTCTCTGTAACTCTTTTCACTTAATTCGTTTATGCTGCTGTATGGTATTGTTCTGAGAAACTCTAATTTATAGATCTCTTTCATAGCTTAAAAGTTAGTTAATTATAGTTGTGCGGTAGTATTGAAGATATGGTGTTTGATTTTAAAAGGTATATGTGGATGGATTGGTGAAGAAAGCGTATGATAATTGGAATCAAGTCGTAGAGTATGAGGGCAGAACTCTGTTAAACATCAATCAGCCTGAGAGGGTGGATGTTTCTCAGAATGATCCTGTAGTGGCTCCGGAAAATTACTCTGCTGTGCTTCCGTCTCCTATACCTCCTAGTCAGTTTCCAGCAATCTCATTCGAAGGTTGGCAAATCTGTCCCTTGTACATTACTAAATCTCAGATCTTTTTTTTTTTGGTTCTACATCAGAAGTTTATGTTTCTTTGCTGCAGGGTATAATCAAACGCTGGCAACAACTCAACTTCATAACCCACAAGCACAATTTGATACTGTTTTACAGCAAGATCAGTTTATGGGAATACATCAAAATGTAACTGGGTTGGCTCTTGATCCTCCACTACAATCCACAGGCGGGTATTTAGACATCGGTTCTTCCGTTCATCAAGCAAATCTTAATCCTTTAGAAGACTGGTCACACCAGCATGAGAACGGCTTTTTGTCAGAGGAGGAGATTCGGCTAAGAAGTCATGAAATGCTAGAGAATGATGACATGCAACAGCTGCTCCAGCTTTGTAGCATGGGAGATGGATATGCTTTGCCATCGTTTATGCAAAATACACCGGTGGTACAGGGATATGAGGAGGACCGTGTGCGATCAGGAAAAGCGGTTGTTGGATGGCTTAAGATAAAAGCAGCAATGAGATGGGGAATCTTCATAAGGAAGAAAGCTGCTGAGAGAAGGGCTCAAATTGTGGAGCTTGATAACGATGATTGATAGATAAGTAGATGAATAGTCAGGTGACTCAGGTTGCTTGCTAGCGTATAGAAGAAGGCCTGTACAATTTTTGGGTTTCGATTTCTTTACTTATTATAGGTTTACGACATCAACATTTAATCTTGTCAAGCAAATCAATGTCGACGAGAAGAAAGCCAAAGCTTCGATGAACTCCATGTTCTCCGTTAAGAGAGCTACTAGCTTCGTCTCTACCTGCTGCTTGAGGAAAGTACGCTTCTCCGCATGAGGCCATTACCCATTTCTTTTCAGAGAGTGATCTTGAGATCAGTCGTTCCATGAATCTTTGCGGCAACATAGAGTGATTCCCCTAACGACTTCAGTAATTTTAGCCTTTGGGACGAGAGAGAAAATTGGCCTATATATGGGCCTACAAAGCCCGTTAATGTCTTCTAATAAGACCCAATAAATAACAGCTCGATGGCCAACTTTATTTATTTTATTTATTTTATTATTATTTTTTTAATAATATATTATATTAATTAAAATATCAAGATCTTGGATCGGAGCCAAATTACATCGCCGGAAACGTAAGAGCAAAAGTCGACAGTTAAACAGAGTACAAGCATTGACTTAACATTACAAGCAAAGAACGACAACATCATGGCTTGAGGTGGGAAGAAGACAGACGAAGCTTCACCTCCATCCTCCGGCGGTCACGAACAACCGCCGTTGTAATGACCCTATCAAAAGCTAAGTACGACCGAAAAGTCAAACATCGAGGAAACGCGGGAGGCAGATGGTAAATGTCTTTGGGAAGAATAGGCATAATTTTGGTCGAGACAAAAATCAGAACAGACGTGCAGTTTTGAAGACGGTTCACAAGCATCTCTGAGAAACCGATGTGGACGGCCAAGGAAGTTAAAATCCCGGAACGACTCAGGGCTAATACAAGACTCAAATTAGACCATATTATGGTATCCGGTCACAAGAAAATCGAGTTGGTCTGTGAAGAAACGAAGATTGATCGAAACGGCCTTAAAACAGTCTGTACGGCCGAATTTCGAGAATCGGTAAGGACCGATGTGTGGAATAATGCTCCAGCTGATCAGCCACGTGAGTCTTAGAAGAAAAACTAACTCATTTCTGACAAGTCTTGGGCAGGAAGGAATGTTCAGTTATTCTCCACAAAAACGCCCGTTATTTTCCTACAAAAACGAAGCAGCTGAAATGTTTCTTTCTGATTGGACCAACCAAACCACGAACCAGATCTGGAGAAGAGTGTCTCAATACCATTGGTTGAGCTTACCAAAAACCAAGGATAGTGAAGAAATGTCCAATTCCTATTGGTTAACAGCAAAAAGACGAATATCGGGTCAGAACGGGGATTATCGACACAGCTTGGTACGCTCGGGATTAGACATCAATACGGACGCAAGCGGGATGGATTTTATAAATGCAATTACAATTCAAGACTGATCTAGCAAAACGTTCTTGGGTGGTATAATTTCCGGAAAATAGGATTTGACGATGCAACGGCCGAAACGGTACAATTACCCGATTAACCGAAATACAATTATTCTTGCTGGCCACGAATGTTGTTGCCACGACTTGATTGGACACCTGAGAGGATAAGAAGATAATAATGAAGGCTCAGTAGACCTACAGACCTAAGGCTAGGTTTCGTCCTCATTACCCTTCATTCCGGCGAATCGCGCAGCGACCAGCAGCGAACGGATAAGATCAATCACCAAAAAAATAATCATGCCTCATGACTCACGACCTAAATGGCAGGCCTAGAGTCTAGATTTCAGAGGATAAGGTGAAGGGATAAGCTCCAGCAAACCCCTAATAGTGCGGTGACATCTCGTGCTTACCCTATCCGCTCGAACCGAGAAGATAACGACAAAAGCTTATGGACCAATCAAATGAAACCACCAAGACCCACGACCTAAATGGATAAGATAAGGCTTCTGAGCACACCTAGGAAGCTAGAACGCAGGTGTAGAGTGCTAGGCCTGGTGCACCTCTCATTTCGACGAATCAGATGGAAACATGCAAAACCGATGACATCGTACGACATAAGAGAGAAGCTGGCTCATTTTGCCTATAAATACCACGACCCTGGCTTCATTTCTACTCATCCACCACTCTTAGATTCACAGTAAATTCTAGGAAAAGAAAGGGTAAGAAAAAGAAATAAGAGAAAGAAAGTAGGTCGGTAATAGGGGCAAATACCCGATAAGCGAGAAAGGTCGGTAAGCTGAAGTTTTGTAGTTTCCTTTCAAGCTTAATTTCTTTTATGACCTAGACTAAACTAGGTTCTGTCCTTAGTCTCTCAGTGCAGATCGTGCAAGAAGACACTAAGACATACTTAGCCCGAGTAGAGAAAAGTGAGTTCCCGGTAGCATAGGTGCTAACAATTTTCTTGCAGGTCGTGGTCAAGGATTGAAACACATGAAGTGTTTATCCTTGCCTCACTTTTATTATCATGCATTCATGTGATTGAGGTTGTGATAAGTACGAGGTCGGATTGTGATCCACTCGGAAATGCATATTGTGATAAGTATGGGAACGGATCAGGGGATCGTCCCGGAAATTGTGTTGTGTGATCCGGAGGTGTGGGAGTTCCGGAATTTGTCTGGAGGTGTGGGAGTTCCAGAAACGTGGCGGTTCGACACTTCCTTTCGACACCACACACTAGCGAAAGACCGTCTAGGTGGGAAGACTCGGAGGAACGGGATTGCAGCCTAGAGCCGAGTTCTATCCGACGGGATAGTAAGGGTAACTGTGCGATGGTGCCCACCGAGAAGAAAAAAAAAATGTTCTCGGTTGATTGGTGATGTTATAGGTTCATGTGCCTTTGTGGCTATGTCCTAGGTGTTCCCTGAGAAAGGAAGATCGAATGCGTAGGGCGTGCGAGGCCCAGGGGCGTGCGAGGCCCGTGTGTGTGTGTGTGTGTGTGTGTGTGTTTGTGTGGTTATCATGATACTATCTTTTGAGTTTCCCGCATGCATTTTTTTGATTGATTTATGATTGTTGAATTCATGCATTTTTGGGTTTTGGGGTGGGATAATAACCTGTTGTTTAGAGGGCCTGGAATTCACTGAGTAATGCTAGATTACTCACCCCTTCTTTATTTTGCAGGTAACCCTAGTAAGAGTGAAGTAGGACGTGACAGACGAGAAGTTCCACAGTAGTGTGTGGTATACCTTTTGTAAACACCTTACTTTTGTAAAATATCATGTAGGCTTTTGGGTATGTTTGGTTTGACTCGTAAGGAGCTCCGCTTGTAATATTTTAAGATGTAAGAACTTTGTAAGATTTTACATATATGTAATAAAAGGCTTTTGTGTGAGTAAAACTCTTGTATCCTCCCTGATATTAGCTAGTCCAAGCTAACACAACTCTTGCCTGGAGTACGGGTTGGCAAGCCTTAGGCTCCTGGCGAGAGGGTCGGATATCGAAAATGGACCGGCCAAGACTATGGGCACGGCTGGACCATTGACGATATTTGACATACTGTGGCATCTTTGGTTCACCTGGTTATGGATCGAACCGGGGGTGTTACAGATGGTGGTATCATAGCATGGTTCATGATCATGCTAACGGGACAAGAATTTTATTCGGTTTTATCTAGTCAAAAGGAGTCACAAAAGCATACTTAGGAATCTGAAATGTCCGTTACATAGTCATGTGAGGGAATAGGAATACCTTTTGAGTGTGATTTTGTATAACAAGTGTGATATGGTGTCGCAGACACGACCGATGGGGAGAACAATTCGGGACTGGTTGATTGAGAATGGGCCAGATGCAGGGTTGTATGATGATGATGGCAGTGGATCGAACACATCAGGAGACTCCGATGAATCCAGAAACTGGTTCGCTATCACCGACTTGGACTCATCTCTGGAATCAAACCCTCATGAAGATGACAATGGGATGGTCGGAGATCTGGATCTATCATTAAGGACAGGAATGCTAGCCCAATACGATGAGCCTGTCAGTGATGAAGATATATACACTGCAAGGCCGACACAGTACACTGATGTTGAAATCTTGGTACCTTCCACCGAGATTATCGAAGTATCATCAAATGAAACAACACCAAACTCATGGGAGGATAGCCCGCGGAGTGTAATACCGGAGATCCCAATGCCACACGTGTTCATGCCAGGATACAGGATGTACCCTTACATACCAACGAAGCCCGAGGAGGACTATGTGTACCCGTTTGTGCGATATAGAGACTTAACCATACCGGTGACCTTGAACCATGATCTATGGGGCAACCGCAAAGAAGCCGATGACGATGAACTAATTCCGCAAGAGGACTACCCAGGACAAGGAAATATTTCACCAACGTACTGGACGAACATGATGACACGGATTGGAGGAGACCACCCGAAAGAGGAATTCCCTACGGAACCACAAAACAACGAAGATAGTGAAAACCGCTCCACGGCGATCTATGACCTCTATGGACAGCCACTAGACCTGAACCCACAAGTGACTCACTCCGAACCACCACCAAGGAGATCTGACCGAAGCAGGAGAAAACACTAATCACGAAAACCCCGAGGAAGCCACCGTGGAATCTATGTTCAGACGCTTCGATGAGATGACCAATATACAGGCGACCCAGAGCGAAGAGAGAAACGGAATCGATAGGTTCATCGAAGAAAGGACCAGACCAATTCAAAGAGGAAGACCACCCCGAAGGACCGCAAGAATGAGAGTTCCAGCACCCTAAACTGTCACACCGCCTTGCCAAGAGTGTGGTGGAACCGGACATTATAGTCGTGCATGTCCTAACATACGAGCAGCGCTAAGGCGCAATGTGTGCAATACATGTGGACGGAGAGGCCATTATCCGGCACCCTGCCCGACCCATCATCCAGCATCCTCATCTAGCACCAGTCGCCAGCCAGCAGCCCGATCTACAACAAGACCAGCCACCCGATCTACGACAAGACCAGCAGCCCGAGGAAGAAGAGTAGTTGATACTAGTAGGACTAGGCATTTTAGAAACTTCTAGCCGAAAACAGGAATCAGCCATAATACTAAGGTACGCATGGGTTCTAACTTATCTCTTTGCATGCATGATGCCTTGCTACGGGAATTAGGAAAGGAATTTTAGAAGGGATTATAGGGGAATTAAATAGGAAAGTCGTCCTATAGCCTATAAATTGTTAGGAAAGGAATTAGGATGACTGGTATGAGATGAAACGTGGTAAGGAAGTGGTATTCCGGAAGGTGTAAGACTCGACGACAAGGTTACAGGACAGTATTTTTAGAAGACTATGAGGAACCGAGGATTGATTCTACAGTAGAATTCGGGGACGAATTCTTAGAAGTTGGGGAGAATGTAATGACCCTATCAAGAGCTAAGTACGACCGGAAAGTTAAACATCTAGGAAACGCGTGAGGAAGATGGTAAATGTCTTTGGGAAGAATAGGCATAATTTTGGTCGAGACAAAAATCAGAACGGACGTGCAGTTTTGAAGACGGTTCACAAGCATCTCCGAGAAACCGATGTGGACGGCCAAGGAAGTTAAAATACCGGAACGACTCAGGGCTAATACAAGACTCAAATTAGACCATATTATGGTATCCGGTCACAAGAAAATTCAGTTGGTCTGTGAAGAAACGAAGATTGATCGAAACGGCCTTAAAACAGTCCGTACGGCCGAATTTCGGGAATCGGTAAGGACCAATGTGTGGAATAATGCTCCAGCTGATCAGCCACGTGAGTCTCATTATTTTTGGAAAAAAAACCAACTCATTTCTGACAAGTCTTGGGCAGGAAGGAATGTTCAGTTATTCTCCACAAAACGCCCGTTATTTTCCTACAAAAACGAAGCAGCTGAAATGTTTCTTTCTGATTGGACCAACCAAACCACGAACCAGATCTGGAGAAGAGTGTCTCAATACCATTGGTTGAGCTTACCAAAAACCAAGGATAGTGAAGAAATGTCCAATTCCCATTGGTTAACAGCAAAAAGACGAATATCGGGTCAGAACGGGGATTATCGACACAGCTTGGTACGCTCGGGATTAGACATCAATACGGACGCAAGCGGGATGTATTTTATAAATGCAATTACAAGTCAAGACTGGTCTAGCAAAACGTTCTTGGATGGTATAATTTCCGGAAAATAGGATTTGACGATGCAACGGCCGAAACGGTACAATTACCCGATTAACCGAAATACGATTATTCTTGCTGGCCACGAATGTTGTTGCCACGACTTGATTGGAAACCTGAGAGGATAAGAAGATAATAATGAAGGCTCAGTAGACCTACAGACCTAAGGCTAGGTTTCGTCCTCATTACCCTTCATTCCGGCGAATCGCGCAGCGACCAGCAGCGAACGGATAAGATCAATCACCAAAAAATAATCACGCCTCATGACTAACGACCTAAATGGCAGGCCTAAAGTCTAGATTTCAGAGGATAAGGTGAAGGGATAAGCTCCAGCAAACCCCTAATGGTGCGGTGACATCTCGTGCTTACCCTATCCGCTCGAACCGAGAAGATAACGACAAAAGCTTATTGTAACGCCCCTTTCCCATTCTCCGCTGACCGACGGGCTGACCGGTCAACAATCAAACAAGAACATGACCGATCGAACCCGAGCAAGTCGAATAGGAAAAGTTCGCCACAGGACGAAGCCAAAGACGGATCGGTTTGAGACAAAAGGCTCGCGCCAACCTATCTCCGACTCCGCTATCCTCATATCCGTAACGCAAGCAGTACTACTTGCATTACTTCGACGAGTTGTGTCGGTTCGGACTGAAACCTCATATCAGAGAAACAATTTCATTTTTAAGTAATCAAACGTTGAATACAACGTTTAACTAGTTTTTACAAACAATCATCCACACAAATTCATAAACAATCAAACACGAAATAGCGCAGCTGCCGAACCGAAATAAAACATCCAAAACCATCGAATCAAAACCCCGCCACAAGCAATCCCGACACTACACCGAGGACCTCCCGCGTCCGTCGCTGCTACACCTGAAAAACACAAAAAGAGTCTAATGAGCGATCTAAGATCACCCAGTGAATCGGCTCCCCACTACGGCTTCTAGTCTATCTATCATCTATAGATCCCCGCCAAGAAACCCCAAAATAACAACCAACACACAAATAGCCGATCACGCACTACCACGTCGCGTCGAGCCCACACACAATCAATTGCCAAAAGAAAAGAGAAGGCGATTAGAGGAAATCGGGAGCACTGCGGCACATGTCCCCGATTGAGACTCGATCTATCTACCGCGCACTACCAACTACACCAAAACACACACACGCTGGGCCCCTACGATCTTGGTAACTTCCAGGGGTTTTCGCCGTTACCGATATGATAACTAACCCACGTGACTCCTAGCCGTCCACACAACGACTAGGACACCGTTCTCTGTCCATCGATACGCGGTGACTCCGGTTACCCCTAGATAACCCGAGCTTCCATGCAGTCCGGCCCTAGGACGCGACCCCGTATTCTCCGGACTACACCCTACAGACGTCACTCCATAGGTTCGCACCTGCCAGAACTAACTGACCAGGTTATCAACTCCCGAGGATCCAATCGGGCTGGAAGTACCAGAACGGAATCACACACCTAGACTTGCGGGATCTAACGCACCCTAGAGTCCTAGTGCAGAAATATAAACACGCAGACTCGCTTGGACTCTAGCAATCAATCACAATCAATAACACAATCAACTCAACCCCGCATCCCGCAAGTCTACTCACACACACCACCGCTCTGACTCGGCACCGTACCGAGTCAGCACCACAACTTAACCGGTCCCGTGACCGAGCTAAGTAACCATCAAGGATCGCTCGGCCCAACCCGAGACGATCTAAAGGCCTACACAGAAAGGTTAACCACAACCACACAACACAACACAATCACGCAATCAACAGTCTACTCGGCCCAACACCGAAGTAGACTCACAATCACACAAACACCACACACACAGGCCTATTAGGGTTTCTAATGTCTTTTAACCATTTCACGCCCGCTACCTTGGGTTAACCGCTTGTTAACCCGTAGACGGTTCACCAATCACAACACTTCATACTTCTTAACCATTCCTAGTCGTCTTTTAATAACTCCCCGATCCGTCGGTTTAGAGCTAGAAGCTTACTAAACTCCCCGACGTCTCACCATTCATTACTTAGTTCATTTAACCTCGGGAAACCCCGACACCATTCCATACTCTATATGTTTGTTCAAGTTCAATTCCGTATTTTAACTCGTCTTAATTCCCGTATATAGATTCATTTAATACCGTGCTTTACTTACATATATATGCATATATAGTCCTACTCATGCCACGACTATATGAATGCATCACACAACGTTCTAACAACCTAACGGCACGCAATAGGTTTAATCCGTTTTAATCTAACATGCTTCTTTAACCCTAGCCGGTTTAACGTTAATTCCGTCAATCAAATAATTCAATTCAATTCAATTTATTACTCACGGGTATGCAATCCTATCACTACGTTTTCCCATTTAACGTTCTATATGTAACTACGGTGTTTGAGCCGACTCACAGTGATTTGACGGAACGAACGGCACGGATGCGGATACGGAATCCCGAGACCCGAACTAAACCCGAACCTCTCCGAATACCCGAACACGAACTCCTGAAACTTCCCAAACACGAACCGCAAATCAAGAACCGGCCGGAGTCAACGTGTTGACCGGCCGTTGACCGGCGTTGACCGAAGCTGACCGTTGACCGTTGACTATCTTCTCTCTCCTCATTCCCTCCTTCTCTCTTCCGGATCTCTCTCTTCTCTCTCTAATGTCTCTCTCTTCTTCCTCTCTCTTCTTTCTCTCTCCCATACGGTTCTCCTCCATCTCTCTCTCTCTTCTTCTCCCATATTTATCTTCTCTTTCTTCTTCACACCTCCTTCTCTCTCTCTCTTCTTCACCTTTACGTTTCTTTCTCTCTCCTTTTCTTCTTCCTCCTCCTTCTTCTTCCGGCTTCTTCTTCTTCTTCTCCTCCTTCTTCTTCTTCTCCTCCTTCTTCTTCTTCTTCTCCTCACGCCTCTCTCCTTCTCTCTTTCTCTTTGTTGTGTTTGTTGTGGAATGAAGAAATGAGAAGAGCAAAGGCTCTTTATATAGAAAAGTGAAGTGGCTTTATTGTGTGACATTTGTCACTCTCCTTCTTCTCCAATGGACAGCACATCAAGGTAGGTGTTGGCATGATATATTGACAGCTGCCCCTCCTCTCCTCCTGTTTTCCCACGCCATTCCACAAGCAAAGGGGAGATTCATTGTACCTCTTTTGTTAGCTTCATCTCCAAGCAACTTGACAAGTGTCACTTCTTCTAGAAGAGGTAGGTGGCGCCTCCAGGGAAGTAACACCTGTCTTTATGTGGTGAATTTGAACCAAATAATCCAGTCATTAAGCCCTTAATCTCCTCCTAAACCCTTTAATCACTCTTGCTCGGTTTTCTCGATTTCCCGATAATTGTTTTCATAAATATCAGACAATTCCCATAAATCCTCAAACCTCCATAATCTGATTCTCCTTGCTTTTAGATGAATTTAGCAATTTGAATCATCTCATTTGGAGTTTCCTAGAGCCCGTTATGAATTTCCGAAGTTTTCCCGGTTTTGCTCGGTTTTCACCCGACACTCCGAAAAATGCATTTCTGCTCCGTTCCTTCGAATTCTGATCTTGTAAATGTTCTTTATGATTTAAAACTAGAACATTTGGCCCGTCTCGTCTTCCGTCTCGAACTTTGGCAAAATTACCATTTTGCCCCTGTTGACTTTTCTTCTGCCCGTTGACCATAATTTGTGATACGGGGTATCACACTTATGGACCAATCAAATGAAACCACCAAGACCCACGACCTAAATGGATAAGATAAGGCTTATGAGCACACCTAGGAAGCTAGAACGCAGGTGTAGAGTGCTAGGCCTGGTGCACCTCTCATTTCGACGAATCAGACGGAAACATGCAAAACCGATGACATCGTACGACATAAGAGAGAAGCTGGATCATTTTGCCTATAAATACCACGACCCTGGCTTCATTTCTACTCATCCACCACTCTTAGATTCACAGTAAACACTAGGAAAAGAAAGGGTAAGAAAAAAAAGAAGAGAAAGAAAGTAGGCCGGTAATAGGGGCAAATACCTGATAAGCGAGAAAGGTCGGTAAGCTGAAGTTTTGTAGTTTCCTTTCAAGCTTAATTTCTTTTATGACCTAGACTAAACTAGGTTCTGTCCTTAGTCTCTCAGTGCAGATCGTTCAAGAAGACACTAAGACGGACTTAGCCCGAGTAGAGAAAAGTGAGTTCCCGGTAGCATAAGTGCTAACGATTTTATTGCAGGTCGTGGTCAAGGATTGAAACACATGAAGTGTTTATCCTTGCCTCACTTTTATTATCATGCATTCATGTGATTGAGGTTGTGATAAGTACGAGGTCGGATTGTGATCCACTCGGAAATGCATATTGTGATAAGTACGGGAACGGATCAGGGGATCGTCCCGGAAATTGTGTTGTGTGATCCGGAGGTGTGGGAGTTCCGGAATATGTCTGGAGGTGTGGGAGTTCCAGAAACGTGGTGGTTCGACACTTCCTTTCGACACCTCACACTAGCGAAGGACCGTGTAGGTGAGAAGACTCGGAGGAACGGGATTGCAGCCTAGGGCCGAGTTCTATCCGACGGGATAGTAAGGGTAACCGTGCGATGGTGCCCGCCGAGAAGAAAAAAATATGTTCTCGGTTGATTGGTGATGTTCTAGGTTCATGTGCCATTGTGGCTATGTCCTAGATGTTCCCTGAGAAAGGAAGATCGAATGCGTCGGGCGTGCGAGGCCCAGGGGCGTGCGAGGCCCGTGTGTGTGTGTGTGTGTGTGTGTGTGTGTGTGTGTGTGTGTTTGTGTGGTTATCATGATACTATCTTTTAGTTTCCCGCATGCATTGTTTTGATTGATTTATGATTGTTGCATTCATGCATTTTTAGGTTTTGGGGTGGGATAATAACATGTTGTTTAGAGGGCCTTGAATTCACTGAGTAATGCTAGATTACTCACCCCTTCTTTATTTTGCAGGTAACCCTAGTAAGAGTGAAGTAGGACGTGACAGACGAGAAGTTCCACAGTAGTGTGTGGTATGCCTTTTGTAAACACCTTACTTTTGTAAAATATCATGTAGGCTTTTGGGTATGTTTGGTTTGACTCGTAAGGAGCTCCGCTTGTAATATTTTAAGATGTAAGAACTTTGTAAGATTTTACATATATGTAATAAAAGGATTTTGTGTGTGTAAAACTCTTGTATCCTCCCTGATATTAGCTAGTACAAACTAACACAACTGTAACATACCCAAACCCAAGGCCCAAAATTTTTGGAAGAAAGGCCCAAAAGCCAGCCCAAATCCACCTTCCTTTCCTGTTTCTTTCTGTTGGGAATGTCCTGAAATCTACTGTACTATCTCTAGAAAGTATGATAAGTGTCGAGATCAGACATAAGTCATAAATACTGGGTGATCATGATGACTTGCTAGAGCCCGCTCTTGATCTAGCTTGGTCTAGCAGCCTGATCCAGTAGCTTGTAAGCGTGTGGATACCTAGGAGGAGCCGGTAATCATCAGCTCTTGCAGATCTCGATATTCCCTTGATCAATCCGCTGCAATCACAAGGTAATGATCCTGATCTTTTTATGATTCAACTGCAAATCACCTAGATCCTAGTTGATTATGTGCTAGGTTGTAACCTGATAATTACACCAATGAACACACATAATCCTTCACTTTCCTTATTCGGGCGTTTCATTTTCTGGTTATAGGGCCAAGCCCATTAACTAAGCCCAAAGCCTGCTTTCCTTTTCTAAAACCCTAGGGTTTTCAGCAGGGCCTCCCCTATAAATACTGCCTCCTTTTCCCCAGAAACTTATTTTCTCTTTCTTTCGGCGAAGCCCTGTCGGGATCAGCAGACGTTCGAGCATCCAAGAGCACTATTCACGTTTTTCCTTCTTCCCAATCTCACCAGGTAACCCCGAGAACCAGATCTGAGCTTTCCAAACCCGAAAACATTTTCAAACTTTTATATCTTTCAAAATACCCCGAATCCCGAGAAACCGAGCATACCACCGTGACCGTCATGACGAGACAAAGCCGGAGCCGCCGAGCCGACAGCCACGCGCCGCCGCACGCGCCCGCACGCGCCGGAGGAGCCACGGGTGCGTGAGATCCACGCGCGGCGGAGGAGCCACGCGCCGGAGCTCACGCGCCGGAGCTCACGCGCCGATCGCCGGAGACACGCGCCGCCGCCGCCGCCGACCGGAGCCGCCGCCGTCGCCGGAGACCCGCCGGAGCGCCGCCGCCGGAGCCGCCGTTGACCACCGCCGGAGCCGCCGTTGACCACCGCCGGAGCCGCCGTTGACCGCCGTTGACCGCCGCCGTCGCCGCCGGTTGACCGTTGACCGGACCCGTTGACCGTTACCGGTCCGGGTCGGATCGGGTCGGGTCGGGTCTGACCCAATCGGGTCGGATCCTTGACCGGGTCTGGTTTGGGTTGACCGACCGGTTTAATTCGGTTTAGTCAATTTCCCATTTCAATTCCAATTCCAATTTCAATTTCCGGTTTAGATCTGTTTAGCTGGTTTGAGTGGGATGTTTTCAATCGATCATATCTCGCTCATCCTGAGGCCGATTTAAGCGATTCAAAAGCCTATCTCACTCGATTTATCGTCCTCTTTTCAGAAACGATGTCCGTTCGGGTCAATAGGGTTGCTAATTCACGGTTTTGCCCTCTTCTTTGTCTAAGGTGAGGACCGAACGTGATCTCCCTTACTTCATTCGATTCCGGGCGATAGTCCCTTGTTAATGTCGTCTTTCCTAGGTAGTCTAAGGTAGTAGAGATCTCGTTGTGATTGCTTGAGAACGTAGAACTGCTAGGTTGTTCGCTGAGCCTGAAAATATTGTTTGTGTGTGATGGATATGATTGGTAGTTGTGGTAGGGCCCCCGAAAGGGTGTTTCGTGGCAGGGCGCGTATAGCGAGTTTTGGTACGCGCCCTTTAAATCGTCGGATGGAAGGTGTTGGCGAGCCTTCCCTGGTACAAGGCCGTGGGCTAAGTAATGCCGGGTGGGCCGGTTGTGTGAGCCTTCGGGCTAGAGAGGGGTTCACGAGTGCGAAAGCGCGAGTGGATGTAGTTTGCGTGGTGAAAGCCCTCGGGCCAGTTTGCAAGGTGATATTAGCTTAGTACTTGTGATCCGTGGTCGTGCGGTGTAAGCGGAATAGCGGACTCCCTAAGTCCGTCCTCACTGGGTGATTGTGTTTGAAACAATTACTCAGGCCTCTTTCCCCTTTCCTGCCCCCGTTTTCTTGCAGGTCCGGATGCGGGATCGATACAGTCGAGTGACGTAGTTGGTGGTTTTCAATAAGAAGGAAGCGCCGGGTCCTGGGACAAGTTGAGAAGGCGTCCTGGTTGGACCGAATCCGGTTCAAAGGGCGTCCTAATGCCGCGTCTCCGGTTATGCCGGGAGACGGGTGTTACAATTTGGTATCAGAGCCTAGGTTAAAGGTCTCCCAGTCCTGCCCTGGGAGATCAGCTTTCGTTGTTTACCCCAAAAACCCATTTTTCAATCTTTTTCAAAACCGTTTGCGAAATTTTTATAAAACAAATACTTTGCAAAAAAATTCAAACACCAATATATCACTGATTATCTCCTGTTGTGACCTCTCTTAGTTTCGTCTTATGCAGGATGTCCACTGATTCACACTCTGATTCCGGGTCCGATTGGGCACCAAACTCTACCAGTGTTCTGCGCACACGTGTTGCACCCCGCAGGAACGCACCGAGGAGGCAGAGGAGACGACTTACGATTGAGACATCGGTTGAGATTCCCGGCGCCACCCAGTCATCCGCCCGGCATTCAGTGGATAGACCAGTGTCTGCATCAGTTCCGGTTGAGACAGTTGTGAGACCAGCGAGGGGTAGAGGCCGACCCCGGAAGACGCCAGTAGTGGCCCCACCGGCGCCAGTGGATGCACCCCGGGTCCAGAGGTCGGGGAAGGAGCATGTTGTGGCGGAGGATCATTCCGACCCACCGAGTCGTGTGTGCTTCATGACAGTGAGACCGTCAGACGGGATACCAGGGGCGTCGACATCGAGGAGGGCGCAAGAGGTTCCTCGGCCCTTCCAGGTGGCAGGCATGAGTGTGCAGGAGTACAGGGATGCGTTCATGTTCCGAGCTGGATGTACCCACCCTAGATCCCCGATCCATTTGATGACCCTGTTTATGGATGGGCTAGCACCGGAGATCCGAGAGGGGATGACGGATGGGAGTGAGTACGGAGAGTACAGTCTGGTTGCGATGGCTGCTAAGTACGCAGAGGCTATGGTTAGGAACCAGAGGGATCCCGTATTTCGGCAGCAGATGAGAGAGAGGCGTCGTAGGGACGAGGACACCCGACGCCAAGTCATGGCCGAGCAGCAAGCCATTTGGGATGAGGATTTGCGACTGAAGCGGGAGCAGGAGATTGCGGACCGGGCTAGGTTGGCGGAGCAGAGGGCTGACTTGGAGCGTAGGCAAGCGAGGTATGAGCAGCAGAGGGCAGAGCAGGCCCGGCAGCAGGTGGGCGCGGGCCGCGAGCGGGAGCAGTGGGAGCAGGGGATGCAGCAGGTACGGGAGGACCGAGAGTATGTCTGGTTGGATAGGAAAGGGAACAGATTGGAGGAGGGACCAGATGGGCAGTGGGATACACCGAGTCAGGAGCCGGCAGCAGCACCTCCAGTGATCGTCTTCTCAGATTCAGAGCCGGAGCCGGAGTCAGACCCCAAGGAGTACGACAGCGAGGAAGGCATGGTGTACCGAGGAGACTTGGACCTTGAGTTGCGGACCCCGGGATCACCGAGTGGCTAGAGTCGGGGGGCGTGGGGGTTGAGGGGAATAGGGCGTAGTTATTGTGTTAGAGTTTTGGGATTTTGTTTCGTTGGTTTTCTTTCCGCGGTTTTCGCGTAGCTGGTTTTCTTCTTTCGATTCGAACCTCGTGTAGCCCTATTCCTTATACTATTGATTCTTTATTTACATCGTGCCTTCCGAACGGACTTCCTAGTGTGTTAGTTCGACGCCCCGAATAGAGCGAATCCCTTGAGTTCAGAGGCGAGCGGGAAACCGCGCACCACGAAAATTCGGGACGAATTCTTTTCTAAGGGGGGGAGAATTGTAACATACCCAAACCCAAGGCCCAAAATTTTTGGAAGAAAGGCCCAAAATTTTTGGAAGAAAGGCCCAAAAGCCAGCCCAAATCCACCTTCCTTTCCTGTTTCTTTCCTTATTCGGGTGTTTCCTTTTCTGGTTATAGGGCCAAGCTCATTAACTAAGCCCAAAGCCTGCTTTCCTTTTCTAAAACCCTAGGGTTTCCAGCAGGGCCTCCCCTATAAATATTGCCTCCTTTTCCCCAGAAACTTATTTTCTCTTTCTTTCGGCGAAGCCCTGTCGGGATCAGCAGACGTTCGAGCATCCAAGAGCACTATTCACATTTTTCCTTCTTCCCAATCTCACCAGGTAACCCCGAGAACCAGATCTGAGCTTTCCAAACCCGAAAACGTTTTCAAACTTTTATATCTTTCAAAATACCCCGAATCCTGAGAAACCGAGCATACCACCGTGACCGTCGTGACGAGACAAAGCCGGAGCCGCCGAGCCGACAGCCACGCGCCGCCGCACGCGCCCACACGCGCCGGAGGAGCCACGGGCGCGTGAGATCCACGCGCGGCGGAGGAGCCACGCGTCGGAGCTCACACGCCGATCGACGGAGACACGCGCCGCCGCCGCCGCCGACCGGAGCCGCCGCCGTCGCCGGAGACCCGCCGGAGCGCCGCCGCCGGATCCGCCGTTGACCGCCGCCGGAGCCGCCGTTGACCGCCGCCGTCGCCGCCGTCGCCGCCGGTTGACCGTTGACCGGACCCGTTGACCGTTGACCGGTCCGGGTCGGGTCG
This sequence comes from Orychophragmus violaceus, assembly GCA_030180135.1. NCBI lineage: Eukaryota > Viridiplantae > Streptophyta > Magnoliopsida > Brassicales > Brassicaceae > Orychophragmus > Orychophragmus violaceus. The sequence continues at coordinate 9,890,005 of CM058239.1, read as the reverse complement.
GATCGGGTCGGGTCGGGTCTGACCCAATCGGGTCGGATCCTTGACCGGGTCTGGTTTGGGTTGACCGACCGGTTTAATTCGGTTTAGTCAATTTCCCATTTCAATTCCAATTCCAATTTCAATTTCCGGTTTAGATCGGTTTAGCTGGTTTGAGTGGGATGTTTTCAATCGATCATATCTCGCTCATCCTGAGGCCGATTTAAGCGATTCAAAAGCCTATCTCACTCGATTTCTCGTCCTCTTTTCAGAACCGATGTCCGTTCGGGTCAATAGGGTTGCTAATTCACGGTTTTGCCCTCTTCTTTGTCTAAGGTGAGGACCGAACGTGATCTCCCTTACTTCATTTGATTCCGGGCGATAGTCCCTTGTTAATGTCGTCTTTCCTAGGTAGTCTAAGGTAGTAGAGATCTCGTTGTGATTGCTTGAGAACGTAGAACTGCTAGGTTGTTCGCTGAGCCTGAAAATGTTGTTTGTGTGTGATGGATATGACTGGTAGTTGTGGTAGGGCCCCCGAAAGGGTGTTTCGTGGCAGGGCGCGTATAGCGAGTTTTGGTACGCGCCCTTTAAATCGTCAGATGGAAGGTGTTGGCGAGCCTTCCCTGGTACAAGGCCGTGGGATCGATACAGTCGAGTGACGTAGTTGGTGGTTTTCAATAAGAAGGAAGCGCCGGGTCCTGGGACAAGTTGAGAAGGCGTCCTGGTTGGACCGAATCCGGTTCAACGGGCGTCCTAATGCCGCGTCTCCGGTTATGCCGGGAGACGGGTGTTACAACAACTCTTGCCTGGAGTACGGGTTGGCAAGCCTTAGGCTCCTGGCGAGAGGGTCGGATATCGAAAATGGACCGGCCAAGACTATGGGCACGGCTGGACCGTTGACGATATTTGACATACGGTGGCATCTTTGGTTCACCTGGTTATGGATCGAACCGGGGGTGTTACAGCCGTCCTCAACCACGCGCTTTAAAATCGTATTCGCCGGTTTGATCGTAACCGGTTTTCCAACCCACTCACGACGCCGCCTCGGAAGACGCTGCTCCCGGAGTTGTCCCACGGCCACTTCTGTCGACACTTCCCGGAAGCTGCCGACCTCAAGACATTCCTCTGCCACCTCCGCCGCAGTCTCGTCATCCTCTTAAACTCTCACCGCCGCCCACAACCAAAAACTCTCACCGATGGCCAACTTGTTAATTAAAACATGTCTCCATATCAATTTTCTAAACCCTTTAGACTCTTCACTTTTTACAAAACCTCCAATGTTAATTAGCTAATCACAAAACTATCTATAAACTCTTAATTTTTTCGTAAAAGAGTTATATTCACAAAACCATTTCATCAAATCATCATGAACTTTTTTTTAAATTAGTCCTTATTAGTTTTACTGATTTAAAAAAAGTTTTCTAATCAGTTTAAATTCTTTAAAATGTTAAAATCATAATTACAAAAGTTTAATTTAATTTGTGGAATTGACTAAAAACCCAAAAATAAATGTGTTTTGTAATAACTTTATTAATATTGAGAAGTTTTATAAAAAAAGCTCGAAAATATTGAATGTAAGTTTGAATAATCTTAAAGTTTTGTGAAATTAACCCAATTTTCACCTTGAAGTAGGAGAACCAATCATTCATGTGTGACATTAATTTTTTTTTTTTTTAAATATCACACATACAATGCATGAAACATGTTTACATATTTATCATAACAGTTACCGCCATTTCTTCATTTTTCTATAATATAGTTTTCTACAAAACATAACAAAACTTATGCTATAACTTAGCGTCCTTGTTTTGGACTGATTCTAAGATGGCTGCACTTGGGAGGCGTCTTAATGATATGAGACCGTCAATATTAACGATGGTTAGGAGAAGACGAGAAATCTTTTCTTAGCCCATACGCCCCTTCTAGAAAAAGCGACGTAATGGTCAGATTAAATTACATGTAAACAAAACCGCGTCACCAACTCCAAAGCCATCTTAAACCATCACTTTCCATCTTCCAGTTGTCCGAATCAAAACGCGCCTTTGTCTTCTTAAGTCTTCACCAACCCCATCGTCCGAACCAAACCGAACCTTCTTCTCTGACTTGACCGTCTCTTCTCTTACTATAAATACAAACCATTTCAACCTTACCAAATCTACACTCAAAACAAAATCCACCAAAAAATGGCGATGATCAACTACTCCACCATCTTGGTTCCTCTGCTTGCTGCTATTATGATTTACTCTGTTTCCGCTAATTTTCACCGAGACGTAGAGATAACGTGGGGAGATGGACGTGGACAGATCACCAATAACGGCGATCTTCTCACACTCTCTCTTGACAAATCTTCCGGCTCAGGATTCCAGTCCAAGAACGAATATTTGTTTGGTAAAATCGACATGCAGATCAAGCTCGTCGCTGGAAACTCTGCTGGAACCGTTACCGCTTACTATGTAAGTCTCTTTGTTAGTGTTGCCTCTCTAAAATACAAATATTTTTAGCTTAATTTTTTTGAGCAAATCTCAAAAATTGTATAAAATAAAGTATTTGATCAAAATAACAATAAAGAGAAAAATTGACCAAAATAGGAATAAATGGGATGAAAATTATTAACCCTAAATCTTAAATCTCTCTAAACCATAAATCATAAAATATATAAAGGTATAAAAATCATTATATTTTAAAATAATGTTAAATATGTCAATTCTTCCATTTGTTACTATATTTGTAAGGAAGTATGTTTTTGTGCTGTTTTATATTTTTTCATCATTTTTTTAAATGTTCTTATAGTTGAAATCGCCTGGATCTACGTGGGACGAGATTGATTTTGAGTTCTTGGGAAATCTAAGTGGTGATCCTTACACTCTTCATACCAATGTCTTTACGCAAGGCAAAGGAGACAGAGAACAACAGTTCAAACTCTGGTTCGATCCCACTACCGATTTTCACACTTACTCTATCCTCTGGAACCCACAACGCATCATGTAAGTGTTCTTGCGTGTTTCCTCGATAAGCTGATCGGATAGGCAACGTTGTGTGGTCTAATCTTGTTTTTTTTTTCACATTAATTCAGATTCTCTGTAGATGGAACTCCGATAAGAGAATTCAAGAACATGGAAGCTCAAGGGACTTTGTTCCCTAAGAATCAGCCGATGAGAATGTACTCGAGTCTATGGAACGCTGAAGACTGGGCCACAAGGGGTGGTCTTGTCAAAACTGACTGGTCTAAAGCTCCTTTCACCGCTTCTTACCGCGGCTTCAATGAAGAGGTTTGCGTCGTGTCAAACGGCAAGTCATCGTGCCCCAACGGACAAGGGAGTGGTAGTGGTTCGTGGTTGTCCCAGGAGTTAGACTCGACGGGTCAAGAACGGATGAGATGGGTACAGAATAACTACATGATCTACAATTACTGTACAGATTCTAAGAGGTTCCCTCAAGGTCTTCCACGAGAGTGTCTAGCTGCGTAGAGCTTTTTAAACTAAAGATCCAAAGCCATAAAAAAAAATACTATTCTTTGATTCATCATATAAAGTATATTTTGTTTGGTCACAAATTTCATATTCCTTTTATTCAAGTATGTACATTTGACTATTATCCGACCTTATAATTATAGCGGTAAATTAATCGTTCAACCCTTCTAATTTATAAATGGCATGTTGATATAAGTTAATATTTAGCAACGACGAAAATAATTTATATTTTGGTGACAGATACACGATATATAATTAATTTATTGAAAAGAAGAAAAAAAAAAGTATAGACACAAAAATTCCACGAACTTGTCTACGTTGAACCGTGTAAGGCCGAATAATTCCTAATTTAATATTAGTACATTCAAAGTTTAACACTACCACGTCGAGTATGTGCCTCCACGAAACTCTCTTTATATAACCTCTCATTTCCAACTCATCTAAATCCATCGACAAACATTTATCTTTCACGGCAAGAAACAACAGAGAGAAAAATGGCGGTTTTCGCAATCAAAAAGACTCTGTTGTTGTCTCTCCTTGCCGTTGGCTTCTTTGTCGTGGCTGCATCTGCCGGAAGCTTCTACGATAGCTTTGATATCACTTGGGGAGATGGTCGTGCCAACATATTCGAGAATGGACAGCTTCTCACTTGCACTCTTGACAAGACCTCCGGCTCGGGTTTTCAATCCAAGAAGGAGTATTTGTATGGTAAGATCGACATGAAGCTCAAGCTTGTCGCTGGAAACTCCGCTGGCACCGTTACCGCCTACTACGTACGTAATCTCCTTGATATATTACTATATTAGGGTTCTTTTTTATCTAAAAACCAACCGATAATAAATAAAACTGTCCTGATATTATAAATTTTTGTGGCAGCTTTCATCAAAAGGCGCGACATGGGATGAGATTGACTTCGAGTTCTTGGGAAATCTCACAGGACAGCCTTACACTATCCACACCAATGTCTTTACCGGAGGTAAAGGTGACCGCGAGATGCAGTTCCATCTCTGGTTCGATCCCACCGCAGATTTCCACACCTACACCGTCCACTGGAACCCTGTTAACATCATGTGAGTAAATAGTCTATCAGGAAATCCTACACTAATAACAAATTGCAATATTATCTTTTAATTCATTCATCAATTACTCATTGGTTTTGAATTTTGATATAAATGCTTATGAACTTTAACACGTCTAATTTCATATTCTTTATTTTATGTGATCCCTTATTATGTTCTTTTTATATAAGCGTGTTTTAAACGTCTACTATCAATTGACATGTTTTTTTAACCTTTCTTGCGTCCGAAGCTTCCTTGTGGATGGGATCCCAATTAGGGGTTTCAAGAACAACGAGAAAAGTGGGGTGGCTTACCCTACGAGCCAACCGATGAAAATATACTCAAGCCTTTGGGAAGCTGATGACTGGGCAACGCAAGGCGGTCGCGTGAAGATCGACTGGAGTAACGCACCATTCAGCGCCTCATACAGGAGCTTCAATGACCAAAGCTCATGTAGCAGGACATCAAACTCGACATGGGTGACTTGTGACGCAAACAAAGACTCGTGGATGTGGACCTCTCTCAGTGACCACCAGTACGGACAGATGAAATGGGTGCAAAAGGAGTTTATGATCTACAACTATTGCACCGATTTTAAGAGGTTCCCTCAGGGTCTACCCAAGGAGTGTAACCTTTAAACCAGCTTGGTTAATCCTACTTTGAGAATTTTCGAGCATTTTACTAAATAACTTTTTTTTTCCCTTCGTTTTATTTCAAACTTGTGATGTTACTTTGATTTATTCTTTTGATGTTTCTCGGATACGATAATACACGTATATGCAATCTTACTGTGAAAATAAAAAGTTGTACGTGATGATACATTACAAAAATAAACTCGAATAATATATGTTATTAAAAAAATACTTAACTTGTACATGTTTAGAGATTTATGCAGATTTAGTGTTAGTAATAATATAAAGAGATTGTTTTCTGTAAAGCTATAAAATTTTCAATGAAGCTAATTAAGAAAACTTATTTTATTTGAGATTTTTCAGAATAAAAAACAATAATCTATAGAGATCTCAATAACTTTAAAAAGTTCAGTTCAGTTTATATTGTGAGATTCAGACTGAATAGATATTACTTTCAATGTTTAATGAATTGCGCTGGTTGGTCCAAATAACTAATAAATAGGGCCTAACATTAAAGACTCTTAAGCTAAGCTGCATGGAATCGGAAGCGGGTACGCGGAAGCGGAATCGTTAGGAAGCTAAGAAGCGAATTTTTCAAAATATTTAGGAAGTGGGTACGTATTGGAAGCGTATATAAATAAATAAATAAATTTATATATATACTAAAATTAAATTAAATTATATTACAAATATTAAGACATCCTAGATGTTATTATACTTCTGTAAAAGAATTACTAACTTCTTAATTTAGTAAATATAATAAAATCGCAATTTATAAGTTACATCTTGATAAATAATTTGACTTGCAATATAAAAACAATAAAATCATGTATATATGTTCATCATGTATACACATGGGTTCACAAAAGCTATGCCATGAACATACAATATACCAATAAGACAAAAGAAATTTTCGGTCTACTATACTAATAAGAAACTTTGGGTCTACTATACTAATAAGATAAATTAGTATTATATTTAGCCAAGGAATTACTAAAGCAAAATACATACATACAACTTTCGATAAATTTAAGTGTATTAAGTTGTTGGGCCACAAACAACACAAATTTTATAAGCCCAAAAAGATTAATTTATTGTCATCTTCCCTAAATAACAATCGTGCAGTCTGAATCTTATGCAACCACCGTCAACACGTTTCCGATCTACAACCACCTTCACGCTTCCAACTTGAATCGTGCGTTTCCATCACGCTTCTAAATGTCTTAGTTTTGGAATCGTGATTCCATGACGATTCCGAGCGATTCCGAACGGTTCCGTTTCCGGTTCCGCTTCGGGAGCGCGAAACGCATCAAGATGAGCGATTCCATGCTTCCTAGCTCTTAAGTGACACTATTAGGAAATGAACTTTTTTGTCTCAATGTCCAAATAACTTTTTTTGTCTAAATAACATTTTTTTTTTTTTTTTTTTTGTCAACAAAGAGATGCATTCATGGGCCAGTGTAAATATTACAAATGGGCCTGAGCCCGCAACAGGAAAATAAACCGAATGACTCGGTGACGTTAAGGGTGGCGATCAAAGGAAACACCACGTGTCGACGGCTAAGCGTAGACGACATGCAACGCCAGAGCATTCTTCCGACGAACCGCCGGGAAGAAACAAGAGACCGTGGAGGAAAACGGCTTGCATCTCACCGGACCAATTCACTGGAGCGGCCACGAACCACCTGCTGAGCCAAACTTCCCGAAGCCACCAACTGACGAAACCTGCATCAAAAGAAGAACAATCACTGCACAAACACCAGAAACAACCGGAGCCCTGGAGACGCCATCGCCGTTTGGTCAAAGACCAAACAGAATCCACCGGAATCGTGTCCCCTAACGCGGTGGCACGAGGACGATATTAATCCAAGAAGAAGCGGAGGAACCGGAGCAGAGCAGCGAGAAATCAGGAAGCAGATGGCGAAGAGAGAGAGAGAAGCCGGCGCAAGACAACAGAACCGGGAAAATCCCGGTGAGATCCGATAAATCGGAAAGAAAGCCGGCCATAGAAAGATCTCCTGGACTTATTAGAACAGGAAGAAGAAAGCGATTGGGGAAAAAAGATCTCGGATCAAAGCGAATAGATGAAGAACCGACCAAAATCAGAAAAAAACCCCAAATCGAAGCTACTTACAAACAAAAGATAAAGACGCCTCTCGATCTCTATCATCATCTCTTCTGAAGGATGAGATCTGGGAAGAAGAGAAGAGGACGAGTCGAGAGAGAAATTCATCTCTCTAAGAAGAGAGAGAAAGCGTCTAAATAACATTAAAGACTCTTAAGTGACACTATTAGGAAATGAACTTTTTTGGACCGTCCAATTTACAGCACATAATGTGTCTCAATGTCCATTCCATTCCCCTTGGACGATTATGTTTTTTTTTATTTATAAGTAACAATTATGTTTTTTTTTGTTTTTGACAATTATATGTTTTAAACTATAATTAAATACAAGATGAGTTAGGTTCATATGGTTGAAACGATGGTATAGATTTGTCATTATCTATCTTAACTACAATCTGGCTTAAGCCAAATCACCTCATTTAGGGCCACTCGTGACCAGGTATCAACACACATATATGTCCATTAGAGACTTAAGTGGACCTTGAAGATGGAGACAAATTGAAATGGTTCGAGTTCCCCCATTTTGATTTGCTAAGGTTTTGATGACAGCAGCAGTCAAATCAAATTCGTTCGTGGATAATCTAGACAGTGTCTTTATTAGTAGTTTTTAGTCCGCATCAGTCTAAAAAATATATATATATGTTGCGCACTATGTATGAATTATTTTTATAAACAAATAAATTTGATCTGTAATAAATTGCTATCCGTCCCAAAAATAAAATGGTTCAATCCGCATATAATTTAATTTATTGTAACCACAGTTATAATTCAAAGATTAAAAGGTTTCAGAGTAATCCCCATGATCAAAGCACTCCTCTCCGGCAGCTTTTTGTTTCCAATTTTCCACTCTAATTTTATTTAATTTCCACAAAAAATTAAACCAAAATTTAATGAGCTTGATTGTTAACCGCGAAATAGCGGAACTGCATTTATTATGCAATAATTTATCAATTATAAAAATGTATAGAACATAAGAAACTGTAAAATGTAAATTTCTTAAAAAAAAGTACAAAGAAACATTAATTTAATTATGCAAAAGATTCATGCTGAAGCTATTTTGAGAAACCTATTCAATCACACAAAATTTATTTTGAAATTTTTATTCATCAGAATTTATATCATTTCTGGAGTTTAATTTTATTTTCCGCCCTTCTGCAATTTTTTAAATGTTAGGAAGTCTAAATTCATGATTAAAAATTTAAGCAACATTGTTTTCGATTTTTTTTTGTGATTTTTGTTATTCAATCCATAAATAATACTGAGGTATCAAATTTCTCAGATCGAGTATATAACCTTTTACAACGTACGACAAAACTCACGCACTAATCATAATAAGAAATGAAAAGAACACAAGATTCTTGGTAAAGACATAAATTTAATAGAAAGTCCTTACGGATCAAATTCATTAAAAGAAGTTAGCTCATCAAACATTCAATGTGATTTGAGAAGTCCAACTGTATTCTACTCAATACTCATACAACTAGATACAAGTGATCTACAAATTGCCGCGTCAATATATCAATATAATTACAAGAATTATATATCCTGCCAAATCCTCAAACTCCAAACCATTATATCTATATAATATACCTTTACAAATTTTATGTTAGAGTCTCCCGCTGAACGGATGGATTATAAGAGTGTTGAACATTCCTGTTGGAAGGAGAGAAAAGAGATGGTGAGATTGAGAGAAACAGAAGTGATCCTGAGACTATGTATCGTCTTTCTTCTTATACTCACTTCTATTTTGATTGGTTTAGATTCTCAGACCAAAGATATTGCTTATATCCACAAGAAAGTCACTTTCAGATATTTGTTAGCTCTGGAGTAAGTCCATTTTCATTGATGTAATCAATTATATATAGATTTATATGTATAACTAATGATATGTTTTTGTGTTGTTTATGATTATAATTCAGGGTTGAGTTGTACATAGATGTTGTGGTTGGTGCATATAATATCATTCAATTAGGGTTTGGTTGGTACGGTGTTGCACAAAAGACCTCCAATTATAAATGGCTCTCTTACCTCTTGGATCAGGTAAACATTAACTCCTTTGATTTAGAGTATCTTTAGTTATGCTATATGTATGTGCATGATATTAAGTTTCCAAATGAAATAGATGGCGGTGTACGTGGTGTTCGCCGGGGCATCTGCGGCGGCGCAACACTCATTGCTGGTGGTGACTGGTTCAATGGAGCTTCAGTGGATGAAGTGGTGCTACAAGTTCACCAGGTTCTGCTTTCAGATCGGAAGTGCCATCATCTTAAACTACATCGCGGCGGTGCTCATGATCATTCTCTCCTTCCTCTCCGCCTTCAACCTCTTCCGCCTCTACTCCCCTAAACGTTATTTTCATGCTAAGTCGTCCTCCTAATCATTTGGTCTGTTAAATCCTTTTCTTAATCAAAAATAATACGAAGAAAAGTGTTTTCGACTCTAAATTATCATTTATGTATCTTCATTCAAGCAGATACACAAACTATAGATGTGTACGTAGTAGTCTATTTACTAGAACTAGGGGCTATTGTGGTCCTTGGATTATTGATATATAGTAGGGCCTATAAAACACGAACTTATTGGTCTTGAGTCCAGAGGTGGACTCAATACACTAAGATATCATATAGTATATGTTTTTAAATTATATTATTCCCTCTATTTTAATGTCTAAGTAGGTTTTGCTGAATACACTAAGATATCTTTTTCATTATACCTTTTCTATAAAATAAAATTATTTTATCTTTACCATTTAATTAAAGAAGAAGTTAAATTTTGCTCTTAAAATTTGAAACTAAATATTATCTAATTAATAAAAAAATTGTTTTCGATTTTGAAAACAACTTAAAAAACAAAACAAAAAACTCTAAACCAACTTATATATTAAAACAAAAGGGAGTATTATCTTATAGATAAAACTCATAAAAAGATGATTGTCAAAGTAATAGTGATTCAAAGCTTAAGTTTTTGTTTCGATTTTTCTCATTCCTCATGTGTAATAAGATCATATGCATGATGTAATCACATTTTGTTTGTTAACAAAATGAAGTGTGGACTAAAACATTTAATTTTTAGAGTACACTACAATCGACTGTCACAAAATAATTGGTATTTGGTTTATATCAGATTATTTTACTTTTCTGTTTACACCACTGTAAACCAAAAATTACGAATAATATAAAAAAATTGACTTTAACATTCACGAATTAATCCAGCCGCAACTATCAGTCAAAGTTAACACGACTGAAAACAATTCTAAAAGCTCAAATGTTTGTTCCTGACTTTGGTCTAGGTATCCTTTCTAAGACAGATGTTGTGCAACAAACCAATGATTCAACATTCTGAAACCATCTGTCATATCTTTTCAAAAATTATAATCCAAAAATAATTGTAATTTTTAGAGACCGCCGCATATGAAACTAACTTCAACATTTTTTTTAATGTTAAATTTATTCAAATATAAAAAAAAACTTTTTTACGAAGGATGTAAACAAATTTTGAATAAATACTTTCCTTTAAGGTACTAGGTTGCTTTAGATGCAAATCATGTCTCCAAGGCTTTCTCTAGTTTTTTGCATCCTTATCTTTGGATTGAAGAAATTTTGTTTCGAACTTCTTTGTCAATGTGATGGATTATTACCACATGTGTCTTTGGCTTTTCCCCATGTAATCGATCATTTTATTTTCATAAGGTGTGAATTGCGATTTGAAGAAAATATTTCCTTATAAAGAGACTTGAGTGGTCGATATTACACTCCTCGATTATATCTAGTAGTTGTATCCAGTTTGTTGTCCACCGAATCCCAAACAATTTCCCAGCCAGATTTTCCAGACAGTAGAAAAAAAAGTACATGCGAAGAATATGTGATCACGTGTTTCGGCTGAGTCAATACATAGCTTACAAGAGGAATCTACGATCGCATTTCATTTCTGAATTCTATTACTAGTAGCTAGATGATCGAATAGCTAGCCAAGATGCCATCAAAAACTTAGAAGTAGCAAAGGAAAACCATACAATTTTGTACCACGGTACCTTTTCTTGAGATTGGCGTGTGTTTAGCCATGTTTCATATGTGAACTAAAACATGGTTTAAAGTTTAAACACATCATTCTTTCCTTTCCAGAGCCATAGGTCGTCTTCACTATGTAGTGCCCTGTTTCGCAAGTTCTGCAGCTCTGTTTCTATTTGATTTAGCTGATGGCTCCTATGGTTTCTTCGTCTACTCCGACCATTTAGAACATGCTCTATTGTTGCCGATAGCTTAATCCCCATATCAAGACATCCTCGTATCCCTGTACATCAATAAGTCTGCTTAGAGGACACCAGTAATCGAACCAGAATGATACAGTGGATCCACTCATCACCTCCACTTTTGTAAATTGTAATGCAATCCCTCTCAGTTTTAGAATCTTTTTCCACATCCAGATCCTCAATGTGCTGTCCTGGTTTGTCTACCAAATAGATCCTTTGCGGATCAGGTATTTCCGAGTCTATTGTACCCAAAGAGATGTAGGATAAGAGACAATCCTACAGAAAAGTTTCAAACAGCTGACTATATTTGCTTCAGCTAGAGATTTCAGTCACAAACCTCCTTCCTCCTTAGGTTTGCTGACATCTTTCCAAACGATGTTTGCTTTTCTTGGATTCAATACGGAGCCAGACCATAGAAAAACTGAGCAGAGGTTGTCAATCTCTTGAATACATTTCTTTGAAAGCGTGAAAGCTGCAATCAAAAAATTTGTCAAACTGTGAATTACCGAACCAATTAGTTGCAGGCGGCCAGCAAACCGTCAACATTATTTTTGTATCCTTCTATCTTCATCTATAAAATGTTTCGATCAAAATAAAATGCAAAACTTAAATTATAGAAATCAATATATGTTGCTATCTACATAAAAATATTATTTAATATTTAGATAAAAACTTGATAAATAATAGAAGTACTACAAAATTCAAAGAGTCATAAATGATTAAATAAATATAAATTTTGAATAAAAATTAGAAAATATAAAATAAATTAAAACAAACACAAAAATCTTAGCATCTTACAAAAACAGAAAGAGAAACTATTAATAAGCTGATTACATCAATACTATTAAAACAGGAAGGTTTGCCATGGTACATAAATGTTGTTCCCGAAATTTGCCCTTGATATTATTAGGATTTGTAACCTTCATTAAGCGTAAAACTGTAAAACAATTTATATTTGATTTATTATCTCTACAATCCATGTTTCCAAACAAGACAATTATTAAACATGTAGCCAAACAACCAAAATCTAATGGGTTCCACTTTCCTAATTAATTAAAATCAAAACAAATTAATTGATAAATATAATTAATAATTTATACATCAACTATTATATATAAATTAAGATTCTCTAATTTATGATTTAATTCAAAATTTTATGATTTAATTCAAAATATATTTATAATATATTTTAATATCTCTTTATTTTGTTTCAAATATATATATATATATACACATATTACGATTGATGTTTTTACGATTGTACTTTTTAGCAGGTTTTTCCATCAAACTGAAAAATATTTAATTAATTAAACGGGTTGAAAAATTAATTAGCCAATCTCGATTATAAATTTTCTATAAAAAAATTCGCATATAGTAAATAATTTCAGTTGATATATTTTAAGATTAATAAAATATTAAAATGATTTCATACTTATATTATTCAAATATTTGAAGCGTCAAATTATGCTTTATGTTTGAATGAAGTTTTTAACGGATAGTTCCATCAAATTTGCAAATTATATATACGACTACAACATGTATTTTATAAAATAATATTTTAGATAAATAAAATAACAATTAAACATATACCACATAACTTTTACAATAGTTGTTTTCACATATATATTTTTCCAAACTATGATCTTACGATACAACACAGATTAAAATATATAATGCGAAATCGTTATTTTAATCTCTTAATCCTTACGATATATCTCCACCAAATAACACATAATTCATTTTAAAAAACTAAATTGATAACTCACTGTTTATAATGTTGGTTAAACAATTATAATCAAAATTAGATTACATAATTAAAAATCTAAACTACTATTAACAAAACGAATAAAAAATAAAATTTGTAAAGAAAATTATACCCGCACTTAGAAGTGCGGGTCAAAATCTAGTCTATTCTATTAAAAAATGGAGTTTGAACATGGTACATAAATGTTGTTTCCGAAATTTGCCCTTTATTTTATTAGGAATTGTATCCTTCATTAAGGGTAAAACTGTAAAACAATTTATATTTGATTTATTCATAATATCTTATAATATCTTTTGTTTTCCTTTTTATATCCTAATCATATCTAACAAAAATCTTTTTCAAAAATTTAATAAAATAATAATTAATTTCGAAATTAATATTAAAATAAATATTATAAATTATTCTTAACTAAAATTTAACTTTAAAACATAAAATAAAGCATAATTAAGTTACTAAATCAATTGGTACGTATAATTATATAATTTAATACATAATTATTTTATAAATTATATAATAATTAAAATTAATAAATTATTATTAAAATAAGAAAGTAGTATATAATATTTAAATAATAGTTTAAACTAATAATATTATTGATAATCGATATATTTAACATAATCTATTATATTTTATTTTTTCTATTACAATAAATGTAACCAAGTATTGTTAATATTCTTTTCTATATCTACATATATATACTATAATTTAACTATGACTTTATATAAATTCGATAAGTAATATTATTCTTTATTATAAAATTATAAATATAAAATATTTTTATTCTGAAAAAATAGAATAAAAAATAATATTTTTATTAAAATATATGATAAGTTTTTTTCAATTAATGTTTTAAGATGACTGTTTTTAAAAGATTGTTTTAACAAGTTTTCAAAATAATTACACTACTATAAAATGCGTTGAAATATAAATTAATTTTTCATTAAAAATTATTTAAAAATATTTATATTCATTGGAAGACAATTTCTTTTTGAAAAAATAGAAGAAAAGTTAAAAAGATGAATTAACTAACTTTAATTATAAAAACACATTAAAATGAACTTAAATCGATCCAAAATTTTAAATGAACGGGTTATTATATATTAGTTACATTTTGATTTATAAAATAAACATTAAAATCTTTATATTTAGACCATTATTAAACGGGTCAAAAATAGATGAACCAAATTTAATTATATATACTACTAAAAGAAATGTCTACTAGAATACGTGATAGTAATATGTATTAGTTAATTTCAATTGATATATTGTTAATTTTATAAAATATTAAAATTATTTATAAATTCATAATCACGGGTTAAGTATTGTTAATATTCTTTTCTATATCTACATATATATACTATAATTTAACTATGACTTTATATAAATTCGATAAGTAATATTATTCTTTATTATAAAATTATAAATATAAAATATTTTTATTCTGAAAAAATAGAATAAAAATAATATTTTTATTAAAATATATGATAAGTTTGATTCAATTAATATTTTTAAGATGACTGTTTTTAAAAGATTGTTTTAACAAGTTTTCAAAATAATTACACTACTATAAAATGCGTTGAAATATAAATTAATTTTTCATTAAAAATTATTTAAAAATATTTATATTCATTGGCTTTTGAATACTAGAATACGTGATAGTAATATGTATTAATCAATTTCAATTGTTATATTGTTAATTTTATAAAATATTAAAATTATTTATAAATTCATAATCACGGGTTAAATATATTATTTTAAACAACCAATTAGATATAACAATAAGTTAACTATGTATTAATTAAAAATAACAATGAGTCACAACTACTAAAAATATAACTTAACAATATCAAAACAAAAATACAACCTATTAAATTTATTTTCACATTTAGCACCATCTCATCATATTTTTTTCACTTAATATAGATTGGATTGAATAGCTAACAAACTTAATTTATAAAAAAATAAATTGAAAATAAAAATATATTTTTAAAAGAAACATAAACCCGCGCTTCTTTAGCGCGGGTCAAAATCTAGTTAAGATTATAACAAAAATATTGAGTGTATATTAGCTGTATAACTCCACTATTAACGTCTTTAATTTTAGTTAAAAAGTCGTAATATCAACACTTAATTTCCTTATCTTTTGGTCAAAGTTTATACTCGGAGTATGACCAATATTTTATGTAAATAAATCTTATTTTTTCTGGTTACCAAATAAGGTATGAACTACCCACATAGTCAAAGCTTTTTTTGTCTCATTTGATATTTTCTCTCTTTTTTTTTTTTTTTTTTTTTTGACAACTAAAACTCCATATATTAATTCAATGTTGTTCGGATCAAATTTTCACTCCGGAGAGTTAAATGATCCGAGTCGTCATGACTTACATGGGAAAAAACTACACCCCGTGCTCTCGCCCCTTTTGCAAGGGAGTCGGCACGGACATTTAATTTCCTAGAAATTAAGGTTAAAATAAACGTCTCAAAAGCGAGTCGAAGTGAGTTGAAAGATTCCAACTCTATCTTAAAACTCGGCCATTCTTCCGGTTCTTCCGTCATAGCGAGTAAATCCGAACAGTCTGTCTCCACTCGTATCGACGAAATCCCTCCCTCCAAAAGGCAAGCCATTGCCCAAAGTAGTCCCTCGAATTCGGCATGAAGGGGTGATAGGCTTCGTCTGCATCCTTGTGCTCCCGTGTATTTGTTTCCGAATGAGTCTTTATAAAGCCATCCTAAACCACTCGTTCCGAATGATATTTTCTCTCTTAAGAGAAGTTTCCCAAAAAAGAGAAGGGAAGTTTGTCAAAGCAAAAAAAAAAAAAAAAAATCCATTTGTATGAATAAATTGAGAGAAATCCCAAGTTTGATTACTAAAAACTTCCTCTTTCTTTTCACTCTGAAAATTCTCCGGGAAAAACGAGAGACTGACTCGTTGTTCAATAAAACTGTGCAAAATCTCAAATCAATTGATTCAGCGAGACATATCAATCAAATCCCCTCGTTTCTCAAAAACCCATTTCCCCCTTTGCTTCTCTCAGCTTGATTTAGCCGTAAAGTTTTCACCTATTCAACTTCACCGTAGCCCTCTGTTTCTCTTCTCTCTCTCAAAGACGATGAAAGAGTATTGGACCTCTTTGGCTTCGCTTCTCGGCGTTTTAGCCTTTTGCCAGAGCCTCATGAACTCAGTATTCCCACCGGAGCTCCGTCTCGCCTTCCTCAAACTCTTCAACAGAGTCTTCCAACTCTTCTCCTCCTCCTGTTACTTCGACATAACAGAGATTGACGGCGTCAACACCAACGAGCTCTACAATGCCGTCCAGCTCTACCTCAGCTCCTCAATCTCCTCCGTCTCCGGAAACCGTCTCAGCCTCACGCGCGCCATCAACTCATCCTCGATCACATTCAGCCTCTCCAACAACGACTCCATCGTCGACACCTTCAACGACGTCACCGTCGTCTGGGAACACATTGTCACGCAAAGACAAAATCAAACCTTCGCATGGAGACCATTGCCGGAGGAGAAGCGTGGCTTCACGCTTCGAATCAATAAGAAAGACAAAAACTTAATCCTCGATTCTTACTTCGATCACATCATGGAGAAAGCAAACGAGATTCGCCGGAAGAATCAGGATCGACTTCTTTACACGAACTCGAGAGGTGGGTCTGTCGATTCGAGTGGTCTTCCTTGGGAATCTGTTTCCTTTAAACATCCGAGCACTTTCGATACGCTCGCGATGGATCCGGCGAAGAAGAAACAGATCATGGAGGATCTCAAAGATTTCGTCGAGTGTCAATCATTTTACCAGAAAACCGGTCGGGCTTGGAAAAGAGGATACTTGCTTTACGGTCCTCCCGGAACCGGAAAATCGAGCATGATCGCCGCCATGGCTAACTATCTCGGATACGACATCTACGATCTCGAGCTCACGGAGGTTAAAAGCAATTCAGAATTAAGAAAATTATTGATGAAAACGAGCTCCAAGTCGATAATTGTGATCGAGGATATCGATTGCTCGATCAATTTAAAGAACCGGAACAAGAAACAGAGCACAACGGAGAGATACTATGAACCGAGGATTACATTAACCGGGTCCGGTTTAGGAGATGATTCCGGCAATGGGAACACTATAACGTTGTCCGGTTTGCTGAATTTCACTGATGGGCTTTGGTCTTGCTGTGGCAGCGAGAGGATCTTCGTGTTCACGACGAATCACATTGAGAAGCTTGATCCTGCGTTGCTTAGAAGCGGGAGAATGGATATGCATATATACATGAGCTACTGTACGTTTCCTTCGCTGAAGATCTTGCTGAAGAATTACTTGGGATACGAGGAAGGAGATTTAAGCGACGGCGTTTTGAAGGAGCTTGAGGGAGTGGTGGATAAGGCTGAGATCACGCCGGCTGACGTAAGCGAGGCTCTGATCAAGAATAGGAGAGACAAAGAGAGAGCTGTGAGGGAGCTGTTGGAAGATTTGAAAAGAAGGGCGGGGAGAAATGAGAAGAACGGGAAACTAAGGGGTCGAAATGGGAGTTTGGTTGTGGCTGCTGATGTGGAAGAGCAGGAGAAGAGGGCTTTGGACAGTCGTGCAGAAGAGAACAGAGAAGATGAAAAGGAGATTGAAGACAGCATTTGCAAGATTAGTGAAGATTAAGTGTTTTAATTTTTAATCTTGTGTTGTTATCCGTTTGAGTAGTCAACTTTCGAAGTGAGCTCAAAGTGAAAGAAGAGCCAATGGTGGTAGTAAAGAATTTTGTATGTGGGGATTAGAAAATGCGAAGAGAATCATTGAATAAACCATTGGCATATGATATATTGTGTTATTATTATAGTGTTGTTATAAACTACTACTACTAGATTTTGATCGACTTTTCGAAGCCCACATATGTTTTTCTTTACAATTTTTTTTAATAATAATTTGATTTTTTTGTTATTCAATATAATTTTGTTTATAATAGTTTAACCCGTGTTATAAAGCGTGAATCAATAATTTTGATATTTTTAAATGAAATATGTATTATTTGAGTGAAATTATTTCATTAAGATAAAAATTTAAAATTATAATTTCACATTATAAACCATAACTCGTATTCTAATGTAAAATCACAGTTTTTTTTTTGTCGTCAATGTAAAATCATAGTTTTAGAAATAATTTTATACATCTTCAAAAAAAACAAGGATTGCAATGTAATATAAATTTAATCTATATTACATATATCAATAATATTTTGTAGAACAATTTTTGTTGATATGTGAAATTTATTACGTGCTTTAATATTTTAATAAATAAATATTTACGAAAGTAGCAACATGATAATCTGTTTATATTTTCATTGGTTTAATTTTATTTTTATAGTTTATATAATTGGAAATTGTTAATTCATCTTTGTAACCCGTTATCCAATGAGTAAAAATTGTTTTTAATAATTAATAATTAAAAATAACTAATATATTTTTCAACACATCTTGTAATCGTATAAATAATTTGTAAATTTTATGAAATAACCCGTTAAAAACTATAATTATAAAAACATCAACCATAATTTGAGTTATTATATATTTGAATAATATAAATAGTGATTAATTTTATATTTTATCAAAGTAAAGTATATTTTCATATTTTAAACTCATGAAAAATGTGCTTTAAAAAATTTAATAATCAGAATTCACTAATATATCAACTGAAGTTGGTTAATACATCATAACCCACATTCTAACGTAAAATCGTGATTTTAGAGATAGTTTTATAATATATTTTTTTTAAACAACCGTTGTATTGTAATATAAGTTTAATCTCTATTACACATATCTATAATTTTTTGTGGAACACCATTTGTTTATACGTGAAATTTATTATAAAGAATTAAACATTTAAGAAAATAGTAACATTGATTATATTTTACATTAGTTTTAAGTTTATTTTTAATATTTATATAATTGAAAATTGTTAATTCATCTTTGTAATCTGTTTTCCAATAAGTAAATTTGTTTTTAATAATTTTAATTAAAAAGTGACTATTATATTTTTTCAATTGTCTTGTAGTTGTATAAATAATTTGCAAATTTTATGAAACAATCCGCTAAAAACTACGATCGTAAAAACATCAACTCTAATTTGAGATATTGTACAGTTGAATAATATTAATATAGATTAATTTATTTTCATATTTAAAATCATGAAAATTTTGTTTTTAAAACTCAAACAATCAGAATTGATTAATATATCAATTAAAAATTGTTAATACATCTTTTTAACATGTATTCTAGTACGCAATTAAGTTTTTTTAATAGCATATATAATTAAAATTGGTTAATCTATTTTCAATCCATTTTATAATGTCTAATTATAAATATTTTTATGTTTATTTTATGTAAAATATAATTTAATAAATTGAAAAATAAATACGAATTAGTAATTACTGTTTTAAGAAATCAAGAATTTTAAATCTATTTTTGTAAGATTTTGTTATAATATAAATATATATTTATATTTCAAATAAAAAGAAGATATTAAAAGATATTATGAATATATTTTAAATCAAATCATGAATTAAGAAATATTTAGATTAAAATGTAACTAAAATTATTTTGTATTAAATGTTAATAACAAATACAAAATTAATAACAATTATTTTTAAGATGAAAAATAAAAATATTTTATAAGATTTTTTATAATATAAAATATAAATATATTTAGTGTGATTCACATATAATCAAATTTTCTTAAATCCTAATTTACCCTTAATGAATATTAACAACATCCTTAAATTTCTAATGGCGAGATGTATCTCATAATATACACATCAAATAAATGTCACTTTTTCATATACTCTATTTTTTAATAGTATTAATTGGTGTTTTGTTGAGTGGTAGTATTATCGGGTCTGATTGGTGACATTAAAATAAAAGCGTTAGAGGCTTACCGCTTTGCTTGTTACCAATCACGAAAACGTTATCAAAGCTACAGTAAAAGCGGTTACTCTCAGCTTTTTGTTACCGCTTTCTCTAACAGCTTTCGCTTACAGCTTTCACTTACAGCTTTGCACTATTCAACCGCTTACCAGTTCCGCTAACCGCTAATCTTACCATTCCGCTTTTGTTCACCAATCGAACCCATCATATATTATTGGCAGGGGCGGACAGAGGAAAGAGGTACCGAGGTCACGTGCCCTCTACTGTTTATATATTTCTTTTAAGTAATTTAGGTTAATTTGATTAAATATTTTTAATTTTAGTGAAGGGAAATGCAAAAGTATCCCGGTTCAATCTTCTTTGCGATTCTTAATATTGTGTCTCTAATAGCATGTTTAGTAGTGAATTCCCCTTTGGGGTTCTTAATTTAATATTTTAATGTTTTTTTTTTAGCTGCAGAAAAAAATAATAATAATAAAAAAATTAACCAACCGGGTCGCGCCACGTGGCGAACCCGGTTCTAATAAAAGCTCTAAACTAAGAGCAACTCCATCAGCGGACTGGGTGGGTCTCTTACGCCAAAAAAATATTAAAATAATGTGGGTCCCACGTGGGGTCCACATTTTTTTTTTTAAAACCGTCTCCAAAATCCCTTAGTTAAGAGACGCCTCTTGCCTCGGTCTCGCCACGTGTCCAGCTTCTATTGGTCGATTTTTGTTTTTTTGTTTTTTTTCGCCTGAAAAACAAAAAAAAAAATTAATAAAAAAACAGAGATAAGAGACTCACCTCAGTCTGCGGCTGTGGGTGCTCTAAGAACCCCTCTCTCCTTCTCTCTCCTATTTTCTAATTTTAAATTAATATTTTTCTAAGAACCCCCTCTAAGAATCCCCTAAGGCCACGTCCATCGGTGAGACTCCATGCGTCTCTTAGCCCAAAAAATTATTAAAATAATGTGGGTCCCACGTGGGGCCCACATTTTTTTTTAATAAACCGTCTTTAAAGTCTCTTAAATAAGAGACGCATTTTGCGTCCGTCACGCCACGTGTCAGATTACGGTTGGTCGCTTTTTTTTTTTTTTTTTTTTTGGCATTTGAAAAAAAAAAAATAATAATAAAAAAAGGTTTTTAAGAGACTCACCTCGAGTACGCCGATGTGGCTGCTCTAACTCTAAGAACCCCTACTAAACATGGTCTAACTAAAAACATTTTTAGATCCGCCCCTGATTATTGGTATGGGAGTTTGTACCCTAAACTATTTACTTTATTTGATTAAGAATCCTAAGATTAATTAATCTATATATATATGTCAGTGCAAACTTGTTTTGAGATTTGGATATGGTAGGCTACTTGATCAATCACAAAAAATGATCGTATTCTTATCAGAAGTAACGCCATCCCTGCTGCAACTACAGCCCAAACACCTGCAGTCCAGAGGTGAAGCAAAGGAAGCCCGGCTTTCTTGCTTTAGCTAAGAGATTTGAGGTCACTATAACTTCTATAACGTATAAATGTATTATAGAAATAAAACACAGTTCTATTAGCATGTGTTCCCACCTGAAGTTACTTTGTAACTAAAAATGTATCCCTCTTTTTTGCGGATTTCATAGGACGGTCCAGTAGATCCACGTAAGGCTCTGGTGTTTAAAGATGCTCCTTTCGGAGTCATGGAAGCTAAAAACGCCGGAATGTAAGTTGGTTTCTGGTTACAGTTTCCAAGTCCTTTCAACGGATGAGCAAAATTAGTGGTTGAGTTTGAGAGTCCTAAAAGGCTAACATGTGACTTTCGATGGTGTGTGAGCAGGAATGTGATAATGCTGCCGGATCCAAGATTTGGATAACTCCTGCTGTGATGTTGCGGATCAAGTTCTAGCCTATCTGCTAGATTTCAAACCAGAGGAATGGGGCTTACCTCCCTTCGAGGATTGATAAAACTAAGACCACGAGGCTTGAGGGTTACGTTATCCTCAAGCTAAAGATAGTTGACTTGTTCGTTTTGATTCTTTTATGATTGAAAGCCCCGAATCATGTATTGGTGATTGACTTTAACATTGCCAAACGGAAACATTATTGTTGATTATTTGTAAATTCTATCATTAGTAATATGAGGCGACATACGTGATTGTGTTGCATGAAGTAATACTTTGTCAAATTTGAATTAGTATTTAGATATTCTGATTTAAAATATATTAATTCGTACCAAAGGAAATTTAAATCCGGATCACGAAGTAATTAAGTAATTAACCCATGTGTTACCGCTAAACTACCATACACAGGACCATACATTCGGTTTCTCACAATAAGTTTTTGTTGCAGCTGTAATCTTATAGGTTTATTGCTTTACGATTGAAAGTTTCATGTTAGTTTTTGTTGTGATAACTGATAACGTTTGTAAGCGATTGATGTGTGATAACGTAGATAACTGATAATTAAAGAAGACGCAAAGTTTGGCGTTCTCTTTAAGCCCTCACATGCGCGTATGAACCGTCCAACATCAAAACTAACGTGCGCTTCATATCAAAGTTAACAACATAGATTTGACCAAATTTATTTAGCTCTCTTGAGAAACTATATATCTAATATTTTGCTACTTATAGGAATGAATCATACACATCCATATATTCATATACGAGTCCATGTGAATTGGATACATGAACCATGATATTATATTATAGTTTGGTACCTTGACCGTGCAAAAGCAAGCGTCATTGAAGTATTAAGCAATAGTATCTATTGTATAATATAAAGTCAAACATCCTCAATACGTACTTGTAATATACATAAGCAACTAATAAAATACATAATACTACATATCAACTTGATCATTCATAAACTTTTACGTTCCATCTTCTCGATCGGACAAGAATCTCACTCTATATATATTTATATTCTCCCAAAATCCTAACACAATCTCCCTCAAATCTCTTATTTTTTCTTTAAACGAAAACATCAAACCAAGAACCCGCATATACTGAATCAAAAACGTAGCATAACTCAAACACCATAAGCATCATTGGGGCTAGTTATGGAGAACGATATATGCAAGAAAGGGTTGCCATCATTCTCAAGAAACTCATCGACCGGATACTACTATCAGCGGAGGTCTTCGGAGGGTGTTCCGTTCAAGTGGGAAATGCAGCCAGGGACTCCAATTAATACTCAGCCGGCGGAGATTGTTCCTCCCATAAGTCCTCCTCCGGCGATGCTTAGCCTCGGCTTCCCCAAGCCATCAATATCGGTCGAAGAGTCAAAGCACTTTGTGTTTCCAGCGAAGCTGAAGCTGCGGAAATGGAAACATATTCGTTGCAAGAAATATTTCTCTAGATTGACTAACAAAATGATTTTGCCTTCGATTTGTTTGTACCCTGAGAAACGGTAGATGGACACGAATGAATAATTCTTATGAAAATAGGCCGCGTTAATATCATACTATTAGCTTAATCAACATAGTTTTTTACTATGACAAATTAAACTTTAGTTAATATAATATTAAAAATAATACTAACAATATAATAAATTAAATGAAAATAATTCATACTTAAATGGTTGATTAATGTAATTAAGCTTATAAGCAAGTGGTCAAAAAAACTTTTCTACACCGACATGTGGAATTGTTGATCGTGGACGTGTATTCTCGTAGGACGGATGTATCTGTAAAATTGTCCTTATAATAGTTCTCATAATTTGTATCCACAATAAAAAAAAAAAAAAAAAACAAGTAAGCAAATGTAATTAAGTGTTAATGCCTTAATATCTAGATCTTTGAGTTTACAAATCTAGAAGAAAAAAATGGTTCAAAAAATAATTTAATAAGAAACAAATAAACTCAATGGAGACAAAAAAAAAATATAGTGAACGGTGGCAATATTTACTTGCTTTGATAATTTACACTTAAGTACATTTATTTACTCCACCGTTAACATCAACTAGATGACTCGCCCGCACCTTGTGCGGATTAAATTTTTTTTAGTGATGATTGTTTATTTTTTGTTTAAGAATTTTCCAATTTAAAATATATTATAAGAAATAAGTTTATGGGTACACAATATATAAGATATTTATCGATATTGTGCGGGGTGACTTAACTTAGAAAGTTTTTGTGCTTACTTAAATTATTTATGATGCATGTAGTCGAGTATCTAAAACTATAGAAATTGTAGATGAATCATGATTTTAAGAATGTTCATTGATATTCTACGATTATGAATTCAAAATTGCTATATTCAAATATCATATTCCAAAATGTTACTAACATCGATGTAAATCATCATTATAATCTTTATTTTTTATAAAGAAATTATCCTATGAAAAATCATCAACACTTTAGATATATGTCTTGTTCTAAAACTCGGGCGAGTCATCGATTCTTTACTCTTCTCCTTCTCCTTCTCCTTCTCCTTCTCCTTCTCATTCTTCTTCTTCTTCTTCTTCTACTCGGGCGAGTCATCGATTCACTCTCTCTACTCCGCTTCTTCTTCTTCTTCTTCTTCTTCTTCTTCTTCTTCTTCTACTCGGGCGAGTCATCGATTCACTCTCTCTACTCTTCTTCTTCTCTTCTTCGGGGAGTGATCTAAATGTAGTGAAAATGGAGAAAAGAACGAAGATATATATAAATAGAAGCCATTTTTGTCTTCTTTGTCTCTCAAATATAGAAACCCCAACTCAGATTTAAGCAAACATTTCAGCAACATTTTTATTCCCTTATTTATAAACAAAATAAAAAATGATTTTCCTTATTTATAAACAAAATAAAAGATGATTTCATTACCTAATGATAAGATTTACTTACAGCTTATATGTAACTTGTTAGACCCAGAGGACCTGTGAAAGTTTTGGATAAGTCGAGTTCTTAGACATTAATTTGTGTATATTTTGAATGTGATAGATTGCTATTTGTTTATAATTTTCAAAATTAGATTAATTCTTGATTTTTGATTTTTTAATCCAAAAATTTTCTAAACGAATTTTGATTTATTTTTAATGTCAAAAAGGCTCTCGAGCAATCATAGCCGTTCACTTAGGTCATGTCATCAATGATATCATAATTGTTAATGGTCAAGATTCATCCATATCATCAATGACTTATCATTCTTTCTCATCGCACTTGGCAAATAATATATAGTAGATCACTAACTAAACCCACTATAGAAATAAACAGAAATGCTAACCAAATCTACAAAGAAAATCTGATTTCTCCTCTATATATTTAATACTGCTGTTAAGAAATTTGACATTTACAGGATCCAGTCTTGGTACCTATTTGATCTCCATAATTTATTAATTAGCTAAAGCTTTAGGGAAACCAATTTTAAGCATAAAGCCAGCCTTTAAGACCCAAAAACCAACACAACCAGATTTTTAATAACAACAAAAGAAGCAAAGCATCTTGGACCACTCCCATAAGCAGTAGACAAAACGGCCACGATGAGATAATAAATGATGCTATAATATGGATCCAACGACCAACGGCTCCTCTTGATTCATAGTTAATGCTTATCAAACTCTTTCACTTACCTGTCATCTTTGTACTTACATATTCCTACATATGCTTCTATATAAATGGAGCAAACGATTGAAATTTATCACTTTGGGTTCTGTAATGAACATCGTTTCATAATAGAACTCCTTGGCTTTTTTAATAAACACCATTCAATATTTTTTTTTCGTTGGTCCACAAACACCATTCATTCTAAAACAAAATCTCATCAAATAAAAGTCAGAAATATCATTTCTCAGTAACAACTTTTCAGATGGTAAGTGGGTCGACATATATTCTCTATCACACACTTGGGTTTTGCTTGGGAGCATGCATACATATATTCAGACTGTTAGAGATTGCAAAATCCAATTATTATTTATCTATCGTTTTACAATCCTTGAATCTAATGAATATAAAGAGCAACTTTTTGGTATGCACGTACTCTTAAATCTATATATTCTTTTGTTGATATATTTTACATATTAATTAATCATTCATGCCATTTTTGAATCTAACCATTTAAGATTAAATGTAAATAAACTTTCTTGGACTATATTTTTGGGCCATTAGTCAGGGCTCCAAATGGACTTGTTCTATATGTAGTTTTGGTACATTCTGTCTGCTAAATTATGTATGGAATTAGGTCTCGGCGTTCGGGTACCCGTTCAGATTCGGATCGGGTATTTTGGGTTTCGAGTTTTTCGGTTTTGGATCATAGGACCCATTCGGGTATTTTAGATTTTTGGATCGGATTCGGTTCGGTATTTTTCGGGTTAGGGTCGGGTGAGTATTAGACTTTAAGAACCGGTATATACCCGGAAAAATTCGGGTATTTGAGTACTTCGGATATTTTGGACCCGAAGTAACCATAATGTAACCGAAGTAACCATAATATAACCGAAGTAACCAATTGGTTCGGGTAATTTGTACTCAAAGTAACCAATATCTAACCAAAGTGTCCAATAGGTTCGGATATTTTGTACCCAAAGTAACCAAATTCTACCTGATTTACCCGAAGTAACCGATTTAACCAAAATTATTCTATTAAAAGAAATCTGATTTATCTGAAATGTATCTGAACTACTCGAAATAACCAAACCTATATAAAATATTTAGTATATCTAATTATAAGTATGGTTACTTTGGGTACCCGTTCGGTTCTCGGGTATTACCCGAACCGAACCGATACCCGAAAGTATCTAGAGTTAAAACCCGTTCGGGTATTTTCTTGGACCCGAACCCGAACCGAACTGGTTTTTTCGGGTCGGTTTCGGTTCGGTTTTTCGGGTCCGGATAAAGTGCCCATGCCTATATGGAATAGTCTTTAGGAGCCAAGGTATTTAAGGTTTAATTAAACTTATAGATTAAATGGTTTTTGTTGTGCAATTTAAGGCAGAAGAAGAAGAAACTAGAAAGCACCTTGTGGTAGCCAAACCTTTTGCGTTGGAAGATGATAAAGATTCTGAGCACACAGCTTCGAATGGCATCCGTCGGATTCTTAGCCTCTTCAAGAACGTGCGCCTTGGATCTGATCTCACCAATTTTCAGGTTCTAAAAAAACTTGTTGAAACGAGTCTTCTTAATTGCTAGTATATTACAGAACGACCATTACGTTTTGTTTAAGAAGACTAAACTTATTTTAGTATTAAAATTGATTAAATCTTCTTAACTAGTAGTAGCTAGGCAGTAAACATAATGCATGAGTTAAGTTGCAAAAACAAACAAACATAATGCATGAGTTAACTCTCCAACTATATTTCTTGCCGCTTTATTTATTACATTATTTCCACTTACGTATCATCAATCTCTCCGACACGTTGACAAAAAAACATCACTCAGTTGAACATTATATATTCCGGACAAAATAACGTCATTTTCCAATAAATTTATGTAGACTTATGATAACGATTTTTTTCTTTTTATATCTATTAATCATATTCTTTGAACGTAAAGCTGCCACCTCAGCTGAACCAACCAAGATCACAACTTCAATGTTACGGGGAGATGATCTACAGCTTCGGCGGTCAGGATCTCCTGGGAGAATGCAACCGCCGCGATCTTCCCATCGAACGTCTCAAATCGGTGGTGATGTGGAACATCTCCACACTCCGTCCGGTAGTCTTTGGCATGTCTCCATACAACCCCGTTCTTGGAGAGACTCATCACGTCTCCAATGGTCACATCAACGTTCTTACCGAACAAGTATAACCTTATTTATTAGTACAATCGTAACACAAGAACACCTAAATTTAAAAAACTGTCAAACTTTTGAATACTTTTTTTTTACAATATGGTATATTTATGGATGGTTATTTTTCAGGTATCGCATCATCCTCCGGTGTCGGCACTTCATGCGACTCACGAGAATGAAAATATTGACGTGACATGGTCTCAATATTTCACTCCTAAATTTCGTGGTATTGTCTGTTACATATTAATCATCTCAAAGCAACCGATTAGAATACTTGTGTCCGGTTTACTCTAAAACCGAAGCATCTCGTCTTGGCTATACAATCTAATTTCTGCATGTACCTCATGGTTAATAAGGTGCGTACGTGGACGTTGAGGTAAAGGGCAAAAGGCTGATGAAGCTTCTGAATCGGAAAGAGACTTACGAGATGGACCAACCAAGACTTGTTGTCAAATTCTTACCGGCGCCGGGAGCTCATTGGACAGGAAAAATCAAGATTAAGTGTCCTGAGACCAATCTCGAAGCTGAACTACACTTGATCTCTGATTCCTTCATCGAAAGATTTAAAGGCAACAACAATAGATCAATCAAAGGAAAGATCTCAGAAACTTCCTCTGGGAATAAGCTCTATGACATTTCTGGCAACTGGGACAGGTAAAAACATGAATCATAGTCATTACAGATCTTTAAGAACATCATAAGTTGTAATGTCATTAACATCCCATAATGTTCCAGAACAGTAATGGCTAAAAATCTGAAGACCGGTGAGCTCGAGGTTATTTACAATGCCAAGGAGAATATCTCAGGACTCAAACCTCCAACTGTCAAGAATCTGCATGAGGTAATGGAGACCGAGTCGACGATGGTGTGGGGTGAAGTAAGTGAAATGATACTAAAGAAAGACTGGGAAAGAGCAAGAGAAGCTAAGAAAGCTGTGGAGGAGAAACAGAGAGAGTCTCTGAAACAGAGAGAGGCTTCTGGTGATTCATGGGTTTCCAAGCATTTCTCAGTGGTTAAAAAAGGTAAAGACTGGGACTGCTCACCGCTACAGCCCACGGTTCCTAGGGCTCCACTCGTCATCACAGAGGCACAAGGGGAAACCATAAACCAATATCAAGATTCCAAGACTTTGTGTTGATGAAAGTTTATGTTACTACAATGGCATGTAACATAAACTTATTAATCGCAAAATTAAAAACTCTTTTTAACCAAAAATTTCTGCTATAATTGCGTATAACCCGCTTTCAGTTTCATCGTGAATCATTTCAGTTTTTTTTTTCAAGAAAATTTGCAGTATCTAAAAGGTCCATATGTGGGACATAATTAGGTCCAAGAATTACGTGTTTTGGCTCAAGAATCCTCTCTCAGACAACTGGGCTGGTGTAGTTAAGGAAGAGGTTGACCAATGTGTCAAGAGCATCAAGATGAAACTTCCTTGCAAACAGATAACATGGCCGTGTAATCCCGTTCCATGTATAAGGCTAATGCAGTTCATCTCCATGCTTCAAAACCACAAGTAAAAGTATAAAGAAAGAGAGACGATAGAAGGCCACGAGAAAGAAAATTTCAAGAGCATACCTCTCCCACACTTGTGACGTGTAATTCTAAATATAGAAGTGTCTTTTTCTGTTACTCACTCTTGTTTATATGACAATGAAAAGGCCAAAATTTTGAAAAATCAAGAGACTGACTTTTGAAGCCCTTAGAAAGAGGTAATTGCGCCTAGCTATATTTGTCGAGACATCCTGGCTATCATGAGCCCAAAATGTACAAATACCGTCAGAGATTCAACTAAAATAGTTTTACGAAATATTGAGATGCAAAGTTGGGCATAACATCATGAAGATCTGTCTAGATCTGTCTTTGAACTCTTCTGTGTGGACAGTAATGATGGATGAAGGAAATGAAACACTTCCTAATTTGGCAGTGTTTTGGATCTTAGGCCCATATATCAATCCAATGTTAAAAAAATCGCTAGGCGGTAACTAAGGCTCGGTAAAAATCTAGCGTCTAGGCGGATTAATCGGGGCCTAGGTGTTAAGAAGTTATTAATATTATTATTAATAATTTTAGAATTATATAATAATAATTAGATATGTAATAATAAACTAACAAGTAGTAATAGTGTAATACGAAAAAGAAGCTTCCACACAAGCACTACAATTCACATATGTATTGTTTAAAGAAACAGACGGCCATATCATTCTCTTCATCAGAGTCGATGTCTTTTCCATGTTCATCATTTGGAATAGGTTCATGTTCATCTCCATTAAGGGCCACAAACTATTTTAATGCAGTTCTATCATATCTATCATCAAGAATCACATCAACATTTTTATCTTTGATTTTTTTGCTTGTTGAAAAACTTGGCATTGAATTGAACATAGACTAGACTATTAAGTCGATCAACATCTAATTTATTCATCTTCTTCGTATGATTATGTAAGAAATAAGCAAGTAAAAGAGATTCAAAATCAACAAATAGAACTGATAATCAACAACAAAACTTTGATAATCGACAAACAAACTTACAAAACTTTGTTAATCAACAATCGTCAAACAATTCCTCCCTGATAATCAATAACAAAACCGACAAACAAAGCTCTGATAATCAGCAACAAAACAACAATGTTTTCTGTTGGCCAAATTGACCGAATTGACCGAGTTGACTCGAGTTGCACCGTCTGAACCAGACCAACGATTTGTTATGGCGATTAAGCATAAATCGCAGCGATTCTTAACTTCGAGCGCCTAAGCGCCCACCTAAGTGGTGCCTAAACAGATTTTTTGAACATTGTATCAATCAGACCGAGAAATAGAACATGTTACTGATTAGTTTCCATCATAGCTCAAAATTCGAACTTGAAATCTTGACATTGCACATTAAGTAGAGTTAATGAATTCTTTTATATACTGTATAAATTGATCCGGTCAACATTCGAAAGAACGCATCAAAGTGTTATATAGTGAACTTTTGTTTGGAAGGACAACTATATTGTCTATTCCGAGTTTTGAAATATTTTCAAACTTATATTTGAGATAGACGGATCGTATATTATCGAACTACCATGTTAACTGTAAACTACATAGATCAAAATTTACACCTATATTTTCTACCCGAATATAATTTTTATTTCAAATGAGGATTGAATTCGGAGGTAAGGTGGTGCACTCCCAAAATTTTATTTTTATCAGTTGAGCACGACCGTGTGTGCGAGTTAATGGACTTTGGAGAGTCCCAACTACATTAGTAGAGTTAATGAAGTTATATTAGTCGATATAGTCATTTATCTTCGGAAAATGCACTAACCATAAATGAACAATGTATCCATATATAACCATGGATGGAATGGAGGATGGCCCATCTCCAATGAAAGAGAGGTACTATTGGCAATTGATTCAAAAAAAAAAAAACGGCACAAAGACAAATAAACCCAAATTTGTTTATCCGATTGACACATTTAGTTGACCCCTTAGGCCATGAGGTTACTGTATTTGAAGAATCCAATTTAGATTTTTATTTTATTTTATCCCAAGTATAATTCTAGAAACAACATTTTCTTATATATAAAGAGAAATACAAGTTAAAAACCATTAGAAAAATTAAACATTTCGTGTGACAATGTTTGTCGGTTTTTTTATCTACTTGTGATTCTCTCGCATATCGTCACATTGGTAGAGATTCCACTTGCCCCAGATGCGGTGCGGAGAAAGAAACCCTCAACCATGCTATCTTTGAATGCTCCCGGCTCGGCAAGCATGGGCACTCTCGCCTATTCCTTCGGCCCCTCATCTATTTCCATCCTCATCGGTGTTTATTAATTTGGATTTTCTCTTCTGGAGAGCGAAGGAATGGATGAATAATGAGGATACCATTGGATTCTTTCCATAGCTTATATGGTTTATATGGAAGGTCCGGAATAGAAAAATATTTAAAATTTTTAATGAAGATTCTAGATCGACTCTAGAGAAAGCTAGGCTCGAAGAAGAAGCTTGGAGGAAAACAAATGAGGAGGAAGATGAGAACCATCTCATGGTTCCCGCTCAAATTTCTACCCCGCCTATCTCTGTATCGCCAATAAGCCTCTCATGTTTTATAGATGGCTCTTGGGTAGAATCGGAAACGGTAAGTAGGCAAGGATGGATTGTCCAGCAAGGGAATAAGATTGTTTACTTGGGTCTTAAGGGATCCAGAAGAAGTCTCTCTCCCCTTCATGCCGAGCTCGATTCTCTCCTCTGTGCTATGCAGTGTCTCCAGGGATTACAGTTAACCAGTGCCTGCTTCTTCTCGGATTGCTTGGAACTCATCAATATGCTAAAGAATCCAATGGAGTGGCCCTCTTTCTCGTTGGAGTTAGAAGACTTCCGCACTCTTAGAAATTTCTTTCCTTGTTTTTGTATTACGTTTAGTAGAAAGTTTAATACCCGTGTAGATAGTCTTGCTAAAAAGCTACAGCACGTGACTTTTTATTTTTCTATGTAAGCTCATCGGTTCCCGATTAGCTCTTCCTTAGAATCCGATTTTTTAATAAAATGGAGATTTGATACTAAAAAAAAGTAAATAGAGAAATAGAAGTAATATGCATTTTATTTTGGTTAACCGATAATGCTCAAAAAGTCAAACTCCACAAACTCCGCGGAAAAAGAGAGACCCATCGGTGTGGAAATATGCATTTTATTTTTTATTTTTTTGCCATTACCGGAAAAAAATCCGAACATTTTAAAAAACACACAGACTTAGCCAAAGAGGGTCACTTTTACCCTTGTCGTCTCTTCTCTCTCCTCCTTGTCTCTCTGACGACTTAAGGAGCAGCAGAATCTAGGGTTTGTATACAGTAAATCTTTTTGCTTCCTCGCCTTCTGGTAAGTCAATCATTCACCTCTTATCTCCCCCGTTACACCTGCTCGCTAAGTAAAAAGCTCATTTTTAGGGCTTTTTTTGGGGATAAGAAATCAAAGTTTTCATTTTTTTCATTTCCGTCTTACTTACACTCTGTTTCTTCTCTTTCTCTCTGCCTCTCGTCTGGGTTTTACTCTGTATTTTCTAATGCGAAGATGTCTTGTAGATATGCCATAGTCTTTAAGGTTCTGCTCTTGGTTGTTCTGTCTTCTTTAATTTTACTACTCGATTTCGAATGGGCTACTGGTTTTTACTTGTTTAATCACGAAGGATGTATAGACTTGACTAAAAGAAGTAATTTTGATTAGAAGCTATGTATCATTAGCTCCTTTTATGAACGTATTTCGAAAACAAGCTTATTATTAGTGTGTTTGAGTTACATTTTTCTTTTGTGTGAAATTTTGATTTAATTGGTGAATGGTTGTTTCAAGAGAGTTTTTTTATCTTCAGATATTTGTGTTAAGTCTCCATTCTTGTTCTTGTTGTAGAAGAAGAAGAAGAAGACTAAGAAAAGCAATAACCTTTAAGCAATGGCAACTGAGAATCCTATTATGATGTCTGGAAACAACGAAAGATGGTCTAATTCTAGGCCTGTTTCTGTTCCTAATCGAAGTGGAAGTGCGCCACCGACCATAGAGGGATCATTTATAGCCGTTGATAGTGTATTGTCAAGACAGGGTAGTTCCGGTTATAGCAACTCGAAGCCACCGAGTGTTCAAAAACACGGTTGTGAGGAGCTTGTGACCACTCATCCTTCTAAACACAACCTGAACCGCATACCTTCCCCACCTGTTTATTACCCTTCTGAGTATCAGTTCATAGACAATCGTGTAGGTATATTTAGAAGTAACTGGGGATTGACTAAAGTTAACTCTCCCATTCATTTGTCCCATGGTACACTTTCTACTCACAAGGAAGTGTCTGAGGATGAAAGCTCTCAACAGCAATCTGTTAATAATGTTTCAGTTAGGACAAATGAGGTGGAAGAAGATTTGAGACAGGTTCGGCTTCATTTTCTTTCCATTCTCATTAATATTCTGGTTATGAGTATTGATACTCCGAGCCCTATAATTAGTTACATTGAATCTTTTTTGGTCGCAGGATGATAGTTCTTCTGGTCCAACCCCTCAATATAGTCAGCCTAACTCTTCAAATGGTGAAATGAACACAGCGGATGAGAGTGGTAATATCTTGGAGATCTCAGATGATGTTGTGGTTAAAGATAATGCTGCTTCGGTGACTAGAGCTTTCGTTGACACTGAGAAGACTCCTGATGAATCCACTATCATCTCTAAGATGAAGAATATTAACATAAATGGATCCGGAACGGGTACATACCCTCGAGAGCCAAGGAATGTAAGGCCAGAAAGGCAGATGTATCAACAACAAGGTGGCGGCAAAATG
This sequence comes from Orychophragmus violaceus, assembly GCA_030180135.1. Lineage (NCBI taxonomy): Eukaryota > Viridiplantae > Streptophyta > Magnoliopsida > Brassicales > Brassicaceae > Orychophragmus > Orychophragmus violaceus. The sequence goes on along the minus strand of CM058239.1, from coordinate 9,855,854 downwards.
GGTTATCATGGTGTAAATGATGCAGTTAACGGGACAGGGCAGTTTCATTATGGACAACCTTACAAGTTTTCGGGTGAAGGTCAGCATGTGCTTCAGTCTTCAGGCTTTACTCCGCCTCCGCTTTACGCTGCAACTCAAACGGCTTATGTGACTTCACCAGCTCAAGTCTATAACATGCAGTCTCCTGCTGTTTACTCTCCTCAATATGGTTATGGACCATACACTAACATGATCCCACACCCACAGTTTATACCTGGATACCCTTCACATGGTTCCGTTCCGCTTATTGTCGGTCCACAGTTTATTCCTCAGCTACCTGGGCCAAGTGCGGGAAGTGTAGTCAACGGAGGTGAAATGCAGTATGCAGAGAAGTTCTATGCTCCACCGGGGCAACCTTCTTTTCCAGGTTCTATGTATATGCAGTACAGTCAACAGTCATTTGGGCAGATGGATCAGATGGCTCCTAGGGGGAACCTTAAGAACGCTCCTGAGTCTCAGAAAGACGAGCCGAAGTTTGTCCGGGGAATAAGGGGGCCGAGTAACTCTAATATGGGTAGAATGGGAATGATGGGTCTTAACTATTATGGAGTCCAGCCAAATATGGGCATTATGGTGCAGTATCTGCCTACACAGCCTGGTGCTCCTCTTTCACCGGGCTCTGTTCCCTATGTAGAGGCATATCCTGGGTGGCAGCCACAGGGGAGCTTGGAAGGTACCAATGGCTCGAGGTTGAGCCATTTTCTTGAAGAGCTGAAAACTGGGAAAGGCAGGAGGTTTGATTTATCAGACATTACAGGACACATTGTTGAATTCAGGCAAGTTTTCATTTTCTTCTCAGTCATATGATAATAAACTTAACTATAACCTTGTTTCCTTTCAGTGCGGATCAGCACGGGAGCCGGTTCATTCAGCAAAAGCTTGAGAATTGTAATCCAGAAGAAAAAGCAGCTGTCTTTAGGGAAATTCTTCCTCATGCTTGCAAACTAATGACAGATGTGTTTGGCAATTATGTCATTCAGAAAGTATGTTCCTAACTGATCCTATGTCTTACAGTTCATTATTCGTTAGACTCTATCCTTTTGCTTGATTATCTGCGATATCTGTTTCAGTTTTTCGAATACGGAAACCCAACACAGAGGAAGGAACTCGCGGATCAACTCATGGGACAGATAGTACCACTTAGTTTACAAATGTACGGTTGTCGAGTGATACAAAAGGTACAAAAGTCACTACATTTTGTCTGAACTTTTGGAGTTTGTCAAAATGGTTTGACTCATGAGTGCAAATTTGTTCTGGTGTAGGCTCTTGATGTCATAGAACCTGATCAGAGAGTTCGTTTAGCACGTGAACTTGATGGGCAGGTAATGAGATGTGTTCGAGACCAAAATGGAAACCATGTGATCCAGAAATGCATTGAGAATATCCCTGCAGACAGAGTTGGATTCATGTTAGCTGCATTCCGTGGTCAAGTTTCCTCGCTCTCTATGCATCCTTATGGCTGCCGTGTCATACAGGTACTAACTCAATAAAACAACCGTTTTATCCTTCTCCTTATCTTTGTTTCTCTTATGTATAGAGGCTCTTGGAGCGTTGCTCAAACGATCATCAGTGTCAGTTCATCACTGAGGAGATACTGGAATCAGTATGCATCCTTTCCAAGGATCAATATGGCAACTATGTCACACAGGTATGTCATACCAAAGTCCCACAGTTTTCAACCAATCACCACTTAAAAACCAATGTTGCTATTTGTCAGCATGTTTTGGAGAAAGGGACATCTGAAGAACGGGAGAGAATCGTGAGGAAACTATCAGGGCACATTGTGCAGCTTAGCTTACATAAATTTGCATCAAATGTTATAGAGAAGTGCCTGGAGCATGGTGGTAGAATTGAGCGAGACCTCATCATCAAAGAGATTGCAGGGCCAGACGAGAGCTATGCTAGTCTATTGGTGAGCGTATGGACCAAACCTGATACATTTTTCTATCTTAAACTGATAGGATATTAACTGTAAGCCATCTTTTAACAGATGATGATGAAGGACCAGTATGGAAACTATGTGGTGCAGAAGATATTCGAGACGTGTACTGTTGATCAGCGTGCAGCACTGTCCAGCCGAGTCAGAATGCACGCTTCTGCTTTGAAGAAATACACTTATGGGAAGCATATTGTTACTCGTTTGGAACAGCCCTTTGGTGAAGGTACTAACTTTCCTCAACTTCAACTTAAGTTTGAATCTTGAAATGATTAATATATGGATCAAGAATGACGAATTTTGGCTGTTGTCTTGATTTGGATGCCCCTTTGTTGTTCTGTTCTGTAGAAAGCCGAGAATCGAGGCGATGAGAGGCTTTTCTGATTCAAGACATGGCCGACTCAGATTTAGTGGATGATACAATTCACTTTTCATGGAAGCTGGAGATTCATTGCAAAGGTTTTTACATTGGAAAGGTTTACTTCACAATGATTGGTGAAGAATGTTGTTTTAGTTTGGAGTTTAATCATAGCCGTTGTGATGATTGTGTGGCATGTTCGTAAATATTCATAAATGTATCAGTAGTGTACTTGTATTTGTAACTGGTTTGTGGATTCATCAAAGACAATTCCAAAACTTTTCTAGACAGTTTTATTGATTCCAAATTTTACATGCTACAAAGAAGAGCCAAAGTATAATATGACATTGAAAGAGGAAAAGATTTTAAATTGATATAACAAATACAAGAAATGCAAAGCAAGATTCTAACAGCAATTTGATCATGAATTTCAGAGCCATGTAAACTACACCACCTTGTAAAAATAGACATGAAAAACAATAGTCGCGTATAAAGAATTGAGTGCTCATACCATTTCCATTGGGGGTCTCTAGGTGAGTTTCTTAGAAAAAATAATAATAAAATATTGTGGGTCCCACGTGAATAGTTAAGAACCGAGTTCTTAAAATCCTTAGTTAAGAACCCGTCTCTTAACTATTCACGTGACGTGGCGCATCCTCATTGGTTCTTTTTTTTGATTTTTTTTTATCTGCAAAAAAGAAATAATAATAATTAAAAAAAAAAAATTAAGAACCCTAAAGAGATAACACCAATGTAAATGCTCTTAGCTATTATAAAGATGTTAAGTTTTGTAGCTACATTGACGCAACGCATTACATTTGATGCAATTGATAAGAGATTTTGTTTCGATTATAAAGAAGATGGCCTGGTTAAACGAGATCATGTGAGAAATGAGAATACTCCATGACTATGATTAATAATTAATGTGAACTGAATCAGTATTCAGTCATCTGAAAATCCATTTAAACAAACCTTGATCATATATTTAGTTAGTGCTTTAATGTGGATCAGAATATACTAATTTAGTGATTTGTGTTGATGTTGTTGATGCCTTACAATTTAATTTTAATATACTATTTTCATAAGTTAATTTAACGTGGCAATAACTGGAAATTATGGGATTTTGATATTAAATGTGAACTGATTTGAATTTTTATTGACTTTCAAATTAATTGATTTTTTTTTGTCGACCTTTCAAATTACTTGATTACCTTTAATAAATTATAGTTTTTAAGTATGTTAACTTTATTTCGATTAATTTTATTATTATTTATTTATATTGATCAAAATAACTATTTTTATTTTATTTTAAGAATATATAATTATGATAATAATTTAAAAATAAACATTATATAACTTTTGCTATAATATATTTTCTATTTGATTTTCAAATTTTATTAAATTTATTGTTTATAAATAATACAGTTTTATATAATAAATTGTATTATTTTGTTAATATTAAATTTGAAAAGATACAACAGAAATTATAAAAAAATTAGATAAAATTTTAAATATATTAGTGTCGAAATTTTATACCATCCATACGTCTAATCATGCTAGTTTGTTTTTTCTTAAAGAAGACGTGAATATAATACAATGGTTAACCGGATAAATCGGCGCCAACAAGGTCAACAGCAAACAAAATAAGACTTTTCTTGTTTCTTTGTTCAACAAAAATAAAGTCTTATCTGGATCAAATGAGTGGAATTGTACGTTACCTTTACTCGTCTTTTATGTTCAGTCGTTGACTTTTTGGCCTATTTATGGAATAATTGAAAGAAACTTTCAACAACGTCTTTGTGACTCGTGATCGAACGGTGAAGTAAACGACGATTCACGATGGGGAATAAGGGAAATCTGATCTTCTTATGGGCTATGCTCGTTGCAGTAGTCGCCATGGCCACGGAGCATCGTCCCTTTGAGCGGACTAAGGGCATCAATGGTCTCGAAAAGATCATCGTCCGCGACCGTAGAGGCCGATCTTTTGAGGTACTTCTTGTCTGAATTTACAAAACCAGATCCGCGCGTGTTAGTGTTTGCCAAACGTTTTGATTCATATTCTTTTATTATCGTTAAACGATTTCAGGTTTACTTGTATGGAGGTCAAGTAACTTCTTGGAAGAATAAGAAAGGAGAGGAGTTACTTTTTATGAGTACTAAGGTACTTTTAGATTCACCCTTATATTCATATATGCGCCTGTATGAGCTCCAAATGAGTGAGATCTGAGATCATGTGTTATGTATTTTTGCAGGCTATATTCAAGCCTCCAACACCGATTCGTGGAGGAATTCCAGTATTGTTTCCACAAGTATGTGCTTTCGAATGTTTTTTTTTTTTTTACTTTGTGTATTGAATGATGTATAGTTTGTGTTTTGTTAATGAAATGTTTTTTTTTTTTTTCTGTAAATGCAGTATAGTAACACGGGTCCACTTCCATCACATGGATTTGTAAGACAGAGGTTCTGGGAAATTGATACTAATCCACCACCCTTCCGATCACATCCTTCTTCTACTGCTCACGTTGACCTCATCCTCAGATCATCCGAAGAGGATTTGAAGATCTGGCCTCATAAGTAAAGATTCTTGAACCCCTCTCTCTCTCATATTCTTACACCATTTTCATATATTGATTGGTAAGAACTATATGTTATAACCAGACTTGGCCCAACATAAATATTTGCCTAAAGAAGAGAAAAAAATTAGCCTCATACATGAGTAGACCTTTGAGATATTAATTAGATAAGGGCACAACCACTCTACTAGTACTAACTTTTTAAACTTTGATGCATTAAATTGTTAATAATATTTGTCATCTAAAACACCAGTTTGATGTGTTTTAGCAGGGCCGGCTTTAGTTATAATATTTCAAATTGGGAATGAAATAATTCAAATCAAAATATATATAATACGATATCAATCTTTTCGAGTCATTGTCAATTAGTTTTGAGTTGGAAACTAGTAATTGCTACATAACATATACATAGAACATGAAGCCTTTTCGGTTTAGTTTTCATAGAAAGTAACCTTGTGATCACCACCTCTGTATCCATTTTCAGGTATGTATATCGACTGAGAGTAGCATTAGGGCATAGAGGAGACTTGACGTTGACATCTCGTGTCATGAACTCTGATGTAAAGCCGTTTAACTTCACATTTGCTCTTCACCCTTATTTCGCTGTTTCCGACATCAGGTAATCTCATCTCTCTATTGACTTTTCCTTAAACCTTTTTGATATCGTTTCAAACATCTTAGTTATTCTGTTGGTGTTAGTATATATTTTATAAATTTATATATAAGCTTCTTGTGTTCAGTCAAATCCAGGTTGAAGGATTGCATAATTTGGATTATCTTGACCAACAAAAGAACAGAACACGTTTCACTGATCATAACAAAGTTATAACTTTTAATTCCCAGGTAAGCTTTATCTTTTGTCGCCAATTCCAATTCCACCCCTTATTTCATCACTAATATAACTCTTCAAAATAGCTTGACAGGCTTTACCTAAGCACACCAAATAAAATCAGAATCGTGGACCACAAGAAAAAGAAGACACTCGTGGTACACAAGGAAGGACAAGCTGATGCTGGTAAAGACTTATATTTCTTTATACATTGCTTTATGCACATATAGACACAGAAACAGAATGTTTTAGTAATGATGGATCATATGCAGTGGTGTGGAATCCATGGGAGAAGAAAGTGTCCGATTTGGGAGTTGAAGACTACAGGCGTTTTGTTGCTGTTGAACCCGCGGCGGTGGAGAAACCGATCATATTGAAACCTGGACAAGAGTGGAAAGGAATACTCAAAGTGTCTGTGGTTTCTCATTAAAAATCCTCCAAGAGTGGAAAGGAATACTCCAAGCCGAAAACCTTACCACAAATAGTCATGCATCCCTCATTCAAAATGTCCTAAAATGTATGTATATTTTATGTTTACAGAATCAGATGGTGAAGACCGAGTCAGGATCCATACCGGACCTTACCAGTTACCAGTGTTCTTGTTTTGTAACTCAAATATTCTTGGATCCTGTAAACTACAACAATTGATAGTTTCAATAAAAATTTCAATTTATTTTCTGTAGTTTACTTAGGGGTGTTACAATGGGTAAAATGTAATGGGTCAATCCAATCCAAACCATTAACCCTAATGGATACAAAATTTGGATATAAATGGATTAATGGGTGAAATGGAAAACTGGATTAGTTTAAAATGGTTTGGTCTAAAATGGTTTAATAGATAATCCAAACCAAACAAACAAAAAAACATTTCTGATACATTCTCAATCCAATCCAAGTTTTGCATCTCCTCTAGATATTTTGATGGTATGTTCTTCAATTTCTCTAATTCGGGTTCTTAAGATTACTGATTTTGTAGCTGGATAGGTATTTTCCATTCTGTATCATTGATTTGTGTTTGCGCATGTATATTGTAGATACCGAAAAATCACGTCTGGTCTCGAGAATCTCACTAATCTCCAACCCTTCGGTGGCTGTGACGATTCCAACTTCCCTTACCTCTTCAAGGTTTCCTCACTTCCTCTAGGCTTCGATTCAATGATGGCACAGTAGATGACTTGTTGTTCTTGCGAAATTTTGACAGAATGTTATTTCTGGGTTTTAGTTGAAATGTGAAAGATGCGAAGAGCTGATGCAGAAAGAAACATGTGTGACTTTGAACGAGACAATTTCCCTCTGTTTTTCAGTTAATTGTCTACTCTGTTTCTTGGTGGCTTCAAGTTGAGTGATTGGAGAATTCTCCATGAACATTTTCTTCACTTGAGGGAGGATGGATCTATGATCATAATGTTTCTTTACAGGTTTGGTAGTAGTGTAAGTGAGAAGAAGAAGTGATGCAGACGCACTGATCCTGATCAAGTTGATTCTCTTTAAGAAGGGCATGTGGACCCATTGTTGTGGTCCACCTCTGCAGCCTTCTCATCTAGCCTTCTCATCTGGAGTTCGACTCCACTCTCCTTCCTCATGTGGAAGGTTTTCTCCTTGTGAGGAATATAGGTCAGTGGGCCGGTCCGTTGTGGTCCATAAACCGCGCAAAAAAAAGAAGTTGATTATCTTTTTTTTTTTTTTTCTAAAGTTTATGTTAATGTTTTATTGGATAACTTAAAGTTAAAACCAAATTATTATATGACATTTGTTAGTTCTAAATTAATATAACTACAAACATTTTAGATATAATATTTAAAAGATGATTCTTTTTTCATAGTTTTAAATTAATTCAAAATATTTTGTATTATTAATAATTATTTATCTATGGATCAACTCATTAAAATCATTAACCCATTAATTTAAATGAGTTATGGATTGATCCAATCCATTTAATGAATTGGGTTAATCTATTATCTATTAAAAAAAGGTCAAAACCATTTGGATATGGATTAGTTTGGATTGGTTTATCCATTTTGACACCCTAAGTTTACTTGACATATATATATATATATATAGATGGGACAAAATAAGCCTTTTTCCTTTTTTTGGTCAACGTAATAAACTCTTTCCTAAATTTTGTTTGGTCAATATAAGAAAGTCTTGTCCTAAATTAAATGATTGGAATAGTACGACATTTCTGTTTTTAGGCTACGTACTTTTTTGTTACCTTTTATATCTTTGGTGTATTTATGGATTAAAAAGAGAGATTTTGAACTGAAGGAGAGGACGATTCACGATGGGGAATAAGGGAAATATCGGTTATCTTATCTTCTTATGGGCTGTTCTCGTTGCAGTAGTCGCCATGGCCACCGAGCCTCGTCCGTTTGAGCGGACTAAGGGCATCAATGGTCTTGAAAAGATCATCGTCCGCGACCGTAGCGGCCGATCTTTCGAGGTACTTGTTTTGGTTCAGAATAGTAAAAAAGAATAAAATTGCAAAATGAGAAAAATATATTCATAAAAGTATTTAAAATTAAGTTACAAAATGAGACAAAATACGTAAAATGTAAAGTTGGAATGAAAATATTTGTGTGATTGGATAAATTTGCATGAAGAACCATATAAAATAGTACAAATTACTAATATGTACATATACTTAAGAAGCAAATAATACCTTTTAATAATGAGTTCCGGTATATTCTTCTAAGGCCGGCATATTCAAAATGTTCATGTGTTTTTTTATCAGTTTGACTGCCATGAATATAAGATTTTGATTCCAAGTCATTGTTTTATGCAGATTTTCATTCATTTACTTGTAAAATAATTTTCAGGTTTACTTGTATGGAGGTCAAGTAACTTCTTGGAAGAATGAGAAAGGAGAGGAGTTACTTGTTATGAGTAGCAAGGTACTTCAGATTCAGTCTACATATCATAAGTGTCGTTTGTAAATCATAACATGTCAGATTTCAGAATTTCACAAAAAAACCCGAAATATTCGGTCTGTTTTGACTTACATTAAGAAGCGTAGATGACATTAAAAAATTGGCATAAGTGTGTTATGCAAAGATGAATCATTTTGGGGAAAACCTTTGGTTTTTAATTCTTCATATCGGCTTTTGTTTTAAGGGAAATAAGTGAACGTAGGACTAATCAATCTTTACTTCATTATAGGCATGTAGATGAATAGATAAGTAGCTACTAGCATAATAGTATGAGCTCCAAAAATCAAAAGAACTAAAATATACAAAATCATGTGTTATGTATTGTGCAGGCTATATTCGATCCTCCAACACCAATTCGTGGAGGAATTCCAGTATTGTTTCCGCAAGTATGCCCTTTTGGATTGTTTTTCTTTTGATAAAAAATATTTATAATTTAATGGTTTTGTTAATGAAATGTTTTCTTTTTTTCTGTAAGTGCAGTACAATAACTTTGGTCCACTTCCCTCATCACATGGATTTGTAAGACAGAGGTTCTGGGAAATTGATGCTAATCCACCTCCTTTACCACCACAGCCTTCTTCTACTGCTCACGTTGACCTCATCATAAGATCATCCCAAGATGATTTGAAGATCTGGCCTCATAAGTTAGTTTCTTGAAACCTCTCTTTTACTTTCATGTTTCAGATACATATTTGGCCATTTATGTACGTTTATATTGAATGTGAAGCATATCTTATGTTGTTAAGTTAATGTCTAGCCGAAAACATAGCCTTATGAGCCCTGTATCCATTTCAGGTTTGAGTATAGACTGAGGGTACATTTGGGACCTCAAGGAGATTTGACGTTGACTTCTCGTGTTAAGAATACTGATGTAAAGCCGTTCAGCTTCACAACAGCTCTTCACCCCTATTTCTCTGTTTCCGATATCAGGTAATCTCTCATCTCTAGACTCGTGGGGAGTCATCATCTTCCCTAGTTGACTTTTCCTCAAACCTTTTTGATATCCTTTCAAACATCTTAGTAGTTTCTTTCTGAAAATGTTATCTTAGCAAATTGTTACGCAGTTCTTTATGTTTTGGTTCTGCTGGTGTTATATGGAGTTATATCAGCTGCTTGTTGTGTTCAGTGAAATCCAGGTGGAAGGATTGCAGAATTTGAATTATCTTGACCAACAAAAGAACAGAACACTTTTCACTGATCATGACAAGGCTATAACTTTTAAGTCCCAGGTAACCCTTTATTTCATATTTCATAACTAATTAAGGAGAGAAAAAAGCACCAAAATAACACTTCAAAAATAGCTTGACAGGGTTTACCTAAGCACACCAAATGACATCAGAATCGTGGACAAGAAGAAACAGAAGACGATTGTTGTACACAAGGAAGGACAAGTTGATGCTGGTAATAAGACTTTTAAGATTTTATATACATAGTTGTGTGTTTAGTAATGATGGATCACTTATAACAATGTAATAATAATATGCAGTGGTGTGGAATCCATGGGAGAAGAAAGTGGTCGACTTGGGAGCTGAAGACTACAGGCGTTTTGTAACCGTGGAAAGTGCGGCGATCGAGAAACCGATCACAGTGAATCCAGGACAAGAGTGGAAAGGAATACTCCAAATGACTGTGGTTCCTTCGAGTTGATGATTAAAAAATAAACCATTTATGTTCTTGACAAAATTAACTAAAATAAACTTATAAAAATGTTCATTTATGTTCCCGAAAAAGACAATACATGGTGAACACCGAGATAGTCAGGATCCAAACCAGACTTGGCCAGTCATTAGTTCTGTAAACTCTAATAAATAAAAGTAACTGTTTTAATGGGACACCATAATAATTAATTAATTATTGGATCTTTTGTTGATCGTACAAACATGAATTAGTTTTTTTTTGGCATCAAATTAAATTTTTATGTAGTAGTATTATATTTTTTGGATGTTTGTGGGGAATTAAAATTAAAATAAAGAATCTTGGCCACAAAAATCATCCCAAGATGTATCATCATCCACCAAAGAAAAAGTTCCCTCTTTCCCCAGATTTTCCAGCCAATATTCGAGAAGGGTTTCTTTAAATTCTTCAAATTTTTCTCGATCGTAAAGCAGAAAAGTGACTGTTTCAAATGGGTTCGGTTTCGGGTCAAACCCGAATTGCTATGATGAACCTCACCCTCTCCTCGGCTGAGAAGAGCCGTAGTTTTCGATCCTCGCTTCTCAATTCTAAGGTATTGTTTTCAGTTCTTCGTTCATCACCAGAAAATTACTGCTTGTTTTCATCTTCTGATTTCTCCTTCTCCCTCTTCGCTTGTGTTAGAACGCATATTCAAATAATTGTGGGGTCTCTTCCAAATGCAGTACATTCCTCCGGGGTCAATTTCTAACTCTAAGAACACAAATTTCTTTGGTTCGCCAAACTCGACCTTTGGCTAAACGGTCAGGTAAATTCGTATTGATTTTGCAAACCATACGTACCAATCTCTTAGAAAGCTAATAGTGATTAGATTCTGGCGTTAGTATAGGTCACGTTGTGTCACCAAGTTGCGTCATGCCGTTGACGGAAGAGAATGTGGAGATAGTGCTGGACGAAGTACGGCCGTCGCTAATGGCCGACGGAGGAAACGTGGCGCTGCACGAAATCGACGGACTTGTGGTGGTTCTTAAGCTACAAGGAGCTTGTGGGTCGTGTCCTAGCTCATCAATGACCTTGAAGATGGGAATCGAAAGCCGTCTCAGAGACAAGATTCCAGAAATCATGTCCGTTGAACAGTTTCTTGAATAAATAAAAGTATAGGGCGAAATTGAAATTTTAAGTTCTTTTCAAATTTGGCCCCTTGGTTCTGAATGGCCTCTCTGGTTGATGACTTTGTTCAGGTTCTCTCTGAGCTACGGCCTTACCTATCAGGAACTGGAGGTGGGGGGCTTGAGTTTGTTGAGATCGATGGTTACGTGGTTAAGGTTCGGCTCACTGGCCCAGCTGCTGGAGTCATGACGGTTCGTATCGCGTTGACTCAGAAACTGAGGGAAACAATTCCTTCGATCGGTGCAGTCCAGCTTCTAGAGTGACACGTGTATGTATCTCATTGGTTAAGACACATACGTTTGGTTTCGGCTCCAGAAAATATAAACCCGTCCGAAAATATTTGGTTCTTCTTAGCAGACCCGGTTCGGTGCTCAAGAAAGTGTGTTTGGCCGGTCCAGCGAGGAGAACTCAAATTTCCTTTTTTCTGTAAGGGCAAAAAAGGCAGAACATTCTATTTTTCAGTAACGAAAAAAGGAAACTTTCGAGAAGAACATCACCTATAAATAGAGTTACCTGAGCCGTCAGAGATCATTCATCTTTCTTTACTGCAGAACAAAAAAAATCTGAGAGAATGTCGAAAAAGATTCAGGAACTTCTTCGTTACTGTGAAGAGAACTTTGAGAAAGGAAACCTCGAACTTGCATTAAGATGCGCAGTCTCAATCTCCATAGCGAACCCAAACGCTCCTGAGCCTTACGCACACGTCACCTCTTACAGAATCCTTCTCACGGCGGCCAACAACCGAACGGTCACAGGAGAGCCTGACTGGTACGCTGTCTTGGGTATCAAACGTGGATTATCCTCCAAGTCAGTGACGAGATCAATTGAGAGTCGGTGCTTGGAGATACTCGAATTGTTGGACGGCGAGACCATGAACTTCAAGCCTGCTCAGAGGGTATATGATCTGGTCAGCCGAGGCGTAAGCGAGTTGAAAGACGAAGATAGAAGAAGAGCATATGATCAACGCTCTGGATTTTCTCTTTAGGGTTTAATGTTACCGTTCTTTAGGGCTAATTTTGTCTAGTGCAGTTCTGAATTGAATTGCAAAGTTTTGTATTCCACGACTAATTAGGTCAAAGTTTAAGATAAATGAAGTATTTTGATCAATTTAAACAATGTAACAATTATACGATCTTTACACACTGAATTGGTTCATTAGAATAAAAAATACAAACTTGAATGCTCTCAGTATTATTTTGGCTGCATCAGACAGTTTTTTTTGCCACTCTTAGAATCTCACATTCACTACCTGTCAAAAATTCAAATCATATTCAACAAGATTCTTTATCCGATACAATCAGTTTCTCTGATACAGTATAGTGTTAGTTACCATGGCGGCAAAATAGACACTTTTGTGAGGGACAAGAAGGTTGTCTCTCAGGTATGGGTTCTTGGAATGCCTGCGGAGGAGTCCCCAGTCTATAACAATGTCCCATGTGTTCATACATGTCGCAACACCTGAGCTTACAAGAGCCAGAATCATCCAGTTTCTTCCCTTTTGCAGTTCAAAAACTGTTCTTATGATGACTGCAATGATTGTCAACATGTATTTCAGAGCATTATATCCGTGTACTGAATCTTTTTCTTCACATAATCTGCGTAAAACCGACATATATATATGTGTCACAGAATTGATGAGTGCAAAAAGAGATTGAATTGTGTGATGATACCTGGAGGAAGCGGAGCCAGTAAGGTATAACAGCAACGACAAAGTACAAGGCATTGTAAACACCATGACTATGACACTTGCTTTGCCTCTGCAAGTATTCTCCTAAACCATATTAGTATGAACCTATTATTACTAAATAATAAATGTTGTATTATTCATCTACAAGGACCTACTTTTTATTCAATATATAAATTCAAATTTTAGAATTAGCTTATTTACTCAATTTTGTTAATCGGGAAAAACTTGGACAGATAAACATGGGAGATTTGAATCTAACGATCGTTACGCAAACCTTGGATTCATTCAGGTTACGTCTTATACAAGTAACCGAGTTTACTCCACTTCTTGAGCATTTGACTGTTTATGTAATCAAATTATCAGCTTCCAACTTAAATTAATTGGTGAATCCTTTTAAGCATATCTCGGAATAGTCGGGAAATGATTGATGCAACAATCTTTGGAAACGTGGATCGGATTTTGATAACATCTTAAAATTTATGGACTTCCAATTCAAAACTAGTTGGTGATTAGTGAATTAACCATATCCACTAGATATTGTATATGATCTCTTCCAACTTCCAATATATAACATTATTTCCTTATATATTAGACATATTGAATAATAAATATGGAAATGACCACACTGTTTTTTTATTCGAGCCACTTTTTTCATACAAAAATTTGCTCATGAATGCCGAAATAATATGTACTCAAGAATACAGAAAAGATATCAAACATTGCATTATTCTTGCATGCATGTCTATCCTTTCTCTAGTTACTTTAGCTGCCCAAGAAACTGGAACTTAAGCATCAAATAGTTATATTATTTAAGAAAAGGGTAAACGATCTATTTCCACACGAGAAGTATCATATAGCACCAGATGCAACCCAAACTAAAACCTAATGCTAAATATCCCCAATAACAAAGTTCGAAACGTATATCTCCCCGAAATAAAAATTTAAAACTTATATCTACCCGAAATTGTAGTTCGAAACCTAGTAACCCATATGTTTTGGTTTACTGTTTACCAAACAATTATTAACCACCTAGATATAATACTAAACCGTATTGAACCAATTATAATAAAAAAACCATCCAAACTTAACCAAATTTTCCAAACCAAAATTTTCCAATTGATTGTTTTTTCTTCTGCCCGCCTCTCAATCTTTCTTCATCATCTTCTTCTTCTACATTTGACCCACTAATTATTGCACATCTCCTTTCACTCACTCTCTCTATTTATCGTGAACCTATAACAAAGGAGGATTGTTAACGAAGAAAAATCGATAAAACGATTAATTTACAGAATAAATAATAGAAGAATGTTAAACGAGAAATTACCTGTGATTTGGAGAAAAAGGTGACCATGACTGAGTAAAAACGGTACCACCTCTCTTTAACGGAGCTTACATCGCCGCCGTCATCTTCCCAAACTCTCCTCATCGCAATCTCCCATCGAAAAGCATCCTCCACATCAAAAACCTCCGCCGGAACTGAGGAAGACGAAACGCTGCATCCGATTTTGCCACCGCCGATGTTCCTCTTCCCCACCACAATCTGTGGCGAGGGCCACACCTTCCTCTCATGTTTCTTGTCTCTGATGACCACAGCATCGATCCTCTGCCGCCACACGACAACACGAAACGAGAGGAGAAGGAAGAGAATCAGTGATTGTTGATGGTGATGAGGCGCTTGAGCTCTCGCATCGAGAAGATGTTAGAATCAAAGCTCATGAAAACTGATCCCATTGACATTGTTTCCGGCCATTGATGATCTTGAAGTCGATGCGATTTGGGGAAGACGTAATCTAGTGTAGCGATTGAGTGGTTTAATTTAATTTTAGATTTTGAATGGTTTAATTTGATTTTAAGTTGGTTAACCTTGGTTTATATAATAAACCAATAAAATTAATATATATGTGTAATTAGATTTGGAAGATTTTATTCGGGGAGATATACGTTTCAAACTTTATTATTGGGGATATTTAGCACTAGGCTCTAGTTTGGGTTCTATCTGGTGCTATACGATACTTTTCGTGGGGAAATAGATCGTTTACCCTTAAGAAAATAAGGAACTATGAGATGAATTTATTGAGAATCATGCTCCAGTAGTGGTACCATACTTGATGAGCATCGTGACTATCTCCTTAGAAACCTTTGAACTAGAGTCCTTAAGGTTCTGAATCCTGCCTTCGGTCTCCTCTTCTAAACGTTTTGCAGCTGCTTCTTGTTCCGTCTGAAACATAATGTAAAGAATGAGTACAAATCAATCTCAGTAACTAGCTAGTTTTTGTTGTGGTCCTAATTACCCCAGAAACTTGTGTTTGATACTCCTCTTCTAATCTGGACCGATACTCTTCCATCTCCTTCTCAGCCTCGTCTTTCGCTTGCTTCATTCTTGCTAGCTTTGCTGATCATCGATATGAAAATGATTTAAAACTAAAATCTGAGTAATCTAGCCAAGAAACCATAAAAGAGAAAGACTATACTGGTCCTAGCAGCAGAAACGATCCGGCCGGCTTCTTGTTCAGCAGTTAAAAGCATCTGAATCCCACCTTGGCCTCTTAAAGAATCCATGGCTTGTGTTCTCCTCAAAGACAATGAAGATTTGTGTTTATTCAGTTCTCTTGCAAATTTTGATGGCAGAGAGGGAATTTGTTGATGTAAGCGTTTTTGCTTAGGCCATGTACATCCATGAATCTCTATTGGGAGTTCTTAATTAATTTTTTAATATATTTTTTTTACAGATGAAAAAAAAAAAAAAAAAAAAAAAAAAGCAACCACTCATGAAGCGCCACGTATGCGCTACAGTTAAGAACCGGGTTCTTAAATAAGAGTTTTAAGGATTAATCCTTAACTTTTTTTTTTAGTCAACATCCTTAACTAATTATCTCTTTTTAATTTATTTTTAATAAATCTCACCTAAGAATTTGTGCAGCTACAATGCACATGCTCTTATGGTTTTAATATGATGTAGAGCTTTTTTCTCCTTGGTTTATGGAGTTAGTTTTTGACTTGTTATTTTTGAAATTATAGTGAGTTTAAAAAAACATTGCAAGATCACCGGATCGATATGGATTAAAGATTTAAAATTATATAATGAAGAAAAGAGATCACAACATGAGACTAATAAAAAAAAGCTTGTGACTCTAAAGATGATTATAAACATAAACACATCTCTAGAGAGACTTCATATTCACCGACTATAATATGATCATTAAAGAAGACAACGGTCATTAATGATATTTACATGCATGGTGTATAGCTCAGCTAATGTCGAATTCCGAATTGGAAAAAACAATTATATATATCGTCAAAAAGAAATGAAATCACGAGATATTTCTGAAAAGAAAGGAGAAACTTAAAGAATTCGTGTTCAGTTCGATCTCTATCGTCAAATAAAAATGTTTTTAACTTAATTATTCAAGTATAAATACATTTTGCATGTGAGAGAAAACAAATCTTCAATTTCATTTATGAGAGTATAGACATTGATTATACAATGGTCGTAGAAAAAAAAAGACATTGATTATACAACCAACTGCCAAACTTTAAACTTGTACACATTGACCTAATCAATAATATGATCACATTTTACCATCCTCTTATTTGTTCTATTTGTCTTTATCTTCACGAAATTCTCCAACTAAACTCTAGACTAGCAAATCAATTAGTTATTGTGGAAGTTAATTTTTTTAAGAGAAAAGGCATAAAATAGCACAAAAAACATACATTATCATAAATATAACAACAAGAGAAATAATTCACATTTTTAGCATTATTTTAATTATAAAGACTTTTATAGCATTATATAATTTAGGGTTTATGGTTAATTATTTAGGGTTTAGGGTTTATTATTTAGGGTTTAGAGTTTAGTATTTAGGGTTTAGGGTTTATTATTCAAGATTAGGGTTTAGTATTTAGGGTTTAGGGTTTAGTATTTAAGATTTGGGGTTAGGGCTAATTTAGTGACAAAACATGTTTTTGTGCTATTTTTATGATTTTTCTTCCTTGATGCTATATTTTTGACAAGTCATGTTTTTTGTGCTATTAATGCGATTTGCCCTTTTTTTAAAGGACCAAAAATGTTTTTGCTCATAACAATATGAGCAAAAGCCGGTTCTGCGTACGGATTCGAATTTTAGGTAGGGTTAGGTTTTGTGAAGAATATGTTCGAATAGGAACCCAAAATGGGTTCGGTTCAAATATTAAAAAATGAGTTCGGTTCAATTTGTTCTGGATAATCTACGACATTCTCCAAGGAAAATACTATATTTGACATCCAACAAGAAAACTACGACATTCTCCAAGGAAAAGAATATATTTGACAAAATCCTTTACAACAAAAGGCCAAATTTGATCACGAATAATTCAGAGTTCATGTCCCTACAAAATGACAAAACCTTTACAACAAAGCCACCACAGATAAGGCCAAGTCAAATTTATATACTAACTATTTTCATCAACTTGAAGTTTTATAATTATTATCATCAATAATTATATTTCGCTAGGAATTGGTCCGCGCTACGCAGCGGGAAATTTTCTGTAATTTTTTTTTTGTAATATTTTTTTTAAAAAATATTAGTATGGGAATGTAGTATTTTAAAATTAATAGAAAGAGTTAATGAATATGAGATGAGATCATGTGGTATTTGCTTATTAGACAAATAAGAATAAAAGTTAAATACAAAATGTATTTTAATAGGTACATCTGTTTGTGTTGCATTTTATCCTTTTTGTGTTCCACGACCACGTTTATGTCATTCATCAGATTGCGTTTGCATCCTTTGCCCTGCATCTTTCTTTAATTAGTTTTTGGATCTTCATTTTAATTTTATAATAAGAGTATTTAGTTATACCTCGTTTTACAATTTGAAAATTGTTGAATATTTCTTTGTAAACAACAGTTTTAAACGTCATTTTTCAAAAAAGAGGACAAAGGGGAGTTGTCCGAACTCTTGTTTTTAGTTATTATTTTTTTACTTAATTTAGGCTTTTTAAGTCTGTCGAGAATAATATTCTACGACAAGTAATTCATTTTATTTTCTGCCCCTTCAATGATAGATACTATAGATATAGATTTTTTTTTTACTTGTTTTGTTTGATTCTTTCAAACAAAACTTTCTTTTCAAATAGAAAACTTCTTTTGGAAACTAAAATTATATTAAATTCTAAGATATTAATTTAATGAATAATAATTTATAAAGGTTATACTGTATATCTTTTTATTATGTTGCTTTCAACTTTCGATTGAATTAATAAATTAACTTGAGCACAAAACAAAAATATCATCATGTTTTACATAAGCAGAGACAATGATCTAGTCGTTGATCAGAATAATATGAATATTACTAAGGTTCGAGTGCAGAGGAAGGGTTATAAAGTGAAAGCTGAAACAGAAAACACATCCTAAATGCTGAAGACATAAAACTTTATATCAACACACATAAAGAAAAGAATAAAGCATTGTATGAACACATCAAACAAAATTTTGATTTATCGTCAGAATCTTGAACATTTTCTTTGAAAAAATTTAAAGAGCAAACATTAAAAAAAAATTGGGATGAGTTGTGGTTTCATGTTCTGATTCATTCATCAATATTCCATAGCAGGAATATTAAGATCGATTCGCATATCAGCTGCTTTGTGTTTGATCCTGTCTTTTTGGTTCTCAATGGAATGTGATCTCTTGTGACCACCTAAAGCTTGTCCTGACTTGAACACCATGAAGCAAATTGGGCACTCGTGAGCTCTGCTATTCTTGTTTGCACCAAATGCTTTCTTAGCCATTAGGGATTTGCTATCACTGTACCTACGAATCTTGCTGTTTGTGTCTGCACAAGAATCACTTTCATAAGAAGGCAAGACCCTTTTGCTTTTGCGCAGATCATACTTTGATTCTCCCTCCTTGATCCTTAGCTCATCACCATTACAAGTAGCACCTCATCATCATCATCATCATCATCATCATCATCATCATCATCATCATTGTTTTCACTAAGAAAAGGGATCAACTCCTTTCTGGTCCTCTCCACACCAAGAGCATGGGCAATCGTACAAAGCCTTCTAATGGAATTCAACCTTCGCTTAATATCATCGTTTTTTAGCTCGTCTATAAGCACATCAATGGGGTAAAGCGGCTCGTCGATCATTGCCATCCTGTCAAAACTCAATTAACCACAGAAAGGCAACGAAAGGACAGCGTTTAGAGCTGTGATGAATGTAAACGCTGCTCCACAAGTATGTTGACGAGTCCGGCTGTAGACTATATGTTTCAACAGACCTTCATGGCAAGCAAGATTCCCAGCAGACCTAGACAGATTTCCTTGTATGCCAAATAGAAAGAAGTATAAACATTAAGAACAATTCAAGAAGCCAAAACAACTATAAAATGATTATACTGAATTTCTTACTCTAATGCGGGTAGATTTTGAAACCATAAGGTTTGCGTGAAGCACTTCTAAAATTAGATTTTGTACCTGCAAAGCCAAAACCACAGTAAGAAAAAAGTTGCAACTTCCAGTCTCAACCCAGTACATAGAGTCAATAAATAGATCACTGTACTACATTAAAAACCCCACTACATGAAATCAAGTTTCTCTTTTCTACATGGAAACCAATGATTTCATTCACAAATCAGCCACAAATGTCCTATTGTTTCTAAGACCAGCAATGTTACTCGGCATGTTCACAGAAAAGAAACAAAAAGTATCGCATTATTTGGAAGTCTAAATGCATTACCATTAGCTCAGCATGAGTTTTACTTGCAGCAAGATCCCACAAAATGCAACCACGATCTTCTCATGTCTCTTCCATTGATGGCCCGCTTAGACTTTGAGGTTGCCCGCATGAACTCAACTTGTCTCTATCCACGGAAAATGGATGCGTTATTGTTACCTCCAGTTCCATATTCTCTGGTTCACCACTGGAAGTTTCCAAAAACCAATTTCCAGACCAAGCTACAACACCTTGAACCACATTATTGGCATTCACATGATGGTTATGCCATGCTCGAGCTCTCTGTTTCCGCATACTCAAGAAACACCTGCGCAAAATCAAATATTGCTTCCACAGTTTTAGCCAGAGAGATTCCACTTGCATACAAAGGAAAATATTATATATAGGTCACTAAAGGTTTTGTTGTACAAACCTTGCCAACGCCCTGAATGGCCTCACCATTGAAGCTGGGGCGAGGGATCACTGATTCCCGTTTCTCGACACTTACCGACCACGTCCGTCTTGTATATTCTGTCTCCAAGTCCCTTCGTAGAAATCTCCGTTCGCGTAACGCTTTTGCATGTGGCCGTGTTTCCGATCGGCGACCCAAGTTCCTCGGTAAGTATCTCCGTCAGCGCCGGTGAGCGTACGAATCCTTCCACTACCGGATTTGAATTCGCCTTCGTAAGTCGCTCCGCTCGGCCATGTGAATTTGCCTTTCCCTTAGGTTGTCCCTCGTTTCCAATCGCCTTCGTACATACATCCGTCTCTCCACATATACTTACCGGATCCGTGAGGAAACCCGTTGGAGAAAATTCTTATGTAAAGATCCCCGTTCGGAAGCAGCTTCTCAACATCCAGGAGGGACGTGGGAGTCACATGCCTCGTTGCTACTTGAGATCTCGATCCACCATATGAGGTTTAGCTTGCAATAGTGAGTCGTATCGTCTCTCCTCTTCTTCTTCCTCTTGCAGATGATCGAAAATATTATTCTCCTTCGACGCTGCTAAAAAAACACATCAGTAGCTTCTTCTTCTTCTTCGCTCGGAAGCGATTCATGCATCATCTACTCATCAGAAAACCTTCACTCCACCTCCTCTCACCCTGTTCATCAATCTCTGAGAATCTGGAAATAACATTTGCTTTGAGTTTTGAATCTAGGGTTTTACATGTTCTATGGATTACGACTGCAAAAGAGACGATTAAGCTTTTAGGTTGACTGCAGAGGAGAGAGGAATCGAAATGGGGGAGAAAATCAAATGAATCATTAATCTTTTCCGTCTAATTTGTTTTTTTTTTTAGAATAGGTGTATGCTGACGTGGGAACATGTTTTGATCTGATTGGTTGGTGTGTTTTTTCATTAAAACAGATGTCACTCTCTCAATCAATACAAAGGCTAAGTTGTCAGTCCCAGGAGATGCAATTCAACTTTTATAGTATTGATTTTATTTTTACATTTTAAACAAATTTTATTTAGAACTAAACTTAAAAGCGGAAAACTCTCTCTCTCTCTCTCTCTCTTGATTTTCTCTCCCTTCTCTCTACTTCTTCGTTCCTCGACCAAGCTTTAGCGTTTCTATTCAGGCCACCGGCCTTCGGCTTCTTAGCCACGCCGGTGGTTTGGATATGTATATATTTTTTTGTCTTTTCCGATTCCCGTCGGACCCCACTGCGGATTTCATCCGCCTAATAAAGCTTCGACCAAAAGTCCTCCGATTTTCCATGTTTATATGCAGGGGTTTTGGTCGACTGTTAGCTTCCGGTTTTTCGGACTTGGCTTCCCCTAGTTCCGGGCTTACTGCCCGTTATCGATTTGATCATGGTGGCTCTCTTTTGCCGGTAAAGCAGGCCGTAATCGCTCCTCAGATTCTCGTTTGAGTGGGTTTATGTTCCGAGCCGCGTCTCCTGCTCACGATTTCACGGCGTGAAGTGACCGAGCCGGATCTTGTTCGAAATATTTTAACGGGTCAGTATATTGGACCCGGGAGTAGTTAAGAATCCCTAGAACAATCGGTGATTTTGAGGCGTGATGGTTTATTGGATCTGATACTTTCCGGCATCTCTCTCCTCTGGATGAAATCGGCAAAGTAAAGCGACGGTTCAAGGCCATCCATCGTCGCCGGCGAAACATGAAATCTCCGGCGCCACCATGCAAGACGGATTTCATGTGTTTGCGACGTGTGTCCGTTCGTCCAGACACGTGGCTGCCACTGGTCCCTTCGAGTTGACTGTGCCGGTTTTGGACCACTTTATCCTGTTATAACACCTTGTAATTGTTTTTCTTTATCATGTACTCTTAATGCCCATTGGGCCTGTCTTAATACAAGTCATTGCCGACTAAAAAAAAACAAATTTTATTTAGTCTTTTTTATGAAAGACAAAAATTAATTCTTTACATGTTTTTGTTTTTTATCGTCTATTGGATTTTATTAAACATCAAAGAGAGATACATGGGTGGGATACATTGGTGAGATACAAAGTTGGCAAGGAACAAAATCCATCCACAGACAAAGCCGGCGACATTCACAGATCGAACATCCCGAAGACAAAGATGAAATACGAGAAAAACACATAACTAAAGACACAAACGAGAAATAAAGCAAGACAACCAACAAGGACTAAAAACTAAGGCCAATCGATGCAGTCACAATATCATTGGAAGCGAATAACTAGCACGAATAACTACTTGGTATGGCTAGTTAACGTGTCTCATTATACTGCTTCCAATCTACTGAAGCCACAAGACACAACATAGCACAGACCTCTCAGAAACTGCTATGATCCAGAAGTGGATTTCAGAATCCGCCTGCTAGACTCCCAATCATACCGCAACAAGAGAATTGACCTCAAAACCAAGACTTATAGAAACTATACTAAAATGAGAGCTAAGATCATGAAATCACCTAAGCCGGTGAGCCAGGAAGGCCAAGAACCCGTTGCTAGACAGACTAACACAATCTAAAACCCTCTACACAACCAAATAAAAGAAGCCAAATCGCCACTCCAAATCCCAAACCACAAACCAATCGGAAAGACCAGCGTGAACGCATCCGAGAAAATCGCGAACACCAAACCGGCAACGGACACCACCATAACCTCCGGCGACCATGTCCCACAGTAACAGCAGCAGGGGAGCGAGCACGAACAGAGAGGTGTTCAGCTCCATAACAACCAGATTTCATCCGTCACCAAGGAAACAAACCACCTTGAGCCACCGCGCGCCACGAGAATAGAAAACCACGACCTCCGGAGCAAGCACAGACTTCCACCGATTAGAGCGAAGGGAGAGAACGAGGAGACTGCCGGAAAACGAAACAAAGGACAGCATAAACGAAAGCGGGGGAGGCGAACCGTCGATACGAACCGGCGGTGATGCCGGACGGTGACAACAGCTCGCCTCAGGCGAGGAAATAGATCAAAAACTGATGAGGCGGCGAGGGTTGTTGGAGAGAGGGAAGGGAGGAAAGAGAAACTAATTCTTTACATGTTCATAGACTGATTTTGATAAATAATTGTATCAAAACTCAAAAGACGGGAGAATAAAATTATCTTTTTAGAAAGTAAAAAACGAAAAGTATTCAGTGTGATAATTCTCTTCACCTTCTCGGTGACAGATATTTTGCAAATAAAGAGACTCCTGTCACTGCAAGCGGTGAGGAAACTTATAAACCCCACCCCTTTGCTCTAAATCACGTCTTCGTCCATCTCCGATCAATCGGTATTCCAGGCGTGTGAAGGCTTAGCTAGACTCGAAAACCATGGGAAACGGAAACTCAGCTGAAACGAAGGAGTCGCGCCAATCAAAGATGCGACAGAAGCTTCAGAACTTTAGCAGCCGCCGCCGTCTTCGTCGTCCAGGATCCGGAAGCGTCTCCGGATTGGCCAGTCAGAGATCTGTGAGCCAAGAGGATTTCGCCGGCATTGCTCTTCTCACTCTCATCCGCGTACGCTTTTACTTAATCTCCTTTTGATTTTATTATCCTCATCAACTTTGTAATTCGATACGATAATCATGTGTAATCGTTTTTCCCTTTTGGCATCTCTACTCTTAGGCGGAGATGAAGTTCAAGGACAAGTGGCTCGCCTGTGTTTCCTTCGGGGAACAGACATTCCGTACCGGAATTTCAGATTCGTAAGTTACAAACAATTATTCAAGAGTTTTTCGTAATTGTTTTTGAATCGTTTATAATTGTAGGAATGCCAACATGTTCTTGTTTTTCGATGATTTTTCAGTACGGATAAGCCGATTTGGAATTCGGTAAGAAAAATCCCAGATTCTGCTTTTTCAGATCCTTTTTAACAATTGTGAATTACCGGTTTGTGTTTTTCTTTGTATATAGGAGAAGAAGCTTCTTCTGGAGAAGAATGGACCAAGTCTGGCTAGGATCTCTGTATTTGAGGTGTGAGAAATGAATCAAATATTGAGACTTGGCGTTTAGTGACATTTGCACTTTTTAAGTATTGATCTCGGTTGAGATGAATTTTTATTTTCTTTATGCAGACCAATAGGCTCTTGAAGAACAATATCATCGGTTATTGCGAGCTTGATCTACTTGAGTTTGTAGTGCAGGTCAGCAATAAAAGTTTGTTTTCATATGAATCTGTTTATGTTCTTCTACTTTTTCTCTTTTTGATACTTTTTCTAGTTAATAAGTATCCGCAAGTTGCTTTGTAACACTTGTCTTTCGTTGGTTAAGGAGGAATCTGCCACTGTATATAGCTGATAATTGTTGGTGCATGGATCATATTATTGCAATGCGTTGACTGATAAATCGACGAAAAATTGTTTGTTGCCATATGTTTATTTTCTTTCTATTGTTTACAATGTGATATAGGAACCTGACTCTACTTGCAAGGCATTTGACTTGTTAGATCCTGCCTCCTCTACTGTTGTCGGAAGCATGTTCATTTCATGCTCCGTTGAGGTATGATGTATGTTAAATGTTAAAACAGTGGTTTAAAAGATGTGGTGGGAGGGGTTTTGATATTTGGGTTGCTAACATTCGCAGGATCCTGTTGAAACTGAGACATGTTTCGCGAAGCGTATTTTGTCCATAGTGGTATGCATCAATTAAAGTTTCCACTGTCGATTCTGGTCTTGTGAAGTTTTGTTATGTTATCCTCTTTGCTACATTTTTAGTTTTCTTGAAATTTTTAATGATTGGTGAAAAAGACTTGATACATCCTGAATCCTTAAATCAAATTCCCTTGCGTTCATTTTTTTTTTAATTGTTTCTCTTTATTTTGGTGCGACACATTTTTCAGTTAATAGCCAATGAGCTACCATGTTCCTTTCAATGGCTTCTTAAGCAGTTTTTCTATGGAAAATTTTGGCATCCTGCAGCCTTTATAATGGAATGATGGAGTCCTTCATCTAAATGCAGGACTATAATGAAGATGGACACCTCTCATTCTCAGAGTTCTCTGATCTGATGGATGCTTTTGGGAATCTAGTGGCTGCTAAAAAGGTTAGACCTTCAGCAGCTTCGTCACCTCTATCTGTTGTGTGCGCTTATGCATATGTGTTTGTTTCCAAGTGTGTAGTGTCAGTTAGTTTTTGAAATTTCAAGTACCAAAAGTTGTACGCCTTTGGCATTTTCTAATTGAGAATGCTAGATTGCTGCATTTTTCTTAAGGCATTCTTGATGTTTTCACTTGTTTACCAGAAAGAGGAGTTGTTCAAAGCCGCTGACCTTAATGGAGATGGTGTTGTTACGATTGATGAGTTGGCTGCACTTCTTGCCCTTCAACAAGAACAGTAATAACAATTCTATTCATTGCCTATGTTGAGAACTTTGGTTTATACATATTATTGTATCCCATTAAACCCAGTCATTTTGCATGCGTTTTTGCAGAGAGCCAATTATTAATAGTTGTCCGGTCTGCGGTGAGGCTCTTCAACTGTCTGACAAGCTCAACGCTATGATTCATATGACTCTCTGTTTTGACGAAGGAACTGGTAATCAAACGATGACCGGAGGGTTCTTGACTGATAGGCAGGCTTCATATGGGTTAGAATTCTCCCTATTAAAAAAAAATTTAATCAGCCATTCTAAATCATTTATATATTCTTGGCTTGCTGAGCATTCATTTTTTTTTTTAACATTTCATCAGGTGGATGTTCAAACTAAGTGAATGGACTCATCTATCAACTTATGATGTTGGTTTGAATACTGGTTCAAGTGCTTCACATATCGTGGTATCTTCCCTTTCTACCACTTTTGTTTCTGTCATGATCAACAGCTAATATGAAGGCCAATTATGAAGTTATCTGATTTTCTGTATTCTTAAAACCCTTAAACTACAGAAAATCCTGGCTTGGGGGAAGCCTGATTTTTTTTTTAAATTCCTCCTATCCATTTTTTTGTGGTTTTCGTTTGAGTATCTAATGATGAGCAATTGGCTAAAAATACGCATACATTTACTTTATATTTGCTTTAGGTGATTGATCGGAAGACTAAGAGGCTGGTCGAAGAGTTGATTGATTCAAAGATTGTTATGTCGATGAGAGCTATTTACCAGTCAAAAATTGGACTCCGGCTTATGGACCAAGGTAACAAACTGGGTCCTTCACCGCTGTAATGCACCTGGCAGTGTACCTTTGCGATAAATATTTGTTTTTATTCTCGCTTACTTTGTGTCAACAAGCTACACATTCTTGCCTTCATTCTGGATTGACCTCCGTGATGCAGGAGCAAAAGAGATTTTGCAGAATCTTTCTGAGAAGCAGGGGAAGAAAATGAACACGGTTGAATCTGCCCAAAATATACCGAGCTTTCTCGAGTTTTTCAAGGTATGAAATCCTCTTTTAAATCGTTTTGCCTCATTTAGTAACTTTACATGAACATCGAAAATTGAATCATTTATCTGTTGCAGGATCAAATAAACATGGCTGAAGTCAAGTATCCCCTGGACCATTTTAAGGTATGCAAAGGCAACTCATGGTTCATTCTAACCAAAATAAAAGATGTTGCTAGTTCTCAGACTTGAGATCTAACGAAAGTCAGTTCACGATATGACTTTCCACGAAAGAAACATATTAGTTTGTGGCTAGGTATTGTAAATATGAGGTAGATATAAGGTAAATCATCTGGCGACTTTGTTTAGGAAGAGAAGATTCCTTTGATAATTTGGTTAACTATAAGCTTGTGAACTTTTCATCGATTTGGAAGATGGTGTATTCACTTGCAGACGTTCAATGAGTTCTTCATACGGGAGTTAAAGCCTGGTGCAAGACCAGTCGCGTGCATTGATCGGGATGATGTTGCTGTATCTGCTGCTGATTGTCGATTAATGGCGTTTCAGTCGGTGGATGATAGCACTCGGTTCTGGATCAAGGTAAATCCGGCATCTATAGTAGCTATAATATAGTAATTATACAAGCTCGGTATATGCAAAATTGAATAACTCTTAAGATAAGTGACGCCGTTGTTAACTTGTTAGTAGCTATTATAAAAAATTCAACCGTTTTCAATATTGGTAGGGCCGGAAGTTCTCAATTAAAGGCCTCCTTGGGAAGGATGTGGACTCGGATGCTTTCCTTGATGGATCTTTGGTGATATTCCGATTGGCTCCACAGGTGCGACAAGACTGCATGTTTCATGTCTTTCGACCAAAAGCTAAAATATCAGAGTCGTTTTTGTTCCCTTTCTTTATGCATTTATCGATCTATTACAGGACTATCATCGTTTTCATTCTCCTGTCTCTGGCGTCATTGAAAAGTTTGTAGATGTTTCTGGAAGCTTATATACAGTATGTACTTACCATCTCCCTTTTTAAGTTGAAGAGTTTCCGCACTTCTCTTCCGTATTTTCTTATTAGAGTTTTTTTCCCCCTTGACAATCTACCTTGCTTTTTAGGTTAATCCGATCGCAGTCAATAGCAAGTACTGCAATGTGTTCACTGAGAATAAACGGACTGTCGTCATTATTTCAACAGCAGAGTTTGGAAAGGTTTGTCATCTCGTATAAGTCACTCATTCATTATCCTTTTTCTCTCTCTGCTGAAGAAAATTATTTCTCAATTGTCACTGTGCTTGCTGCCATGAACTCAATGGTGCTGTAATTTGTAAAGGAACCTATATAATGAAATATGATCTTATTACGAAACTTGACCTCAGTGTATTGTCTGTAACAGGTCGCATTTGTTGCGATTGGAGCTACAATGGTTGGTAGCATCTCCTTTGTTAGAAAAGAGGGAGACCATGTAAAGAAAGGGGACGAGGTAAGCAATTTTGTATTTTTTGTCTATTTAAAAAAGACGGAATAGCTTATGCAATCGATTACTAATCTAAGTATTTAACATTTACCTTTTCCAGCTTGGTTACTTTTCATTTGGTGGAAGCACAGTTATATGCGTCTTTGAAAAGGTTAGCTTCTAACTTTGTTTTCCTTCTGTATGCTAAATATATAAAAATGAATCTTAAAACTTGCACCACTATGATAATCTTGTGACAAAATACCATACATTTTCATTACACATGAGTGCCTGCATCTGCATCCACCTTACCTCACGTGACACGTATTGCAGGACTCAATTAAGATTGACGAGGATCTCCTAGCTAACAGCGGTAGGTCCTTGGAGACGTTAGTTACTGTTGGAATGCAACTAGGTGTGTCCTTTCCGAAGCTGGAAAACTGTTCTCTTGAATCCTGAACTGCTTCAAACTAAGTGAGTTAGTACATTACGGATGGTCTGCTTTGGTTTGGTGTGGTTTGGTTTGTTATAATTTTCTTTTCGGTCAGAAACTCAAATCCTCTTTGTTTGATACACAATAACGTTACTGTATATATAAGACAAGTATATCCCGGGCATTGGTACTTGTTAATATTTACTGTGTTTTTGCTATGTGACAAAGTTACATAAACACATGTCTTCTTTATAGCTGTCTTAATGAAGAGGCTTTCTCTGTAGCCCTCTTTCTCTATTTTCACCTCTCTCTCTCTCTATCTCTCTCCCCTTTTGTAATCTCATTCTCTGCTGAGCTGAATTTTACTAAAAGCACAAATGGTGTGGACAATGGGTAAGGTTAGTCTAGCTTTGTCTCTGGTCACGGTTTTCCTCGGCATCTCTCTTGCTGATCTCAGAGTCGGGTTTTACTCCAATACTTGCCCTCAAGCCGAGTCAATCGTTAGAAGAATTGTCTCAGGAGCTGCTCTTTCCGACCCTAACCTTCCAGCCATACTTCTACGGCTCCATTTCCACGACTGCTTTGTCGAGGTACAATGAACTTTCCTTCTCTTAATCTGTGCTTTTCCCCTGTTGCTGCTATGTTCAGAAGATTTTAACACACGCGTTCAGGGATGTGACGGCTCGATCCTCGTGGACAACGGAGCAATATCTGAGAAGTTTGCATTCGGGCATGAAGGTGTTAGAGGATTTGAGATAATAGAAGCTGTCAAGGCCGAGCTTGAAGCTGCATGTCCTGGTGTTGTCTCGTGTGCAGACATTGTTGCCTTGGCTGCACGTGATGCAATATCTTTGGTAATCAAGTAAATCTGAGTAATGAAAAACCCTTCCGATCTTTCTTTCTTCTTCTTTGTGATCGATGATTCATCATACAGGCGAATGGACCGGCGTATGAGGTGCCAACTGGGCGGAGAGACGGTCGGGTTTCGAACATGTCGCTGGCTAAGGATATGCCGGATGTGAGTGACTCGATTGAGATACTTAAGGCTAAGTTCATGCAGAAGGGACTCCGCGCTAAAGAACTCGTCCTTCTCAGTGGTATGTATCTCTTCTTCGTCTCCTCGTTTCTCTCTCATTCATGTTTGTTTGGTGGTCTCGAGTATATCGAGGTTTATTTTGGGGTAAGAAGTCTAAGTTATATGATTTTGAGGTTTTCATTTCCGAAATCCCTGATGTGTTTGGCATGTTTCTTCGTCTTGTTGTCACGTGACTAAATTATTGGATTTTTCCAACTATGCCAGTAGTATTTTCTTCAGATAAAAGGGGTTTTATGAAAATTTGGATGATAAATTATACTAATTTGCTAATTTTATAGAAATGAAAATTCGTTTGCTAGGGAAAAATGAGATTGAAATTTGTATTTTAACAACTTACTTGGCACTCATCCAATAATCATTTTTTGTCTACTACAAAAGTGAGTGTTTTTTGTTTAGGAAGAAATGTTTTATTTGTCATCTTACCCACTAAATCTGGCATGGCCCATAAATGTTAAGATTCACACGAAAACTGGCCTGTTTTACGATCGGCAGTTAATTTGAAAAAATGCATTCCCTCATAAATATTTTTTAAAGGACCACTATATTTTTCCAGTAGATTTTACTTGCACGTGTGACAGAAAAAAATATATAAAAAAATCTATCAACATGCACGAAGCCTGTTACACTCAAAACCACCCGTGGTTGTCATGGCCATGACACATGACTCATTCGTATTAAACCTGCGGTTCAATTTGTCATTTTGATATTTATTTGCTTCTCAAGTAGAAGATTAGAAAGTTCTGATAGAAAGGAAAAAATGAGTGCTGCTCGCTATAAGAAATTAAAAAAAAAAAAAAAATCTAAAATGGATACTCATATCCAATCAACACTTTGAATAATCCACTTTCTGTTCGTCCTAATAATTCTTCTCTACCTTATCAGCTGCTCACACTATCGGGACAACGGCCTGCTTCTTCATGACAAATCGCCTCTACAATTTCTTACCCGGTGGCCAGCCTGACCCAACCATCAACCCACTATTTTTATCCGAACTAACCACTCGGTGCCCACAAAATGGTGACATAAACATCCGGATACCAATGGACCGGTTCAGTGAGCGACTATTCGACAAGCAGATTCTGCATAATATAAAGGATGGTTTTGCCGTACTTCAGACCGACGCAGGTCTCTATGAGGATGTAACTACCCGCCAGGTCGTGGATTCCTATACTGGGTTGCTAAATCCGCTCTTTGGTCCATCGTTCGAATCCGATTTCGTAAAGGCAATAGTGAAGATGGGGAAGATTCATGTGAAGACTGGTTCTAAAGGTGAGATTCGACGGGTTTGCTCAGCTTTCAACTGAGAGAGTATGCTTTGAAGTGGTTAATTTCTTATATTCATAAAAACTGTAGCATATTGTATGTCTTCCATGCTAAAAACAAATTAATCCAAACACTCTAGTCCATATGATTTGAAGGAAAATTTAAGAAAACTGTTATAGTATGTGTGTATAACGTTGTATTAATTAATTCATCAATTATGCGAGACATAACAAAAGCTATATTGTTTGGTATTATATTAATTAATTCATCAATTATGCGAGACATAACAAAAGCTATATTGTTTGGTATTATACCTTAGGATCAAGACCAAGTCATGTTTGGAGAAGTCTTCTTCAGGGTACAACTCTGATCAAAGAAGGTCTCCAGTGGAAAGTAGGATCTGGAAAACATATTCGCATTTGGCATGATCCATGGATTGATCACCCTCCGCGAGCTGCCTCTCGTCCTCCTTCTTGTCCTGATTCTCTTTTAACGGTTTCACATCTTCTTCACCCACACTCGGGGCAATGGGATGAGGCAAAGTTGCATGAGTTCATCCATCGAGATGATATTCCTCACGTTAAGCGTATACGACCTTGTATCACAGAGATACATGATATACCAATTTGGATTTATACTCACACTGGTGAGTATACTGTTAAGTCTGGTTATCATCAGCTTCTCAGACCCCTTGCTCATGACTTAGTTGCCTACTCTGGTCGTAATGCTTTATGCAAGTCCATATGGAAACTCAAGATTCCGCCTAAACTTCAACACTTCTTGTGGAAAGCTATACATAATGCTCTTCCTATTGCGGATTCTCTTAGACGACGTAATCTCCACGTGTCTCCTGACTGCAACTTCTGTGGTGAAGCACGAGAAACCATCACTCACCTACTCTTTCAATGCCGTGTTGCCAAAGTGATCTGGGAGCTGTCCTCTATTGATATCAATCAGGGTCAGTTCAATCCGGATCGTTCCTTCTTGGATTATCTCCATACAGTTTTCACTACCTCCACCACTCACTCTCATGAAGTTCCTCTTTTTCCTTTTATTGGGTGGAGGATTTGGAAGGCCAGAAATGACCTTTTGTTCTCTGATAAAAGATGGCATATTATTGATATTCTACATTCAGCCGTCTCTGATCATCGAATGTGGACTGAAGCTTCTAGCGCTTCAAATCACATAACATCGCAACATGTGCATTCCCCAAACAAGAAGCCCCGTTTGTTCTCTGACCTTTTAGCAAGCTCTTCTTCATCTTACTACTGTTGTACGGATGCTTCATGGATCAATGATACAAGTAGGGCTGGTATTGGATGGATCCTTACTGATTCTCGCGGCTCTCTCAAATTTACAGGCTCTGCATCAGTTCCACCAACATGCTCAGCTCTAGAAGCAGAGGCAGTATCTCTTCGGGAAGCTCTCGTCACTATCAACCGTCTTGGATATACCGATGTCATGTTCTGTGGAGATTCTGGCCTACTGTTTCAAAGTTTGACATCTCCGACCTCAGGCCCTTACCAAGTCTCCCCTCCTTGCTCTGAGCTTCGTAGTTATGTTGCTGACATACTATCGCTCGCCAAGACTTCTTTTGCCTTCTCGCAGATCATGCACACCTCGAATACCTTGGCAGACAAGGTTGCGAAAGAAGCTCGGATGTATGATAAGCCTCTAACGATCACTTGGAATGTATCATATTAGTGTCTCATACGTATGTTTGTTTGTTTATTTTTCCTAAACTCTCTTTGTACTCTGTTTTACCTAATATATCTGTTGGCCGACCAAAAAAAAAAAAAAATCTATAAGAGCTCGAACAACGGGGTTTTTACCAAAGTTTCTTAAGAAAAAAAATATAAAATATTGTGTGAGTCCCACATGGACCCCACACAATAGTTAACAGTCGGTTCCTTAAAATCCTTAGAGCACATCCATCGGCAGTTTTTAAAGACAGTTTCTTAAAAAATAATAATATAATATATGTGGGCCCCACACTAACAGTATGCATACGGTATGTAAAAGCTCTTGTTTAAGGGACCGTATCTTACCTGTAGCGCCGACGTGGCGCTACAGGATTGGTCCTTCTTTTTTTTTTTTTTTTTTTTTTTTACGTCTGTTATACAAAAAAAAATTAAAATTAAAAATTTTTTTTAAGAGACTATGGGGAGTAACACGGCTGTACTTGGCCTTATCTAAGGATCGCTCCTTATACTGTTCCGACACGTGTCGCCGTATGATTGGTCTGTTTTTTTTTAAATTTTTTTTTTTTTTTTTTAGGATCCAAAAAAAAAAAAAAAGTATTAAAATTTTTTTTTTTAAGAACCCCAATGGGGTTACACCATTGGGGATACCATTGGGGATGCTCTAAGCTGGTTGTCTAAGCTGGTTGTCGAGAAGAAAGGTATGTAGCTGATGGGCTAAAAAGAGGCCGAGTTGAATATTACGGGCTTCAACACAATAGGCCCAATCTTCAAAATAAACGAGCTGAAACGACATACGGTTTACAGCGCCGATACATATAACCGGAGGTTAAATCATTTTCTCTCTCTGCCTCGCTCGCTATCTTTTTTTCTTTCTATTGCCGGTTACAATGGCCGCCGTCGCAGATTCCGTGGATAACGGTACGACAAACGTTCCCGAGAATGAAAATCTCACACCTTCGGGAGTCAGTTTCGCTGCATTGCTTGAAGAAAACTCTGGCGCCGTCCTTGAATTGAACCAGCCAGATACCTTAGCTGATACGACTGCCCCCGATAAGAGCGATTCCGTGGAGGAGAGATGGCCAGGTTGGCCTGGAGATTGCGTGTTTCGTATGATCGTTCCGGTAACTAAGGTCGGAGCTATTATCGGACGGAAAGGAGATATCATCAAAAAGATGTGCGAGGAGACTCGTGCTCGCATCAAAGTCATCGATGGTCCCGCTACGACTCCTGATCGCGTCGTTAGTATCTCTCTCTCTCTCTCGTTTTTTTATCGCCTTGTCTCTTTCTACTAGCTTTACTGTGTGCAATGCTATCCGAATTGGGATTGTTTTCTTTCTGTTTAGTACAATTGTAACTTCTTTTACATAATTGGATAGAATTAGGGTTTCCTAAGCATCAGTACTAAGATTCTTGGGGGTATGATCATTGATTCGGGTACAATTTTGTCTTAACATTCAGTTCTTGTGATGCTTTTTCTTGGGAAGATTGTAAAATTTCAGCCAAAGTTGCAACTTGATTACTTTCTTGATTCGATTTTTAGTATTAACTTTAGTGCACACTAAGTTATTTCTTGGTCTTCAACGAAAATTAGGTGCTAATATCTGCAAAGGAAGAACCAGAAGCCTACGTGTCCCCTGCAATGGACGCAGTCGTAAGGGTGTTCAGGCGAGTTTCAGGATTGCCCGAGAACGATGATGATGATGTTCAAAACGCCGGAAGTGCCGTCACTTCAGTGCGTTTATTAGTTGCATCTTCGCAGGCCATAAATTTAATTGGAAAACAAGGATCCTCGATTAAATCAATAGTAGAGAACTCTGGTGCAACAATTCGTATTTTATCAGAAGGTATTTTCAAATGGATCTCTTTTGTTGGTCTTTATGTGCTATGTGATTCATGTGAGGCTACCAGATAATAATACGTTACCTGTATTCTTTTTTGCTGCTAGAGGAAGCGCCGTTTTATGTGGCACAAGATGAGAGGATAGTTGATGTGCAGGGGGAAGCTTTAAAGATTGCAAAAGCGTTAGAAGCGGTTGTTGGACATCTAAGGAAATTTCTAGTTGATCATTCTGTGGTTCCTCTCTTTGAGAAGCAAGTAAGCATTGTTGTCTGTAACAACCTAGTTCCTTGCGTGTCTCACTTTTTTGTACTTCCTGAATTATTTGATTTTGTTTATCGTATTTGTCTTTAGTATCTAGCTAGAGTCTCTCAAGTTCTTCAAGAAGAACCATTAGCTGACAACAAGCCATCTCTCCATGCTATATCGTCAAATGTAATCGATTCTGATTTCTTGCTCTTATCACGGAGGGAACCTCTGTTTCTGGAGCGCGATTCTCGGATGGATTCACGTGTTCAGCCTTCGGGAGTTTCTATCTACAGTCAGGATCATGTTCTGTCCGCCAGACACTCTCCTGGTCTTGCTCGGGTCTCTACTGCTTTTGTTACACAGGTAGATTCCATTAGATAAAGCTGCATCGCTTACTTGTTATGTTTAGTCTTCTACCTATGGTTTTTGATCTTATCGCATACAAGCTTATGTCTCAGAGCTAGCAAATACGTTTCTATAATTGGTTTTCTTACTAGGTATCTCAAACAATGCAAATTCCATTCTCCTATGCGGAGGATATCATTGGTGTAGATGGAGCTAATATAGCCTACATCCGTCGAAGAAGTGGAGCTACCATAACCATTCAAGAGAGTCCACATCCTGATGAAATCACTGTGGAAATCAAAGGCACATCTTCTCAAGTACAAACTGCTCAGCTACTAATTCAAGTAAGAACACATTCCATCGATATATTGTGTGAAAATGGTATTGTATAATTTACATACTTTTTTTTGTTGTTTACGTGTGTAGGAGTTCATAAGCAATCACAGGGATCCGGTTTCTGTTTCAGGGGGATATGCCACAATCGACACTGGCTATGTACCTGCATATCCTCAGCTGAGCAACCGTCAAGAGCCGCTTTCGAGCAGCATGGGCACAGAGACGGTGCAGTACAGACCAACGGAATATTCTCAGCTCGCGGGTCCTTCAGCATACACGCCGTCACTAACTGGGCAAACTTCTGGAACGGAATATAGACAAGCTTCTGATGTTGGTGGCTACAGCAGTTACAATTTATGAACCGTTTTGCCCTGTGATGTTTACGAGGTTTAATTCATTTCCAGATTAATTTCTGTTTAGAGAGGGAATGAACAAGTGCTAGAGAGCCAATGTAATTAACTATTTTTAGTTACTTAAATTAGCTCTAAATTATCATATTTCGCTTTTGAGTTTTACATTAAACGCATGCATTATATATAAACGGATCCTGAAATTAATGGTTTTTCTTTTTATATTATAAACTTTTTCTCAACTTCCAATCAAAGTAAGAGTTAATTAGCATACTAACAGATAATCACCATTAGAATTAATCAAATTTAGAGAAGAGAATCCAGTTTTCATGGTAGGAGTCAAATTTAGCTTCACACAATACTCTAAACCGAACAACGTGCCAGTCTAATTAAATCGGTTATCTAATGGAACCGGGTTTCCTTTTGCAGAATCTTTTCGGCTCGAGGAGCGTCTCACTCGTTAGCTCGATATCAGGCGAAACAAATCTGTTGGCTAGGGTTTGGAGATCGCAATCCACTGCTGCGGCTACGATTAACTTCATCTGAACTAACCAACGTGAACCGATCATTGTACCAATCAACCTGAACCGGTCTTGTTTTCTGGTTTTTTTGTTCGAGTCTCTCGAGGGTTTACACTTTACCAAGTGACACTTATCAGTTATCACTCTCCTTAGCTTTTCTGTAACCGGAACGAAATTCAAGCGAAACAAAAATGTTGGCTAGGGTTTGTAGATCCGAATCTTCTTCTTCTTCTTCTGCTGCTGTTGCTGCTGCTAGATTGATCAGCACGAGATCGATTCATCACCCTCTGGCCAAGAAAAGTAGGGTTGAAAAGAGTGTACCTTCTATGAGCGAAGGAACTTTTGGAGGAGAGAGTTTGAAGCTGAGAAGTGGGCTCCATTATATCAAAAGCTTAGATGATGCGATTGGATTGTTTGATGAAATGGTTCGATCTCGTCCCCTTCCTTCAGCAATTGATTTTAATAAGCTAATGTGTGTGGTCGTGAGCGGAATGAAACGACACGATATTGTGATTTCTCTCTATCAGAAGATGGAAATGGAGAGGATTCCATGTAATATCTACAGCTTCAATATTCTGATAAAGTGTTTCTGCAGTTGCTCCAAGCTTTCCTTTGCTTTGTCTACGTTTGGAAAGATCACCAAGCTTGGTTTTCAGCCCAGTGTTGTTACGTTTAACACACTGCTCCACGGATTATGTTTGGAAGATAGGATTTCTGAAGCCGTAGCTTTATTTGAGCATATGGTTGAAACAGGTTGTACGCCCAATGTCGTAACATTTAACACACTGATGAGTGGTCTCTGCCGGCAGGGTCGGACTCTCGAAGCTGTAGCTCTGCTTGATCAGATGGTAGAAAATGGTCACCAACCTAACGTGATTACTTACGGAACACTTATAGACGGAATGTGTAAGATAGGCGACACTGTCTCGGCCTTGAATCTACTGAGGAAGATGGAGGATAGCCACATCAAAGCTGGTGTGGTAATCTATAATACCATCATTGATCGTCTAGGCAAAGATGGACATCATAGCGATGCTCATAATCTTTTCAATGAAATGCATGAGAAAGGTATATTTCCCGATGTAATTACCTACAACTGTATGATAGACGGTTTATGTACTTCTGATAGATGGAGTGATGCCAACCGGTTGTTGCGAGAAATGGTAGAAAGGAAAATCAGTCCTGATGTTGTAACTTTCAATGCATTGATCAATGCATTTATGAAAGGAGGCAAGTTCTATGAAGCTGAAGAAATATACCATGAGATGCTCCGTAGGGGATTAATTCCTGATACATTCACATATAACTCAATGATCAATGGATTTTGTAAGAAAAGTCGCATAGATGATGCGAAGAGCTTGTTTGATTTAATGGTTAGCAAGGGCTGCTCTCTAGACGTAGTGGCTTTAAATTCCCTCATTGATGGATACTGTAAGGCCAAGAGGGTAGATGATGGAATGAAGTTATTCCATGAGATGTCTAAAAGAGGATTAGTTCCTGATACGTTTACTTACAACACTCTTATTCACGGGTTCTATCAAGTGGGCGATCTTAATGCTGCTCAAGACCTTCTCAAGAAAATGATTTCTCATGGTGTGTGCTGTGATATCGTAACTTTTAACATTTTGCTGGAGGGTCTCTGTGACAATCGGAAACTAGAAATGGCACTGAAAATGTTTCAGGTTATCCAGAAGAGTGAGATGGATCTTAATACTGCTACTTATGGAATGTGCAAGGGTGGTAGTAAGGTGGATGAAGCATGGCAATTATTTACTAGTCTCCCCCTCAAAGATGTGGAACCTGATGTTCAAACTTACAATTTATTGATCAGCCGATTGATCAGAGAAGGGAAGTTTTTAGGAGCTGAAAAATTGTACGAGGAGATGCTCGTCAAAGGTATAGTCCCCAATACTGTCACCTATAACTCAATGATCGATGGATTTTGCAAGCAGGGTCGTCTAGATGAGGCGAAACAGATGTTTGATTCAATGGCTAGGAAAGGCTGCTCTCCCGACGTATTGACCTTTAATACATTCATTAATGGCTACTGTAAGGCTAAAAGAGTTGACGATGGATTGGACCTTTTCTGCGAGATGTATCGAAGAGGCATAATTGCTGACACAATTACTTACAGCACTTTAATTCACGGGTTTTGTCAAGTGGGTGATCTTAATGGCGCGCTAGACATTTTCCAGGAGATGATTTCTAGTGGTGTGTCTCCTGATACCACTACTTTCAACAGCATGCTGACCGGTTTATGTAGTAAGAAGGAACTACGAAATGCATTGGCAATGTTGGAGGATCTGCAGAAGAGTGTAGTATGTCCTCTTAACTCAGTTTATTTACTTTTCCCTTTTGGGTTTTTGTGAAGAATGTAAGCATACTGATGCAGACCTTTGGCTGCAGCTTCTGCCTGTAGCATCCGGGGAAGTTTGCTAGTGATTGTCCTAGTCAAATTTAAGATAAAGATTAAAACCTCGGATTGGTTTTCTTTGCAGGATTATCAAGTGGAGGATGAATGAAACATTATTCACAGGTCTCTCTTTAGCAGCAGGAGTCTCAATACGAGTTTTCTTTTGCTGAATCTGGTTCATTTGTGATGTCCCTCAAACTCGTTAAACTTGTTGGATATGCTTTCTTGATCATTTGTTCTGCTCATAGTGAGATTGTGGTCTGATGTTTCTTGATAGATCTCGGTCTCTTATGATAGACTGTTTATTCCTATCGTTGCAGTTACTTCTGAATTTGGTACGTCTTTCTTTTCAGTTTGTCTTTCTGCAAACACATACGTAGATTAGAGTACATAGTTGAATAATACTGCATTGCTCCATGGATCTTCTCAACATGAATCTGAAATAGAGATCTCGCTAAGAACAACTAGTTTGTAATGTATTTAAGTGTCGTAAATCTGTCCTCAGAAGTCAGAACTTCTGTTTCTGTTTCAGATATTGGTCTCTTAGGATCATCGTCCCAAAAAGTGTGTTGAATTCAAATAACAATCTCTTCATTAATCTTCAACGGCTCTGATTTAGTTTCTTCATTTGTCGAATAAACTGGTTTGGGCCTCCATTGATACTGGGCTGAACGGATTTGGTTGTGCTGATTTGATCTAGAAACGACGTCACTGTCCTTTGTCATGTTTAATGACAAACCTTTCGACTGAGCAGGAGTGTTTGCAGAAATTTGAGTTTCTGAACATTTTCCCGCTTTGAAGTTTAAGAGACTCTGGAACAACTTGTAGCTGTGTACAGATTTCCATATCCAATGTATTTAGTTTATGAAAATTTACGATAGAGGAAGGAATCTCTACCAAAGTAGAGCAACCATGCAATTAAAGTGCCTTGAGAGTCCGGGAGTTCCTTTATATTCGGGGACCCTGACAAAATCATCATCTTAAGATTTGTGAGGGGCTGAATGTAAAACAACACAACAGCACATGGAAGATCATGAAAACGATGACAGAAATTGGTTAGTGAATTTTTATAATTTGGAAATAAAAAATAAAGAAAAACTTATGTACCACTAATTTTAAAACTTTTGTTAACATTTATTTTATAAGTTAAAATTAGATTTTGACCCACATTAAAAAAAAAATGCATGTATATTTTTCTTTAAAAATATTAATTTAAATCAATTTCTGTTTTATAATAAGTTTGTTATTATTTAACACAAATTTTTATTAACCGAATATTATGATGATTATGTGGTTAATGCGGAAATGCATTTAATAGGTTTTTTGTTGAAAATAATTTTATAATATTTTGTTTTAGTAAAACAGTCATTATAAATATTATGTGATATATGTTTAATATATATTGATTTAAATTATTAAAATTATTATTTATAGAACACCATATGCTCATATATGAAATTCATTTGTATTTTTAATATTTTAATATTAAATTTATAATTTTATATAAATATTATTATACTTATGAAAATAAAAAATATGATACATGTTCATCTAACATTTTTGGATTGGTTTAAGTTCATTTTATTGTTTCGATAACAATTGGTTAATTTATTTATTTTTTAATTTGTTTTTCAATAAACATAAATAATTTTAAATATTTTTATAATCGAAAAATTAATTTATATTTCAATCTATCTTATAGTAGTCTACATATTTTAAAATTTGGAAAACAATTTTTTAAAATATGTGATTGTAAAAACGTCAATTGTAATCTAACCCATCATACATTTGAATTATATGAATATTGAATTATTTTAATATTTTATCAAATTAGAATATATCAATGGAAATTGGTTAATCTATTTTAACTTGTTTTTCAATAAACAAAATTTGTTTTTAATATTATAGATAATTGAAATTAATTAATCTTTTTCAATCCGTTTATAATGTGTAAATATAATGATTTTCTGTTTATTCTATAAATCAAAATGTCATTAAATTATTTTAATAAATTTTAAAATTAAATATAAATTTAGTAATTAGTTATCTTACTAAATCTAAAAATTAAAAATATTTTGTAAGATTCTGTTATATTATGAAATATATATATGTATATACATTCCAAAAAAAAATATGAACATGTTTTAAATAAAATCATAATTATATATTTAGATTAAAATATAATTAAATTATTTTATAATAAATATTAGTAATAAATACGAAATCAATAATTATTTTTTAAGAACTCATAAAAACAAAAATATTTTTATAAGATTTTTATTAAAGAAAATATATTAAAAGTATTATAAATATATTTTAGAATAAATTATAAATTGGTGAATATTTAGATGGTCTATATTACCATTGTGGGTGCTTTAAAACAAGGTACCAGATTTTTTAGGACCTTACGACTATTTGACGGCTGAAGTCTGTGAAGGCCATGCAATTTAGTAACGAATGTAAACGAACCTGCTACACGAGACTAGGAGAGTTATGATGATTCCAATGTCCATAGATACAGTAGTTGAACTAGTAAGCATAACCAAGATGGAAAAGATCACACAGGGGAAGAAATGAACCGATCATAAAATTTATATGATATATACTATTATGTTGTGGACAGTATATAACACGCTCTCTGTGTCTTAAAGTTGTATGCTATATGGTTTTCACACATTTAAAAAACCTATCTGTATTAATTAATTAACAACCCATTTTCTTATTTACATTCTTAATTGGTAGATGGAATAAGAACAAGAGAGTGAGAAAGAGCTGAAATGTAAGGCTCTAGAAACAACTCAAGAGTCACGAGTTTGGAGAAGAAAGGAAAACAAG
Source organism: Orychophragmus violaceus (assembly GCA_030180135.1). Lineage (NCBI taxonomy): Eukaryota > Viridiplantae > Streptophyta > Magnoliopsida > Brassicales > Brassicaceae > Orychophragmus > Orychophragmus violaceus. The sequence goes on along the minus strand of CM058239.1, from coordinate 9,814,427 downwards.
TAACACTTCAAATGTACCAGAGGTCGTGAAGTAACACTTAACAGCTGCAAATAGGCGTGCGGTAGAAAACCAAGCCCAATGTCTCCAAATTACTATTGTGACACAACACAGGAAGATTATGTCCATCGCGCGAGGAACAGTGCACAATCAGTAGAAACATAGGCTACACCAAAGATCAATCTCTTCTAATAGATTTTATTCTCTTTTTGACGTGCTGTTGATTTATATGATTGGTTCGTGAGTGTATATAAAATAAGTTGTAACTCATTTAGTCACAAAACATTGACAAAGATATAAGAAAAAGTTCATATTTCCAAAATACTGTTTGTTCCTTATCAACAACATTCATTATATTAGGTTTGAATCCGCGGGATGGTGCACCAATAGGTTTTTTAAACGGTTCTACTTCTTTATTTCACATTTTAATTATTAAACATGGTCCCGTTTTGTCATTGGATGTTAACGACATAGATTAACGATCTATTAGATAATGCGGGGCGAATGTATGATCTTAATTTTGATCGATGCATTCCGAAGGATGTCAAGAGCCATTCAAAACCAACTTTGATTCATTGACAATGACATATACGCGCAAAGCAGGAAAAGGTAAATGATAAACTTGCTTATTAAGAATAAAAAAGTAGTTATATATATGAAAACTTTGATCCATTGCAAATGATATTTGTCGTTTGTTGTTTTCTGAAAGAGAAAAAGTTAAAAATTTGAGGGAAAAAACAGTCAACATACACGCACATGCCCCTTGTCTCATATAGAAAATCAGAATGTGTTGAGTTCTTTGAAAGGGACGAAGCTAAGAGGATCTAGTCAGCGAGGATGCACATGCACCTATATTTGGTGGCTTATTTCTTTCTTAATCCCCTAAACCAGATTTGTTTCTTTTGTTCCTAGATTCTTTCGAGCAGCTTGTTCTTTGTGACAAAATAACATGTGGGACATGACATGAGACTCAAGAGTAGTAGTTGATGACATGGGACTACATAAAGTGTACTTTAGGTTAAAGAATTAAAGTAAATACTATAACAAGTGGTTCCCCATGAACAAATGTATATTACTTATTCAGGGAGTATTTCTCGAAAGGTATGGTGGAAATACTTTCCACGTTGAAAGGTTTATGTTTAAAAATTCTTATCCAGATCTTTGTGTTCAATCAACAACGTTAAAATGTCAGAATCTTTTGTCGTCGGCCTTATAATAGCAATATTGTTGTAGTGGCGTAGAATAAGCCACCAATGTCAATTACTTTTCTTACAAGATGGACTTTCTCACAGCTTTTGTCCTAGCTAGCTAGGGTTTCATCTCATCAAAAATTCGCCATCAACTGGGTCATACTCATAAAACAATTTTAATCCAAAGGCCAGAACCGTCTAAATTTTATTGATTGGTGAGATTTAGACCAGTAAATCTCGTAATAATTTCTCTGTCGCTAGAACTTTGACCCAAACTCAGTAAAGAAACCTGATAGGCCATCGTGTTCACATGGGCTCTAACAAAGAGACCGATCGATAAAGTAAGACCTTTTTATTAGAGGTTTTCCTACAACCCCAACTTAAAATTAAAGATTTACGTCTATTTTTTTCTCAAATAGATAGCTGTATTTTTCCTTTTCAGTTTTGATTGATTATAGTTGATTTTGATAATGGTTTTCAAGTTTGATGTTTTTATTTTTTATCTTCTTGTAAACTTTATCTAAGCCAAGGGGGATGACCCAAAACAAAAAAAAACTGTAAAAGCAAACGCGTTTACAAATGTCCATCGATCCTAAAGAATAGTTTAATAAAAAGCACATTCAATTAGGTAGGCCGGTAATATGTGTAGCTACATAGAACCTAAATTTTATATATGATTAAATACTTGAGAATTTGATAAAAGACATATATCTATTTGCAAAATACTTGAGAAACTAAGTTTACCACTTACTTAAACTTAGTTTACCACTAGTACCAAAAAAACTAAGTTTACCACGATTCTATCTATAGAACAATGACATGGCATAGTATTGTCCGTACATTTCCAATACAATATTTTCTTTCGGTAGGTAATATTGTGTTCAACACTTTTTAAAAGTCACAAAAGACTATTGTAAAGGAAAATTAATTATCGACGAAATTAAAGTGCAACCTCTTATCAATTTTCTTAGCTTTTCATTATTAAAAAGTGCTTAAAATATTTTTTTTTACCGCAACCGGTTTACTAGTTGTTATTTTAGAGCAGTCAAATGAGATGTTTAGGTTGATATGAATATATGGTTAAATCAAGCTATACATAACATAAATTTTCGCATAAAGACAGAGGACCGCCCTACTTGGAATCAGATGTTAAGGCACTCAAAGCTTTTGTATAAGATTAAAACATTCTCCAAAATTAAGACATTTCGTTTGGTAAAAAACAAAAAATTTGAATTCAAAATGACATCTGTTGTGGACAATGCACTTGTTGTGGACAATGCACTGTAGATGAATAATCAATAAATCATGTCTTACTTAAATATCTTTCGGCAATACAAATTTTGGTTTTCTCATATGTTTCAATAGATCTGGATATTTTTCCAGTGAAATTGGTTTTCACAAATATGAACTATATATTTTGAAAAGTGCATTTAGACATTACGAACAGTACTTTACCTTGGATTTTTTAATATATTTAGAAAAATAGAAATAATATTTTATACAATTAATCACATACAAAGAGAACCACAAGATATTTAAGGACTGCAAAAACATAATTGGCGATTTGGGATAATGCTCAATTATCGGTGGTGCAAAAACAACAAGGAAGTTTAGAGGAAAGAAATTCCCTTATGAGCAATATATCCCAAAAGGATCAATATTGTTTTGTAGATAAATCATGAAAAAGGTGATTTCTTCTCAAACCAAAGATGATATAACTGTTATGATGGAGATATAAATATTACGATGAAATTAAGGAACATAAGAACGTTTGATTTAGAATCTTAATTATATAGTTTATAAATACTATGTTAATATAAAATATTAAATTAATACAATGATATAATAATAGGAAACTGAAATATATATTTTATTTTACTTAACATTTTGATAAATAAAATTTAATACTATATTAATTAATATTAGTTAAAATAATAATGTTAAACATGATAAAAAGGTTATAAATTTTAAATAATAATAATTTATTATTATAAAAATATAATTATTATTTTTCTATATATATATTATATCTTATGATATCCAACATTTACCATAAATAGTTTAGTTTTATAAATATACATAATAATTAACAAAATTAATTATATAAGATGATTTGATAAGTGAAAATATTAATTATAAATTATATTAAAATATTATATTATATTAATGAAAAATTTAGTGGATTTTTTCACGAATGGAGACAAAAAATCTAAGAAGAAGTTCTCAAGTTAAACTATATTAGAACAATAATATTATATTATTGAGAAATTCGAAAGGGTTTTCACCAATGTAGATACTTTAAAGACATGTCTTTCCCTTTTTCACACGGAGTTTGAAACTTTAATATAGACTATAAATTGCATGAATTTTTTTTTATCGCCTCATCTCATCTTTGCAACATATTATTCATAATTAGGTTTCGAACGAGACGAATGATCAAATTCCTCGATACAAGAGTTCGAAAGAATGAAGAAGTCCTTCAAGACTTTTGCGCTCACACATACCAAAATCAAATAATTTGATTATAGATAAATTAGCACGAAATGGCCAGATTACATCAGACCGTTTCGTTGTATTTAGGCGCATTCGGGTCTTTGATTCGGGTTTGTGTCGGGTCTCGTTCGGATCCGGGTCTAAAAAGAAATGAAGGTTCCATTTAAGAGTCTGCTATTTCTTGGTCGGATACTGACATGTTCAAATCGGATCTTAAGGTAGTTTATCTGTCAATATCCGTTTTTATTCGGATACAAATCGGGTCAAGTTTAGATATATATGTTCAAACAGGCTCGGATACAAGTTCATGTACAAGTTCGAATAGGTTCTGAACAGGTTTGGAACATGTCCATAACAAGTTATTAATATATATATTCATACACATTTATATGGGTATTCAGAAGACTCGCGGGTAATACTTTCAAACCTATACCCACAGATCTTCAAATGCTAGATCCAACATGTTAATATACTTGGACTCAGAGCCGATTTAATCTGAATTTTTGTGGGTCGATTCAAAGTCGGATCCTCAGTTTCAAGTAAAATACCCAGAATTAGTTATATTTATGTTGGTCTAAAGTCATTAATATAGATTTTTTTTTTTGTCAAAATAAAATAAGTTGATGATCATCAATATAGATAATTGGAAGAATATATCTTTTGTTGTAAGAAAATGTTCATATAAATATCTTTAATATTGTTTATTTTGATTATGGATAATTGACTGTTTTACTGTCGGCGGTATCTGTTAAATACTTATATCTATTAATGACAATATGTGTAATTGGACTGTCTATAATCTATAATCGTTCATGGATAATTTTTTCTTAAAACAAAGAAAAAGACTTTGAAAACTACGAGAAAAGAAACGGAAAAATCCATCTGATATGGAAAGGCTTTACATATGGTCGCAAGGTTTGTCATTTAAGTAAAAGATTGGGACCACTGAGGAATATCTAGCTTTTTCAAAACTGGTCAATTTTTTCCGACGACGACATGAAGAAAGCGGACAATCCATCCATCCCCCACGAGCCCCTCCCCCTATATAACAAACTCGCTCCGCCACTCTCTCCCTCTGTAATCACATTAATCGATGAACTCACCTCGGCGGCACTCTTTTGATTTGGAGACTGGCTTTTCCAGCGACGGCGGCGGTAGCGGCGTTGTTACTGATTCCCGGGACCCCTTTCGCCGCTGGAGAGTAAATGCCTCTCAATTTCTTCTTCCGTCCGACTTCTTTTTGATATTACGTCGTTTTCGATTTAGTTTCTATTTCGAATTCTCCCGTCTTGGCGGTAAGACGGTTTCGTTCTCAGTTCTCACTCACCTCATGCTTTTACTTTTCTTTATGTTGTTGTTGCAGAGTATTGTGCTTGCGATTAATGCATCAATACGTTTTAAGTTTGTTCTGGGTTTCAAAAAGGAATCTGAGACGGAAGAAATCGGTGGAAGATTCGGATCTAATGATCAAGCTACAAGGGTATGAAAATGAAACAAATATGATTATTGTTGGTTGATTCAAGCTCGATAATACAAGTTTTGTGTTGTTGATATATTTCCTAATATGGGGCTTTGCCTTTTGTAGGCTGCACGACTTCTACCTCAATCAGAGGAACCAATACAAGGTATTTTCTCTTGTACCTTCCATAATAGGGTTGATTGAAAAGAACATAAAGCTAAATACTGGGAGAACTATGAATTACCTTTTATTTGCGCATCTTTTAGTTCCAGGGTTTAGAGCATAGTGTACTGACAAGAAACTGTTTTCCATATTTAGTTGTTTGTGTTGAATTTGGTGGTAGCAAATTGGAGAAGCTAGTTTCTTCTATATCCCGAGATGATGGTCTAAGTGCTCTGAAGCTATGTGATGGGGCAAGTAGCTTACCATACATTTCTACCAATTAATATTCTTCTACATTCTTTTTCTTTACTTATTAACCCGTTTGATGCTACATAGGTTAACGGATTATCAAGTCTGTTGCAAACCGATCTAGAGAAGGGTATCTGTGGTGATGATGACGACATACTGAGAAGAAGGGACGTATTTGGATCAAACACTTATCCTTTGAAGAAAGAAGGGAACTTTTGGGTATGGTGACTAACAGTATTTTTTGTCCATTTATCATTTCATCACCTAATTCTGGACTAAGATTTGTATTCTGCGAAGCCTTTATCAAAAGAAAAAACAAAAGCTTTCAATCTGCTGTTCTGATTGTAGATGTTTCTCGGGGAAGCAAGCCGAGGTTTTACTTTGATCGTATTGGTGTTTGCTGCAATGGCGTCTCTGCTTCTGCAAATAAAAACAAAGGTGGGTGGTTGCTGAAATGTTTGGCTATTCTTCTTATCGTTGTATGCAATATTGAATCGACTCTATTTGGTTTATTCTCCAGTTTTTAGCCTCTTTGAAACCCAATGCTATTTGCATTCTCCCTGTCTTTTTATCTATCCTGTGTTTTTTTTTTGCTATACTGGTCCACTATGTCGATCTATTCTAGTTAGTTATATTGTCAAGCATCCTATAATATTAACGTCCCTCGCAGACTATCAATCATGGATGGTATGACGAAGCTGGCATCATTGTTGCAGTTATCCTTGTCATCTTTGTGACAGGTATCCTGTTATCTTCGATGCTAAATTTGCATCTTGGAAATTTATCCTTTACCTATAGAAATTACTTTGAAGAATAGAAATAAATTACATCTAGTACGGTTTTAATGTGTGGCAAATAGAATTGGTCTGTCGTTTACTTTTTGACTTTTCCCCCTTCTCTGCAGCTATCAGTAATTACAACCAGTCTCTTCAGTTTGAAAAGTTGAATGATGAGAAGAGAAAAATATGTATTGAGGTTTGTGCTCTTTCCAAAAAAGGTTTTCCTGACCATGATATGTTATTCGTCACTAAATTTTGCTGTATATCACTGGAAACAGGTTACTCGAAATGGAAGACGGACCGAAATTTCGATCTATGATATAGTTGTGGGCGATATTATACCTCTTAAAAGTGGTGACCAGGAAAGGATCAAATCCTTTTGTCATTGTTGTGTGGTTTCATTTAACTGGAGTTTCATCACTGAACTGACGTACGATATATGCTGCAGGTGCCTGCAGATGGTGTCTTAGTTTCTGGGTACTCGCTTCAGATAGGCGAATATGAAAGCATGGAAATTTATAGAACGGTAAGCATGTAGTTGAGTATCAAGCAGTGAATTCAATATTATGTCCTACTGTTCTAATATCTCGTTCGCATAAATAGGTTCACAAAGATACAGATATAGATCCAATTCTAATATCCGGATCCAAAGTGGAAGATGGCATCGGTACAATGCTGGTACGAGTTAGAATCACATCTCTTTTTATGTGTCATCTATTCAGTAGCTTGTCCCCGGTAGTCACTTCAGATCTGATGGTTACTTCCAGGAAATAGTTTTAAATGATATAACTACATAGAACTGAGTTTGGTTAGGACGACATGGCACGATTATCCGTTTCTCTTCCATACAACTGACGGTTGCACACCTTGCTTTCTTTCCTTTTCTGCTTACATTGTGCTTTGGTTCCACTCCTTTTCCTTTCCTGGTTTCTAAGGTTACTAGTGTCGGGATGAACACCCAGTGGAGGATGCCAATGGCTTGTATTCCACTATATACTGGTAAAGAAACACCGTTGCAGGTATGTTTTTGTTTAGTGACTGACCCTTTTAGATTTGATTGTTGCAGTTCTTTATTCACATGTATGTGACTTCTACTAGGTGTACCTGAACCGAGTTGTAACTGCATTTGGCCTAATCAGTATCTCGGTTGCTTTGGTTGTTTCTCTTATCGAGTCATGCTTGTAAGTTTGTCTCTGCACCAAGAATTTCTTTCTGTTAATGTTTATCAAGTCATACTGCTCGATTCTTATCTTCAAGAAACCTTTCACCCCCAGATACTTCATGGGCCGAACCAAAAATACAGATGGTACTCCGATGTTTGATGCTGGGAAAACTACGTTAGATGAAGCAATAGACATGGTGATTAAGTTTATAATTTTGGGGGTAAGCTTAGATTAATCTCATATGATAATTATATTTTACCTTTCATATTTGATCATCCGGTTTATCTATATGAGTATCTTTGTAGGTTACCATTGTAGTTGCGGCAGTGCCTGAAGGACTTCCATTAGCTGTTTCCTTGAAGTAAGGCTTTTCAGACATCTGCTATTTGACAAACTCTGTACTTCTGAATGACTGTATATTTTATGGTTGCCTACCAGGCAATCTTTGTAGGTTACCATATATTTTATGTGCATCTTTTATCCTCGAGCATGCAAAACCTATTTGGTTTCCTACAATTTTCTTATAGCAGTTTGAACATCTAGTTTTCTGTTTGTCTAATTAATGTCAATGACTCTGGAAACAGCATTGCCTGTATGACGAGAAAACTTCGAGGAGAGAAGGCTTTGGTACGCAACTCGTAGATGACTACTTTTGTCATATTTTTAATAACGAATTAATAATCTCACGTGATGTTCAGGTGCAAAAGCTCTCTGCCTGTGAAGCGATGGGGTCTGTAACAACTGTTGTATGCCACAAAACTGGGATTTTAACCTTAAATCAGGCAATTGCTACCTCGTCTCGTTATTTTCCACATCATACTTAGTTGCTTTATTGACGTTTCGCGTCATTGTTTCTTCACAACTGAATAAATTATTCATAGTTTAAGATATCGAGTTCGTTGACCTTTTCTACCTTCTCGATCAGTTCTCCCTTGTGGACGTACACTTAGCTTTCCTAGTGTTTGTTCTCATTAAACTTGTTGTGTTCCTTATCATAGACATTCATTTCTTCTGAGCAGATGGAGGTTGTTAATGTTTGTGCTGGAGGAGTACGAATGCAAGATTTGGATACCATGGCAGAGATGTCTCCCCTTCTGACCTCGTTGATCACCGAAGGAATTGCCCTGAACACAAATGGGAGTGTATATCATCCTGAGGTACAGTCATATTATCAAGTTTCATATAGTTTGGTTCCAGTTCTTGCTTTATGATTTGATGAGAAACTCTTGATTGATTAAAATCAGGGAGAGTCTGAACCAGAGGTCTTCGGATCAGCAACAGAACGTGCCATTCTTAATTTCGGTGTCAAGGTGGGGCTTGTTATTGTTAATCTTATTATCTATCTCAAACGTAGTTGCAACCAGTCATTTGATTGTAGAACTAATCTACTGTTTTACATCTCATCTTTTGCAGTTGGGAATGAATTTTGATGAAGTGAAGTCAAGATCAACAATCTTTCGCGTCTCGCCTTTCAATTCAACCAGAAAGCGTAGAGGTGTTGCGGTCCAATTGGTAATGTAACCTTATACTTCTTCTTGCTAATTGATCCCACCTGCCTACTTTACTTCATGTAGTAGAATTGCGTTAAGATATTCGGTTTTTATATTACAACGTTTTTAACGGTTTCATGTCTATGTGAGCTATATCCTCTTTTGTCTGATTTTTTTTTTCTTGCTCATACACCTCTAGCATGATTCCCAAGTCCGTGTTCATTGGAAAGGGGCTGCCAAGACTATTCTAGCTTCTTGCGAGTGGTATATGGACATAGACAACATAGCAGCTATGGACCAAGAAAAGGTAATTAATTACCTGAAAGAAATTCTTACCCTAAAAATCATAAAGATAGTTATAAAAAAACATATAAAGAGCGAGGCCTCTAATTGATCTTGATTTCTCATGTCTTATTCAGTGTTCTTTCATTTCTTTCGCAGAAAATTCATTTTGAAAGAATCATCGAAGATATGTGCAAGGAAGGATTGCGCTGTGCTGCCTTTGCCTACCGAAATTATCCCGAAGGAGATATTCATAAGAACGAAGCTTTCCCAAACATACCTGAAAGCAACCTCGTGTTGTTGGGTATCATTGGTATAAAGGTAAAATTTTGCTTTTCAACATGACATAAGAAATGACGACTGTGGAACATGTTAAACTGCTAATCGTTGCTATATATCCCTGCAATATAGAAACCTATCTTTTCTCTTAACAACTGGATAAAATGTGTGCAGGATTCTTGCCGGGAAGGCATAAGAGATGCAGTCCAACAATGTCATAATGCTGGAGTAAAGGTGCCATGTTTATTGCTAATTTCTCACCACTGTTTTCCTATTTTTTTCTCATAATGCATACTCCTTAATCTATTTGAAGGCCTCCCATTGTTTCTGGGACCCCAAACCCAATTTTGTTCTGCAAGACTATATCATCACTAAGAGTCTAAGATCAAATTGTTTCTACAAGCTGATATGATAATTGTATTTTATTTGTATCATAGATGTGCATGGTGACAGGTGACGACCTTCTGACTGCGAAAGCAATAGCGATGGAGTGTGGGATACTGACAGCAACATCAGATACACATGCGAATACAACAATCTTAGCAAGTGACTTTAGTTCGATGTCAGATGCAGAAAGAGAACAAATTACTGAAAATATTCTAGTGCGTATAATTATGTTCTTACCCTTTTTTTCTTATGTACTGAGATTTTGCAGCGGATTTATACATGCTTAAATAAGCAGATAACTAAACAACCTTATTTTTGAAAGGTGATGGGTCGATCTTCTCCTGATGAAAACCTTCTGCTACTTAAAGAACTGAGAAAGAAGGGACACGTGGTTGCAGCAACTGGAAAGGGAATCCGCGATGCTCCGTGCCTGCGTCAGGTCTCTAAAAAATTCTATTTTGGGCTTTAAAACTCTCAATACATTCAAGATGATATCTCCCTTATTACTGCTATAGTTATTGGTAATTTTATTATGGACCGCAGGCGGATATCAGTCTTGCAATGGGCATTGGAGGGACCGCAATTGCTAAAGAGTGCTCTGATATCATTATACTGGATGACAATTTTGCTTCCATTGTCACGGTTGGTGAAATAATCACGCATCAATCTAGTTGACATCATCTTTAAAAAATGTTTGGCATTTGAGTTGCAACTGAAAAAGAGGTGTTTGTTTTAAGGTCATCCAATGGGGACGATCATTATACACAAACGTTCAAAAGTTTGTCCAGTTCCGGCTAACAGTCAGCGCATCTGCTCTAATTATATGTGTTGTTGTGGCGGTTCATTCTCATGACATTCCGCTAAATGTTGCGCAGGTAATTCTCAGTCTCTGTATCCTGAATAACTCATTCTTTCTTTCTCATCAAGTTGCTTTCCATTTCTATATGCAGCTTCTATGGGTTAATCTTCTCATTGATACTTTTGGAGCATTGGCCTTGGCATCAGAACCACCAACTGACAACTTAATGCGACGCCCTCCAGTTCGTAAAGGGTATGTGTTATGTTCAGTAAATGACATTTAAGTGGAAAATGTTATAATTATGTCAAAAGAGTGATTCCTTAATTATCATCCATATATGATGACTGCATGACTATATCAACCGTTGCTTGAGCTTTCAGCAATTCCAAAACATTTCAGTTCTGATTTATGCAGTGGAGCCAAAAGGATAACTTGGTTCTGCTCCTACTTATGTGAATTTCTGAACTGGATGGAGAGAAAGAAGTCCAAGGAATTTCTTATAAGTAGGAGCAGAACCAAGTTATTCTCTTGTTCCTTGGAGCCCATAACATGAAATAAAATTTTGGCAAAAGCATTTCATCAGTATATATTTCCCTGCTTCTGTTTCCCTTTCGTCATATATCTAATGCAGTTTGATGGTACACCGTTTGCCATTTCAGAGAACCCTTTATAACCAAACTCATGTGGGCGAAGTTTGTTCTACAGGTATGCTTTACGGTCTACAACTGATACTAGTGACTGTCTTCCATATGTTTCAATGAAGTAAACACAACTGCATTCACCTTTTATGTCTCAGTCATATCATGATTTTGTTATTTAGGTAACATGGTCTTAAGTCCTCTTTTCCAGGTTGCTTACCAAGTGACTGCATTGCTTCTCCTAAACTTTCATGGAGAGAGTATACTGAGACTGGAGAACAAAAGTCAAGACCATGCTTACAAAGTCAAGAACACACTTATATTCAATTCCTTTGTCTTCTGCCAAGTAATTCTTTCTCACCTCTTTCTCTAATATCTCAACACCATTTTATATTTGCTTGGTGAGAGCTTCACTGTTTGTTGGTATCCCTGTCTGAATTTATGCAGGTATTTAACGAGTTTGAATGTCGGACTTTCGACCAAAGAAATCTATTCAGTGGAATCCTAAAAAACTATTTGTTCCTTGGAACAATTATTGTAACTGTTATACTTCAGGTAATTCAGAAAACTTTACCTTTCATGCTAAACACTCCCTAATATCCATGCTTGATTTTGTTGCTTTGATCAGGTAATCGTGATAGAATGCCTCGGTATTTTCATTTCCACAGTCAGGCTTGACGGGAAGCAGTGGCTGATCTCTATTGGAATCGGTTTTTTCAGGTACCACTCTTCACAGAAAAGAGTCATCCTCTGAATTGGCGGTTATTAAACTGTTTTTTATATATTTTTCTTACAGTCAAGTAGCTGGTCGCTTTCCTTTCCAAGCTTTTCCTTATCTCCGGAACTATGATTAAACATAAATAAGATGTAAGGCCGTATAGTGTAAGAATTATGTTACTCTTTTTACATCTAAACACGCATATGTATGTATGAACTATGAATGAAGTCATTATTCACAAATCTTTGTGTTTGGTTTCAGGTTTGGATCTTCTCCCGGCCGTTGATAGTTTCGAATTAGCAATGTAAATAGTAGTTTTCGATTTTCTTGTAAATATATATAAAAATATATTGGTGCATAATAGCGTAGATACGGTTTGTGTATTTGGGATAAGCTCACATATTGTTAAGATATGGTTGGTTGAGATTTGGTGTACATCTTTCCTGGATTGTTGGAGATTACACAGCTCACATTCTTGTATATATTTGAATGGTTGTTAATGAATACACAACACATATTCGATCAATAGCTTAACATGGTATCATAGCTTATAACCTCCGTGTCTTTGGTTCTCTGTGTTATGTGGGGAGTATCTCACATGACAAAGACAAGTTCGATCCAAGGAGCAAGAGATGTGTGTTTCTGGGATATCCAATGAGAAAGAAAGGATGGCTGGTTTACGATTTAGAAGCAGAGAAGTTGTTTGTATATCGGGATGTCATGTTTTATGAGGATTAATTTCCTTATAAAACAACTACAAATGCAGAAGAAGGGTTGAATTCAATGCTCTCATCTTGTGTTCATCCGGCAGTATATGATGATGTTGTGGATGCGGAGAATGTATCAATTGTGAATGAGGAGGAAGTCATATATCATGTACCAGAAAGCTCACCGCAAGGGGGAGTTTCAGAAGGCTTATCGCAAGGGGGAGCTTCTTTGGATACCTCTCCAGCTCCTATTGATGACGATCTTGGTAGGGGAAAACGAGAGAAACGACAGTCCGTTCTTCTGGCTTCATATCTTACGTATGCAGCTCAGATTAGTGATAAACCCTCTCTCGATCCGCTCTCATCAAACTCTTCTGGTACGTGTCTACGTCCACTGACTAAATATATGTCATGTCATCGACTCTCTTTCACAATGCAGAGTCTTTCACAATGCAGAGCTTCGCAACTGCAATTATGTCTTAGAATGAACCAAACTCCTTTAAGGAGGCGGTTAAACATGAACCGTGGCGACAAGCGATGAAGAAAGAGATCGATGCATTGGAGAATCTGGATACTTGGACACTAAGGACACTTCCACCAAACAAACAAGCAATTGGGAGCAAGTGTGTGTATAAGATCAAATTCAATTCTGATGGTTCGATAAAACTAAACAAGGCAAGGCTTGTGGCACTTGGAAACAGACAGGAGGAGGGAATTGATTACACTGAAACATTCGCTCCAATTGTTAAAATGACAACAATACGAATTGTTCTTGAAGTGGCTTCAGCTAAAGGTTGGAAGTTGTTTCAGATGGACGTTCATAACGCCTTTCTCCATGGCGACTTGGATGAAGAAGTATACATGAAGCCTCCACCTGGTTTCATTGCTCCGAATGATACACGAGTTTGCAGACTCAAAAAATCGATCTATGGACTTCGCCAGAGTCCGAGATGCTGGTTTGCCAAGTTACGGGATGCTTTGCTGGAGTTTGGTTATAAACAAAATTACAAGGATTACTCGTTGTTTACTCTTTCACGTGGAGGATCAATAATGTTTGTACTTGTTTATGTCGACGACTTGATTGTTGGTGGTGATAATCCGATTTGATTTCTACGTTCAAATCATATTTGAACAGATGCTTTCATATGAAGGATTTGGGTGTATTAAGATACTTCTTGTGACTCGAAGTTTTCCGGGATGAAGCATGAATATATCTATCTCAGAAGAAGTATGCATTGGACATAACTGATGAATGTGGATTGCTTGGGTCAAAACTAGCTGCAACTCATATGGAACAGAACCACAACTTGGCTCGGAACAAGGGTCATTTTTATACGGAGCCTGCAAAGTATCGCAGACTGGTGGGTAGGCTTGTGTATCTGGCAGTAACCAAACCCGAAATCAGTTATGCTGTTCATACGTTGGCACAGTTTCTTCAACAGCCACGACAACAACATTGGGAAGCTGCTTTGCGGGTTGTACGTTACCTCAAAGGAGCACCAGGTCAGGGGATTTTCTTGAGCTCGAACAATGATCTTCACATCACAGCCTTTTGTGACTCTGATTGGAAAGCATGCCCACTGGCTGGTTTCTTGGTGATGCTTGGAACAACACACGGTTTCTAGGTCCTCAGCCGAGGCTGAATACAGAGCTATGACTATGACTCTAAGCGAACTCAAGCGGACTAAGGAAATTCTTATGGCATTTGGGGTTAAACAACAGGCTCCGATGTCACTTTATTGTGATAGTAAGGCGGCCTTAAAAATAGCAGCTAATTCTGTCTTTCACGAGCGTACGAAGCACATTGAAGTTGATTGTCATTTCGTTCGAGAAGTCCATGATGGTTCCATTATAACACATCACGTGAAGACGACGGATCAACTGGCCGACATATTTACAAAGGCTTTATCTACAAAACAATTTTTCTATCTTCTTGGCAAGATGGGCGTTCAAGACTTACACGCACCACCTTGAAGGGGAGTAATAGCGTAGATACAGTTTGTGTATTTGGGATAAGCTCACATATTGTTAAGATATGGTTGGTTGAGATTTGTTGTATATCTTTCCTGGATTGTAGGAGATTACACCGCTCACATTCTTGTATATATTCAAACGATTGTTAATGAATACATAACACATATTCGATCAATAGCTTAGCAGTGCATTTGTGTACAACATGATTTCGAAATATATATAATCTTCATTTGTGTCGGTCTAGGACTGGGCATTTGTAACTGAATCTAAACCCGATTAGAATCCCATCCCCCAAAAACTTGATTCCGATCTGATTCGGTTTTTAAAAAAAAAATATTCAAATGAAGCTTAAGTTTAGGAATTTCGGACCGAGTAATATCCGATATCAGTATTTTAAGTAGTTTTTATTTGTTTTTGCGGGTAATATGAATATTTTTTTGAGTTTTATCAAATATTTTTAGGTAATTTGAATACAATTTTTTATGGAATTTGTAGGTAACTTAAAGTATCCGAACTAAATCCGCAAAGAATCGAACCTGACTCAAACTGTAAATACCCAAAAAATAGATATCAAATCTGAATGGATACCCAACGAGAAACCTACATGAAATTAATGGAGTTCTAAGTGATGCCCCAATAATTTTGTTTTCTCTATTTCTTTTTATTGTTATGTTTAAATTTTGAATCCCTATTTTTTTTTTATCTTTGAGACCCACTGATTCCGGTAGAAACCAATTCTAGGTCCGCCACTGTGTATTGGCGTATATCAATATGATACGTCTCGATGTGGATAGCAGGCAGTCCTCTAAGTCTCTAGGTCCGCCAGTGTAGGTAGTTGAACGCCTAGCCCTATGTTAGCTCCCAGCCGGCATATAAGGGAAGCATATGATGCATTTGTTTCTAGGTCTAACTGTTTATAAATTTTAGGGTCCAATTGTTAGCTAGGTCGACTCGGTCAGCACTAAATTAAGGAGGGGTGTATTGAACCGGTGATTTTGAGTTATTTAGATCGATTTGACAAATCTCATGTTATTCAAACATGGATTTTAAAATTCATTTAAAATCTAGTATTATTGGATATAGAATTTGTAAATGTCTTTTAAAATCCACTGTTATTGAAATAGTGATTTTAAAAAAAAAAAATTCAAATCCATTGTTATTGGAAATGTTATAAGTTTTGGGATTTTAATGTCTGCAAATGATTTTAGGGGATTTCAAAGGAGTTTCTTAGTTAAAATCACAGATGCCCAAATCTCATGATTATAGATGGGATTTCATGAGATTTTAATATCAAATCATAACAAATTCCTTAAATTCACCCAAAATCATCAGAATTATTTAAAATCTTATTAAAACTCAAATCACTCCAAATACCTCCTAAATCGACTTCTGGACATGGAAATGGTATCTTACAAAACCGAGTTAATGTTCAACGGAAGCTATCTAATATATACTCCAAGTTGGCCATATTGAATTTTTGACGTGTGGAGGGCAAACACTAACATTTTTTTATGAAACATTATTAAAACACAATAATACATCATGTATATTCCTTTACACCTGTCAAAATTGACAATATATCCACCTTTAGCCTATGCACGTCTTCTAATTGAAACATTCTCTTTGCCTCTGGTCTCCAAATGTATATATAAATATGCATATTACGGCAACTAAGAATATCATCACCAAAACTTAGAAGTACAATTCATCGGAGAGGCTAAGAAGAGCTCATCATTTCGAAATGAAGTCAATCACAGCTTTATTTTTCCTTTTCTGTTTCCTCGTTCCCTCTGCTTTGGCCCAGCTCCGATTTGGGTTCTACGGCCGGTCATGCCCCCGAGCTGAATCCATCGTTGCTAATGTTGTTGCCAACCGTTTCCGCCGTGACCGTAGCATTACTGCAGCATTGCTTCGCATGCAGTTTCATGACTGCTTTGTCAGGGTTCGTAAGCTTCTCCTTATATATATATCATGGACTCACTAATATATCTTGACGTAACAATAGGGCCGACGACCCTGAACACAGCTAGATGAAATATTGGCTTCGGCCCCCAAAATTATTAAACTAATATACCTAGATTTATGACCCATAAATTACAAAAAGAAAAAATTTAGTAAACTTTACAATAAAATGTTTATAGCCCTCAAAATTTCAGGGCCGACCTGCGTAACATTGACTAACTAATCTTTGGTATGGTTGTGTAGGGTTGTGATGCTTCCCTCTTGATCGACCCACGACCCGGAAGGCCATCAGAGAAAAGCACAGGACCAAATGCAAGCGTGAGAGGCTACGAGATCATTGATGAGGCTAAAAGACAGCTCGAGGCTGCGTGTCCACGAACTGTCTCATGCTCAGACATTGTAACTCTAGCCACCAGAGACTCGGTCGCATTAGCTGGTGGTCCAAGATTCTCAGTACCAACAGGAAGACGTGATGGATTAAGGTCAAGCCCTAATGACGTGAACTTGCCCGGTCCAACAATTCCCGTGGCCGCATCCATCCAATTATTTGCAGCTCAAGGTATGAACACGAACGACATGGTTACACTTATTGGTGGTGGCCACAGCGTTGGTGTTGCGCATTGTAGTCTATTCCAAGATAGACTTGCTGACCCCGCAATGGACCGCACGTTAAATGCTAGGTATGTATGATCAAATGCAATATTCTTTTTTTTAATTAATACTATGATCAAATGCAATATTCATTTGATATATCTGACCTACTAATACGTGTCTTAAGGTTGAGGAACACATGCCGTGCTCCAAATGACCCATCGGTGTTCTTGGATCAAAGGACTCCATTCATCGTGGATAACGCAATCTACGGAGAGATCAGGAGACAGAGAGGAATCCTGAGGATTGATCAAAACATGGGTCTTGATGGAGCAACCCGTGGAATTGTGTCGAGTTTTGCAAATAGCAATACACTCTTTAGACAGAGATTTGCGCAAGCAATGGTGAAAATGGGTACCATTAGAGTCCTTACCGGACGTTCTGGAGAGATCAGAAGGAACTGCAGAGTCTTCAACAACGGACGTTGATCTACACTGTCCTGACCATTTTCAATATTGATTATTGTTTTTTGGTTTTTTCCTTTTTATTTTGTTGAATAATCAACCAAATGTTTGCTATCATATTTTATTCTTTCCGTAAGATTGATGTGTAATTTCATTTTATAATTTATTATGTTATATTGTGTGCATTTTTATTTGGTTTAAACATTTGTTCGTTGTTCTTTTTTAACTGGCTTTTCTAATTTAATTATGACAAAAAAAAATTATTTAACTCAAATTATAGGGAAACATCAATCTTGGATCCAAAAGGGATTGGCTAGTTTATAAAATCTATTAAGCTAACATTAAACTGATTTGAGAATTAAGAAAAAACATTACGCTGATATACAAACATCTGAATCAGGTTGAATCCATTACAAACTTGGTCGAATCTTCATCTTTTGGACGAAACATGGTCTTAACTGGTTGATATTTCTGGTCGGGTGTCTAGACAAGTGTACAATCGAGAGCCTCTATAAAACTGCCCCGGTTGTGCAAAGAAGAGGAGAGTAAAGGAGTGTCTTGAGTCTTGACTGAGTCGACTAGAAATATTTGAACTCGTCGGCTTGAAGGACGATTGTCAATCTAGTCAAATTCGTGAACAAAATGGGCGAAAAGACTATTTGTTTCATGGCTTTTTCTTCTTCTTTTTTTTTTTTTTTTTTTGTTTCTTGTACAGCAAGAACCAGTCATTGCAGAATTTTATATATTTTCTCCTCTACAACTTGTTTTATTTAAGAGGTAAAATATGGTAAACTTAAACAATTGCATAACTTCTGAGTCAGCATTAAATAAAATAAACCTCTCAATACAGGAATTGGTAGATACCCTCTAAAAACCCACATAATGTTGCAAATTGTTCAAAATATAATCCAAGTTGGCCATAATCAGTCATTTGACGTGTGGAAGACGACCTGTAACATTTATCTGGAAACATGTATTAAAGCACAACTACATATATATTGTACTCCTTTAAACCATCAACCGCCAATATTGTATCCACCTAATTTAGCCTATGCACGTCTTCTACAAAGGAACTTTCTCTTTGCCAATGTATTGCTCCTAAACATGGGCCTCGATGGAGCAACTCGTGGAATTGTGTCGAGTTTTGCACAAATCAATACAGTCTTTAGACAGAGATTTGCTCAAGCAATGGAGAAACTGGTGGTACCATCTTTAGTTTCAAATGACAAGAAAAAATTTAATCATTCTGACACAGAATTGGAGTCTCACATGTTCTTTGCTTTTTTTTTTTTTTGACATCAATTTGCTTTTGTTTTCATCATTCACTCTCTTCAGTTCTATCAAGCCGTATTTACTCTCTTCAGTTCTATCAAGCCGTATTTATAGAATAGTTGAATATTTGTGTTTATTATTCATTTAATAGAATATTAAGAAGTATTTATTACTCCCGTTTCATATTAAGTGTCGTTTTAGAATTTAAATTTTATTTTATTATAAGTGTCATTTTAATGGAATTTTTAATTAAGTTTTCCAGTTTTATTCCTATTTTTAACTTAATAATAAGAGAAAAGTCATAAAATAGCACAAAACATACCTTATCATAAATATAGCACCAAAGAAAATAATTCACATTTTTAGCATTATTTTAATTACAAAGACTTTTATAGCATTATATAATTTAGGGTTTAGGGTTAATTATTTAGGGTTTAGGGTTTATTATTTAGGGTTTAGGGTATAGTATTTAGGATTTAGGGTTTATTATTCAAGATTAGGGTTTATTATTTAGGGTTTAAGGTTTAGTATTTAAGATTTAGGGTTAGGGCTAATTTAGTGACAAAACATATTTTGTGCTATTTTTATGATTTTTCTTCCTTGGTGCTATATTTTTGACAAGTCATGTTTTTGTGCTATTAATGCGATTTGCCCTAATAATAAATATAAATATATTATATATGTAATTAATGAAAGAGAATATAAAATTTAATTATTTTAATACATATAAAAAACTTTAAACGATACTTAATATGAAACGGATGAAGTATTATCTATAATACGTATAAAAACTTTAAACGATACTTAATATGACACAGAATTCTGTTTGTTTTCAACTTATGATATATTCTTTTTTTGTCACAGCAATTTATGATATATCTATAATAAGTAAAATGGACTTCCTTTTTTTGTTTATTTCATCGCCTTGGTTGATGATTTAAAACATGCAGTTTAGTCTCATTTAAGGTGAAACAGAAATATTGTGTAGAAGATGTTTGATTTCAGACGATTACACAAAGAATCCGACATAATCAACTGACATCGGTCAATCACAGACTGCATGGATTTGTTGGTATATGCATAGAGTTCTGGACATGCCCCCTTGCTGTTTTATTCTCTTTGTGAACATATTTTGCGAACATATCTTTCTGCTAATGTGCATATGAAGGGACATAAAATGACATTATGCAAGAACATGAGGAAGTTCGTTTACGTCCTCTATCTCTAACTATGTTATTGTTTTTTTATTTATTTTATATGTTATTGTTTTAAACAAACTGTGTAGTAGACTATGCACAATGATTCATTTTTCTAAATATCTTTTTTATTTTTTTAACACTCCACATCATTTTCTCTTTCTTGCACATCATAATTCAACATTCATTTTTTTTTCTACGATGGTTTTGTTTAATAAAATTACAACAC
This sequence comes from Orychophragmus violaceus, assembly GCA_030180135.1. Taxonomy (NCBI): domain Eukaryota; kingdom Viridiplantae; phylum Streptophyta; class Magnoliopsida; order Brassicales; family Brassicaceae; genus Orychophragmus; species Orychophragmus violaceus. The sequence continues at coordinate 9,793,947 of CM058239.1, read as the reverse complement.
TCTACCCCATAATTTTTTTTTATGTTTATGTGTTTTGTGATTACTTAATTTTAATAAATTATCAATTGATATTAAATTTAAATAATTAAGAGTTAAATAATTTTATAAAATATTTTTGATTTCATTTTATTCTGTAACGATGTTTAAAGCGAAAAACAAGAGTTTATTGGATGGTATTTGAATAATATAGTAAAAGAGACGAGTTTTCTGTGTCTAAATCAAATAAAAAAAAGTTTATATTTATAGAGTGTGACAGTGATGAATTTTGATATAAAATTTATAATATTAAATTAAATTATTATGAAATAATTAATGTTAAATAATTGAGATGAAAAAAAAAAAAAAGATTAAGAATATGAGTACCAATCATAATTTGCCACATGTTAGAGAAGCCCCACCGGTTTCCTGCGTGTGTGTTTGATTGCAAGCTACCGACATGAATTCCATAATACCGAGTGCATATGGGATGTGCACTAAGTTCGTCGTCTCATCAACCCTCGGTCTGTCCATCCATGATCTTAAATAATTAGAGCAAGAAATTTTGTCGTAATAAACAGTATTAGAGAGAGAGAGGGTGAGAGAGAAAGAGAGATTGGTATGGAGGAGAAGAGAGAAACATTTGGTATTTGTAGAAATTTAACCGACGTCAAACCGACGGGTAGAGCCGTTACCGTCGATTTGTTGTCGGGCCAACGGTAACATTAACGGCTATATCAATGTATCTATTAACGTAACATTGAACCGACCGTCGGAAAATTTCCGATAGATTCAGTTTCCGTCGGAATTTACCGACAAAAATCCGACGATTTTGTAACCGTCGATTATCTATCGAAAACCTGTCGGAATTTTTAACGAAAGATTTTCCGTCAAAAAATCCGTCAGTTACAACATTTTTTTCTTGTAATGTCTTTACAATAGTTTTCAACATTTAATAAATCTTTTCGACGGTTGAAAAAAAACTCCATTGTAATTAGTCGTATACTGGAATCGAAAACCCTCGCGCGTAAGGGTAACGCGCGCGCCATTCTCTCTCAACCCTACCTCACCCACAAAAGCCCTCTCTTTTTCCGCCGCCGCCATGCCTCTCCGGTGTCGGATTAATACCGGCGCTCGGGGAGGGCTCCTGCTTCTCCTTTTTCCGGCTGCCGTGAAGTGGAGGTGACGAGTTCGGTGTCGCTGCCCGTGAGTCGGTGTCCTAGATCGAGCTGGACGTGTCAGATCCACAAGCTTCGGCGGCGTATGTGGGCTCAACGGTGGTCCGAGTCGCGACCCTTACCGCTTCTTGTCCGGGATCCACTGTCAGAGGACGGCGGTGGCGAAGGCGAAGGTTGGTATCGGGTTTTTCTTCGCGGAGGCGTCAAGGACCATTTAGTCTCGCTAATCGCGATGGTTCGGTTGCGCGGTTCAGTGGGGCGGCGGCGGTCCGTAGTCGACGGCGACGGCTGTGCGGCTAGTTCCGGCAAAGCCCCGGCGGTCTCTCTCTTTCCCCAAAGGCGACGATTTCCTTCGCTCCGTCTTCTGCTCTAACGGATTTGGGCCTTTGCTCGCCGGTTTTGGGCCTCTGCTCGCCGGTTTTGGGCTATTCCGGTTGCTGTTGCTGGTTTGCGACCACTGGCTTGTCATAGTGTAGCCGGTTGGTTTTGCTTTAGCTTTATGTGCCGGGAAATCCTTAAAATCGTTTGTTGAGTACAGGTTAGACTTGGTCATGCCTGGTGTGTGAAGGATTGGTCTATGGTTAGGTTTTCTGTCGTGTTGTTGTACTAGGCTCTGATTCTTTAGATTAGGAGGTTGTAGTAAGGCGGCTGTTGTGGTGATGCTTTCGATCTTGATCTTTTGCTATTAAACTCTGCTTGCTTGTTCAATCCCGTGCCTAAGACCGGATCCAGGAGTTTTCGAGATAGGAGTTCTCTTGACTTACTGTCGAATGGTCTTAGTTTCTCGGGTTGTCGGATGAAACAACTTCCTAAGATTTTGTTTGAGGTTCTTTAGTCTTCTTCCGGTACTCACCCTCCTAGACTATCGGCTCCATTCTAGGATTCCAAGATGGTTATCGATAAATTTTGTCCTAATTGCTTTTGAGCTAATCGGACAAATTATCGGTTGTTTTAGATCTCATGTTTTTTATCTTTTTTTTGGCATGGGTTCTTTTATTAGGGTTTGCAAATTGTGTTTTCAATATGTAACACCTAACATTCATTTTGATTAATGATATTAACATTCTTATCAAAAAAAAAAAAAAAAAATTAGTCGTATACTCCATTGTAAGGAGAATACTCCTTTTTCCAGTATAACAAATACTACTTAAACTTTTATGTTGTCTATGCACAACCCAGCTTTTAAAGTTTGCAGAGTTGTCCTGAATTTTAGAAAATCATAACCTAAAAGAAAAATGGATCATTTTATATATTTATTTTTTAAATGATTATTTTACCTTATATTTAAAAATAAAATAAAAATGTACTGTAAGCATATACTTGGTTTGTTTGAACTCAGAGTCCCTCATGAACGTATACAATGACACAGCAAGGACATTAAACTATAAGTTTTGGTAACAAATACATAAATTAAAATACCAATATTATTTATCACTTTCTTTTTGAAGCAGTGCCATCAAATTAAAGCGAAGCTATCTTAGTAGTTGACAAAAAAAAATGTTGTCTTCGTAAAACGTTTGTGTAAGTTACTATTTGCTCTTATATATTTTCTGTTTCAAAAAGTAATAAATCAGTTAATGAAGGTGTTTCTTTAGACTTTTACATTTCTTTCTTTTGTCACCATATTCCTGGGGAAAAAAGAGAAACAAAACTACAAAGTTTTTGAGGCAAGAAAAAACGAAGAAATAAAGAGTATATACTATGTGCCTCATAATGTAGAAAATGAAAGGAAGAGATCTTAAGCAAACAATGTAAACTATTGCATGGTATCAACGAATCAGGTAAGAGTGTCTGAAATAGTTTTTGTTTCTTTTTTTCTCAGACACTTCTTATGGTTTAAATCAAATCTACACACATATATTAAAACTACACCTTTCCCCATAACTAATTAAAAAATAATCAGTCATTTGATTTATAATTTTGTCTTAATTTGGAATTAACTGCTTTAACAGTATATGTGAATGCGTATAAACAATTATTCAACAAAAACGGAATTTCGTCCACGGCATTTTGGTTAAATGTATAAAGACAAATTTGGGACCCCAAAACGTTTCAAATTCGATTCACATGTTATGCGAAACTAAAACATATTTTTTTAATATCTATATCGATATGAGTCTTTGCTTTATTTGAATATCCGGAAAAAAATCTATACATGGATTGCACCTCCTTTAGATATTAGTGTGAATCTCTCTATAAATCTAAGATATTTCGGGTTAATAAAAATGGAATTTAAAATTACAAAATACAATTTTGTCAACAAATACAAAATATAATTTGTGATAGTATGTATATACAGCCAAATGAGACGTAAATATATGTATATATATCCTTTCTGTGTATAATATACTGTTCTAAATTCGAAATAATTTTTTCAAGTTTAACATTGCTGTCAAGTAGTTAATCAGATATTTAGATGATACTATATAATAAGATATTTATTAATTAATTGGAGGAGAAAGCAACGGTTTAAAATATATTGTGGGTAGTATATATGTCTGACAAGCAAGATATACTTTCAAAATGCAAGTAGCAAATAAACAACGGGTTATCAATTAGTTAACTATTATGGACTATAATAGAACAGATAAACAGCTTAGCGATAAGCCTAGAATATGCGTTTTTTTTTTTTGGCCAACAGAATATGCGTTTAAAATATATATAAGCTCTCTCTCATATCAAGTACTAAATTATATAGTTCAAAAAAAGTACTAAATTATAATTTTAAAAGTGCTCCTTCGTTAATATTAAAAACTTTTTTTTGTTAATATTAAAAACTTACGGTCAACTTCCGTAGCGGTTTAAGAAAATATGTCATGTATTTAAAATGTATTTAGGTCATTATGGATTAGAACAAATGGAGAAATTTATATAAAAGCAATGAGAGAGAGAGAGAGAAAAAATTGTTTTCCGATAGGGACAAATAGGCCTGGGACTTCGGTTCTTCGGTTCAGTTATTCGGTTTTTCGGTTTTTTTTTTTGTTTTTAAAAAATCTACCGATCGGTTTTTTTCTTCGGTTCGATTCGGTTTCGGTTCATAAAACTTCGGTTCGGTTCGATAATTTCGGTTCAATTTTATATTCCAAAGCTATATGTATATATATATATCAAACACACAAACACAAACTGACAAAAGTATATATATATATATGGGAAGATTGAAACTTTTATGAAATTCTAAACCGATCGACAACTACAAGTCTACAATAATGAATAATAGGTCAGGAACTTCGGTTCTTCGGTTCGGTTTTTCGGTTTTTTCTATTTTTTAAAAAAACTACCAATCGGTTTTTTCGGTTCAGTTTCGGTTCATTAAAATTCGGTTCGGTTTCGGTTCGATAATTTCGGTTCGGTTTTATATCCCAGGGCTAGAGACAAACAACAAAACTATAATTGCGAAGGGGAAAAAAAATATTAGTGGCAGGTAATGTTGGCGCTTGCACCTAAACCAACCTCGCTGTTTTTGTTTTCTTGGCAAAATCAATTATATGTTCGGCGTACAGTTGCTGCGATTAACGAAGGACAGAGAATTAGAACATGTAATTATAGAAATATTTTCCAGATTCAGTCGCAGCTTGTCGCTGGTTTTGGAAAGTGAGAAGTTTAATTTCATCTAGATTTTGAATCACTGAAACTAACAGCAACTCCATTTTGGATATTTTTAGTCGCTAGCCATTATTTTCTTTCTCATCACTGCTTCATTTTGCCGTCGTATGTGTCATCTTTTTTGGTAGCCGTCGCTAATCGTAGGGATATAAAATATATACTAAGAAAAGACAAAATTATAATCAAGTTATATTTTGTGGTGTAGTTTTTTTTCTTCTGATTAACATGGGGTATCCCAAGTTTATGGAGGGGCTCATACTAATCTCTAAGGAGAGATGCATCCCATGGATAGACCCTCTCTCCGAATATTCAAATGGACCGAAAGCAATTGGCCCATATCCATGTATGTGTCCAAAGAAATGTGTTTTAGTTTTGAATAGCAGGTGGATCGAACTTGAAACGTGTTAGCGTTCCAAGCCTCTCCTTACCACTTGACCACAAGCCTTTGGACTATTTTTGTAACACCCGCCTCCCGGTTAAACCGGAGACGCGGCATTAGGACACCCGTGGAGCCCATTCTGGTCCAACCGGGATGTCACTCAACTTGTCCCAGGACCCGGCGCTCTCTTCGGATTCAAATACACCAATGTCATCACCCGATCGAATCAATCCCGCATCCGGACCTGCAAGAAAACGGGGCAGGGGAAAAGGAAAAGGAGGTCTGAGCAATTGTTTCAAACACAATTACCCAGTGAGGGGCGGATTTAAGGAATCCGCGATCCCAACTTACACTACACAACAACGAATCACAAGTCCTAGGCTAATAAGATCTTGCAATCAACAATCATCACCCGAAGGCTTTCACCACACAACCTACGTCCCGAAGGACATCTACTCCGCACGAAGCGCAAACAATTCCCAGGGAAACCGAAGCCCGCCATTGGCTCCGGCGCCCAAATTTATTCCTCTTGGGGGGCTCGCCAAAACCCCCTTCCGACGACACAAGGGTTGCGTACCAAACTCGTTATACGCAAGCCGCCACCAAACACCCTTTCGGGGGCCCTACCACAGTTCTAAGAAATACAAGTCCATCACGCACAATCAACGTTTTCGGTTTAAGCGATAACCTAGCAATCTACGTTCCACAATCAATCACATGGAGCTCTCTACTGCCCTAGACTACCTAGGAAAGACAATATTAACAAAGGACTATCGTCCGGAACTGAATAGAGTAAGCAAGGGTCAAGAACCGATCCTCACCTTAGCCAAAGAAGGGCATTTTCGTAATTTAGGAACTTCACGAAACCGAACGGACGACAGATCTGGAAAGAGGGCGAGAAATAGAACAACTTAGGCTTTTGAATCACTCTAATCGGATCTAAGATGGGCTAGATATGGGCGAAAGAAGATTCCCAGTTCAAATCACTTAACCGATCTAAACCGGGTTTTGAAATTGAATTTGAAACCGAATTGAAATTGGTTTAGGCTAAACCGGAAATTGAAATCAGTTGTGGCAAACCGAAGTAAACCGGGTCCAATTGAATTAACCGAATGAAAACCGAAATTGAAATTGATTTAGCTAAACCGGATTAAACCAAACCGAAATTAATTAAACCGGGATTTGAAATCGAATTAGGGAAAACCGAACCAAACCAAGATTGAAATTGAAAACCGGTTAAACCAGAAATTGAAATTGAAATTGGATAACCGGAGGTTGAAATCGAATTGGACCAAACCGGAGTAAACCGGACCAGATCCAATTGAACCGGATCGATCATGGTTAAACCGGGTTTTGAAAATTGAGTTGGACCAAACCAAAAACAGATTCGTCAAGAACAGAAACGTTTTAGAAAACAGGTCATAACTTTCAAACGGTAAATCGGATTTGGGCGATTCTTACCTTTCTGGAAAGCTGAGATCGAGGGCTTTCCAACGACATATTGTGCGTTCCGTGATTCCTTACGGTTCGACGGGAAAACGGAAATCAATCTGACGGCCAGAACTGCATCGATCTCAGATCTGAGAAACGAGATCAGATCTCAGATCTAATACCACAGAGGATCAGATCTAGGAAAGGGTAAGAAGAAAAGGAGGAGAATCAAAGGAGGATGAAGAAGAATCACTTAACCCGAAGAAGAACGAAGAGATAGGAATGAGAGAGAAGAGAAGATCAGACGGAGGTGGCTCGCCGGAGATGGCTGCGACGGCTGGTGGCTCGCCAGAGGGACAGGGCTTCGCTTTAGGCTTCTTCTTCATGCTTTTCCAAGAGAGGAGGCACATATTTATAAGGAGGAGGCTAGGGTTTTGGGAGAAGAGAATGGGCTTTTGGGCTTTGGACTGGGCTTTCTCCTTCTTTTAGAAAATTTTAAATTGGGCTGTATTTGGGCCATTACAATTTTGTGGTGTAGTTACGAGCTTATGGTATGTTTCTAGCTTTTGGGTATATAGTATATACAAGTATTGATTGGTAGTGTTGCGTCTCAGATACAAAACTCAATAAAATAAAATAAAACATTGATGCATGGTAAAAATCCAAACCGGAAAAAAGGATACGAAGTCCAGAAAACGCAACTTCCTAATCCATCGTGTTGCATGTCCACCACATTGTCGAACGGTTTTACGTAAGTCGTCCCTCTCATAAGCTCGTAAGAACTCAAATTGGAAGATGAAAACAAAAGAATGTCAGCAAAAATAGGCACGTAAATGTCCATGCATGCATGATTAGGTCTAAATTCGAGAAAGTGCTATAAAAAGAAAAGGAGATTGATTCAGGAGAGTCACTCTTTCCGCATATACAGATTACTTCCACCGCTATTCATGTTCGACTGCTTGCATCTCTTCATCAAATTTAGTAAAAACACCATTCTCATATTATTTTCCTTTACATTTTTGGTTCAATTTTGTAATATTTATATGAGATTCTTGGCTCCAATCAATTTGCGTTGATAGTACGAACAGTTGAAAATAATCTGATTGAAAAGATGCAACTTGTAGAGATGTGTACTTCAAATAAACAATTAAGGTAAAATTTTTGTCCCAGAATATGAGGTCATACTGTGACTTTATATGATAATTTCAAACTTCAAAATTTTGAGTCTTTCACGTAATTCACAAAGACATAAATAAAAGGTAAGACGATTAGTTTCTTTCCACCAATATAAGAGCACCCACAGCGGTGTTATCGCTTGTGGGGTTCGTAACTTTTTTTTTTTTTAAATCTGGTGAAAAATTATTTTTTAAAAAAAATAGACCAATAGCTATACGCCACGTGGCGTGAAAGAATCGGTCCTTATATAAGAGCATGTTTACTAGAGGTTCATGCAGGTTCATGGGCACGGTTTCATAGGGAATTAGAATAAAAAAATATTAAGGTTCTTAAAAACTCTTCCCTAAGAGCCGGCTCTTGACTGTTCATGGCGATGTGGCGACGTGTGGTTGGATAATTTTTTTTTTTTTTGCTTTTTGATTTTTTTTTTTGTCCACCTGCAAACAAAAAAAAAAAATTAATAAAAATAGTTAAGAACCCCCAAGAGGAGGGTTCACTAGTGTACATGCTCTAAGGAATTTAAGAGACAGTTTGTTAACTATTCATGTAGACCCCACGTGGGATCCGTATTATTTAATTAATTTTTTTTTAGAGGCTGGGCTAAGAACCCGGCGATGGACACTAAGAAGATAATCTTCAACAGAAAACATAAACCGCTGTTGACAAAAAAAAAAAAAAAACATAAACCGCCATATAGTACTATATATAATAACTGAGCCGGGATATATATCTTTTTGGGGGAAAATGGTCTATTAAAAAAGAATTAGAATACCATAAAAGTCATCTAGTCTATAGTGAGTTAATTAAAAATATTGTTTATAAAACGTGAACTAAGTAACTCACAGATACATTTAAAAAGAGAAAAATATTATCTTCAATGAGTATTAAGTATTAACCATGTATTAAACTAATCTTTATATTAACTAGGAAGTGTTTTTGAGATTTTATTTACTCTTAAAATGGTTCATTAGTTATTTATTCTTAATGAAATTATGGATTTTACTATATTAACTTTATTTTATATTGATAATTTATTATGTATTATATTGGTTTAAAAATATTTTATTTTAGTTTAGAAATAAATACAATTTCATATAAAAAAATAAGATAGTAAATATAATTTTTTTTGAATATGAGATTTAAATATTAATAAATATATATAATTGATATGAAAATATGTTTACAAAATAAATTTAGTTGTTTATATATATATGATTTAAGATAATAGTTTATTTTGTTGCTATAATTTTAAAAAGAATTTATAGATAAACTATAAAAAATATAATTATAATTAATAAGATATAAATACTTTTATAATATTATTGATGCTAAATTGAATTAATAATTTAAAAAAAAAATATTAATGGATGTGTTCGTATATGATGCAAGTAAATCATATAAGTAATATAATAAATTTGTAGATAATGCAATATGTTGATATATCACAAAGAAAAAAAAATTCAATAAACTAGTACTATCAAATATGTTGCCAAAATCTAACCGGTTGTGTGAGAAATCAAAATATATTATGGCTAATATTGTGGGAGTGCGGAGTGGGAAGTTTTTAGAAGTTAAATCTCTGTGTAGTTTTTTAAAATCTTTTTTTTATATGTTACGAAAGTAACTTTATAAAAATATAAATTAAAATTAGAAAAATGAGAGAGAAAAAAATGATAATATCCAATAAGTCCGCAAACATATATGTTAAACATGCAGACCTAAATGGACTAAACTTATTTAAAGTCGTTTATTTTTGTATATCCTTAAACGGATAACAAACCATAATTTTACGTAAAATCTTTTAGGTTTGTGAACTTTAAGCTCATTTTAACATCGGCCGGTGACCTGAAATTATGTTCTCTATATCCTCAGCAAATTGTTTTTCTCTCTCTCTCTCTCTTTGCCTATTATCGTGTGACATGGATTTGATCAACTAAAAACAAAAACAAATTGCATGTTAATCAATTAAATTTATGTAATCTAAATTATATTCTACCAATCGCCTAGTTTACTAAACTCACCAATTAAAAAAACAAATTAGACGGTGCAGCGAAAACCACTTTAGATATGATTTTTCCCTTCTTAATATGTAAGTATATACTATCTTTTTAACAAACGAAGAAAATCAGGTGGCGACTTAATTGCGAGATTCGCGGATTACTCAAATGAAAAGTCCACCCTTTTGTAAAGTTGACATACAAATTACTGACGTGGCATACAGCTAATACGGGACCGTACCTTCACTTCCCTTCTCGGACATATCTTTTATTTTCTTTAATGTATTTATCGTACGTATATCAAGACATATTAATAATTAACATGTAATAACCAAAATTCGCATAACAATATGTATTATAATGTCGTAAAATGGATGACAGAGCTCTAACAGATATCGTCTTAACTCCTAACATATCCTTTTAACTTTATGGATGTCCAATACTCTTCTATGTCTTTATACATGTACTAGATGGGTTGTTAAATTATATATATATATCTCATAAGTTTTGAAGTTCATCCATAAAAATAGTTAGCAACTTGGAAACTATACATAAATTTCAATTCTTTTGTACTATTATTGCGATTTTCATGTAACAAATTTAATAATCTACAAAGAAATATAATTTAAAAGCCATTTTCAATGGTGTGTTCATAATATCACCACTGATATTCATTCTTCCGCTGAAAATTTAAACAGTATTGCTTACAACTTCACTCCTCGCAACTGCAATCAAGCGGCTCATATCATTGCGGCTCGTCAAACAATTCCTTTAGTTTCCTCTATTTTACCATCTTGGTTACACTCAGATTCTGTAAACTTTGATCTTTATTAATACAAGTTTCATTTAGTCGGAAAAGCCATTTTCAAAAAAAGGAAGTTTAATTTAAATATATCAATTGTCACAAAAACACTAAAATACAATTTTAGTTACCAAAGCTTGTTATTTTTATAAATACAATATCATCAATAGGTATGAACATTCAGATATTCAGGTCGGTTTTGAATAAGAGCCGATTGGTTCCAAGTCTATCAAATAGAGAAATATTGTACCTATTTAGGATCTATAAGTATTTCGATTGGGTTTTGGTTCGATTTCTATCGGTTCTAGATCGGTTCAGTTATCAAATTACATAACCGTTTAAAACTCAAATCCTATAATTTATAATATATTTCAAACGGAAAATATACAATGAATTAAAATGGTCCAGCGGTAATATTGTTACAATCTTCTTTACAAACCCGGCTTTGATCAACAATATGCGATTTTGGTATTTTTTTATTTTGCTTTAATGAAGGGTTATGTGTAATTTTATATTCATCTTCGTCTTTTGATTTTTTTAACAAAAATCTATTACTTTGTGCACTATCTTTATCATTTAAACATAAAACTTTTAGATTTAGCATATAATAACAGCAAGGAAAAATAGTATTTCAAATAGTATGACGGATTGATCTACACTATTTTGGGTTTTGAAAAGAAATTCCGGGTTGTAACCGATCGGGATCGGATTTAATTCGAAACCAAACTGATATCCACGGTTCCAATTTTTTTTATCCATCGGTAAATGCTCTACAACCGGAATCGATCTGAACCAGTCTAGTCTAATTCGGTTCGATTCGGGTTTGAGTAGTCGTTCCATTAAAATGGCCATGCCTAATCATAAGTAAATGGTTTGGGACTTTCAGCTATATAACTAAATAAAGACAATATAGAAAAAATGTTAGATATATAAATATATATAGAGAGAGAGCCAAAGTAAACAAATAGTAACAACAACAAAATCTAGATAGAGAATTTCAAGTTTTTCAACGCCCTCTCTTATCATCCATCCGTACAATTCCACCGTTTCAATCTTCAACTCTCTCTACAATATATTTATTGTATATAAGTAGGATATACTTTCAACTCATTTTTAACACATCTTCATAGACTCTCTCTTTCTCCCTCTGATCTGTCTCTCTTTCCTCTTAGCTCTCTCGCTTTGTGGGTTCTTCTTTGTGTATATATGCACATACACATAGGAAGATATGATGGGTTACGAGCAGATGAATCAGATGACAATGACGACAACGGCCATGATGAAGAATTTCAATAAGATAAGACCAATCAATACTCCACACAAGAAAACGACGACAAGGAGAAGTGTGTCGTCCATTGATGTCGGTGCGGCGGCCACAGCTGCGGTCGCTGGAGAAGGAGATCGCAGCCAGAATCTCAAGACTCTGGATCTCAGCGGCATGTCCTTGGCTTCCCTATCAGCTTCTTCTATCAACTTAGCTTCCATCTCGAAACTCGATCTTTCTAACAACAATATTCAGGTATATAATATATATATATATGTTGTATCATATCTAATTTTCATCAACCGTAATTACATATTTGACTAAATTTTGTGTTAATAAGCTTTCTTTTTGTTTATGAAAATAGACATTTCTGTCACTATTAAAAACTAATACTTTAACAAACTGTTATCACTTCTATATAAATCCTCTATTAGTATTCGTTGAGACTCGATAGTTTTTTTTTATAGAGACACGAGTGGAGAGGTTAACAAATACTACTATATAATATAACAATTTGTTGGGGCCTTAGTGCTCTAATTAAACGAAATTAATTTAAAGTGGTGGGTCTAATTAAATTAAGAAAGATCGTTGCTAAGTTGCTACCTAAAAAATAAATAATTGATAAAGATAGTAGACAAGATGAAGCAAGGAAATTCCCTCTTGCATATGCATGATTCGTTGTATTCCTTAATTTGTGGTTTTTGTCATTTCCTGTTTTGTTTCAGGAAAGAATAAATAATTGAATTTCTATTATGTATAACAAGACAAATGGTTACGGATTAAACAAATTTTACCAAAAGTTGCACGAAAAAAACAAAAGTTAAGCCTAGTTCAAAAACAAAAAAAAAAAAAAAAAAAAAAACACAAAAGTTCCAGAATCCAAAATCATCTTGGCATCGATCTTGCACACAATTGTCTTATTTTATTTTGGTCATGTGGAACCTTAGAAAGCATATTCGTTTTTATTTATCTCTCGACGACTCGGTGCGTAAGCAATTGAGCCACAAGTGTCCGTTTCTTTAAAAAAAGTTTTCGTGTTTTCGTTACATATTTGTTATGGATAAGTAGAATATTAATGAAGAGCATTAACTATTCATAAATAGGAGATGATTTACTAACCTTTACCTCTCTCTTTGACCCTGCTGTATTGACTCTGTTGTCTTCTAGTAGCAATATTGTCTAGATAAAATGATAAAGACCCGTTATCAAAAGATATTGTCTGTTATAAAAAAATGTTGTCTTGATACATTTAGTTTAGTTTAGTTTAGATATTGCCTAATGTTTGTGCGATGTCTATAAAAAGAGTACGACCACGATTTTTTCTTTTTCTTTTTCACATAAGTCAAAACCAGCTAATTATCGGTTTTTCATCAGAAAATCATATAACTGAGCAAAACTTGATTTAGTAAATGGAAGTAGTTTACAAAAAAATAATATATAATACTCTATGTTTTTCTAACTTAGCATTTTTATTAGTACCTTATATGGAAACTAGGGAGTTTGAATGTCTCAAATGCCAAAAATTGAGTTACCATTCAATATATGTGTGTGTGCATTCTTCATCCTTCCTATATATATTTTGGTACCATTCGATTGAATTTGTATGTTATCCATTCACTAGCCTTAAACTTATACTGTATCACTCATTTATTTAGTTTCTCATACAGCAAATTCCGGAGTCTCTAGTAGCGAGAATGTTAAATTTGTGGGATTTGGATTTGCACTCCAACCAGCTTAAAACCCTCCCTAACTCCATTGGATGTCTTTCCAAGCTTAAGGTTCTTAATGTCTCCGGTAATAACCTACAATTTCTCCCCAAAACTATAGAAGATTGCAGGTAATAGTTAAAATTCTTTTACTTACATATTATCCATACGTACCAAAACCTAAAACACAACATAAAACAGATCGCTGGAAGAGCTGAACGCCAACTTCAACGAGCTGACGATGCTTCCTGACACGATAGGGTTCGAGCTAACGAATCTGACGAAGCTCTCCGTCAACTCAAACAAGCTTGTTCTGTTACCAAGCTCCCTTGGCCACTTGACGTCCTTGCGTGTGCTTGACGCTAGGCTTAACCGCCTTGGATCGCTCCCTGAGGATCTAGAGAACCTCGTGAACCTTCAGGTCCTTAACGTTAGCCAGAACTTCCAACACTTGAAGACGTTACCTTACTCCGTTGGGTTGTTGATATCTCTCGTGGAGCTTGACGTTAGTTATAACGGAATAACGGTTTTACCTGACTCTATCGGCTGTCTCCGCCGAATTCAGAAGCTCTCGGTCGAGGGTAATCCCCTCGTCTCCCCACCTTTTGAAGTGGTATGCATTATTTATCTTACTTTAAATATACTAATAATTAAGTAACTTGTTTCACAAGCCTTGTGATCTATATATATAGTGTATAAGCAAACTCAAGTATGATATTTGAAAATATTAGTTAAATTCTGGATATAATATCTGTTATGTTTCAACGCTAATTAAGATCATCCATTTAGTGCACTACGGAATTATTTAATTCACATCATACAAGAAACTTGAGAGACGTGAATATATCAATAACCTATGATATAAAGTTTGTAATATCTATTTTTTTTTTGTAATATATGGTTTATGTTGTATGATTTTGTTACAACAGGTAGAACATGGTTTGGAAGCAGTGAAGCGGTACATGAGCGAGAAGATGACCGAGTCTACTAAGAAAACTCCGATGAAGAAAAAGTTGTGGGGCATTGGTAAGATGGTCAAGTACAAGACCTTTCACGGCCTGAGCTCATCTCCGGGTAGGTCTCCGGGAAGGAAAACCGGAGGTGACGGCCATGGAGACGAGAGGGAAGGCTTCATCAACGTCTCCGACTACCGCCAAATCGACGGAATAGCGTCCCCGAGACACTTGTCCCTCTTCAACCCGCGACGCCTCTTGTCTCCACTCTCCGCGTATTTCTCTCCTCCAAGGTATTAGCTAGGGTTGCTTCTGTCATTTTATCTTTCAACAAATCGTCTTCACATTTTTTTCTTGCTTGCAACATTGTTTCCTTGTATAAATGTTTGTTTTTCCTTGCATATAGCGTTCTTTTCTATGTATCATATAGACTTTCGGGTGGCTTGTTCGCTGTGTGTTTGGTTCAATTTTGTTGAACACATTTGTAAATTATGACATATATAGACTTATAGATTGGTTCATGTCTGTCTGTAATATTAATGTAAGATCGCATTTTGGAAATATCAGTCGTGCTATGCATGCAGTACTTTCTCCACCTTGGTCCAAGTCCGTATGAAAAAACAAATATGGACCTTAGATGAGATGATTGGTTTGAGTCCTGACCAAAAGTTCAGCTGCGGTCAAAATGATCGCCAATTAGCCATGTAAATACAAAGTCGCAATCACATACTTGGAGTTGGATGGATTATAAAGTACTAGACAAGTGAGTGGACTTGTTCATTACATAACACACAGAAAGTAGAGGGAAATAAACCCAAAGAAGTTTGACAAATCAAACCAGAAACGACAAAATCAAGAAAATTTTAATCTTTCATTTTAGATTCATCCTTCTTGGCTGCTTCATCACTTTCGATTTGAGGTAATCTCTGCGAAGGTTAAGATAAGAAAGATAAATGAATATCAGATCATTATCTTCACGGATTTATGAGGTATTTCTACTGATAAGCGAGCCCAAGACAAATTTTTGGTTCAGTTAGACATTTCATCGAACATCTTACATGCACTTTTCAAAGAATACAACTTACGAGATCTGGCTTGTATAAATTGTGGACGACGGAGGCTCCAGCAAGCAGTGAGGCTACAACGACGACTGTTGACAACGCTAGAGACGGAGTTCCCGTCGGCATCTTCCCCCCAAACTTTTTGTTCATCTCTATGTCTCTTCTTTGAGCAGCCACGGCAGTAACACTACTTAACTGTCTAAATGAAGCTTTATTTTTTGGTTTGGACCGATCAGGAAATTAATAACAGTCTTAACATGTGATATTATATACACATTTATTAAAAAAAAAAACGCGCTAAAATATCCAAATAATTAAAAACCAGATTTACATCAGCTCAAGAAAGAAACAACCATTTATTCATTCATTTATTTTTGTTTGTTCCCTGTACACAAATTGTAGATCGTGAATCGAAAATGATACAGAGTTTTGAGTAAAAGATTAAGTGTAGTATCTGTATTTTGGGTATACATATTGAATGTACAGACAAGCATAGATGTCCCTCCTCTAATCCTTTGAAAAGGACAGGACCAAGATTATATATATATATATATATATATATATATATAACTCAAGATTATGGTGTATACGTAAGAAGAAGCCATTCAAAACCACCTGAAAAATACAATCACCAGTAACAAGAGGGAGAACCCCATCGCCTGCAACATCACAAGATTTCATCATCATCATTTCGTTGGAAGCTTAAAAACTCAAGAAACAGGGAAGAGAGTCATTACAGTGATTGCGGAGGCAGCAAGTCCAGCTCTTTCTCTAGGATCCTTGCGGTAGTAGTTCCCGAAATAGAGAAATGTTGCATAGTACCACAAGAAAGGGAACACAAAGCCCAGGAGAAAGCTGTCAAAAGAGATACAGCAGGTCAATTGAATTGGATATAGCGAAGCTTAAGTGGACTTAACTCCATAAAAGAAGAAAAATTTCTGCTCTACTCACGAGAACCATCCGATTCCACAACCAAAGCATGGAAGAGGTTTGTCATAGGCTCCAGTTTCCGCATCGTCCACGTCTTTTACAAGTGTATATCTTCCTTTCCCACAAACCATAGCATCTATCATACAAAGCCCAATCTCTCTTAGCTCACAGAGAATCAAAGGTGCATGAGTTTCACACATGAACAGACTAAAGGTTAATGCATTGAGAGATCGCTTGTTGGTGAATGATGATGGTACCTTTAATTGCAGAGTAATATCTAGAGGCTGGTCTCATGAGACTGGTATGCTTATCACCCACGGATTTCACCAGCTCCCCATTTCCATCTCCACGCTCTTTAGCATCTACAAACATATAAGAATCAATAGAAGAGGTCAATCCAAAGTGGTGAAAAACTCATGAAACTTCAAGGTAGACTCCACTTGAAAGTCAACGTTGTCCCATCTCAAGGCCAAGTCCCATGTTCCACATGAGCAATCTAGTAAAACTACTTTGTTCCCAGATTTGGATGATAAATCGATGATCCTCCTCTATTCTACTAACAAGAACTACCAAAGCATGACTAATCTGATAAAAAAAAAATACATAAAGGGGAAAAAGATTATTACTTTCTGCCATATGTTATTCAGTAAAAGAGAGTTGATGAACGCCAAGCTCTTGCTTGTGAGTTTGTGACCCACAAGATCTTCAAAGTGCCTGCAACAAACAAGAATAGTATAAATTCCAGTAAGAAACCCTGAAGTTGAATCTCAATAGAACAAACTCTAGAAGCAATCAAACCCACGAGAAATTGAAATCAGCGAAGCAGAACCATGAAAAGAAAAAAACCAGAATCCGGATCAGATTATTCTCTCAAATTGAGAAAGAACTTATACTAGAAATCTACAAATAGCAACTGGAATTCATCAGTTGAACGATTCAGCGTTCATAAAAGAGCCCGAGCTCTCTCGGGAAGTAAAAGGGGAAACGATGGAGATGACTCACCCAGATAAATTTCTAGAAGAAATAACTGGAGATTGCGAGAGAAGAGGGAGGGTGGAGATGAATCTCGAATCAAATGAGTCTGGAAAGAGGAGAGTCGTCGTGGTTCTTCTTCTTCTTCTTCTTCGGCTGCTGCTTCAACTTCTAAAATACGGAGAGAGAGAGAGAAGAAAATTGAAGTCTGATGAGGTCTCTGTCTGAAGGAAAGTCTATTTTCTTTACCCAAAAGCAAAGTTGTTGTGAAGCAACCGTGGTCTAGTGGTCAAGTGGTTAATGCTTTATACCGGCAGGTACTGGATTCGAATCCCCGAAGGCGCAGTTTTACAAGATTAGATCGTGCAGGAGGTAGTATTATCTGTTAAATTGTCCTTGTAATAGTTCTCATAATCTGTATCAGCTAAAAAAAAAAAAAAAAAAAAGCAAAGTTGTCTCTTTTTTTCTTATTTTGTAAATTATTCTAATTCAGAAGCAATAACCATTTACGATTTATATATGTTATCATGTACATTGTTTTAGTTGTTGGTTTAGGTATTCATTACCATCTCTCTTTTTTTTTTTTTTTTTTTGAAAAGAGGTTTACTATTTAATGCATGAGAAAAAAAGAACACAAGCCTAAGGCCTTAGTTTGTTTGGGCCTTGCCCATAGTTACAAAGAGCCCATATAACCCATCCCAATAAACTACACCTTAAAGAGACAAGAAATCACAGCCCAATTGTACAATAGTCTTGAAATTGATGTGGAGAGTAGATGTGGTTTTGGACGGTGGAATCAGTAAAGACGAATTGATGGAGGAGAATTGATGATGGTGGTTGGCAATTGGAGAGAGACGAAAGAGAAAGCGTCAGGTGGTCGAGATCCAAAGCTGAAAGAGGGAAGATGATCGCCTTGGATTTTGATCACGGACAGAGGAGCAGATGTTCCGGATCGTTACATCAATGGAAGCTAGGATAGAGTCTTGCAATCTGAAGGTAAGTCTGTGTATCCTTGAATTCCTCTCTTGCCAGATATTGTAGATTACACACTGCCAAACAATAAGAATCAATCGCTTCTTCTCCGCAGGGCCTGGAAGGTTTCTCAGGAAATCTAAAAGCTGCAACCAGTTTCTTGGAGTTATGATCTGGCAACGATTAGCACAGCGTTCCCAAATATTCCAACTGAACGGACATTCGAAGAACAAATGGTCTCGCGATTCAAGTGGGTGATTACACAGTGAGCATTTAGTATCCACCAAGAGACCCCAAGCTGCAATTCTGTCTTTTGTTGGTGAGCGATTGAGAACAAAAAGCCACACCAAGAAATTGTGTTTAGGAATACCTCCCTTGTTCCACACTATCGATGACCAGTTAACCACCGGCTCGTGATGTTTCAGGTAAGAATGCATTTGACCCGTATGGAATCTGGACCACAATTTATCTTCGAATACCCATTCATAGTAGTCTTCTGCCTCAGTTAGGGTGATTGTAGATAAGTAAGATTGCAGTAGAACTTGGTTGTCTGATCGTGGATGTTGAATATGCCAAATACCGTCAATAAATATGTATGATATTGTAGAAGTTGCAGCTATACCCATGCGCCTAGTTGGTCCATCAGAGAGAAAATCTTGGAGTTTGCCAAAAGGTGACCAACAATCTGTCCAAAACCTTGCTTTCCTCCCATTACCTAGTCGTAGCTTAACAAAGTTATAAGCTATATTCCTCAGTTTGATTAGTTTATTTGCTAACCAGGAATTCCTCTGCTTAACTGTTGTTGTCCAGAAATTGCTCAACGATCCAGCAAGGACTTCTCGAGTGTACCAGGCCACCCATATAGAACCAGAATTGCAGAAAAGAAGCCAAATCAGTTTTAGGAGACAAGCAGTATTCCAGGAGATGAGATCTCTGCACGCCAATCCTCCTTCTTCCTTAGATAAGGTAACATTTTCCCAGCTGACTCTCGCCATATGATGTCCCTCGGTAGAACCCTTCCAGAGAAAAGCACCACAAAGAGAATTTATCTTCTTTATACAGGCTTTTGGGATTGCAAAAGTCGAGCACCAGAAGTTAGTAACACCATTGATAACCGTGTTGATGAGCAACAAGCGACCCGCAAACGTCAACGACCTCGCACTCCAGGTATTAATCTTGCCTTTTACACTCTGAATTAGCGGATCACAATGGAGCATGGATAGTTTCTTTGTACATAAGGGGATCCCCAGATAACGCACCAGCAATGTTCCGTGAGAAAGACCCGTTACATTACTGATATCCTGGATTTCTGTAGGAGATAGGCCAGAGGAGAAGAAGCTGGATTTTTGCACACTGATAGACAGGCCAGATTGTTGCTGGAACTCATTGAGGATGGACATGACAGACTGAACAGAATGAAGGGATCCCTCCATAAAGATAAGGAGGTCATCAGCAAAGCATAGATGCGTGAGTTTTGTGCTTTCACACTTCGCATGATAGTTGAATTTCCCTTCCTGTGCTGCATTGTTCAGTAAGATAGATAGACAGTTCATAGCAATTACAAAGAGGTAGGGGGACAAAGGATCACCTTGTCTTAACCCACGTTTACCTTTGAAATAGCCATGAACTCTCCCATTATAACCAATCGTGAAGTTCGGTGTACAGATACATGCTCTCAGCCATAGGATGTAAGAATTAGGTACTTCAATAGCAGCTAGGCAGTTTAGAATAAAATCCCAGTTGATGGTATCAAAGGCCTTGGCAATATCCACCTTCATTGCAATGCGTTTAGGACCTTTTTCTCTATGGTAATCATTGACAATTTCAGTAGCTAGGATTGTGTTTTCAATCAAAAGTCTTCCTTGAATGAAAGCAGTTTGATTTGGCAGGATGAGAGTAGGAAGAATTGGTTTGAGCTTTGCCACTAACAGCTTCGAAATGGCTTTGTAGATGGTTGAACAGCACGAGATAGGCCTGTAATCTCCTATAGCAGATGCACCAGGGAATTTTGGCACGAGGGAGAGGATTGTGGCGTTCGCAGAAGAGGGCAGGAAACCTGAGACAAAGAATTGTTGCAAGGCTGCCACCACTTCCTGGCCCACAATGCTCCAAGAGCTCTTAAAGAAACCTGAGGTAAGACCATCCGGCCCTGGAGCCTTGTTAGGATTCAGTTTAAAGATTGTCCTTGTAATTTCTTCTGGAGTAGGATGACTGGAGAAGCAGGCAATTTGAGAAGTTGAACATCTGAAGGATAAGAGCTCACGGAACCAGATGAAAGAGGACACAGCCGGCGGTAACACATCAGGGGAGAGGATGGATTGGAAGTGCTTTATGGAAATAGAACTCATCTCCACAACATCAGTAACAAGCTGACCACCAGGTAATTTGAAAGACCGAATAGCATTGAAAGCAGCTCTCATAACTACCATTCGAAAGAAGAATGGTGTGTTATGATCTCCTTCTTTGAGCCAATTAATTCTAGATTTCTGTCGGAAATACGCTTCTTCAATTGATCTCAGAAATAACCACTTTTCATGAAGGTCTCTCTCTCTTTGGAAATGAATCTCAGTCGGATGATTTTGGGCCAGAACCTGCACATCTAAGAGCAAACGATTAGCATCAGAAACTCTCTCTTGAATGTTTGAAAAGTTCTCTCGATTTAATGTTTTTAAATCACTCTTTAAATTTTTCAGTTTCCAGCAAAGTTCACTTAGACAGGTAGCATAGCTTCCGGCACTAATCCATGCATTCTCCACCGTCTCAATGAATTTAGGGTGCTTGGTTAGGTAGTTAAAATTTTTGAAAGGCTTGGTTCCAGATTGGGGTAGGGTGGTGGATAGGTCAAGAAGACCAGGGGAGTGGTCTTAAAAAGAGTGAGGGAGAAAAGTTGTAAGGCTGTTGGGGAAGGTAGATATCCAAACTTGGTTAACCATTAGTCTGTCCAGTTTCTTGGTGATCGGAGACACTGGTTGGAGGTTCGTCCAAGTGTTGAAAACCCCTTGATAACGAAGATCAAAGACTCCTAGTTGGTGGCAGCAGTCTTTGAATTCAATCATGTCTGAGGTTAGATGGTTTACAGCAGTCGAGGAGTGTTCAGCTGGGTGCAAAATTTGATTAAAATCTCCACATATCATCCAAGGCTGAGACTCAAGATTGAATTGTTGTTGAATATTCAAGAGCTCGACCCACAAGTCTGTTCTCTCCGCTCCCAGATTTGAAGCGTAGATAGCAGTGCAAGTAAAGGCATGACTGCCCGGAATCTGAACATAGCTAGTCACACTTTGCTTAGATTGATGCAAGACAGTGACGACAACAAGGTGTTTCCAAATCAAGACTATTCGGCCATCAGAATCAGAGGCGTGATTAGAGTAGGAGTTCCATCCTTGACAAAATTTTGACAGAACTGATAATAACATAGGCTCCTTAAGGTGAGTTTCCAAAATTGCACCAAAAACTGGTTTGTGGAGGCTAAGCCACTGACCAAAAGGCTTGTGCTTGTCCGGTTCGTTTATACCTCGGACATTCCAAAAAAACGTTTTTGTATTCATAGGCAGGATTGAGAAGAATCCTCAGATTTAGGAGGATTCTCTGTTGAAGGAAGAATAGTAGGGTGAGAAGAAGAAGGAAGGGGAGAAGATGGTCTGAGGTTTGAGTGAGAGGGTAGGACATTTTTATTGGTTGAAGGCAAGGTTTTTCGTGAGGGTGAGAACAAAAGGGGAGGTCTAGAAGGGCAAGTAAATTTATGGGGAAGGATGATGGTGGGAGATTTAAACAATTCAGCTTGTTTAGTAGTAACATATGAACCAAAAGAAGGAGCAAAAGTGGCTGCTAAGCCAAAGACATGGTTAGCAGTAGCAGCATTGGAAGTAAAAAGAAGAGGGGGAGAGAGGGGTAATGAAGACGGAGAGATGGGTGAGGAAGGAGGGGATTGGTTAGTGGGAATCAAGGACAAATTGGTGGAAGTTGGGGGGATAATTTTAGTAGTGGCTGAGAGGGATGAAGTGGTTAAGAACATGATTGGGTCTGGTAATGATTCAAGGGGCCGAGATCTTTTAGCAGTTCGAGGTTTCTTTGCACGGTTTTGGGAGGGGTTAAGAGGTACCTCATGCGTAGTCAGAACAGAGGAGGTAGTAGTATCATTCGCTAATACCACTGCAGTAGTAGTAGTCACATCCTGTTGCTGAGGTGTATTATGAACTGTTTCCATTTTTTCATTGACTGCCTTCTTTCCAGAAGTTGTTTCCAGATTTTGATTAACTGCATTCTTTTCAGGAGCATTATTGGAGACAGGAGGGTCAGGGCAAGCAGCAGCATTGACACAGTCTTTCAAGATATGACCTATTTGGCAGCAGTGAGAGCAGGATGGAGGAGTCCAAGGATAAGCAATGGTGACAGGTATAATGTCCCCATTTTCTCTGAGAAGCTCACCTTCTGTAGGTAGAGGATTTTTAAGATTGGCCTCTACTTTCACATGCGCAATATTGAGACTAGTTAGATTCTTTGTGTAATCATCGGTTTCAATAGGTTCTCCTACTAGGCCGGCAGCAAGACTTAGACCCTCCTTTGTTCGCAGGTCGAAGGGGATACCGCTAATATGAGCCCATAATGGTATTGAAACAATCTCAGGAAAGACATTGACTACATCAGAGCACCATTGGGAAGCATGGAACATTGAAGAACCCATATACCAGAGTCGTTTTTCCAAGACTTTTGAACGAATAAAGTCATTCGGAATGCGCACCAAAATGGACCGACGAAATGGTTATAAGTGTATTTCCAGCTTACTACCCTTACCCCACATGTGATTGAGGACACTTTGGATGGGGCCATAATCTGGAAGTTTTCCCAAGAAAGTGCCAACAATATATTCTTTATGGAGAGCAGCACCTCTATGGAAAGTAGCATCTGGAATCAGTACTCTCGGTTTGCCCTCAGAAGAAATAGTTGTAGGAGCAAGACGGGTAAGAGAACGGTCCACAGTTTTTTTTGTTCTTTGAGCCCACGTTGGAGGTGGAGTTTTTTTAGAGTCTGCCTTTTCGCTATGAGCAGTATTAGCATCTCTGTTTGGAGCAGACTTAGTAGTTTGAGGGGAAGTATGGTCTGGAAAAGGCACATGGATTGATTTAGGAATTGGCGGGAGTGAGGTTTCAGTTTTGGAATGAGTGAGGGTTTGCTTATGGTTTTTGGTGGGGGTGAAATCTGGCTTTGAGGTTTTAGAGGCAGGGTTTGTAAGGATTGGAGAAGAACTTTTTGGCTGAATAATGGTGAATTTCTCTGAAGGTTTTTGGGGAACAGTGTCAATCTCAGATCTTGATCTGTCTACAGTAGAATCCAGAATAGTAATGATAGAGGCAGCCAACTCTTGTTGAGGAACGGCAACATCAGTAGTAGTAGGAGAGCCTTGAAGGCTAGTTGAAGTGTTAACTGCGACACCAACAGAGGATGCAGTCATCTGAGGTGGAGAAATTTGCATCAGAGTTGGACTAGCAGGAGAAGAAGGTAAAGGAGGGAAATCTGAGAGGGATGGTGAAGAGGGAATATCAGGGGGGTCAGGAGGGGAGGGTGGAGGACGGTCGGAGGGGTTGACGGCGGAGGAGCAGACGGCATTAGTGACGGAAGCAAGACCAGGTCCAGAGAACCAGCGGTTCTCTCTCTCATCTCTCATCTCTCTTTTTTCCATCTCTCTTTTTTTGCCACTAAAGAGTTCAATATATTACTTGAAACAGAGTTTATACATTTGTGAAAACCCAATTTCTATACCAAAAGAGGAAAGGATCGAAAAAAACCAGTCGCCAAAAATCAGAGGTTCCAACTAATTAGCTCTCATCGGTTATACTCAAAGACCTTCTTAAGCCACTAGGGATAACCATAATTCCATAAGCCATACGATTGTAAGGGATCCTCCCTTATCACACTAACTACAAAAAAAAAAAAAAAAAAACACCTTGGATAGTCTTTCTTCTAGCAACAACCAGCTTCCACCCATCAATCTTTACTAGTTCCACGTTAATGATCTCTATCACCCACTTGAAAGCAGGTCAAGAAGAGGGCCGTGTAACTGCTGCTATTAGGTATTTCGACTCTGAAGCAAAATACCATCTCATATTGCAGTTTGAGCTCTATAAATCCTGTTTATATTAGGTGTTTCTGAATATCTTTTTAGTTTATAGATTTGTTTATTATGAATTGTTACACAAATTCTCTTTTTCTTTCACACTAAACCATTATACCAAAAAAAAGCATTCTTTCTAAATATATTTTTAACGACGTGACATTAGAAAATATTGTTTTTAATGGCTAAGCCTAGGTTTTGGGGTAGTTGTTCGAGTTCAGATTAGTTATTTCAGATTTCAAGTATTCTGATATATATCATAGGTTTAGGATTAATTCACATATTTTAGAATTTTGGTTTAGGATTTTTTTTTTCAATTTTGTTTGGATTTAGATTGAGTTCAGATATCTAAAATGTTAAAATATATCTAAATAATTTTGAATAAAATTTATTAATTTTATATCTAATTAAATAATTTTGGATATTTAAGCAATTTTGCTATTTTAATTATTTTGGTTTAGAATAACTAGTAAATTTATGTTGTAATTTTAGATATTTGAGTTATTATAAATCTAAATATAATTAACATTTTAGAGAAATTGTATTTCAAATATTTAAGATATCTATTTGATTTTAGTTTCGTTTTTTGGATGTTGAAATTTCTGATCTATTCGGATGTTTTGTCAATTTTAGATTATGTTCAATATAAACATAAGCTATCAAGTATCTTATTCAGTTTTGAGCATTTTAGTTATAAATTTTAGATCCATTGAATATTTAATTTTTTTTGTCCGGTTTCGGTTCGAATACATAAATTAAGGAACTATAAAATACTAAATCTCGCCCTAGGAAGTCTCTCCCAGGCACACTCTCCGAGGCAGCCGCCCAATCAAGATGAAGCTCGTCCTCCGGCGTAATCCCGGCGTTGGAGCTTCTGCCTGAGTAACTCTGCTCTCCCACTTCCGCCGGTCGACTACTCCACCGGCGAGATCTCTTCGCTAGCCAAACCGGTGACCTTTCTTGAGCCTCTGCGATGACGGTATTCACGCTTCCGCCTCCATCTTCCGCGTCGTCAATC
This sequence comes from Orychophragmus violaceus, assembly GCA_030180135.1. Classification (NCBI taxonomy): domain Eukaryota; kingdom Viridiplantae; phylum Streptophyta; class Magnoliopsida; order Brassicales; family Brassicaceae; genus Orychophragmus; species Orychophragmus violaceus. The sequence goes on along the minus strand of CM058239.1, from coordinate 9,768,414 downwards.
CCGCCAGATCCGCTCAAGCTCTTCTCTTACCGTCGATGGGAGCCTCCTCCTTCAGTACTGAACCCGCGCCAACCTCCTGAACCACCAGTTCCACCAGATCCGCCGCACCGTAACCCATACTCGTTGTCTCGATACTCCCGCCAACAGTCATCGACGAAGGCTCGAATCTCCAACCCTCAATCAGCTCCCATCTCTTCCTCTCCGTGGAGTCTCTCTTCTGCTGCTCCGCCTCTGGCTTCAGAGTTTCCTCCGGCAAATCTCTTCCATGGTGTTTTTGTCGCCGGTCCGGTTTATCCCACAACTGCTCTCAACGCCAATCTCATCGAAGCTCAACTTCCCAATCTGTTTCCGGCGAGATTCCAAGAAAGCTTCATCCTCCGACCTGTCTTCGCCGCATACCATCTCGCCGGTCAGATGGTGTGATAACCCGTATCCAAAATACGGTCAACGGGCAGCAGAAAGTCCACCAGGGGTAAAATCGTCATTTTACCTAAGTCAGGGGTAAAATGGTAATTTTACCAAAAGTCGAGACGGAAGCCGAGACGGGCCGAATATTCTTATATTTTAATATAAAGAATGTTCACAAGACCAGAGTTTGAGAAATCAGAGCAGAAACGCGTTCTACGGCTTGTCGGGATGGAAACCGACAAAACCGACGAAACTTCAAAAATTCATAACCGGAGCTACGGGTGTCCGTTTGAGGTGATTCAAAATGCTAAATTCATAAAATAGCATGGAGAATCGTTTTATGGAGGGTCGAGGATTTATGGGATCATCCAGAGATATTTTAAAATATTAAAACCGAGAACCATCAAACCGAGCATTGGAGGTAATGGGAAGTAGTGACTGGTTAAGGGCGGTCTAGAGGTGATTTTTGAGCAACAAAGTAGAATAATTTATGCTGAAAATGGAGAGGGAGACGTGGCAAGAGGAGGATGAAGACATGTGATGACTAATTAGAATGAGAAACTAAAGATTCATTGAATCTTATGTAATTACTCCATGTGGCATAAGGAGAAGTAAGCTTGAGGTGAATTGGATTATTCGCATACTGTTATTGGCTACGTGGAGGGAGGAGAAGAGATACAATGTACTTCATTTGCTCACGTGAAGAATAAGGAAAGAAGGAAGTTGGTTCTTTGAATTTGGAGTGATGAAGTGTCCAAAGGTGAGAGGAGGAGGCATGAGGAGGAGACACATAGAAGGGGGAAGCGTGGCTGAAGGTGGAGTAAGTTGGGACATGTTTCACCTAATGGATTCACTTACGTTTGCTATAAAATGGGGTTATACTCTTTTATTCCTCTTCACAAAAACAAAGAAAAAGAAAGAGAGAAGGAGCAAAGAGCGTAAGAAGAGAGGAGAAGAAAAGGAGAGAGGAAGAGAATAAAAGCGTGAGAGGAAAGAAGAAAGAAGAGAAGAAGAAGAAGAAGAAAGAAGAAGAAGAAGAAGAAGAAGAAGAAGAAGAAGAGAGAGAAGAGAGAAGGCGTGGAGAAGGAGAGAAGAAGAAGAAGGAGAGAGAGAAGAGAGAAGGCGTGGAGAAGGAGAGAAGAAGAAGAAGGGAGAGAGAGAAGGCGTGGAGGGAGATGAAGAAGAAGAAGAAGAAGAAGAAGAAGAAGAAGAAGAAGAAGAAGAAGAAGAGAGCGTGAAGAAGGGAGAGAGAGGAGAAGAAGAAGAGAAGGAAGCGTGGAGAAGAGGTAGAAAGAGAGAGAAGAGGAAGCGTGAAGGAGGAGAAGAGGAGGGAGGAGAAGAGGAAGCGTGAAGGAGGAGAAGAGGAAGCGTGAAGGAGGAGAAGAGGAGAGAGGAGAAGAGGAAGCGTGAAGGAGGAGGAGAGGAGAGAGGAGAAGAGGAAGGAGAAGAAGCGTGAAGAGGAGGGAGAGAAGAAGAAGAAGAAGAGAGAGGAAGAGAAAGAGAGAGGAAGAGCGTGAAGAAGAGGAGAGAGAGAGAGAAGAAGCGTGAAGAAGAGGAGAGAGAAGGAGAAGGAAGGAGAGAGAAGCGTGAGATGAGGAGAAGGAGAGAAGACCGGTGGAGAGAGAAAGAAGAGAGAGAAAGAGGAGAGAGAAAGTAGAGAGAGAGAGACGTGAAGAAGAGAGAGAAGGAGGCGTGAAGGAGAGAGAACATGGTCCGGAAGCTTGGTTAGAATTGTTCAGTCAACGGTCAAGACGTTCGCGAAGCTTCGGGGTTCGAGTTCGTGCATTCGGGAGGTTCGGGTTCCAGTTCGGGGGTCTCGGGATTCATACCGTGTCAGAGCCGCCATTTCCGTACCTATCTCACTGTGAGTCGGCTCACAAACTCGTAGATTCATATAGACCATAAATTGATAAACCGTAGTGCTAGGATTGCATACCCGTTACTTAACCTAATTGGTACTTAATAATTAATTGGGCGTTTAATGTTAAACCGGTTAGGATCGGATAAGCATGTTAAGGTTTAAAGAATTAAAAGGTTAATTAGTTGTGTGCCGCTAGGTTGTTAGTAATGATTGGGTGATGCATTCATATAGACCGTTGTTTAGGACTGTATATGCATATATATGGTATAAGAACGATAATTAATGAATCTATATACGGGAATTAAGACGACCTTAAAATATGGTTAAACCTAAACGAACGTATATAATATTGTAACGGGATTGGGGTTTAGGTTTAATAGCGGGATTGGGTAATGAATTAAATTAAGTTAATAATGAGACGTCGAGAAGTTAGTAAGTTTACTAACTCTAAACCGACGGACCGGGGAGTTAATAAATGATGATTAGGTTTGGGCAAGAAACAAGAAGTGTGATGATTGGTGAACCGTCTACGGGTTAGCGAGCCGCTAACCTAAGGTAGCGGGCGTAAATTGGTTAAAAGATGATAGCAATCCTAATAAGCCTGCTTGTGTGTGATTGTGTGATTGATTGTGATTGTGTGATTGATTGTGATTGTGTGATTGATTGTTGTGATTATTGTGAGCTTGTGTGCAGGCTTGTTAGACTGCTCGGTGTTGGGCCGAGCAGTTATTGCGGACACTTACTCCGGTCACGGGATCGGGTAAGTTAGTGGTGCTGACTAGGTATCTTACCTAGTCAGAGCGGTGGTAGTGTAGAGGCTTGCGGAATGGTTGGAGATTTAGTATTGATATTGATTGCGTGATCTGTGCTAGAGTCCCGGCGAGTCTGCGTGTTTATATTTCTGCACTAGGACTCTAGGGTGCGTTAGATTCCGCAAGCCTAGGTTTTGTTTACGTGTTGGTACTTCCATCCCGATTGGATCCTCGGGAATTGAGAACCTGGTCAGCTTAGCCTGGCGGTGCGAACCTATGGAGTGACGTCTGTAGGGTGTAGTCCGGAGAATACGGGGTCGCGTCCTAGGGCCGGACTGCATGGAAGCTCGGGTTACCGGGGGTAACCGGAGTCGCCGCGTATCGATGGACAGAGAACGGTGTCCTAGTCGTTGGGTGGACGGATAGGAGTCATGTGGGTTAGTTGCCATATCGGTGACAGTGGAAACCCGTGGAAGTCACCAAGTTCGTAGGGCCCAATGTTTGTTTTGTTATCTTTCTTTCGTTGCGCGATAGATAGATCGAGTCTAATCGAGGACATGTGCCGCAGTGCCTTCGATTCCCTTAATTCTCTTGTTTTGGCTATTGCTTGATTGTGTGTGGGTTGACACGACGTGGTAGTGCGTGATCGACTATTTATTTCTGTTGATTGTTATTTTGGGTTTGGGGCGGGAATCTGTAGACTCTAGATAGATTAGAAGCCGTTAGTGGGGAGCCGATTCACTGGGTGATCTTAGATCGCTCATTATACTCTTTTTGTGTTTTTCAGGTTTAGCAGCGACGGACGCGGGAGGTCCTCGGTGTGGTTTTGGGTTGCTTGTGACGGGATTTGATTTGGGATTTGATTGTTTTATTTCGGTTCGGCTTTGGCGCCATTTTGTGATCTTGATTGGTTGTGTATTCGACTATTTTGTATATTTGACTTGACGATTGTTTGTGAAATTCTATTAAACGTTGTACTCAACGTTGATTACTCAGAAATGAAATTGTTTCCCTGATATGAGGTTTTAGTCCGAACTGACACAACTCGTTGAAGTAGTGCAAGTGGTACCGCTTGTGCTATGGATATGAGGATAGCGGAGTTGAGGATAGATTGGTGCGAGCCTTTGTCTCAAACCGAACTATCTTTGGCTTCGTCCTGTGGTGAACTTTTCCCGTTCGACTTGCTCGGGTTCGATCGGTCATGTTCTTGTTTGATTGTTGACCGGTCAGCTCGACGGTCAGCGAAGAATGGGAAAGGGGCGTTACAGAAAGGTGGTATCAGAGCCAGGTTCTGCATGGGTTTCGAAACATTTCATTTTTGAGTGTTTTCCGTGTTTTATCGAGTCAAATGTGTCACACAAGCATCCATTAGGAAACCGAGCCGCGTCCGTTAAACCCGGGGTTGGGATTGGGGAGTAGCCTTTTTGTATTATTTGCACTAACTTATCTTTGAGTTGTGATTGCAGTCGTGCAGCAGTGTGTCCTGGGTGGAGTGGAGATGTGTGTGTGTGTGTGCACGGAGCAGTTACAGTTGAGCTTCATGAGTCCGCAGAGATCAGTCAGTCTCGCCGCCAGCAATACCGGAGTACAGGACGTGCGACGGATGTGGAGTGTATGGGTTCATTTACATTGGTGTCCCCGATCAGTAGACCCGCGTCTTCGAGAACCGTACCATCCATTATCGGGATCCGATCACCGTCCGTTATATGGTCAGGAGGACCATGGAGCGATGACTTGCCCGACCGCCAGAGCAGGATTGTGTACCCGATGGAGAGTCATACCGAGGACTAGTACCAGAAGATTATTGAGCGGGACCCAGTTTCCGAGATTCCGAGCCAGTCAGCCACCTGTTATTCAGTTGCCGATCGTTCGGTTATCCTGACCCGAGCCAGTGAGGACTTACCAGTTGCATAGAGCGATGTGGTGGTTACGATCATCAGACGTCCGTATGTTACTGTGGAATACGCCCAGTGTCCGTTCCGGTCTGTCAGTTATGTGGCCGCGCAGGTCACGTTGCTCATCTTTGCCTGATAGCCGAGCCACAGCATGTTGGAGCACCATCTCGAGACACACACTCACCACACCCTCCCGGCGCACCTGCCAGCGGATACTTCAGCGAGCCGTTTTGCCAGTGGTGTTGGGCATTTCGGTCTTGCTGGAGGCGTTAGGATGGGATAGTTGTAGTTAGGCCAGGTAAGTTGGGGGCACTAACTCTATTCTTGTCTTGTAGATTGATCGGCGGATAGGCGACTTTGCGTGTCGTCTTTGACTTTTCCGATTTTTAGCGGCGTCGTATGGGTTTTTGGATATGATGACGGTCTTATGAGTAGACTCTGATCATAACCATGTACAGAAAACCTTATTGTGTACGATATATCGTTTATGTATGTGGTGGATGCAGAGTGTTCGGCTAATCATTTTGAGTAGCATGGTAACTGTTTGCATGATTGAGATGGTTCTGAAAGCAAACAGATTACCGTGTGAAATCAAATGATGAGCGGAACTGACGACCGTTCCTCATGACCTGAACCCAGACCGACGACGCATCCGACCGATCATTAGAATGCGTGATTGTGTGGTGATTGCTTTTTTTTCTTTTCCTGTTGCTTGATTGATTGATTGATTGATTGAATTGTTTGTGCGGTAGATTGCGTTGTTTTATCATGCGTGGTTTTTGGATGGATTGATCGTTTTGGGTCTTAGAGACTCTTGTATGTTTGGTAGTTCGGAATTTGATTGGTGATTAGTAGCTTTCTTCGGTTTTGTTAAAAAGGTAAGGTGTTGATTTTATTTTAATTTTACTTCGAGTTGAGCCGACTTGAGGACGGTTGTGTTCAACCGTCAGTTCACGAGGGAACAGACTTATGGGGTATTGTTATTTGATCACGGGTAACCATCGGGTACGTGATTACGTAACCATATTTCTATGGGAAATTAATATCGGGGATAGAGCGGAATGGAACTAATTGTTCAGTGAGTGTTGTGTTGATTATAGGACGGAATGGCGACGCGACGTGAATCCGAGACCGAACCCGAACCCGAAAGCGAGATGAAGTGACAAGACATTGTGAGACAAGTGGACCGGACCGTGAAGCAGTGATGGGTGTTGTCGGTGTAAAGTGTATTAGTTTATCGAGTGACCGACAGAAAGAAGCCGAGAAGTATGAACTGAGCAACGAGAGTTGAGAAGAAGATTCAGTGGGATTGTGGGAATCAGACAGCCGGAAGCAGGTAGTCAGATTCTTGAAGAGTGTCTCAGAAAGAAAGAAAGAAGTCACAACCCGAAGAATGTGGAGGTCAAGGCAAAGTGGGGAAGACGGAAGTAAGAAGCAGAATAGATAAGTTAACCAGGAGTGAGTTCGAAGAATGAGTCGGGTAAAGACAGTTGAGAGTGGAGCGGATCAGGGTACAAGATTGGGATGTCAGATCGGATCAGTGTTGAGGTCAGTGGTATGCAGCAGTAAGGAGCGTCAGAGTAGAGTGATGAAGCGACTTACAGGGTTCGGAACCAATTTGAAGTCTGACAGTGACGGAGAATTCGGGGACGAATTCCTGTAAGTGGGGAAGAATGTGATAACCCGTATCCAAAATACGGTCAACGGGCAGCAGAAAGTCCACCAGGGGTAAAATCGTCATTTTACCTAATCAGGGGTAAAATGGTAATTTTCCAAAAGTCGAGACGGAAGCCGAGACGGGCCGAATATTCTTATATTTTAATATAAAGAATGTTCACAAGACCAGAGTTGGAGAAATCAGAGCAGAAACGCGTTCTACGGCTTGTCGGGATGGAAACCGACAAAACCGACGAAACTTCAAAAATTCATAACCGGAGCTACGGGTGTCCGTTTGAGGTGATTCAAAATGCTAAATTCATAAAATAGCATGGAGAATCGTTTTATGGAGGGTCGAGGATTTATGGGATCATCCAGAGATATTTTAAAATATTAAAACCGAGAACCATCAAACCGAGCATTGGAGGTAATGGGAAGTAGTGGCTGGTTAAGGGCGGTCTAGAGGTGATTTTTGAGCAACAAAGTAGAATAATTTATGCTGAAAATGGAGAGGGAGACGTGGCAAGAGGAGGATGAAGACATGTGATAACTAATTAGAAGATTCATTGAATCTTATGTAATTACTCCATGTGGCATAAGGAGAAGTAAGCTTGAGGTGAATTGGATTATTCTCATACTATTATTGGCTACGTGGAGGGAGGAGAAGAGATACAATGTACTTCATTTGCTCACGTGAAGAATAAGGAAAGAAGGAAGTTGGTTCTTTGAATTTGGAGTGATGAAGTGTCCAAAGGTGAGAGGAGGAGGCATGAGGAGGAGACACATAGAAGGGGGAAGCGTGGCTGAAGGTGGAGTAAGTTGGGACATGTGTCACCTAATGGATTCACTTACGTTTGCTATAAAATGGGGTTATACTCTTTTATTCCTCTTCACAAAAACAAAGAAAAAGAAAGAGAGAAGGAGCAAAGAGCGTAAGAAGAGAGGAGAAGAAAAGGAGAGAGGAAGAGAATAAAAGCGTGAGAGGAAAGAAGAAAGAAGAGAAGAAGAAGAAGAAGAAGAAGAAGAAGAAGAAGAAGAAGAAGGGAGAGAGAGAGAAGGCGTGGAGGAAGATGAAGAAGAAGAAGAAGAAGAAGAAGAAGAGAGCGTGAAGAAGGGAGAGAGAGGAGAAGAAGAAGAGAAGGAAGCGTGGAGAAGAGGTAGAAAGAGAGAGAAGAGGAAGCGTGAAGGAGGAGAAGAGGAGAGAGGAGAAGAGGAAGCGTGAAGGAGGAGAAGAGGAGAGAGGAGAAGAGGAAGCGTGAAGGAGGAGGAGAGGAGAGAGGAGAAGAGGAAGGAGAAGAAGCGTGAAGAGGAGGGAGAGAAGAAGAAGAAGAAGAGAGAGGAAGAGAAAGAGAGAGGAAGAGCGTGAAGAAGAGGAGAGAGAGAGAGAAGAAGCGTGAAGAAGAGGAGAGAGAAGGAGAAGGAAGGAGAGAGAAGCGTGAGATGAGGAGAAGGAGAGAGAAGCGTGAGATGAGAAAGGAGAGAAGACCGGTGGAGAGAGAAAGAAGAGAGAGAGAGATGTGAAGAAGAGAGAGAAGGAGGCGTGAAGGAGAGAGAACATGGTCCGGAAGCTTGGTTAGAATTGTTCAGTCAACGGTCAAGACGTTCGCGAAGCTTCGGGGTTCGAGTTCGTGCATTCGGGAGGTTCGGGTTCCAGTTCAGGGGTCTCGGGATTCATACCGTGTCAGAGCCGCCATTTCCGTACCTATCTCACTGTGAGTCGGCTCACAAACTCGTAGATTCATATAGACCATAAATTGATAAACCGTAGTGCTAGGATTGCATACCCGTTACTTAACCTAATTGGTACTTAATAATTAATTGGGCGTTTAATGTTAAACCGGTTAGGATCGGATAAGCATGTTAAGGTTTAAAGAATTAAAAGGTTAATTAGTTGTGTGCCGCTAGGTTGTTAGTAATGATTGGGTGATGCATTCATATAGACCGTTGTTTAGGACTGTATATGCATATATATGGTATAAGAACGATAATTAATGAATCTATATACGGGAATTAAGACGACCTTAAAATATGGTTAAACCTAAACGAACGTATATAATATTGTAACGGGATTGGGGTTTAGGTTTAATAGCGGGATTGGGTAATGAATTAAATTAAGTTAATAATGAGACGTCGGGAACTTAGTAAGTTTACTAACTCTAAACCGACGGACCGGGGAGTTAATAAATGATGATTAGGTTTGGGAAAGAAACAAGAAGTGTGATGATTGGTGAACCGTCTACGGGTTAGCGAGCCGCTAACCTAAGGTAGCGGGCGTAAATTGGTTAAAAGATGATAGCAATCCTAATAAGCCTGCTTGTGTGTGATTGTGTGATTGATTGTGATTGTGTGATTGATTGTTGTGATTATTGTGAGCTTGTGTGCAGGCTTGTTAGACTGCTCGGTGTTGGGCCGAGCAGTTATTGCGGACACTTACTCCGGTCACGGGATCGGGTAAGTTAGTGGTGCTGACTAGGTATCTTACCTAGTCAGAGCGGTGGTAGTGTAGAGGCTTGCGGAATGGTTGGAGATTTAGTATTGATATTGATTGCGTGATCTGTGCTAGAGTCCCGGCGAGTCTGCGTGTTTATATTTCTGCACTAGGACTCTAGGGTGCGTTAGATTCCGCAAGCCTAGGTTTTGTTTACGTGTTGGTACTTCCATCCCGATTGGATCCTCGGGAATTGAGAACCTGGTCAGCTTAGCCTGGCGGTGCGAACCTATGGAGTGACGTCTGTAGGGTGTAGTCCGGAGAATACGGGGTCGCGTCCTAGGGCCGGACTGCATGGAAGCTCGGGTTACCGGGGGTAACCGGAGTCGCCGCGTATCGATGGACAGAGAACGGTGTCCTAGTCGTTGGGTGGACGGATAGGAGTCATGTGGGTTAGTTGCCATATCGGTGACAGTGGAAACCCGTGGAAGTCACCAAGTTCGTAGGGCCCAATGTTTGTTTTGTTATCTTTCTTTCGTTGCGCGATAGATAGATCGAGTCTAATCGAGGACATGTGCCGCAGTGCCTTCGATTCCCTTAATTCTCTTGTTTTGGCTATTGCTTGATTGTGTGTGGGTTGACACGACGTGGTAGTGCGTGATCGACTATTTATTTCTGTTGATTGTTATTTTGGGTTTGGGGCGGGAATCTGTAGACTCTAGATAGATTAGAAGCCGTTAGTGGGGAGCCGATTCACTGGGTGATCTTAGATCGCTCATTATACTCTTTTGTGTTTTTCAGGTTTAGCAGCGACGGACGCGGGAGGTCCTCGGTGTGGTTTCGGGTTGCTTGTGACGGGATTTGATTTGGGATTTGATTGTTTTATTTTGGTTCGGCTTTGGCGCCATTTTGTGATCTTGATTGGTTGTGTATTCGACTATTTTGTATATTTGACTTGACGATTGTTTGTGAAATTCTATTAAACGTTGTACTCAACGTTGATTACTCAGAAATGAAATTGTTTCCCTGATATGAGGTTTTAGTCCGAACCGACACAACTCGTTGAAGTAGTGCAAGTGGTACCGCTTGTGCTATGGATATGAGGATAGCGGAGTTGAGGATAGATTGGTGCGATCCTTTGTCTCAAACCGAACTATCTTTGGCTTCGTCCTGTGGCGAACTTTTCCCGTTCGACTTGCTCGGGTTCGATCGGTCATGTTCTTGTTTGATTGTTGACCGGTCAGCTCGACGGTCAGCGGAGAATGGGAAAGGGGCGTTACAGATGGGCTCCTCCGGCAAGACCCTCATTCACTCTGCATCTGCCGGCAGTTTCTATGGTCCCGGCGGATTGAGTTTGATTAGGTGGGCTTGGCCCATTCTGTTCTTGAATTCGGCCGTCTTCTTTAGATTGTGGGTCTGGCCCATTAGTGAGATTCACTCAGCCTACAGTGATTCATACAAAGCGTTTTCAACGAGTCTTATGACATATTTTTTGCAGATGTGCAGCTTACAAACTTCCTTCCTTTTCAGGAAGAGATCTATCCCATTTTCCTCTCTTGATAGGGAGAGATTTATTCCACTTTCCTCCCTTGATAGGGAGAGATCCTTTCCATTTTCCTCATTTTGCAAGGAGAGAACCCTCCCATCAGTTCCTCTTTCCTTGAAAGAGTGTTCTAACTCGATTTTAAAATCGGGATTTTCTTTCAACTTATTCATCGGTTTGCCATCTTGTGTAGATGCAATTGGAATCGTTTTAACGATGTCCATAGATGAAAGTTGGTCTTCAAAGTCACATCTCAAAGTGACCACCTATGAACATTCAAGCTTTGCTGTGAAAGTTCCCTTGACGCATTTAAACTTGTTTTTAAATTCGCTGTCAATCTATCTGTCTTTTGTTGTTCTGTGTTATTTTAGTATTCGAAGAGGATGGATAATTCCCTCTTCATGTAATCCATGTTTTAATTAAATGAAGTAAGGTTTGTGACAAAAAAAAAAGGAACTATAAAATACTAGATAATTTTCGAATCTCAACAGTTTCGTATATTAGTATCCCAAATAGACTACAACTAAAATTATACCAAACTAATTGTTTTAGATCAGTTCCGATTCGATTGCTTAGTTATAAGTTTTATGTCCAAACCTAATTTGTTACCACTTTTGAGATCTGGATTCGGCTTAAATCTTGGGATCCTGATACTTTGCTTATGACTATTAGTAACGAAATAGTACTATTCCATTGATTTGAGAAAGAAAAAAAAAACACTGTTGTTTAATTTTCTTTTTCGTTGAAGAGATGAAACTAGTGGAGAAAAAGTAATAATATATTGGTTTCTTCTTTTGTTTGGCATCCTTTTTAACGAACTTTCCTTCTACAAGACCATTCTATTTCTAGCTACTTTAATGTCACTTACCACATAAACAGTACCAATTCACATCTTCTCATTCCTTGTAGTCAACACATACTCGGTCTAATAGTCACCGGATCTTGTTGTTTTCACATTAATATGAGATCTAAACTCTAATCCTTACATGTTTTGATATCATGTAAAAATAGTCTATCATGCTCTTATATATAATGGGTCAGATAAGTCCATTTATAGTTAGATAGTGGAACTTGAATCAAGCTCTCCCAAAAGATATATACATAAATAGTTTTATAAAAATAATGGTAATTGTAATTGTTTTACTTAAACAGAATTACGTAATAAATACAAGTCCGGCTCTAAGGGCATCTCCAACCCATCTCTATATTTGTCTCTAAACTCTATTTTAGAGGTAAATCTATTTTAACTCACTTCTATTTTCACCTCTAAAATAGAGATTTTTATTTTTTCTTCTATATATAGAGGAACTCTATTTTTTCTCTATAATAGATGTGAACTTTTTAATTTATAAATCAGTCCATTAATTTTCAAATACTTTTATTTATGACCAAAATAATTAAATATTAATATTTTAATAACTAACAATATAAAATCAATAAATTATAAATTATAATATTTTGATAACTAATATATAATTTAAATAATATTAATTTTTATAATTGTAAAAATAAAATAAATGGGCTAAATTGCAACTTTTATAATAAAAAGTATTATTAATAAAATAAAAAAATATTTTTTTAGAGGAAAATATAGAAAAATACATTGGAGCAAAATCCATCTCTATTATAGAGTTCCTCTATTTTAGAGATAAAAATAGATAAATACATTGGAGATGGTAAGTGAGTGCCAGAAGTGCATATGTACAAGGTCCCAAAAAAGTTTCCAAAATTTGTAAGAGATTCGGGATCTTATTTTTCTTTTAAAATGTTAAAAAACTCAAAATCATTTAAATTGATACAAAAACTTTGATTTTTTTTTTTTTTTTTGATTTGGCATAGGGTCCTAAATTTTTTTGAGCTGGGCCTGAATATATACAACAAATATTAAATTACGTCCAACTCTACATCAACACTCAACACTTTTATTATATTTTTGTTGATTTCTTCCAATAGGGTGTTTATCTAAATGATCATGACAATTTAAATAGCTATAGATAGTAGCTTGTTTGTTTTAGAAATAATTAAAATCAACAAGCTGCTAAATAATGCAAACACAATATGATTTCACAATCAAAAGACCATTAATCATAAGACTAGTCGGGGAGGTTAGTATAAGTAAATTAGTAATCATCATTAGCCTCCTCCTTAGTCTTCTTAATGGGAACACTGAATAGTCGGGGAGGTTAAAAATGTAATTATTTTAGAAAGAAAAATTCTAATGACAAAACAAAACAAAACAAAACAAAACAAAAGGAAGAAAATTCAAAGTTTGAGAGGATCAAATTCTCTAGGGCTCTTTGACTCAAAGTCAAAGTCCCATATACTCCTCTCCCATAAATTCATTTTCTTTTCTTTTGTTTTAATTCGAGAGAAGGGGTAAAAGACAGCAAAACCTGGGTTTTGTAACTTATTTACAACCCAACCTGGATTGACCCAAAGAGTTTGGTCCATCCATTTGAGTCGGGTCGGATCTACTCTTTAAATCCTAAAAATGTCTTAAGGTAAAAATCAAAAAACTTTTTTTTCTCTTCAGTATATCCGTTCGTCTTCCATTCTTCTTACAGTTTTCCCCAGTTTTCCGACTTAATCCGACAAAAGAAGAATTTCAATCTCCATTTGTAGAAGGAAACATGCTGAGTTATGAGAGAAAGAGATTACGAAAGTCGAAGAGAGTAGAGGATAAATCGATTCCTCCAAACGAATCTCCAACCGAGAGAGACCCGAGAGAAGAGGCGAATCTACAAGCCGATGTTGTGTGGAAACAAATTGATGAAGAAGAAAAAACAACAGATTTGGAAAAAGAATCCGAGAATGCGGAAGAAGAGGAAGACGACGAAGAGATTGAGAACGAGGAAGAGAAGGACGATGAAACAGAAGACGATGAGGAGGAGGAAGCCGGAGGGATAAACGAGGGGGAGAAAGCCGTAGTCGAGGAGGATGAAGTTGAAGATTCCCGTGTTCCGGGACTAGGGTTTCACGAAGAAGAAGAAGTTGTTCGAACCAGCGAAATCCGCTCTTTAACCCACCACAGTGAACAACTACTCGAGGAAGGAACGGTACGTATTTCCATTTATGGGGCCTTGCATGTATAATTTTTGTCGATTTCGGATATGTAAAACTTAGTAGGAATTAGTGAAACTTTGATTTGGAAAAGACAGAAAACTTGGTATAACTTGGTGTCAAACTTGTGTAAAACGTAGTAAAACTTGGTAAAACTTAGTGTAGTTAGAGTAAAACCTGGTAAAACTTAGTATAACTTTCGTGTAAAACTTTGTAAAACTTGGAAAAATTTAGTATAACTGGGTAATACTTGGTCTAACTTTTTGTGTGTGCAGAATTCAGAGGACGAAACCGAACCAATGCAGCCCCTCAGGATGTGTTTCCCTCCCACAGAGTATGTGAAGACGATAAAGCTCTCTTCTAAGTGCTACATCGCCAAAGCCGTGAAGACTGTAGACGACATTCTCGAGGGTGATGAGCTTGCTTGGTTCCATGAGCATCCACAATTCAAGCACTTCTTCCACATGGGTCATAAGACAAGCTCAAAATGGATGGGATTGTGGATGATTCTTGTTAGGGTCACGGCTGTGGATAAAAAGATGGAGCTATGGTTTATTGTCAACGGCGTTCCAATCCGCTATTCCATTAGGGAGCATGCACTCGTTTCGGGGTTGTTCTGTCACTCCTATCCAAACCACTACGAATCCCTTGGTGGTGGCTCAGGTTTTATTGCTAAGTACTTCGGTGAAGAGAAGAAGGTTACACATGAAGAAGTTGTGAATCAGTTCCTAGCTATGAAAACGAAAAAAAATTTTGGCAAAAGAAAGTATGGCGAGGATCGTTTGAAGATGGCTGTCCTGTACTTCTTGTCATCCGTGATCATTGGGAAGAAGAAGACAGGCAAAGGAGCTACTTCCGTTGAGAGTTTCTTCCTCAGAGCCATTGATGATCTCGAGATGTGCAAGACTTTTCCGTGGGGGCGTTTGTCATTCGAGGAGAACGTCAAAGACATATTGCACTTCATTGACCATACCGGAGGAGTGGCACCCACTTCATGGGTATTTCCTGGATGCATTGTTCCTCTGGAGGTCCTTGCTTTTGAGGCCATCCCAGTTCTGAAGAACCATTTCCGAGAAAGGGTTCGGGGTGCGTGCGAGGATTGCCCGCGAATGTGCAAGATGAGGTATAAAACCAAGGGGTCAAGGTTTTTCCGTATCTCAGAGATAAATAAAAAGCTTGGAACTACCAAGGTTAGTATCTCATATCGTACTACTAATCCTAGTATCTCATATCATACTTTGAGGTTGATATTAAATTGTTTCTTCTTATATTTCCAGGATATTCAAAGCATCTTGGAGGCATCTCCCATGGAAATGACGCTTCTAGAGAATACCATGGACGCTGATTCTGGCTGGAATGATGTGGATGACCCAATAGTCGATGGTTGGAATAGGCTGCTCAAGAAGAAGAAGACAATCTGGTTTGAAGAACTTTTCAACCAAGATGTGTCTGGTCGTGCGTCTCAGGCTCAAGAGCAACCTCGTGCGATTCATGAGGCGTCTGAGAGTGATGCTGGGAATGAGGCTGCGAATGATCCGGAAGGGGCTCGTACTCCTACTGTTTTAAGTCTTGCGGATGTGGAGGAATTAATCAAGAAGAGAATTGAGGAAACAGAGTCTCGAATGAAGATGTATTACGACGCTCAGTTAAACGAGTTGACTGAGACGTATAACGGTAGATTAACCGATATGGAATCGGTTGTGAATGCACTCAGAGCGGGTGTTAAGGAGACATTACCAACAGAGCCTGAGGCTACTGCCGATGATGGTGTTTTTGAAGGGGTTGAGTTTCTTGGTACGAAAGTTTGTGAGCCTAGTGTTGTTAAAGTGCAAGAGGAAAGAAAGGGAAGAAAGAGAAGAAAGAAGAATGCGAAGAAAAGCAGTAAGAAGGGAGAAAAAGAGCGAGAGAAGGAAGAAGAGAAGGAAGAAACCGTGGAAGACAAGGGGGAAACAGAGCAAGCAAAGGAAGTAACAGAGGCTGAGAAGGTAGTACCTGAGGCCGAGAAGGACGAGGACAGAAAAGGTAAGAAGAGAGCTATTGAATCCGTTGAGAACGTCCCAGCAAAAAAGATAAAGATTAGGAGTCCCGTGATGACTAGGGGGAAGACCCAAGTTGCTGAGGGAACCACCAAACCGTGATCTTCTCTGTTTTTAGTACATTTGGTTTTAAATTATCTATGGTTTAGTACTTTGGGTATTTTGGTTTGAATTATCTATGGTTTAGTACCAAGTTATGCCTAGTTTTACCAAATTTGACACCAAATTTTCCAAAGTAGTTTTACCTAGTTATGCCAAGTTATCCCGAAAACATTCATTCAAACTTAAATACCAGCAATAAGAATTCAACTCAACATAGAAAATTCCATAGAAACAAACAAAGAATTCAAACATAGATATCCAGACATAGTAGATCTTAAACCACATCAGCTTTGCATCCCTTCGATTGTCTCCTTTAACTTGGCAATTTCTCTTCGGTTGTGGAAAATCTCCACATTCATGCCTGCGATTTTGTCGTCTTGCTGTTGAATCCTGTACAGCAACTTCTCAAACTCTTGTTCGACACCACGCAACCATGGTTGACGAATATGGAGTCCATCGGCCTACAAAAAAATCAAAAAATTCAGAGTTACACCAAAAAAATGTTCTAGCTTGTCTTTCACATTTGTCTAAGTGGCACAATAAGATTATTAAGTGATAATAGAAAAAGTCCATTTACCCTCCATTTTTCACAAGTAAAGAAGGTACGGCCCGGTGTAGTATCCACAGGCGTAACCTTATCGACCTCGCGCACGATATCGCCACCACATGGACATTCCTTTGGGATGCCGTATTCCAAGTAGGTCACTGCGTCAAGCCTATCGGAGTATTCCTTGTTCCTCCTTTCCTCTTCATAGGGATGGAGCATGAAATTCTCTGAACTCATTTGAGAGAGAGAAGAGAGATGGAGATTCGGGTTAGAGAGAGGGAGAAGAACGAAAAATGAGAGAAAAATAGAAAATTAGATAGATAAGGATTTTCCCAAAAAAGGGGGGGAAATTTTAATTTTGGAATTTGGGGGCGGGAGTTTCAAATTTTTTAGGCGGGAATCAAAGTTTTACCAAGTTTGAAGTTTTACCAAAAACTGTCAAGTTTTACTTCTGCCAAAATTCAGTTTTAATGGTTATACTCTATCTTTAATAATAAAAAATTGGTTATACTCAAGATCTATGGATAATTATATGCATTACAAATTAATTCATTCAATGATATTTCAAAATACATATATTATCTGACCTTTTTGAAGATTAAGATGATTCACATAGATAAACAACTCATAAATGTACATGATATTTGCTTGCTACCCTAACAAGTCTGCAATATTTACCTTAAATTCTAAAAGCGTTTATTTTGTTTTAGCAAGAGATATGCTAAATTCTTGAAGCATAATCAAGAGATATGCTATATAAATTGATTGTTATATTTAACATTATTATAAAAACTAAATTTCACAAACAATTATAGTTCTACAAATCTTGGTTTTACCAAGTTTTCCAAAGTTACACAACAAATGATAACATATGTAAATTGAAGAAATAAAAATACAACTAAATTCCTTCTTGGCTCACATCAGCATGGCTCTCATTACTGCAATTAGACCAGCTCTCTAAATTCTTTCTTGCCTTTCTCTTGCTCCTTCTCCGTCCGTGCTCCCCAACTGACGGATATCTTGTTTCTTGCACTCTTCCCTTTCTTTTCACATAGTTTGGAGGAAAAGCGTACAACTGTTCTGTCTCTTCCGGAATAATCCACTCAGACATATGCGGAACTGGAAAAATTGTCCTCGTATAAGCCAATGCCCATAATTCTATCATGTAGTAATGCGAGCACAGACCATACAAATCCTTCAATTCCGTTGGCCTAATGTCTTGCTTCAAGAATTTAGTGGTAGCAGATATTGCGTGTACACATGGGTACCTGTCAATATCAAAGTATCTGCAGCTGCATTTGTTATGTCTCAAATCCACCACATAAGTAATGCCGTCATCTACAACAACACCGTATTGAAGCTCGAATGCATTAAGCTCAAATGTCGTGAGTTTGGCTGCTTTCACAATTCTAGCGTGCAACACAAGTTCCACTTCCGGCACCAATTTTCGCGCGCTCGATCCAGAAACGGAATCTTTCCTATGACTGTTAAACCACTCTGCAAATTTTCCAATAAGAGCATCGATCATAGGCAGTAGATGATACCTTCTGGCCTTCTTAAAAACTGCATTCATAGACTCCACACAATTAGATGTGTCTATGTTGTACCTTGCACCGGGAGAATAACACCTTGCCCATTTCTTTTCTTCTACGCTTTTGTCAAGATATTGAGCTGCTTGAGGATATATGTTCCTAAAATCGCCATATTGTCTTAGGAAATCAGCCTCGGAGTATATCCGAGCAATTTCCCTAAATTTTTTTCCAACTTCTTCTTTGTTCTCGTAGGAAACTGCTCCTCTCACATTCTGGGACAGGTGGTAGATGCAATAACCATGATCCGAGAGAGGGTACACTAGACCTATTGCCTTGATGAGACTTGCATTTCTGTCGCTAATAAAAACTAACTCACGACTATCCGGTATTACGGTTTTCAGCGTATTGAAGAACCACATCCAACTTTCTTCCTTTTCACCATCAACTAGAGCAAAAGCAATGGGATAGTGGTGATGATTCGGATCCTGCGCTGTGGCGAATATTAAACAACCTCCATATACATTCTTAATGAAAGTTGCGTCAACGATGAGCACTTTCCTCATGGCTACAAACCCTTCGATGGAAGCTCCCAAAGCCACAAATAGATACCTGAACCTTCTTTGTTCATCCAACACCAAATCGGTTTTTGTTCCAGGATTCACCTTCTCCAACATATGCAAATAAGAAGGCAACATCTTGAAACCATCAACTGGACTACCACGGATATCAGAGACAACAAGGTTTTTCCCTCTAAAAGCCGTAGAATACGACACTTCCACACCAGCTCTTCTTTGGACAAGCTGCACAATAGTTTTAGGACATGGAGTATCGAAGTTACCGGGATAGTCTTCGTTTAGGACGCTTGCAACTAACCGTGGTGTACCTTTTCTCTTGTTGCTTATACCACTAGTACTTGTCCGAGAGCATGAATGCATATTCATGTATGTTCTAACTGAGAACATGGTTGAATTCTTAATCTTTACAGCTCTCAACTGCCATTTACAACCTTGCTTCGCTTCACGGCATTTCACCATGTATCGACTCTTATCTGAATTGCCTATTAAGATCCCATAACAGTTCAGATTTGCGGCTTTATCAACCAAATACTGCACATCTTCTTTACATTTAAATTCTTGACCTATTTCGAAACCCAAGCCATCTTCCCATTCATCTAAACGCCTTGTATCTTCCACAACCAATGGAAGCTCAACTGATTCAACCATATCCAAATCATGCATATTACCATGTTGTACAATATCACCATCGCCAATAGCAACATTCTCCAATGGCTCAATCGGCTCAGTTGGTTCAATAGGCTCAATAGGCTCAATAGGTTGTTCTGTTGATTCCTCGCCAGTAACATGAGTAGCATCGCCAGCATTGATTACCCCAATATTATCTCGGGCACTAGAAATAAGCTCACCATAACTCCCACCATCTCGTTTCCTCCTCTCTACTCTTGAAAGTTGCTCGGTAATCGGAAATATTTCCAAATCTCTGACAACCTCTACATGCAAAACACTTCTTCGTTGCTCTTTATCCAAAGAGGTTAGATACACGTAAACATCCTCGTCATCAAAAATATACGACTGCCTTTGAGGTTTCACTACCAATGGAATATAACTCAAATTCAGCCTCTTTGTAGAATAATCTATTGAAATCTTTCTGCGTATCCTATCCACTAGCAACGAATACGTTATCTCCTCCATAGATGATGTCTTAAACGATATACCATACAACCGAGCTTCTCTAGGAATCCATTCATAGTCATCTCCGATCTTTGAATAATGTCCTTCATAATCAAAATGTATGTTTATGAAAGGAGAACCCATCCTCTTCTGAAAATGACATAAAAATATGCATTACCACTCAAATTTCAATAGTAATACCACAGTAGTTTTACCAAGTTCTACCAGTTCTGCCAGAGTAGTTTTACCAAGTTTTACCAAGTTTTACTAAGATGTACAAAGTTTTACCAGTTCAACCACAATAGTTTTACAAAGTTGTACTGATTTTTACTAATCTATTATTACCAAGTTTTACTAAGTTGAGCAACTTTATCAGACCCAAGATATCTCCAAATTGCCAATACAACAATAGGATGCAGTACGATTAAACCACAAATTTCGATTACTTATCGATTAAGTTGTCTAATTCACCAAAAAAACACGGCTACAAACACAATGTTCTTAATCCAGAAATTAAAATCGACCTTCAATCGAGCTAAAGCAAAAAAGAGAAAAAATAGAGAAACAAATGACAAGAAAAGGGAGAGGCTTACCTGGGATGATCAGACTCCCGAATAGAAGTTGTTGGGATGGTA
The DNA here is from genome assembly GCA_030180135.1 of Orychophragmus violaceus. Lineage (NCBI taxonomy): Eukaryota > Viridiplantae > Streptophyta > Magnoliopsida > Brassicales > Brassicaceae > Orychophragmus > Orychophragmus violaceus. The sequence continues at coordinate 9,748,271 of CM058239.1, read as the reverse complement.
GAATTGGGATAGATTTGAGGAAATCAAATTCAAAATAGCTGTAAAATTCGACCAAATCGAACAGGAGAGAGAGAGCGTGACCGAGCGTGGTGGGAGCGTGGTCGAGATGGAAGAGGAGAGAGAAACTCTCCTCTGATTGGTTGATTATTTGGTTTATTTTAGATTTTTTTAATTGATTCATTAAGGGTAGAATGGGGATAACATTAAAAGAAAGGAGTATGGGAGTATGGTAGATTAGGCAAGAGTATGTGGGAAATTGACTTTGAGTCAATGAGCTTTTGAGAATTTGACCCAAGTTTGAGATGAGTCAAGGAGACGTCAACGACCATATCGTCTTCCGTCTTCGTCTTCTTCTTCATAATCATGGACCTACACGACGTTTCGAGCCTTCGTCAGTTCTCTAATCTCTATCCTTTCTGATCTCCGACCTTTGTGTGTTGAGTGTTGTCTATCTGCCACTGTGTGTTTCGTTGATTTTGAGTCTACAATCGGACATGAATAGAGGCAGCTTGAACCCTAATCCCATCTGTCTCCCTCCTCCTGAGCAATCCATCTCCAAATTCCTGTAACTCAATTTCTTCTCTCTCTCTCTCTCTCTCTAAATTCTTAGTAATGCGAATTTTAGGGCATTAATTGCAAATGCTTATGGTGATTAATTTGTTTATTCTCCATAGTATGCCTTTCGAATCTAGGAATCTGATTAGGATTTGATGAACCAGAGCTCACTGTTCTCAAATTTTAGGATTCGTTTTCATTACCAGAAGTGATTCTACTGTGTTTTATTTTCTTGTGTAAATTAAGACATTGTTACGAATTGATTTGTTTCAATGAGTCTTCTAACATTGTAAAAAATGGTTTAGAACACAGAGCGGAACGTTCAAGGATGGGGACCTTCGAGTGAACAAAGATGGAATCCAGACAGTATCTCAGTCCGAGCCCGGAGCTGTAAGTTTCTTTTTAACTTAAGTTCTTGAAACTGAGATCTCTCTGGCTCTCTCTCTGCTCTTACATAGTTATGTGCTTATCTTGGGATTGAGTAAATTGGATGTTTATTTCAGCCACCTCCTATTGAGCCATTCGACAACCAATTGAGTTTGGAAGATCTGGAAGTGATCAAAGTCATTGGCAAAGGAAACAGTGGTAATGTCCAGTTAGTGAAACACAAACTGACTCAACAGTTTTTCGCTCTTAAGGTCAGATTATGTTTGTGTGTGTTTATGTAATGTCTGTTGCTTATTCTCTTATCTGAAACAAAAGATGGATAATGTGTTTCAGGTCATTCAATTAAACACAGAAGAATCAACATGTCGGGCGATTTCTCAGGAGCTGAGGATAAACTTGGTCTCGCAGTGTCCATATATCGTCTCATGTTATCAGTCTTTCTACCATAACGGTGTTGTTTCAATCATATTGGAGTTCATGGATGGTGGATCTCTTTTGGACTTGTTAAAGAAAGTCGAGAGAGTTCCTGAAAACATGCTCGCTGCCATCTCCAAGCGAGTAAAAATAACATCTCTACCAATCTTTCTCTGAGAAAAACACATAACTAAGCTCTTTGTTCGACTAAACGCAGGTGCTTAAAGGCTTGTGCTATATTCACAATGAGAAGCGAATCATTCATCGGGACTTGAAGCCTTCAAACTTGCTAATCAATCATAGAGGTGAAGTCAAGATCACAGACTTTGGTGTCAGCAAGATCTTGTCGAGCACCAGCAGTTTAGCTAATACTTTCGTGGGTACATACAACTATATGTCTGTGAGTCTCCTCTCTCAACACTCAATAAACAAGCATAGCTCGGTTTCGAGAGTTAAAAAGGGAGCATTATCATGTTTTTTCAGCCAGAGAGAATCTGCGGAGACTTGTATGGGAACAAGTGTGATATTTGGAGCTTGGGACTGGTTCTGCTCGAATGTGCACTTGGTAAATTCCCGTATAGTCCTCCGGAACATATGAAGGGATGGAGTAGTGTGTATGAGCTAGTAGACACCATTGTTGAAAACCCTCCTCCTCGTGCACCTTCTCATCTGTTTTCTCCAGAGTTTTGCTCCTTCATCTCGCAATGGTGAGACAGATGATGATGCTTTATCCCTTTATGTAAGGTGTAAGCATTTGGAATGATGATGCTTTATAACTTTGTGTAGTGTACAAAAAGATCCAAGAGACAGAAAATCAGCAAGGGAGCTTCTGGTTCGTAAATCATACAAGAGTCTCTCTGTATCTTTTCTTCTTGTAAACCACTTCTAACGACTGTTTTGTTGTTGTTGTGATTGCTGGTTATTTAGGAACACAAGTTCGTGAACATGTTTGAAGATTCGGATGCAAATCTCTCGTCTTACTTCACCAGCGCAGGATCTTTGATTCCCCCACTTGCTAACAGCTAGAACCGAGTTTCAAAAATCCTTTTACCACCAAGTTAAATGTTGCAAAGTATGACTAAACGTTGGAAGAAAAAACGACTTTGCCAAGAACTTAGAAAAAACAACATCGAGTCAACCATTTAGTCTAAGGTTTTGTATTAATGTAAATGTATTGACAAATCTTTAGATTTCTTTATATCCAATACAATATGGAAAAAGAAACCTTAAACAGCTTTCAGCCTTAAATACCCTATTGTCATTATTTTAGATTCAAGTCATTTAGAACAAAATTATATTTTCTATCCACTTGAAGATATATTCTGAAAGACAAATTTACAAGATGTTATATGACTTATGAGAGAATTATTTTTTTAGATAGCAAGTAAAAAATGTTTTCATTTTCATATGCAAAATATTGAAAATTATTTGGATAAACAATAATACTAAATGTTTAGGTCTTGATGTATATTGTAACCATATTACAAATTAGCCCGGGAGGAAAAATATAAGGGGCTTTTTGAACGTTAAGACAAAGAGCTTAAACACTTTTAAGCTACGTTATCTCATATGATTATAACATGTTAGTAAACAAAAATAAAATAAAAATAAACACAAATTATAACTTTCTTTTCTTTGAGAGACCCATATTCATTGATAAAAAAGGAAGAAAAAGGACCCTCTGCCTCAACTCAAGGGTTTGCTCTTGAATTTTCTCTGAGGCTTCAAATCAACCACCACCACAGTTATGTTGTCTTTGCTTCCTCTCTGTAAAGCTAGCTTTGACAAGTACTCAGCCGCCGACATCGCCGCCGGATCTTTCCCTTCACCTCTTCGCTCATCCGTGTGCAACGACGCATCTCCAGCCACCGCATTCTTCTTGTGCCACAAGAGAATACGCTTCCGTGCCATCTCACACGCTTCCTCATCCGTCATTACATCCCAAACACCGTCACTCGCCAGTATCAGACAGTCATCTTCTTTAACTCTCCTCACAACTGTTACTTCCGGATCAGGAATGATCGACGGTTTCAAGTATCTATCGCCTGATCACACAATTTATGTTTTGTAAGAAAAAAAGGTTTATATTTTAAGAAGCATTTATTTTTTTAATTAGTAATAGAAGAAAGCTTACCAATGGATCTTGACATGGCGAGAACACCGAAAACACGAGCTCCGTTCCACCGGATCACTTTCCCTCCGGCGGCTTCAATCCTTTCTGCTTCATCTTCTCTATCCGGCTACATACATTATACAACATACATCAGAAATGGACTCATAATACTCTCAATTCAACATCGTGAGAACAAACTGGGAATCAGAAACCTATCAGAACCAATCTAACTAAGATACCAACTGTTTTGCCGGAAAACAGCTTCAGGTATATATACACCAATACATATATGAGTCTGTACATGCTTACTTTATGGTCAGTGGACAAAGGGAGCGCAGTTTTGCCGCGACAAAGAACGGCTCTGGAGTCGCCGCAGTTCGCGACGAAGATATGAGTCGGAAAGACGACGGCGACGACCGACGTTGACCCAACTGTCTCCGGTGCGACTGACTCAATCTCCGAGTCAACGCGGAGGAACGAGTTGAACAAAGCCCTCTTCCACTTCTCCTGCCACATGTCGCCGTCGCAGAGCAACGGTTTCTCCTTCGCAATCTCCTCCGCTAAAGCCAAATGCATCCTCTCTCTGCAATAATTCGCTACCTACCCAACCCAAGATCCCAATTAAAAAAACGAAACTTTTGCAATAGTCGGGGATCGAACCGGAATTTACAAAGGAGATGGATTGATTTTTATTACCTGAGAACCACCATGGCCATCGTAGACACCGAAGAAATGAGCAGTTGACTGAGGATTGAAACGACCATCTACCATCGAATTCGTCGACGATTGAAGGAATCTGGGTATCGTGGAGACAGCATCTTCCATCTCCGGTCGTCTTCCACAGATCGAAATCACACCGTACAAAGGCACACTCTTGAATTCGAATAGACTCCTGCTCTCTGTTCTGCTTATCATCTTCTCGCTCTGAACCGTCGTTCTTGCATCTGAGTCGTTGATCTCTTCTCCGGCGATGATATCAGCGACTATGTTGTCTGATGATGATGATTCATTCTTCATGTTTAAGTTGGGAGAATTGATCCGAGAGGACAAAACTTTCCTAGATTCAGCTCCCTGAGACCCAGAAACAGAACACGAAGTCTCCGCTAACGGAACTCTAGAATCGCCGTTCTCGGAATCTTGAGTTGAGTATTGGCCGTTGCAGTAACCTTTACTCAACATGATCCCTGCGAGTTCCATCTGGGTTTCGGGGAATGGCATGAAAGGCATAGTAACCGCCGGAGATACTTCCTCCATTGATGGAATCTTAACTCTGATTTTGAATCTTAAAGGTTTGAACTTTTTGTTGTTGTAAAGATGATTGATCTATAAAACAAGCTTTAATGAAACAAAAACGAAAATTCGACAGATTTCTACAGAAAATTTATGAGAACAACTTTATTAGTAGTTATGCAGACAAGAATCCCATGACTCCCCAGAAAACAAAAAGGAAAGAACTTTAGATAGAGATACCGAAATTTTCCCGGGAAAATCACCACACAGCAAAAGGAAAAACGATGAATGAATTGAATTTGAATCAGGGTTTCCTGGGTTGTGGGTAATTCGTTACAACCTCTTAAAGATCTCTCTCTATCTCTTCAATTAATTTTCTCAACTAGAACAATTTCTAGATTCAACTACCTAATGTTGAAAGAAGACTCTCTGCTAAAACTTTTTAACTTCACAGATAAAAAGAGGTTAATGCAGAGGCAACAATCCCTTCAAATCTGCTATATTTATTTGTAAATTAAATAGATATTTTATCTTTATTTATAAACTTTATAAACTGATGGTTTTTAATTTTATTGTTTTTGTAATAAGGGGAGATGTTTCGTTCTTGAAATTTTAAAAACCACAAAAGACAATTGCTTTTCCAACTTTCTGTATTCAACATAATTTGTAGTGTAGTTTTTTTTTTCTTTCATTGGACGTCTTTTTGGCCACACTATTAATAACTTTATACAAATGTTGAATCATCAATTTTTTTTTTAACATTGAATCATCAATATTCTGAGACCAAATATCCTAGCTATTTTATTTTTGTCAAACTAAATATGTTTAGCTTTTAAAACTTTAGTTAGGTCATCGGTTTAATGAATTTTATATATTTAAGTCTTCTAATTACAATATATTTATTTGTCATAATCCGAAATACAGAAACTTTATTCGTAACTTCTAACCATTGGATTAAAAAAAGAAACATCATATTCATATACTACCATTTAGAAATACAATAAATTAAAAAAAACTAAAACTTCTGTCATTTTCAGTATAAGAACAATATTTTATCCATATAAATAAGATAAGAAAAGAATTGGATGTTCTTATATTCTGGAGAAATGGAAGACCACCGGTAAAATATCTAAATAATTATAATTTAATGGGAATCATTTTCATTGTTCGTCAAATAATTTAAAACTATATATCTTCAAAACAAAAGCATTGTTTGTAATTTATCTGTTAGCATAGGAACAAACCATCATAACTTAAGTCTTTAAAAATACATATAACCACTAAAGTGGTTATACACAGCTGAAAGAAATTTGTCTTTGTATATTTCCTAAAAATTATCAAGAAAAATCGGTATAGTAATTATAAAATACGTTAAAAATCTACTTGCAGTCATTTTCTTTGATTTTTTTTCCTTACGGAATTAGTTGATAGAAATCTATTAACTCGACCATAGTTATTCCTTTGTATTATTGTAGAAAACATATAAGTATTTTTTGTGGCAATACAGGAAATAAAACATGATTCCGATTGTAACATTATGATAAGACTCATCATGGACATAAATTGAGAGGAACGAACCAAGAACATGAAAGAATCCGTCAATATTTAAAAATACAAAAATTCAAAGAAAATAAATGTGAATAATCAATTCAATAGGTCCCACGTTTAGCGAAAACCAGTGAATGAGCGACACGCATACGAAGAAAAAAGTCTAGTTTTGGTGAACGAGAGGTGGTGACGTGTACGGTCGGAGATATGTTAGTTGGGTGGGCGGGAGAGAAGATAGAAAAAGGTTCATTGCACTGACAACAAAGACAAGGCATTTAATTCCGTAAATATCTTGTCTTTAAACTTTCTTTCTTTTTTCTCATAATATATCAAATAAATATTATTCTATTGGTTGTCATTTGTCAACAACAGAAAGGTTACTATTTTAAAATTATTTTACAAAGTTTCCATATGTGTTATGCCACTTGTGCTGTGTATTCTTTGGACAATGTGTAACGATATGTGTGTAAATGGAAATGTGAAAGTTGGTTCTGAATGATGGGGCAACAGACCAAATACCTAAGACACCTCAGATTCAATGAACCAATCATATACTATTTATAGTAAATAAAAAGTCATAAACGATATTTGGAAATCCATATTTATGAAAGAGGCTTAGATAAAATGAGATGGTGGCTAAGCCAACATGGATAGTAGATATTTTGTTAATGTTTGCTTATTTATGTTAATCTTGTAGCCTTCCTTGCGGGCAACGCGGTTAAGAGAAGAAAGTATGGTTGTTCAGCTTGCAATTAAAACCTAACTACTACTTTGTCCCAAAAAAAAAAGCCTAACTACTATATAGGGTACTAAGACGTACCATTAGTTATTATTTTTTTTTGGTAAACCATACCATCAATTAGTTATAGATGTTAGTTATATCATTATATTCTTTTGGCTTTGATTTTGTTCTTTTCGATTGACTATTTTACCACGCTGTATTAAAGTTTTATTGTTTGGAACTAGATCAAGTTTTGTCTTAGAATGTTTTTGGATGTGATTTTTTGCGAAAGCATCTAAAAACTTCTATATATTTCTTATAGAGTTTTGGAGGTTTAGGGTTCAGCGTTGCGATGGTTTCATCTTTTAGATCTTCTCTTGCGAGAATGTGAGCGGTCTTTCGTAGATAGATGGATGGGACTAGTGAACGAATGTCCTCGAATAAAAAGTTGGAGGTCTTATGAAGGGGGTTTCCCTTTCAGAAGTTAAGGTTTATTTCATTGTGGCTGGTCTTATGTCGTTATCGGTTCTTTGGTTTGGTTTTCTATATGCATGGTTTTTGGTTGTATGTTTTCAATGTTGTTCCTTCTTCGTTTCGATATTCTCGAGTTCGTGATTTTCAACTTTCTTTTGCCATCAACCGTTTTTTGTGTGAACAATTTTTAATTTGTTTTTGGCCAATGATTCAGTTAGTTTTCTAGGATTCTAAGCTTATAGAACAATGGCTTTGTATTACACTACAAGAATTAAGCTCGCTAGCGTCAGTTAAATAGTGTCGGTTAAGTAAGTGATGTTTGTTTGTGTCTATTAATCATAAGTGAGTATTTTTTGTGTTATACGTCAGTCTTTGTAGTGTTAGTTTATGTTTTGTCGTTCTCGTAGCTTTTCATTGTGGTTCCGTTACGATCGTGACTATAAAATGTTAGGTTTTCTTTGTTGTTTCTATTTATCGTTTTTTTGGACTTAATATCTGGTTTATCGAGATTCATATTAACTTTGGCTGTTATTAATGTTAAATCAATGAAATTGAGTGAAAATGTATATCATTACATCCTTTCACATCATCGATTCCTCCCATTCTTGGGTGAAAGTGAAACAGACTATTCGGATCTTTTGATATGCAACATACTCTTGTCTCCATTATAAAAAAAGCTTGTGTTATTTTCAACTCTTCAGTGTTTTTCTTTTCTTTTCTTGTGCCCACAAACTCATGACACCATCATAAAGTAAATGGGCCACATTCTGAGTAGTGTTTCTATGAGCATCAATTCATCTCAATTATTATGATGTGTTTATTCAGAGAATCATTACGTATAATGATAAAAGTACTAACTACGAATCAGTGTGTATCAATTATGCTTGTGTCAACCATACCTGCATGCGGTCTATCACCATACAGAAAATTTGAGAGCTTAAAGAGATAATCATCTATAGGGCCAGGTTATACATATATTATTTCCTATGTTAAAGTTCATCATCTCTACATGTCTTCTCTATTCCATCTTCCATAATGTCTCATCTTAACATGGAAACTTTATTGGATCCCACAAAAAGAAATACAAAGATGGATAAGCTACCAAAAAATGTTCGCGTTCAACCACCACATATTATCTACGTCAATTTTGAACTATCAACTTAGATAACTGAGTAGTTTTAGAGGTAATCTTTCTTTCTTTAGCAAGTCAATATGTATAAGCAAAGTCTTCTGCAGATATTTTGGCTAAAGCAACGGAGTCTTGATTTGACAATTCAAGATATTCCCTATACAAGGGAATTCAATGTCTTAGACACATTGGAATCAGAAGACTTAATGGGCCAGTTCGTTATTGTGGGTCTTATTTTATAATTAACATATTTTATAGTTACAATACCGATTTATAATATTATGAGTTTGTTCAAAATCAACTCGTTTACTGGGACCAAGTCACACAAAGCCTATTACCGTTGACTTGACTTTATGAATCAACTCTCACCTTATCTTTACGATCAGATCGACCATGAGAATCAATAATTAACTAATACTAATTAGTTTGCTCAGAGAGAGGAACCTAAGAAGAGCAAAAAGTCGTCCAAATGGATTTCATCTCATCTCTATTTGTGGGCTTAGCTCAGGTGTTATGTGAATCTATGAGTATGGCAGAGAGAAGAGGACATAACAAGACTGATCTTAAGCAAGCCATCAGTGATCTCGAAGCAGCTACATGTGAGCTGAAGGCCATACGAGACGACCTGAATTTACGGATCCAACAAGACAATCTAGAGGGAAGAAGCTGCACAAACCGTGCCAGAGAGTGGCTCACTGCAGTTCAAGAAGTCGATGTTAAAACAGAATCGATTCTAGCGAGGTTTATGCGTCGGGAACAGAGGAAAAGAACGCGGAGGAGATGCTTCAGTTGCTTCCGTTGTGCCGACTACAAACTGAGCAAGAAGGTTTTGGGGACACTAAAGAGCATCAGTGAGCTGAGACAACGCTCTGAAGATATAAAAACAGATGGTGGATCGATTCAAGAGACTTATAGGGAGATACCGATCAAGTCCGTGGTTGGGATTACCACGACGATGGAACGGGTGTGGGAATTTCTGAGTGAAGAAGAAGAAAGAGGAATCATCGGGGTTTATGGACCTGGTGGGGTTGGGAAGACAACGTTAATGAAGAGCATTAACAACGAGCTGATCACAAAAGGGCATAAGTATGATATCCTGATATGGGTTACAATGTCCAGAGAATTTAGCGAGTGTACAATTCAGCAAGCTGTTGGAGCGCGGTTGGGTTTATCTTGGGACGAGAAGGAGAAGGGGCGGATCCAGAAATTTATTTAGCATGTGGCACATAATTTTATTCTAATTAATAAATTAATTTATAAAAAAATATAGCAACAAAAAATCCATAAAAGTATATAAAAAAGTTATAACGAAAAACTACAAAGAATCCTATAAAATTACTCATCGATCTTTCATATTTTGGAACTTCTTTATCACTACTTCGTTTGTCACTTTTGTAATAAAAATGTGATGAACCGTATAAATTTAAAAAGAAAAATTGTTTGTAGGCTGTTAGGTAGGGTACGAAACTCTTTTTTATAAGAAGACAAAATTAGTTAAATCAGAGAACACAATTCAGTATAGAAGAATAAGTATAAATAAATCAGTTAAAGCACACAAAAAAAAAAACTTAGAAGCTCTTTTTTTTATATTAAAAAACGAAGAGAAATATAGGTGCCCAGGTCAAATCACTTAAGTTTACTGTTCTTTTCTTTTTAACCTATATCTACGACAAACTTAATAACTTGGGCTTTCAAAACATAAAATATATATTAGTGGATATAACAAATGTTGGGCTACACACGCTTATATCTATTAAAAAATTTTTAAACAAATATCAGTATGTGGCACGTGCCACGAGGTTTATTACCTCCGTCCGCCAGGCCGGGGAACATAGAGCTTTGAAACAGAAACGGTTCTTGTTGTTGCTTGATGATGTTTGGGAAGAGATAGACTTGGAGAAAACCGGAGTTCCTCGACCTGACAGGGAAAACAAATGCAAGGTGATGTTCACGACACGGTCTATGTCATTGTGCACCAAAATAGGTGCGGAATGCAAGTTGAGAGTGGAGTTTCTGGATAAGCAATACGCTTGGGAGCTCTTCTGTGATGAAATTGGGAGAAAAGATCTCTTGGAGTCACCGGCCATTCGTCGGCTCGCTGAGATCATTGTGAGTAAATGCGGTGGTTTGCCACTCGCGTTGATCACTTTAGGAGGAGCCATGGCTCACAGAGAGACCGAAGAAGAGTGGATTCACGCGAGTGAAGTTCTGACAAGATTTCCAGCAGAGATGAAGGGTATGAACTATGTATTTGCCCTTATGAAATTCAGCTACGACAACCTTGAGAGCGATCTGCTTCGAACTTGTTTCTTGTACTGCGCTTTATTCCCAGAAGAACATTCTATTGAGATCGAACAGCTTGTTGAGTACTGGATCGGAGAAGGCGTTCTCATCAGCTCCCATGGAGTTAACACTTTATACAAGGGTTATTTTCTGATTGGAGATCTGAAAGCCGCGTGTTTGTTGGAAACCGGGGATGAGAAAACGCAGGTGAAGATGCATAATGTGGTCAGAAGCTTTGCACTGTGGATGGCATCTGAACAGGGGACTTATAAGGATCTGATTCTAGTAGCGCCTAGCATGGGACTTGCTGAAGCCCCTAAAGCAGAGAGCTGGCGACAAGCGTTGGTGATTTCGTTGTTGGATAACAGAATCCAGACCTTGCCTGAAAAACCCATATGCCTGAATCTGACAACACTGATGCTCCAACAGAACAGCTCTTTGAAGAAGATTCCAACAAACTTTTTCATGCATATGCCTGTTCTCAGGGTCCTCGACTTGTCCTTCACAAGTATCACTGAGATTCCATTGTCTATTAAGTATTTGGAAGAGCTGTATCATCTGGCTCTGTCGGGAACAAAGATAAGTGTATTGCCTGTGGAGCTTGGAAATCTTAGAAAGCTGAAGCATCTGGACCTACAAAGAACTCAGTATCTCCAGACAATCCCAAGGGATGCCATATGTTGGCTAAGCAAGCTCGAGGTTCTGAATCTATACTACAGTTACGCTGGTTGGGAACTGCAGAGCTTTGGAGAAGATGAAGTAGAAGAACTCGGGTTTGCCGACTTGGAGCTCTTAGAAAACCTCACCACACTCGGTATCACTGTTCTATCACTGGAGACCCTGAAAACCCTCTACGAGTTTGACGCTTTGCATACACGTATACAGCATCTGCACGTTGAGGAGTGCAGTGGTCTCGTCCACTTCAGTCTCCCATCACTCTCAAACCATGGTAGGAACTTAAGAAGACTCAGCATTAAAAGTTGCCATGACATTGAGTACCTGGTCACACCCACAGATGTTGACTGGCTTCCAAGTCTAGAGATTCTGACGTTACAAAGCCTCCACAAATTAAGTAGTGTGTGGGGAAGTTCTGTAAGCCAAGAGTGTCTGCGGAATATCCGTTGCATTAACATTTCACACTGCCATAAGCTGAAGAACGTCTCATGGGTTCCTCAACTCCCAAAGCTAGAGATGATTGATCTGTTTGACTGCAGAGAGCTAGAAGAACTGATTAGTGACCATGAGAGTCCATCCATTGAAGATTCAGTATTGTTCCCAGGCCTGAAGACTTTGTCAATTAGGGATCTCCCGAAACTAAGCACTATCCTTCCATCTCGATTTTCTTTCAAGAAACTAGAAACTTTAGTCATTACAAATTGCCCCAGAGTGAAGAACCTGCCATTTCAGGAAAGGGTTCAGATAAACTTGCCAACAGTTTATTGTGATGAGAAATGGTGGGATGCACTGGAAAAAGATCAACCAGACAAAGAGCTTTGTTGTTTACCACGCTTTGTTCCAAATTGATATGAGAGCTAGGAGCACTCTAGACATATCAACATGTGCCAGTAATGTACATCAAAACAAAATGAATGTTATGATAGATTTAGGCTC